>OZ023314.1:53824913-54424913 GCA_964007375.1 Ophion obscuratus
TCGTAAACACACATAAACCTTCTCCGAGCCATCTATTGGTTAAAACTTGAATAAAATCCGTTCAGTACTCTTTGAGATTAGCGCTTTTAAATAGACGCAGGCTGACTGTACAATATGTAGTGATACTGATACCCATATTATTCATTGTCATTGTCAGCAGCTCTACTCGCTGACAGTTGCCGCGCATGTCTGCCTGATCTTCCAATGTTGATTTTTTTGGTGGCATTTCAAATAATTGCCCGTCTCTAATGTTTGGTCAAAGATGAGGCGTCCAAAGATAGTTTAGTTGTGTGTGACAGAATGTCATTTGCCTATAAACAAAAGAAGAATGGTTATTCATATCGATGCCCGGCCCTCAACACAATTCGAATGGAAATGGTATTCCATTTCAAACTCACTCACAATCACTATTTGTTATTATTGAAAATTGAGGACAGTGACAATCACCAATGATTTTGTTTTGCCGTCGATATGATTTTTGTTGTGATCACAACGAAACAATGTTTCCGTTGGTGCCGCTGCTTCTCCAATTTCATAATGCTTTGTACGCGTGTGCAGCGTGTATGGTAATGTGCTTTCAAACGATTGTACTGAAGCGCTATCTAGTGGCGAGTTGAAGCAAAATGAATATACCAATATCAATGAGTAACTATTAACTGAATTAACCGGAGTTTAGCCAGCTCAGCGTGGTTCTGATTGGTCCAGCCGCCCTCAAACTTCGGTTAACTTGGTTAACCGAGTGTTGTGGAACCGGGCCTTAATTATACAATGATTCAATTATTGATTATCTGGAGTTAACAATGACTAACTAATGAATCTATAATCGAAAATATTCTCCATACTCAAATACTTATATATACCAGTTTTCATGGCGATCGGTTGAACGGGGTAGAATTTTATGCGCTGCAGCGCCATCTAGTGGCGAGTTACATCAGAATGAATAGCGCGAAAATATTCTCCTTGCTCAAATACCTGTGCATAACAATTTTCATGGCGATCCGTTAAACGGTATAGAAGTTGATGTGCTGCAGCGCCATCTAGTGGCGAGTTACAACAGAGTGGATAGCATAAAAACCTTCTCCATGAAAATACACTTATATGTGCCAACTTTTATGGTGATCGGTCAAACGGTGTCGGAGGCTTTTAATCTCAAACAGATATATATATATATATATATATATATATATATATATATATATATATATATATATATATATATTAGACTGATTCAAAAAAAAAAACTTTTTTTTTCCTTCGGGATTCTCGTGCTATTGTTGGGCACTAATAAAAGAAAATTTCTCTAAAAAGATGGGCGCGGTCACTCAATTTTTAGAGGTGGCTATCTCGACTTTTTTGTACTTGAATTTTTTTTAACGAACGTATTGCATTTAAGCATAGTCACGGCTTCGGGTTACGGATAAAAATCACATCCAGCAGCTATTTCGTAACAAAAATAAACTCTAACAATTTGAAAAGATTGCAATATTCACAATTCAAATCCAGGTAGATCAATAATGGCGTCTATACTACTCTCTTTATTCATGTAGATTTATTTATACGCATTAACATTTCGCACTTTTTACGAAACATTAAATTATAAGCTTTTATTCATAAATCATGTATTTACATTTTCAAAATGCTACACTTATATTATCTTCAAACTCATTTATATTTCTTCCCAGCCACTGTGCATAACATCGCGCATCGTGGTGTTGTTTTTTTCAATGTGACTCAATTAAAGACAATTTTAAACAATGGCTCTGAAATGACCATACGTCGAAGTGCACACGAAACAATGAAAGAAGTTTTCGAACAATGGAAATGTGCTGAAATTCCAACACGTCGATTGAATAACGCAATCTTGAAATTAATAAAACTCCATCTAGTCTGGAAAAAACTTTTAAAACATCGGGTTTAAAAGAAGTTGCCGTCACAATGGAGAAATAATCGAAACGTGTGATAGCAAAAATAACCGCCCAAGTTCGTTAACATTTTGGGCAGAACGAAAATGTGCAACGTTGAACAGTTTGTCCAAATCTCTCTTAAATTTACGCTCCTTCAATATTTGTGAGGGCAAATTCTTTTTAACCCGATTTTTTAAAAGTTTTTTCCAGACTAGATGGAGTTTTATTAATTTCACGATTGCGTTATTCAATCTACGCGTTGGAATTTCAGCACATTTCCATTGTTCGAAAACTTCTTTCATTGTTTCGTGTGCACTTCGACGTATGGTCAGTTTTTCTCTCTTATGTTTGTAAAAGAACAAACTGAAAACTTTCCGATTTGACGGTAAATGACGGGTACTTATTTTCGAAATTTCCTTGCCGATTAGCCAAATTATGTTGTCTTCGTTTTTCCGAGCCATTGTTTAAAATTGTCTTTACTTGAGCCACATTGAAAAAAAAACAACACCACTTACAAATGCGCTGCGCCAATACAAAATGGCGCCACGGATGCGCAGTGACTTGTGCAGTGGTATGCGCGATTTTATGTACAGTGGCTGGGAAGAAATATAAATGAGTTTGAAGATACTCTAAGTGTAGCATTTTGAAAATGTAAATATACGATTTATGAATAAAAGCTTATAATTTAATTTTTCGTAAAAAGTGCGAAATGTTAATGCGTCTAAATAAATCTACATGAATAAAGAGAGTAGTATAGACGCCATTATTGATCTACCTGGATTTAAATTGTGAATATTGCAATCTTTTCAAATTGTTAGAGTTTATTTTTGTTACGAAATAGCTGCTGGATGTGATTTTTATCCGGAACCCGAAGCCGTGACTATGCTTAAATGCAATACGTTCGTTAAAAAAAATTCAAATACAAAAAAGTCGAGATAGCCACCTCTAAAAATCGAGTGACCGCGCCCATCTTTTTAGAGAAATTTTCTTTTATTACTGCCCAACAATAGCACGAGAATCCCGAAGGAAAAAAAATAATGTTTTTTTTTTAATCAGTCTAATATATATATATATATATTTAACTTCCTCTGTACAGGGATCTTCCCCCTTGATATATACCCCATATTCCAGTTTTTATATCCCAACCTTGCGGCCGCAGCCGACTTCCCCCTCTGTATCGCATTCACCATGGCATTTCTGCCTTGGGTATAGGGAAACTGCGGAAAACCTATACCAATACAGCCGGTCCCGAGTTCGCTTCACAGTCTCGGAGTTAGTCGCGTTTCGTCGATAAATAACTCACAGGCTACAGTCACACTCGCACGACACACACACCGGTCAGTGTGCGCGACACCCGTGTAGAACTGGAGCTACGTCACTCCTGTGTTTTTATTTCTCTACGAAACTACGAGACGGTGATTCGACCCCGCGACCTCCCGATGTGTTGATTCCAGAGGCAAGCACGCTAACCACTAGACCAACACATCGGTTCGATATATATACCAACATCCATTTTTATATATATTGAAGACATGCTTGGAAAAACGAAGCCGAATTTATTTGGATTTTCGGGCCACGAGAAACCGATACTTTTTGTCCTTCGTTCGTTCATTTTAATGAGGCAATTTTTTCAAATAAACGAAAACAATAAGCGGTGGGTAAAACCAAACAAACTGAAACTTCTTTTCTACATTTGCTCATTTAAAACATATATTCTTCCGCATAAATGAAAGCAAAAAACCTTCAGTGAGCCCGAAGAAACCGAAACGGTTTTTTTTCTTTATTTGTTCTTGAAAAAAATTTAAATAAAAGAAAGCAACAAAACGTTTAGTAAATTTCCAGGAATGTTTGGAAACTAAATTAAAAAAAAAACGTTAAACGTATACTTAAAAAAGTGAAACAAAATTTGTTTGGTTTAACAAGTACAGTATTTTCAAAAATATTAATAATTCCACGAAACATTTTTGTCCTATGAATAAGAGTTGAAGCTTTGTTTGGGTTTGTTTACGTTTTCGTATTCATGTAATGTAGCTTTGTTAATAACTATCATTACTGCAGGGTCGCAAGAAGAAATACACATTTCGTTGTGTATTATAATAACTAATATTAAATAAATAAAAAAAAGTCGTTAGTGCGCCAGTCGATGCACGGCTAATCGGTCACCATTCCGAGTATTGGCCATGCACAATCCTGCTTAACTTGAAGTACCGACGGAGCCGAACCCCGACCGCCCATCCACTAGCGTCGGCCCGAAAATTCACTACTACTATTGTCTTCGGTTTTTCTTATATTTTATTAAAATTATTAGGAGTACAACTTTGCAGTGACCGTTTTACTTAGAGAACCACTGCGGCCGAAGTAGTGGCTCTAGCTCAATAAAAAAAGTGGCATTTTAAACTAGAGGCTCTGCCAATGTAAACAATTTTAAAAAGCTAACGCATACGTGTATGCATTATAAAGTTATTGGCACTCAAACATGGCAACCTACGAGCCGAATTCTCAGCATTTGCGGGAACTGCTCCAAAGACAACAAAGGAAGGGATTTTTTGCACCGGATTGTGACTGGAGATGAAAAGTGGGTTTACTACGATAATCCTAAACGCCGAAAATCATGGGGACTGCCTGGTCATATTCCGTCATCGACGCCCAAACCGAATATTCACGGATCCAAAGTGATGCTGTGTATCTGGTGGGACCAGCTGGGCGTTGTGTACTATGAGCTGCTCAAACCATCCGAAACCATCACAGGGGAACTCTACCGACGTCAGTTGATGCGCTTGAGTAAGGCACTCAAAGAGAAACGGCCACAATTCAACGAAAGACATGACAAGGTGATACTGCAGCATGACAATGCCCGACCCCATGTTGCAAATGTCGTGAAAAAGTACTTGGAAACGCTGAAATGGGAGGTTTTATCCCACCCGCCGTACTCTCCAGACATTGCCCCTTCCGACTATCACTTGTTCCGGTCAATGGCACACGATTTGGCTGACCAGCACTTCGGTACTTACGAAGAAGTCAAAAATTGGGTCGATTCCTGAATTGCCTCCAAGGACCAAGACTTTTATCGACGCGGGATTCGAATGCTACCTGAAAGATGGGCCGAGGTCGTAGCTAGCGACGGGCAGTACTTTGATTAAAAATATGTAGCCACTTTTTTATAATAAAGCCTTAAACTTTTGAAAAAAACGGTCACTGCAAAGTTGTACTCCCAATAATATTACGAATTCTATGATGACACTTTTATTTCTATAGATTGCGACACTTTATTTCCTTTATGACACTTATTTATTAATGTAGCACGCGAAGAAAACGGAACAAGTGAATATTCTTCTTTCTGTCTCCCTCTCTTGTGACAGAGACAGGTAGCCCAACGATTGGGCTCCGCGCCCTCGGACGCTGAACAAATCAAGAATCACATGTTCTTTAAGCATATCAACTGGCAGGACGTAATATCCCGAAAGTTGGAGCCCCCGTTCAAGCCAACCTTGACCAGCGAGGACGACGTATCCCAGTTCGATAAAAAATTCACGACTTCCGCACCGGTCGACTCGCCGCCCGAGTACACGCTCAGCGAATCGGCCAATCTTGTTTTTCAGGTCTTTTTCAAATCGTTTTATAAGTGAGATAGCGAATTGGAAAAAATGTAATTGGAAAAATATGCTATAGTATGATAATGTTCATTACATTATTACATTCAAATTATATTAAAAGAAAAGCACTAAAAAGTTACATTGAAAAAGTTATATTAAAAGTACAATTATTTTCTTCACACGTAAAAAAAATAGTAAAAAAGTATGTCCAAAAATGACATTAAAAAAAGTATATTGAAATCAGCATGTTTGTCATGCATTTAAAAAATTACGTTGACAAAAATTATATTAAAATAATTACATTTAAAAAATTATATTAATATTATAGCTATATTCTTTATATATTCAAAAAATTAATCGTACATGTGTTTTACAATGAAATTGTAAATTGTAAATATGATGGCAATTGTGTAAAACGTTTTGCAGGGATTTACGTACGTAGCGCCGAGTATCCTCGAAGACATGAGCGGACCGGCCCGCGCCATGTTGGCCCGCAGTCCTCGCAGGTCCCACACGAGGAGTTTTTCGCCCCGCGGGCATCGCTTCCATCACCACCACCACCACCATCATCATCATCCGAGGTGAGTGTTCAGCGTCGTAAGCGTATCCACCTTTGATTCTATTCAACGCAAAAAAAATGACAACAGGACGTTTGACTAACCCGACCCTGTTGGATGACCGGTCGGAGTTCGGCACAGGCGATACTTCGAGTACAGGGTTCTGCATGGCCGGACTACTACTGGCCGAAGTCTGGTAGGGAATGATAGAAAAGGCTTCAATTGGAAATGAGTAATACGTAAAAACCCGCACGGGTATGGGTTTCGGGTGTAATTCAGGAAATATATCTAGATTCGAATTCAAAATAATGGACATATTGCACTGTCTTTGAGGAAGAACTGCTCGTGACTAGTGCAACGGCCGGAGCTCTAGCCTCAGCTCGATTTATCTAAAACAAATCAGTTCAAAAAAAGTCATTCATATCCGTCATTGCTCACTAAACCTAGAAGAAATACAACGATTGAAAATTGGAGGACTCATAGGCTCTTGAAAAAAGAAAACGGTTCAATTTTGATAAATAAAAAAAAATATTTTGCAATAAAACAATACGTTTTTAAAAATGATTTCTTGAAATAATTAGGTTTGGTTAGTAGGTAATGATGTTTTTCAGTTGTCTGCTAAATTCTATCAAGATTGATCGAATAGTCTGAGTGACAGGTTCACCCAGTTTAAAAAATGCGGTTTTAAGAAAGGCTTCCATTGGAAAGAATAACACGTTAAAACCGGGTATACGTTGGAACTCAAGAAGAAGAAAAACAGTAGACATAAAAATAAATACAATCTCCGCAGGGAACTTCTTATTTGTTTGAGTTAGTTTTGGGTACGATACTGATAAATTTTCATAACACATGTCACAAAATCCCGATGTAAGAAGAGTCCTAAGAAGAAGCCTTTTTTCCTGCAGGCACAACGGGGTGACCCACAACGGTATAGAGGACGCCGAGATGATAGAGATAATCTAAAAATAGGAAGGAAACGAAGGAGACCAAGGAAGACGTATAAAGGATAAAAAAACAAAACTCCGGGCTTCGGGTGGCCTCTCGAGTTGCATTTCCTGACGTACCGCGACCGGGCGGTATTGCCTCCCCAACGGGGATGGAACGTCGCACAAAACTTGCCGCGAATCGCCCGGACGGATTGCGTTTAGCTAATTTTCTTTGCTCTTTTATTATTATTGTTTTATTTTCCGTTAACACTGTAAGCAAGACGAGGATTTTTATTTTCCGTTAACACTGCATGGAAGACGAGGAGACTGAGAGAGACGGGAGAAAGGCCTAAAGGAGAAAGTGCGACGGAAAAAAAATACAGGGATCATTCTCTCTCGATCGGGCCTTTGTTACTTCTATTCCGCTCCTTTTTTCCCTATCTCTCGCTCTCTTTTGTTCCTCAACGATTGTAGATACTTTGCTGATGCAACTAATATTAAGTTTATTACGAGAATTATCAATAACCTAAGGTGACGCGCGCGCATACCGGGCCAAGTTTTAGTACAACTGTAGTATTCGAGTCGGTCGCGTTTCTCTGCACCGTCCCTTCCAAGCATTCATCATATATATATATATATATATATATATATATATATATATATATATATATATATATATATAAATATTAATACTAGAGGACGTCTCGGATAAAATGTTACAAGCTTGTATTTCAGAAAGTACGAATAATAATGAAAAATATTTCGTATCAAGAGGGGGAAGAGATGGCTATGTTAAGAGGGAATGACACCTTATCACGGTCGGTATGGTAGAACAATTATAGATTCCCAAAAATCTCTGGAACGGCTCTTCAGATCCCGTCGAAACTTTGCCAAACGACGTCAAATACATAGGCGAATACCTGTCTGCCCTTCAAGTTTTCTGCATTTGAGAAAAAAAACTAAATTGGCTTATGATAAGCCAATCTACATTTTTTTCTCAAATTCAGAAAATTTGAGGGGTTGACAGCTATTCGTCTATGTATTTGACGTCGTTTGGCAAAGTTTCGACGGGATCTGAAGAGCCGTTCCAGAGGTTTTTGGGAATCTATAATTGTTCTACCATACCGACCGCGATAAGGTGTCATTCCCTCTTAATTTGACTTTGAGCATAACCGACAAGTTCACTCGAAGGTTAAGTCGGAAATATTTGACCAACAGCCCTATTTTTTATCGCTCATTCTTATAGCTTGAGTCGAGAGTTTGAAAAAACACTACAATTAAGTATTTTTTTATCGAGTAGTTTTTCAGTTATGAGACTTGAAAGTTACAATACCGCCGGTATCCTAGCTGAAAAAGTAATCTATATAGAAATACTTGTAGTGTTTTGAAAAACTCTCAAACGCACAGGGGGAGGCCACGACGTTCGGATCAGGGATTTTATTCAAACCTTGTATACTTTTAGTAGTCCATTAGGACAACATGATGTGCAAGTAGCAAGGCGTACTACTTAGGTGTTTTCGAGAAAATCGCAAGAGGAGTCTTACGCAACCAACATCTACCGGTTCATAGCGACACTAAGCACGAGACGGCGGCGGTCAGGTGGTTAACATTCACTGTCCGTAATCGCTGGATCGAGTCCCGCTCATGTGATTTTTTTTCCAACACTGGTCATATTCTTTCATATATATTCCAATTCAAAGGTAATATAATAAAAAAAAATACGTGTATTTGCATAAATCTTTATCGAATTTCCAATGTTATTTGGCTGTTTACTAATTTTTATTACTGCAACAGCTATTATATTTATAATTATCGACAAGTAAACGACCACGCGAATAAAGTTTTCCTCAAAGCATATGCCTGTCAAGATTTGCGAAATCCCTTATACCTGAAAGCGGGTAACGTACCCGAAACTGTTGTGCACGCTTCAACCTGCAGACAGATTTAAAAGAATGTGGGGAGGGCCAGGCTTGGAAAGCGCAAGTCAAACATCGATAAATAAAGGTGTAAATAATTTTATTCAATAATACAATGAGTTACAATATGTCATAATGTAAGGTTGTGCTTTCGACAATTAATCGTCGGATGTGCTTTCAACATTACAAGTTGCAGGATGATATTTTTCATATAGACACGGAAAACATAAATTAAAACGGCATCTGCTTTTTAATTTATGTTTTGTCGTTTACTTGTCGATAATTATAAATATAATAGCTGTTGTAATAACAAAGATTAGTAAACAGCCAAATAACATTGGAAATTCGATAGATATTCATGCATATACACGTATTTTTTCGTTATATTACCTTTGAATTATCATATATATAAAAGAATATGATAAGTGTTGGAAAAAAATCACATGAGCGGGACTCGATCCAGCGATCCAGCGATTACGGACATTGAACGTTAACCACTTGACCGCCGCCGACTCGTGCTCAGTTTCGCTACGCACTGGTAGATATTGGTTGCGTAAGACTCCTCTTGCGATATTCTCGAAAACACCTAAGTAGTACGACTTGCTACATGCACATTATTTTGTCCCAATGGACTACTAAAAGTATACAATGTTTGAATAAAATCCCTGATCTGAACGTCGTAGCCTCCCCTTGTCAGCTAGAAAACTATACAACAACAAAATAAAGTTTCCAAAGAGAAATGTCCCACTCGACCTTCGTATGATCTTGCCGTTTATCCCCAAGATCAAATTGCCATTGCCGAATTGTTTTCCCTGTTCAAACCGAACGACATTTATTCGAAAGATTTGTCACAACAAACCGTACTTGCCAAGATACAAGCTTGTTACACTTTATCCGAGACACCATGTACACGTGCTATCAGTATATTATATAATAAATATAGTAATAATAATATACGTAACCAAATATAAAATATACAATAGTCGTGTACGTTTCTATATTATGTATTTGGTCACCTCAGTTGTCGCTATATTTGCAGATTACATAGTGCGTTATATATTATCGTACAATATACTGATATATTAATGTAGTATACAACCGAATATATAAGTTCATAGGTTTCGTATGATATGTACATACTGAGAAGGCATACGTCGCGACGAGAGCGATAGACAAAACGTAACGACCAAAACACTCCGGAGTCATTAGCAGCGAGTCTCCGTTAAAGGAAGAAAAAATAAACTTCAAAAAACCGTGAAGACCGAAAAACAAAAGAAACTTAAAAACTGCCCAAGTGTTCAAACGATTCGTCGCGTACTTTTGTACGGCCGTATCTAACCGTTATTCGATAATCTTTTACATACCATGAGACGCACGTAAGAATAAAAAGCGGAAAAAGTTGCCCGAGATCGAGATTTGACAAAAAAAAAAAAAAGGATTTGAAGTGTCACGATGATATCGTGTGTCTGACTTTGTACGCACGTTCTGCTCGTCGATAACGAGAGTAAGAAGGCGCGCGAAAAATCGTCCGGGGAAGAAGCGAGGATCAAGCGCGAAATACCAGGAATTTTATTAACGTTCTTATTCCCTTCAAAGTGATTTTTTTCCGGACGAATAAACGAAAGAAAAGCTCATGGAATAAACGATTGAAATGTTTGATATGAAAAATATACATATATGGATTTGAAAACTGAAACAGGCTTCGCTTGGGTTCGGCGTGAGATACCGAAACTTTTTAAATCGTTTACTCATTGAAAAATATATTTTCCCGAATTAAGAAAAGAATAGAACCTTTGCTAAGAAATAATGAAAACTCGGAATATCAAAAAAGTAAAAAATGCGTTTAAAAAACTGCAATAGAATTTGTTTGGGTTTGCTGACTACAATCTACATTTTATTATCAACCCTATGTTTATTCATTTTATAGAGATCTTTTTTTTAATGTGGATGGGGAAAGAAACTTCATTGAATAAATCAAATTTCCGAGTACAGTACTACTTCTCTAAGAGAGCCCTCGCTAAGAGAGAATTTCCCCGCCGTTCCGCTTGAGCGCATTTTATGGCTTCCCCCACCTAGCTCGAGCTGTCCAGTGTACCCGAGGCCTCTCGAGTTTGTCGCGGACAACTCGATAAGAGATCGCGAGCGATTTCAGAAAATCGCCCGTCGCACGATTGTCAAATGGATAATATTCCTTTGTATAATAATATATACGTTTAAGCCGTAAAGTCGGAGAAAAAAACATGCACCATAATTAAATTTCAAGTAGTTCGTGACATTTTTTTTGTACACTATATATGTTCGAGTTTCGATAACGAATATACTACGTATATTTTTGCGAACAATAAGATAATTCAACAATTATTGAAAGTCTTACAAATGTTTCCTTCATATGTGTTATAATATTGCAACAACAAAATATACCAAACAGCACAATAAAAAAAAACGCGAAGAAAAAGAAAGATTTACACATCAATATTCAATGAGATATACTTACGCATGAAACGACGAAACGCCAGTACACTTTCCGCAACTCGTTTACAGTTTTCTCAACACTTTCGTTCGCGCTCTCTTATCGAGTTCGAGTGGAGAAACACATACACGCTACCACATGCGCGATTTTCGAGCGCGTTAACCTAGCGGTGGGGGAAGGCTTCGGCGAAGAATTTCTCCAGAATTTCTTCCCCTAACCGCCCTAGACCGCTCTCTTAGAGAGGTAGTCCTGTAACAAAAATATGGAAAAACCGGCAATACTGAAGTATCCATTTTAAAAGGTTTTTTTTTAAATGAATAAAAAAAGTAACTTCGTTGAATAAATAATGAAAATTCTGAATAAAAAAATATTTACAAAACCAAAGAGACTGAAATGGATGCTTGTTCTTTGGATTTGTCGAGTGCAGAGAACTTGTATTTTTAGTTTTTTTAATTCATTTCTTCGTTTTTCAACGCTTTTTTCCATTAAAAAATACTTTATATAATGAAATGTCAAAATTAAAAATATATATACACCCGTTAGAGACTGTAATAGTTCTATTTTCTTTGGACTTATTTGGGTTTGTCGAGTGCAAAAAACCTGTATTTGTCTTTATCGGTTTTTAATTCATTTATTTATGCATTTTGCAACGATATTTTTTTTTCAAATTCATCTTTTTTTCATACCTCGTTAAATAAATAATACCATTTCCGAATATTGAAAAATAATGAATTTTCGAGTGAAGAAAATATATACACACAAAGAGAGTGAGCTTTCTTTCAACTTTTCTTCAAGGACAGTAGCAATGATCAATGACACCATGCTCGGTATTTCAATTTCAGTCCTCCGATTCGTCCTCGATCTCGTTTCGTTACCCCCTGACAAGCCGCTATATAACAGAGTGCCTGAACGCCAAATCTTCTCGAGGATGATACAAGAATGTGTGCGTATTTCCGACTGTCTGCGTATGTGTGTCCATCGTCACCTTGTACGCGAAAGGACGATAAAATAACTTTAAAAAAAAGGATAGCAAAGAAAAAAACCTAAAATAAGGGAAAAAAAGAAAAAATATTTTTAAGTTTCTCCCCAGCTTGCCATAATCGTCGTAAACGACTGAAATTTACGCCAAGCTTAATCTTTACACCAATATTCCCAGTAATTCATTAATATTATAAAATATTCGGGTCTCTATGCAAATTTGAACTATAACGAAGAAAGAAAGGAGCGAAATAAACGCGATGTAAAAAGAGAAAAAAAGGAGCATAATTATGCGGGGTGGAAAGGAAAGGGTGGGGCAAATCACGTTGGTATTAGAGAATTCAGCATCGTCGTGTTATACACAATATATGTGAGCTCATTATTTCGTCGATTGCGCATGGAACTCTTCGCGAGATCGAGAAAGAGAAGCAAAGATTTGTTAAGAATCGTTTTTTTTTTTCAATTATTTTTTTTAACTTTGCATACTTTTTTTCTTATTTTAGTTCAACATTTTTTTAATAATTATTTTACCTTTCTCCAAACGTATCAATTTTTTCGCGTTACTTTAGTTCCTTTTTTCATTAAGGGGAGGGTAGGGGTTTCAGCGTGAAAAAAAACTTTTGCGAATTTTTTCATCTATATGGATAGAGTAAATTTATTGAAACCTTTTGTACATTGTTAAGTGTCATTTCAAGAACATTGCGTGAAATTTGTACGCAAAAATATCCACAAACAAGCCAGTGCCGCGTTTTTCTCGAAACCACTTTTTCAAAGTCCATGTTCACTCCCATTTGAAAACTACATGACCGATTTATTTCAAACTTGGTACACACTTCCTACATATAAAATACCTCCCCCCAACGGTTAGTTCGAGATTTTTTACATTGAGGGGGTTCTCCACCCCCAAAATGGCGGAATTTTCGTGAAAAATAGCACTTTTCACTTTACATGCCCACCAAAAATTTAGAAATGAAAAAAAATTATCAAAGACTGTTGGGGGGAGGATTTGATGATACTTTGACTAAATTTTAATGGTACTTGATTTCAGATAATTTCTAGCTGAGATACAGTGAACTCTGCAAATCGTGTTTTTCCAAAGGCGTTCTTGGAAAAGCTTTGTCACCGGCTTGTTTGTGGATATTTTTGGGTACAAATTTCACGAAATGTTCTTGAAATGACACTCAACAATGTACAAAAGGTTTCAATAAATTTACTCTATCCATATAAATGAAAAAAATTCGCAAAAAAGTGTTTTTTTTTCGCACTGAAACCGCTACCTTTCCCTTAAGGTAGTACGAGCGCGCAATCTTGTTTTCTATAGATTTTGTTCAAATTTTAACCAGACATTGTTCATATCATTATGCATGTTTGAATGAAATTTCAGAACAGTCTACTATTTAGATTGGGAGATAATGGGTTTTAAAATTGCAAATTTAACACTGCAGGGTCTGCATTGAAATTTAGACAGAATAATTTTCCGTAAAAAAATGTTTGTCCCCTATAATAAAAAGACATATGCCAACACCACAGAACAGTATTGTTCAATATTTCGAGAAAAAAAAATTATCGTGTTCCTAAAGTTAAAAATGTTGTCATAAAAAAATATTTGCATTGTAAATATTAATATTATATATTGTTTATGTTATCTTCATTTACAAATAAAATTGTTAGTTCATTCATAACTAATTAAAAACTATATTCGATTAAAAATTACTTCCAAATAAAAATGTGTGTTGCAGTATTATTTTAAATATGCCGCGCAAACTCACGTCATTGGTTACGTGGAACGATGCGGTGTTGCCAGATGTCTTCTTATTATAAGGGACAAATATTTTTTACGGAACATTATTCTGTCTAAATTTCAACGCAGACCCTGCAGTGTTAAAAGTTGGAATTTTAAAACCCATTATCTCCCAATCTAAATAGTCGACTGTTCTGAAATTTAACTCAAATATGCATAATGATATGAACAATGTCTGGTTAAAATTTGAACAAAATCTATAGAAAACAAGATTGCGCGCTCGTACTACCTTAAGAAGCTCGATGTGGAAATTTTTGCTGTTGTACGAGCAATCGAAGATTTTTACGTCTACGTGCGTGCGAGTGCGGCAGCTCGTAGGGGAAAAAGCGTGAAAAACTAAAAATGCCATTGGGGGTGACGAGAAAAAAATTAAAAAATCGGTTGGAGGCGGCAACACGTCCCTCATTATATGCTTCCAGTTGGAGAACAGAATTTTTTTTTGCTTTGATTCTTCGTCTTGTCGGCGCTCGTTATCCTCAATTTCAAAGTGAACGAGCACATGTTTCAAAGGCAAAACATTGATTTTAATTTTTATAAAAACTCGATACGAAATTTAGATGATAAAAAAATGTGAAAACATGGCGTTTGTTCCTTAAACTACAAAAGTTACGACATGTCCGCAGACAACCATAGTAACCATTATCTTAGGGAATTTTTCTAAGTTTATAGTATCCACAAAAAGCATACAAAAGCGTCAAGATTTTCCGATTTTTTCGTCTGGGTCGCCGAAATGTTCAAAGTTGAGAAATTTTGGAAAAATAAAAAAAAACGTCATTGTTTTTAACCATCATTAAGAGAACTACTGAAGAACCGAAACAACATACATACATGTTCTTTTTTGCAACGCTTTGATTTGAGTTTTGGCTATTAAGGGGAGGTACCTGAGTAAACGGCGAGAAAAATAGGTAAACTTCGGGAATTTTTATCTCAAAAACATGTTTCGACTGGATCCGGTTTTTATTTATTTTTTTTTTTTTTTCAATTGGAAAATAGGTACATTGAGAGATGTTTAGGATTTTTCAAAAATAAATTCGTTGACTAAAAGCGATTCAAACTCGATTATCTCGATTATCGAAAAATAGTTTTCAAAGTCAGTGCCAAATGTACCTCGAAAACGGCTTGTCCGATTTTGTCCAAATTTGGATACAATATTCTTCGATAGTTTTTCTCGTTCGCCACGTAGGGGTTTTTCATTTGAAGCATTGCTTTTTTATGCAATTTGTGTGCAATCCAAAATCGTCAGGAATTGTGAACGAAAAACAAATGGTAAATTAAGACGGTCGCAATTCCGTAAAAAATTAAAATTTCAAAAAAATCCTACGTGGCGAACAAGAAAAACTATCGAAGAATATTGTATCCAAATTTGGACAAAATCGGACAAGCCGTTTTCGAGATACATCTGGCACCGACTTTAAAAACTATGTTTCGAGATAATCAAGTTTAAATCGCCTCCAGTCAACGAATTTATTTTAAAAAATTCCTAAACATACCTAAATGTACATATTATTCAATAAAAAAAACCCGGATCCAATCGAAACATTAGTTTTTGAGATACAAATTCCCGAAATTTACCTCTTTTTCTCGCCGTTTACTCATGTACCTCCCCTTAAATGCAGTGCTTGCAGTTTAATATAAATATTTAAAGGTGATATGGGCGGATAAAAAAGACCACGCGTCTCATGTGCTCATTGCCTGACTGCCACGATTCCAAGTGGCCGGCTGAAGTTTTCGGAAATTCCCATACGCCATTCACGTCAGGGGATGTTCCTCGGAAGACTGAACTTAACATTTTTTGAAAACATAAAAATGTTTAAAATGGCACCCAAAATGAGAAAAACACCGAAAAACGAATGACATTTTTTGTAATAGCAATAACAAATTGATTCTTTACATAGACATCGGTTCATTTCGTAGGGAAGTTGAAATGTTCATTAAAAGAAAATCGATATCTTCAATCGTTCTTGAGTTATAGCGGCAAAACTAGTACAAAATGCTGTTTCGAAAAAACGCGATTAAGTTTTCGCGCAGTACTATGGCAGAAAAATTGCAATTACGTACCAAATTTTTTATATCGTCGGAACCCGATTTTGAAGGGTTGAAACGCACCCCCGAGAATCGGGGTGTTTATCTTTTTCGTCGATAACGTTTTAACGGTATGAGAGATGAAAAAAACTTCAAATTACAACAATGTTTATTTTTTCGTGTATTGGAGTGTACATTGGAGTGTACATTGGGGCACGATGCAGATAGCAACAAATTTCATATTGTTTTTTGCAAAAATGCAATTTCTTCAACCGTCTTTCCGATAATTTTCAATCGATTGGGATGTAAATTTACATACATGTAGAGAATGGAAAAGTGCGAATACGGATTTTTTCTTTTTTCGATATCTCACAATTAAGGGGTTGAAACGGCCCGTCGATTTTTTAGCCACGAGTATCGTATAATCGACTAGCCTTTTGCCATTTCGGTCTAAATTCACGTCAATATATGTTCGGATTATGACGCAATTGTACATTTGTAACATTCCAACCCCCCCCCCCCAACGGCCCCGCTCTCGAAAGGCAAACGTTCAAAATACTTACCGTGCGGCATGAACGAAAATTTGTAGATATAAAAATGGGTTATAAGGAAAGTACAATCAGTCAAAATAGTCGATACACATTTTCTCATTTCGGCGGAACGACACTCTTAAGGAATCAATGCACTCTTAAAAACTATCTTCATTCAATAACTCGTGAACGGGCCGAAATACAGATAAAGTTCAAATGGAAAAAATATTGTATTCTTCGACTACTAGACGTCCATCATGATAACGAAGAGTACAGCAACAAATGGCGTATTGTTTTTTGCAATAATTCGGGAATTACTGGTGAAAAATCACTTTTCAGGTTTCCACTAATATGGGCACAGGCAAGGCTCGCAATCACGGACTGACTTCGTGCTTCGGGAAGCAACTGGATTACAATTGTATATTTACGAAGAATTCTTCCCCGACAGGTACTGCTTTTGAAGATTACAACATAATCGGAAAAATGAAGAAAACTGGTTGTGTGTAAGAGATTCTAATTTAACAATATTGTCTCTCAAATACAGATTGACGTCGTAATTGTATAATATTACTGCGTCAGAAAAGTGTTTGACGAAGTTTTTCCATACACAGAAGCCACAAACATCAAGGGGCTGTATCATCCCAGGTGTACCTGCAAGAATTACTAATTATCATATGAACGAATTGTCTACAGAACTAATGAAACTGGTGCAATATATTTACCTGCTGGAATGGTTCAAATTTTAATAACTTTCCCTTGCATATCCATTTCTTTAAATGCAGTTGAACATCGACCGCTCAAAGAAACCAGAAGTATTACTGATTTTGGACCCGTATTGTGAATATATACTTCTTGGAACCAACACTTGAAATTATTAGTCGTCAAATTTTCAGACTTCGAAGCCAATAGAAATATATTTTCGGCTCTGAACATAGTTCCTTCCATTCGAGGACCAAATTTGCCACCAGTAGGTTCGTTTAAAACGATCAACATAGGTACCAAAAGCTTGCCACTCACAGAAATCAAAGGCTGTATAATATAACTGTGTTGATGTTTTCGATTGCATTACTGTCTCAACGAATGTCTGCCCTTCTTTCGCCAATGTGCGGCCTGTATGTATCTCTAAATTGAATCCACTCTGATCAGAATTATATGTGTTTCCAACCCCAACGTTGGCTATGTTGACTTTCACCATTTCTATAAATTCCATAGCTTTGTTCTGAAGTGTATCGTTCAATAATTGTTGTTTTGTTACATATTTAGTAATCTTCCGTGACACAATTCCATGTTGGTTTTCGAATGTCCTCAGCCAAGAAGCGGATGCTTGCAAATTTATGGTTGTCATTTCTACCATTTCTCGTGCACGTAAAGCCCATCGTCGAAGATCTATATCATGGGCAGGCAGCGTTTGTCCAAAGCATCATTAAAATTGTTTAACATGCAGTGAGCTATTTTTGTTAACTTTTATTTGTAGGTGCCACCCTTATTTATACTATGGGCCCACCGGCGTAGCTGCGGCTCTGTTTTCACCTTTTTGAATTTCGTTTGAACAGATGATAACTTTTTATCCCCATTTGCCCCGGAACTCCAGTAATCTACAGCTCTTATCTTGTATTCGCAACTCATCTTGGGTACATACATTTTCATCAATTTTTGGATCTAGGTATCATTGTCTATGCCAATCTCCTTCACTGTCTTATTCTATTGCGGCTGCTCCATGAATTTCATTTGGTGAAAGAAAATCCGAATCATTTTCGACTTCCATTTTCATAGGTTGATCCATCGCTTCAATGATAATGTTTTCTAGATCCTTACTGAACTGTTTTTTTTCTGTTCAGCGATTGGAGTGCGAGGCAAATTCATCGCACTTATCGCTATGGATAGAAGTTGAATAACATTCACCGCATTAACACGTACATATTTATTCGTATTTGGAACTCAAAATGTACGGCTGGCTTCTCCGTCGTAACTGCAGCAATAATGATCGTTGGTGAATTTATATGACTTGAATCCCAATTGATAAGTACACACGAAACAAAATAACTACGACACACGCTATTACCAGAACTGATATTCATCTTTAATAAGGCGATTTCAAGGTTATCATGGGGTAGCTGCCCTTTGCACACAAGCTAAGATAAAATTTTTTGCATCATTCTGTTCATGAGTTGCAGCAGCAACCCAAAAACGCTGTAATCTCGACAGATAATGCCTTCGATACGGTGAGCGAAGTAGAATTTCTTCGTAAATATATAATTGTACTCCAGTTGCTTCCCGAAGCACGAAGTCAGTCCGTGATTGCGAGCCTTGCCTGTGCCCATAAGTGGAAAACTGGAGAGTGATTTTTCACTAGTAATTCACGAATTATTGCAATAAACAACACGCCATTTGTTGCTGTACTTATCATTATCATCATGAACGTCTAATAGTCGAAGAAAACAACATTTTTTCTCTTCGAACTTTATTTTTATTTCGGCCCGCCCACGAGCTATAGAAAAAACAAAGTTTTTAAGGGTGCGTTGACCCCTTAAGAGTGTCGTTCCGCCAAAACGAGAAAATGTGTATCGACTATTTTGACTGATTGTACTTTCTTTGTAACCCATTTTTATTTCTACAAATTTTCGTCCATGCCGCACGGTAAGAACTTTAAACGTTTGCCTTTCGAGAGGGGGGCTGAAATGTTACAAATATGCAATTGCGCCATAACACGAACATATATTGACGTGAATTTAGACCGAAATGCCAAAAGGCTAGCTGATTATACGATGCTCTTGGCTAAAAAATCGACGGGCAGTTTCAACCCCTTAATTGTGAGATATCGAAAAAAAATCCGTAAGCTGCAATAAACAATATGAAATTTGTGCTATCTGCATCGTTCTCATCTCTAATGTATAAATAAACGAAAAAATAAACGATATAACACGAAAGATAAAAATAAACAGGAACAAATAAACATTGTTGCAATTTGAAGTTTTTTTTCATATTTCGTACCGTTAAAACGTTATCTACGAAAAATGAAAAACACCCTAATTTTCGAGGGAGCGTTTCAACCCTTAAAAATCGGGTTCTGCCGATATAAAAAATACGTATCGCCTATTTTTACCCATTCTACCAGCATGGCTAATTCAATCGAAATCGGAGACATAGGCCTCGCGCGTTTCCTCGTTTGACGAACTCGTGTATGATGGTATAGGGAGTGATGGGAAATTGTTAATAGTAGGGGATTGGAACGCGAGAATCTGTGAGGAGTATGGGAGGCAGGATCGAACGGAGGATGAGAGATGGCTACGTCGATCTGAGGGCAAAGGTGTGAACTCTGAGGGAAGGCAGCTGATCCAAATGTGCGAAGGTTTTGGACTCACAACTTTGAATGGGCGGATGCACGGTGATGTGAGTGATCAGCTGAGATATAGGGGCAAGAGGAAGTTCGGTGTTAGATTACGTAATAATAAAAAAAGAGGAGGGAACCAACATGCAGATTGAACGCATGGAGAGAATCGAGTCAGATCACCTACCAGTGGTGATACACTTTAGCGTGCGGCACTAGCAGGAAGAGGAGGGAGAAAGCAGAATGAGGACCAAAAAGAAGGAGGTTTACATATGGAAGAAAGAGAAAAAACTAGACCATGAAAGGGCAATGCAAGAGAGATGGAACGAGAACCTAAACCAGGGCACACTGGCGGAGAGGTGGCAGAAGTTGATAGGGATAATTAAGGAATCAGCAAAGACAGTTGGGATGACTAAGAAACCAGGCAAGAAAAAAGGAAATCCTTGGTATGACGAGGAATGCAAAGAAAAAAGATCGAAGATTTGGACATTTCTTGCGCACATTTCTTAAAACAAAAACGGAGACAGATAGGAAGAATCTGACTAAAGGAAAACGAGAATTAAATAAGCTATATAGGCAAAATAAACAAGAATGGGAGAGAAGGGAGTGGGAGAACGTGGAAGGAAGCAGAAACTTGGTGGAATTTTGGGAGGCTATTAGGAGATCCAGAACAAGAAAAAGGGCAGCAGGCACAGGTATAACAAAAGTAAAATGGCAAGATCACTTTGAAAAATGATTAGGAGGAGGATGAGAGGAACAAAAGGAGGATAAGAAGGAACACGACATCGCAGACGACTTCACGGAATAGAGACTGAAGCAATTGAACAAAAATATCGAGATGGAGGAGATTACGAAAGTAATAAAGAACATGAAAAAGAATAAAGCACGCGGAGAGCATGGGGTTAGACTGGAATTCCTAACAGGGGTAAATGCAGAAGGATTGGAGGCATGGCAAAAGATCATAAACGACTTCTGGAAACAGGGAAAAATAGATCAAAGTTGGCAGACAGCACGAATCTACCCGATATACAAGGCCGGAAATACGCAGTGCGCAGCGAATTATAGAAGAGTTTCACTGTTAAATGTGGACTGAAAGTGATAACGACAATAATGGCAAATAGATTAAGAAAGTGGCTGGAAACTAACAAGCTGCATGAGAGCCAAAACGGGTTTAGAAAAAAAGAACGACGAGAGATCACATATTTGTATTGACCACGCTGGTGGGAAAAACTTGAGGGAGAAAGGCGGTAAGCTGTATGTTGCTTTCGTGGATTTCAAAGCGACCTTCGATACCGTGGAGAGGGAGCTGATATCGAAAAATGGAAAGGATGGGAATAAAAGGCAGAATAGTGAAAATGATAAGAAGCATATACAAAAAAACATTAAATGAAGTAATCACGCAGGAAGGGTGTACAGAAAGGTTTGAGACAAAGAGAGGAGTGAGGCAAGGGTGTCCGCTGGGCCCTACACTGTTTAATATTTTCTTAAATGAGTTGAAGGCGGACTGGGTGAGACGTAATGAAGTAAATATCATGAACTGTGTATCAGTAAAAGTAATGAACTGTGATCGAAATCCAAAAGATTTTCCCGCTGAAATTCGCGGACGATGTAACGTTGTTGGCAGAAAACAAGGAGGGACTAAATGTGATGCTGAGACGGCTGAAAAGATACGTCGAAAGAAACAGGCTACAGGTAAATGTGAAGAAGACGAAGGTATTGGTATTCCGGAAAGGAGAAAAAAGAAACTCGGATGAAAAGTGGAAATTTGGAGATCACGAGATTTAGGAGGTGAACAAGTACAATTATCTACGGTTTGTATTTACAACAAAAAACAGCTACACGGAGCACCTGAGGAATTTGGCGGGAAAGGCGCAGGTAGCGGCTAATGCGGCATGGGACACGGTGAAGAGAGCAAAGATAGGGAATTTGAAAAGAAGACTATATCTGATGGATACTCTAGTAAGGACAATACTCATGTACGGAGTAGAGGTGTGGGGTTGAAAATAAAGACAGGAATTAGAGAAAATGACAGGGTGATACTTGAAGATGTCCATTGGAGTGGCATAAAACACGCCGGCGTATATATGGAAAATGGAGACAGGAAGGCAAAAAGTGGAGGTGGAAACAAGCAGGAGAGCGTCAAAATACATAATAGAGATCCTGAAGATGGACGACCATAGGTGACCCAATGCGTAAAAGAAGAATTGAGAAATTGGGATAATGCGAGGGCATCAGGCTGGATTACGGAAGTAGAGAAGGCATTGAAAAGAGTGGGGGATGGGCTATCATTGAGAGGCATGAAGGAGGGGATGAACACACGAGCACTGCGCAAGCGATTGCAGGAAGGCTGTAGAATTAATGGAGACCAGAACATTCCAGGGGATTGGAACCGCATAGACAATTCACGATACTGTCCGGAATACATAGAATGGAAAACAGGCATAGGAGTGGACAATACTGGGAGGGTAGAAACACAAAAATTGGGGACAAAGAAGAGTGGGCCGGAATAAGGTGTGGAAATGCAGGGCGAACTGGGAGGAAAGGATTTAAGGAGGAGAAATGCAGATTCTGCAGAATAGAAAATGAAAACAATGAGCACATATGGGCATGTGGAGAACTTAAGAAAATGCTAAGGACACAACTAAAGGAGGAAGTAGAAGAGATAATTCGAACATGGGAGAATACTGGAAAGCGATAGCTTCAAGTATTCGGATGAGAGATCATACCAGCCCTATGCGACTGCCATAGGGCATTCAAGGAAGAGGCAAGAATTAAGAAGAGGAAAAGGGATCAAGATGAGCGAAAGAAGACGAAAGCAAACGGATAAAGTTTTATCTGTTTTATCTGTTTAACGGATAAAGTTTTATCTGTTATTAAAGTTTTATCTGTTTTCAAGCAGAGGAGTTAAGAACATATATATGTAGAATGAAAATGTAAAGTATTCTAAAGCCTAGCAGGGCAAGAATGACGAAAATAAATAATGAAAAAATAAAAATATAGTGATATATTAGCAATCAAATATAAAAATATACATATATTATATTTTGTTGTATATTTTATTAATATACCTCTGTGCGTGTGTGTATGTTATATTTTGGTTGCATATTCAATTAATATACCGATATACGGTTGCATGCGAATATTGGGCGATCGTATTTTTCAGGCATATTGCATTGAAATACGACGTTGGGGAAAAATAAACGAGTTATGACAACATGTATTCACTTATATTTGAAAACAATTAATTATATACATAGATATTGTTCTAAAATATTTGATTGTCCATTACTTTTCATTTAACAAGTGTGCAAAAGTATTGGGCCACCCACTATTGCGTGTGAAAAACATAACAAAAATGCTTGAAAATAACAAAACGTGATTCGACAAAACATGAACCTTATTACGCGCTTCTAGAGTGATTCCGTATTCCAACACGACCCTTCAGGTCTTGCCCCAAATGCTCAATCCGATTTAAGTCCGGTGATTGCGATGGCCAGTCGAGAATGTTTGGGGTCGTTATCGTGTTGAAAAACCCATCCCCGCGGCATTTTTTCATTGCAAAGGGGAGCGTGTGGTCAACGAATTCAAACGTACATAGAAGGCCATTTCTTACGGGCGGCCTGAAGATAAGAATTTTGCGACCCAAACAGCCGCTCGGCGGCGTGACGAGCGAACAGCTGTCGCGCGGCGGGGGGGTAGGGCGGAATGAGACACCTATCTCTCACACATTGCGGAGCAAAAACCCGCTTGAGCTAAGAGCCTTGGATCGAAACCGACATGTGAATAGCTTAAAGCATTTTGGTGCAAACTGAAGTTTATTAAGACGATTCATTTTTAAAAAATCGGAAGTACGGACCCCTTTTTTTGTAGTATGAGGAACATGAGCTGGGCGGGGAGTCGGATGTTCAAATCCTAATTATTTCATTTTTCTTCTCTTTCTTTGTTCTTCTTTCCTGAAATTTAATTGTTTGTATATTTTGGTCCTCTAAAATAAATGAAACCTGTCATGAAATAAAAAATTAAATTAACGCAAGCATAAAAATATTCAATCAATCCACTCTTAGTTAATTTTAGTTCACGTGTGCTTAGTATTTTGTGATCCGAGAATTCCCCGTACATCATACAATGTTTCATTATTTCTCCTAACAAGAAAAAAAAATACTTACGTGTCATCGTGTTCAGGAAAACTATGAAATGACGAATGAGGATTTTTCTGCTTTGAGTTACGGCATCCCCCGTAGACACATAAATCGTTAGTTGGCATGTTCAAAACTTATTTAAAAACCAAAAAGTTAAAGAGCCCGGGGACCTGATACAACAAACTCGAACTCAGCGGGTACCCGTCGCAAGAGCGGAAAGAGGGGTCTTATGGAACTGTGCGGTAGTGGAACAAAGAGAGAGCGCTAGCGAAACGAGAAGGTGCGAGAGAGAGCGAGCGTGTCCCCAGCGAGAATGACCGCACGTGTACCCAGCGCATAATACCTATAAGAGGAAGCAGTACACAATGATGCCTCCAGCGCATAATATCTATAATGGTAAGCAGGACGCCGTTATGTCCCCAGCGCTTAAGGGGAGGGTAGCGGTTTGAACTTTTTTAAAGTCGATTTTTTGTCTTTTCTTACAGTTAAACATTTCAAGAATATAATCCTAAAATTTCAAGTCAATCAGAGCAAACCGCTCGAAGTTAATGACTATTTAGTCCCGCTCCGCTAACACTGTAGCTCCGACAGCAACGGGCAGTCGGAAAAGCAGCGCGCAGCTGACGAGCAGGTATGCAGTTTATTCACTTGGCGATCATTGAACGCGGTTCGAAAATTTTGACTTGGGTCGTCCTTCCTATTATTCTGTTTCGAAAAGTTTTTATTGAGTGAAGAGCGGTAACAAATTCCGTATACATATATTATAGGTGTTCAATGATTTCAAAAGAGAAACGAGCGTCAGTTGTACGTTCGGTCGAGCGCTTGTTCTCACTAATTTTATAATTTCGTTTAGAAATTTTCTGATTAAAAATACCGAGATTGTCTAAAGTTTCAAGAGGTGACGGAACAGATACAAGAACATATTTGTGCAGATCGAAAAATGGCCTAATCCAGTGCGAGCGTGCCGAAAGACGTTGAAAATCATTACAGAATCGTCGATTTTTTGCTTGTTTTCTCAACAATTGCAAGTTTGGTGAAATGTGCTCAGTGTGATGGTTCAGTTGCGTTCAAAAGTTGTAAAAAAGGTCTTGGCTTTCAAATCCAGGTAAAATGTGCCAATTGTGATCTATGCTACATACTGTCGAATGAGAAAACTGGTCATCGCTACGAAATCAACAGTCAATTTGTTTTCGTAATGCATACATTAGGTTTGGGTTTAGCAGGCTGCAACAAGTTTTGCGGTCCAATGGACATTGCAAGTAATTTTTTTGGCCACATC
The DNA here is from genome assembly GCA_964007375.1 of Ophion obscuratus. Lineage (NCBI taxonomy): Eukaryota > Metazoa > Arthropoda > Insecta > Hymenoptera > Ichneumonidae > Ophion > Ophion obscuratus. The sequence continues at coordinate 53,850,357 of OZ023314.1, forward strand.
GTCTTATTTGGATATTACGAAATCAATTTGCTCCTACGTCGAAACGACTGCTGAACAATTTCTCCTTTCCACCGCAGACGAAGAAAAAGAGATCACAAGGGCAAATTCGGAATCTGATACTTTGACCGTTTCTGGCGACGGTACGTGACAGAAGCAAGGCTTTTGCTCCTTGTTTGGCGTCGATTCATTGATTGGTTATTGGACGAGAAAAGTTATTGATATTTTCGTAAGTAGTTTGTATTGTCAGTCTTGCAAATTGTGGGAAAAAAATTGAATACAATTGAATTTGAAGAGTGGCACGAAGAACAGGTTGATAATAATGAATGTCAAGCCAATCACGTAACATGGTAATCGGACCATTATGGTAATCGGTAACCGGACCATCAGGTAACACGGAAGTAGGGCGTAGTAATTGAGATGTTTCGCCACTCAGAGGAAAAGTATGGAGCCAAGATCAGCAACTATGTCGGAAAGCGAAATCGTACGGTGAAAATTTCACTATAAATAAAAAAGAATGTGTAGGTCGCGTGCAAAAGAGAATAGGAAAACGTCTACGTGATTTGGTAAAAAATACTGTTGAAGATAAAGTCGTGAAAACAGGAAAAAAAATTCAGGTAAAGAACCGCGAAGTAAAGTACTCGGCACCACAGGACACTCACCGGAAAAGTCATCGATAATTTGAGTCGATACTACGGAGCAGTAATAAGACATAATTGTGATTCGGTAGAGAAAATGAAAAATGCCATCTGGGCAACGTACTACCACCAGCAGTCGACAGACAATAACCCTCATCACGATAAGTGCCTGAGCGGCAAGGACTCGTCGGTCCTAATCAAAAAGCTCTGGCCACAACAGGAGTGGAAAATTTTAAACACAATTACATCCCACTTCCAGAAGATGTCTCACAAGCAATCAAACCGATTTACGAAGGTTTACGCAAGGATGAACTTCTTGCAAGGTGTCTTGGAGGTTTTACCCAAAATGCCAACGAAAGTCGGAACCAGCTAATTTGGAGGATTGCACCGAAAAAATTACCTAGCAGCAAACAAATCGTTGAATTTGCATTCTACGTGGCTGCATGCACTTTCAATGAAGGTGCTTTGAAGGCTTTTCTCACCTTTCTATTGCAATTGAAGGTGCAATGAAGGCTTTTCTCACCTTTCTATCGGATATGAACATTAGCGTTGGGTCGAGCGCTCACGAATACGCAAGATTGGAGGATAACTATCGCATCAACAGGGCCGAGATACAAGCTGAGAAAGCAGAGCAAAGAAGCCAGGATAAGGCAAAGGCTTGAAAAAACAGAGGCTCAAGATATCGAAGCTGCTGCAGGGAGTCTACTCTATGGAGCTGGAATCGATGATTCAGTGTAGATTGAAAAAAAGAAATTTTCACTCTTTAGTTTATAAAACCTCAAACGCGTTTTTCTCGAAACCACTTTTTCAAAGTCCGTGTTCACTGCCATTTGAAAACTACATGACCGATTTATTTCAAACTTGGTACACACTTTCTACCTATAAAATACCTCCCCCGAACGGTTAGTTTGAGATTTTTTTCGTGAAAAATAGCACTTTACATGACCACCAAAAATTTAGAAATGAAAAAAAAATTATCAAAGACCGTTGGCGGAGGATTTGATGATAGTTTGACTAAAATTTAATGGTACTTGATTTCAGATAATTTCTAGCTGAGATACAGTGAACACCGCAAATCGTGTTTTTCCAAAGGCGTTCTTGGAAAAGCTTTGTTACCGGCTTGTTTGTGGATATTTTCGCGTACAAATTTCACGGAATGTTCTTGAAATGACAGTTAACAATGTACATGGATTTCTATAAATTTAACAGTTAACAATGTACATGGATTTCTATAAATTTACTCTATCCATATAGATGACAAAAATTCGCAAAAAAGTGTTTTCTCACGCTGAAACGCCAACCCTCCCCTTAAGGACATGGCTCACACGTCCAGTCGGTAAAAATCCTATTGCCAAGTTCTCTCCCAGACGGACCACATTTCAGGCAAATGGCGAGAAAGCCGTTGTTCGTCGTTCAATATGATGGATAGTGTTTCGTTTCTTTTTTCCAAACAATCAACCGTTTAGGAGATCACTGGGAATCTGTAAATCAGCTATATGTCTCGCACTCGTGGCGACTTGATCCATGTGACATATGGCCTTAAGCCTACGACAGGAAGCGAGAGCGAGAATAAAAACTGCCATCAGCGCCGCTAGTCGAGAACTAACGCTGGGGGCATGCCCCCAATAAAGTCAGCCCATAATACCCCATGGACTACTCGTTTATGTACATCTGAATTCGTTAATATGGTCTTGCAATATATTTCTGTAGATTGCAGTGTCCATATTGCCGTGAATTTCAACCACCGAACCAACGCCGCCGTCAGAAAATGCTCTCCAAACTTTAATGTTCCCGCCACCGTGTTTTACGGTGGAATTCGATACCTCACGTCAAATCTGGTACCTGTTGGATGTCTCACGTGCTTCCGACCATCACTTTCGAATAATTGAAATTTGGATTCATCGGAAAAAAGCACTTCCCGCCAATCTGATACTGTCCCGAGTCGAAATTTTCGAGCCGCGTTCAGCCCACAAAATGAATGCTTTCGTCCCCGAGCAGAAATCGGCGAGAGCGGATTATTGGGTATCTAAAGGAGGGTACAATGTTTGAAAATACCCGAGTCGAAATTTTTAGCCGCCTCTGAATCCTCGTAGGACCCATTTCTTTTGTAATACATAAGCCGCCAGCCTCCGCTGAACCAACGAAACCCTATTTGTCGAGTTCAGTGCCATGAAGAGACCTCGTCTTGGTCCGGTGTACTCTGCTAAAAATGTCCGATTGAATATTATTAACCATCATAGAAATAATGCATAATTCTCGTGATATCCTTTCGGACCTATCTCGCTCTCCCTTGGTGGTGCATAAATATTGGTTCGTTTCGAATATAAACCAATGCTCTGTGTTATAAATGTGAAGTTCATCATTGCTACTTTATGAATTTGAATAGATTTCTATGTGATCCGTTGAATTCTATCAGATGCATACCCTAGCCACGGTTTAGTTGTATATGATTTCTTTGTCATTCAGATACCAATTGAATTCTTTCGTCTTCGTCTCATTGTAGGGCATGATTCTATCGTTTTTGTATCATTACATTTTTTTCTTTTTTTTCGAATAATAAAAATACGATTATCCTGCTAACATTTCCTATGCACTATGGATGAATCAAATTGAATCTTAGCCCGCACTTAAAACTCGTATCATATTTTCGTATAATTCATTTTCCATGCGTCATACGAATACTATTCTTGCGTTCGTATCTCATTGCACAGCTTGATTTTATAAAATCTACATTATAAGCGATGCGGAAATGATTTCGAATAATACATATACGGCGGTGATTGGTGACTTTTCCATGATAAAAAATACCATCTGTTGTAATATAAAGTTCGTCATTGCTACTTTATGAATTTGAATAGATTTCTATGCGACTGGTGAATTCTATCAGATGCATATCGTAGCCGCGGTTTAGTTTTATACGATTTCCTTGTCATTCAGGGACCAATTGAATTCTTTCGTCTTCGTCTCATTGCAGGGCTTGATTCTATCGTTTTCGTATCATTACATTTTCTCTTCTTTTTTCGAATAATAGAGATACGATTATGCTGCTAACATTTCCTATGCACTATGGATGAATCAAATTGAATCTTATCCCGCACTTAAAACTCGCATCATATTCTGTATAAAAAATGAAGTTTTATGAAAAAGATGTGATAGGGACAACACATCTATTACTATTAGCAAAATTATTGAGCCTTGTTCAGTATACATCTATTCAAGTAATTAATAGCAGCGCAAAACATCAATAAAAGTTATTTTTCCAATTGAAATTTAGTTGACTAGATATAATCAAGAGTGAATATACAAAGTCAGCCCGATATTTTCGGCCATTTTTTACTCTTGTACACGATGGCGACGAGATATCTATATATACATACATACATACATACATACATACATACATACATACATACATACATACATACACATATATATATATATATATATATATATATATATATATATATATATATATATATATATATATATATATATATATATATATATACACACACACACACACACAACAGCAATATAAAACCTATTGCTTTTTAACGTAGGCTGGATCCTTTTATCTATTTGCGTTACAAAAATAATTTACCGACCCAAAAGCAGTGTAGAAAACTGTGCTTGACTCTTCTCTATGTACCTTTCATTTTACAGGGCCGAGACGCATGACATTCAAAATGATTCATTTTCATTGAAAGGTCGTACTGCATTCTTTATTACGTAGTACATACATTCGCAATGAAAAGTATCGCATTCAAAATGATTCATTTTCATTGAAATATCATACTGTATACTTTAGTACGTGGTACATACATTCGCAATGAAATACTACAAGTATTTAATAATACAGGCTGAACTGCAATGAAACGTTTTGCATTAAAAATGATTCATTTTCATTGAAACATCATACTGTATAATTTATTACGTAGTACATAAATTCGCAATGTAAAACTACTAGTAATTAATAATACAGACTGAATTGCAATGAAACGTATCGCATTCAAAATGATTCATTTTCATTGAAATATCATACTGTATACTTTATTACGTGGTACATGCATTCGCAATGAAATACTACTAGTATTTAATAATACAGCCTGAACTGCAATGAGACGTATCGCATTCATTTTCATTGAAATATCATAATTTATACTTTATTACGTAGTACATACATTCGCAATGGAATACTACTAGTAATTAATCATACAGGCTGAACTGCAATGAAACGTATCGCATTCAAAATGATTCAATTCCATTGAAATATCATACTGTATTCTTTATTACGTACATTGAAATATCATACTGTATTCTTTATTACGTAGTACATAAATTCGCAATGAAATACTACTAGTCATTAATAATACAGCCTGAACTGCAATGAGACGTATCGCATTCAAAATGATTCATTTTCATCGACATATCATACTGTATTCTTTATTACACAGTACGTACATTCGCAATGAAATACTACTAGTAATTAATAATACAGCCTGAACTGCAATGAGACGTATCGCATTCAAAATGATTCATTTTCATTGACATGTCATACTGTATTCTTTATTACGTAGTACATAAATTCGCAATGAAATACTACTAGTAATTAATAATACAGCCTGAACTTCAATGAGACGTATCGCATTCAGAATGATTCATTTTCATTGGCATATTCATACTATATATACTATTCATAGATATATGATTCAACTTTATAATAATCCTATGAAGAATGCCAAATTCTACTGCATGAAAGTATTCTTTATACAGTATTTATATAGAACATTATCAAATTTGGTTCACACAAATAAGATCCTGATTGCGCAATATACGAATCAGAAACACGAAAGGAAACTATACATGCTGTATTATACGACGTAATACATTCGTGCATATACATTTATAACAAACAACGAAAACGAAAGGTACTATCATACATAGCATATACGAATAGATTCACACATATAAACAACATATGTCGTATATCGCAATCCTACGCAATGGGGTGGTATCATTCATTCGCTATTAATTCGGATTGGAGCTCGATATTATAAACTCATCATCATTCGATACGATTCCCATCATAATAATCTGCAGATGTTTATGGAAAACAGGAATCAGAAACACGAACCAAAATGAAATCATTTTTTTTTTCATTTTCTATCAGACATTTTTAGCAGGGTAGCCTCTGTTAGACCTCCCAAATCTTCTTACGACCCCCAGTTTCAGCGAAACGTGCAGAACACAGGCCTCCTTAACCTGCTTTCAATCTCAAACCGTTGCCTCGACCCCACCTAACCTGCTTCCGGTCCCAATTCGATATCTCCTCCATCATCACTCCATTGTGGCCTGATCGGTAACCCGTTCGATGACAAAAATAATACGTTTTCTCTGATTATCGCCCGAAGAACGGTACAGGTAAATATGCATTATCGGATGATGGATAAATACTACACAATTAATAAAAATACATCATCGCCTTATCAAATTATTAGTGCAACATTAATATGCGAAAACAATAAAATTTGCTCAATATCGACTTATTATTATTGTATAGGCGATTCATAAAAGAATGCTCGTATCTACAGTCTTACTCCAATTCTATCGGATTAATGGGCATCACGAATTTTCCTGTGAGAAAACATCTCACAGGAAAATTCTTAAAAAATGGCTGGCTATCCAGTATAAGCTTACGCGACTTTTCACATCCTGGAAATTTCTTCTTAAACCCTCTAGTTCTTTACATTGCATTATCTAGAATTAGTCTTTTTTAGCAAAAATGAAATAACATTGCGGAAAAAAATTGCACGAAACTTTGTAAAAAAAACGAAAATGGAGCTCTTGCTACCCCGTTCACGTTTATCATGGATAAACGTGATAATTTTTTTTGCATTAGTCATGCGCCCAATTCTCGATGGTCGAAAAAAGCGGAAAAACAGTCACGTACAAAAGTGCGTACCGGGTTGAAAAAAAATCATACAAAAATAACGATGAAGCTGAATTTGTTCCCGTCGAAACGCCGTTCAGTAAATTTGGTTATCTTTTTTTTACGAAGCTATGTAACTTTTAGTGCAGCAAGAAATATCCACTGGTGCATCCAAACTTTTAAGCGACGGTATATATTATATAATACCATATATACATATACATATTGTAACGTTTCGTGATTTTCACTAAAGTTCTATTTCGTTTTCGGCCCGTCGTTCACGCGGGTCGTCGGGAAAACGAGTGTTATACGGCGAATATTTGCCGTCGGATGATGTGAGGTTCCCGTAGCCTCCTGAAGGACGATGTACCAGTTGTGAGCCGGGAATGATGGGAAGGATTTTGAGATGGTTTTAGGAGATGCCTCAGTGGTTTGAGGGTCTCAGAGACGTCTGTCTCAATCCGTCATCATTGGCATTTGATGTGGTGGATTGTCGTATGAGTTAGTTTCAGGTGGATGAACAAATAAAATTGTTAGTGAGTTAATTTGGTGAGAATTAGTATTTTAGTCGGTAAGTAGCAAAGTTTACGGGAATCTGGAACGGGCGGCGAGAAGCGCTGTCTTTGTTGGAACGACAGGGATAGGAAGAGTACATGCGAGGTCTCTGTGCGCACGCTGTTCCGTGGACGCGATCTCTCTCTCTCTCTCACTCTCTCTCTCGCACTCTCCGTCTCGCTCGCACTCGTACAGTCCACGACCGTCGTCGTATACGCGTATGGCCGGTTTCGGGCTCGCTTCTGTAACGTGAATGCGATAGCCCGTTGAGTCTACTCTGAATCGGTTTTATGGCGATAATTCCAGTTGGCACTGGTTGCTAAAGTGCAACGAAGCGCACGGGTGCCACGCCGTGTCGCTCACGCGCTAGGGACGCTAGCGTTTATAATAATGCGCGAGCTCGAGGACGAGAAGTTCTCCTAACCTCGAGTGCGCATAGCGGGGCCGTCCGGAAGGGATGGCTGACCTCCTTGGTGCCAGGCAAGGAGGACCAAAAACCAGTGAAGCTGGTTGGAATTTCCCTCGTGTGCAGCGAGATGCGATCGGCACCTCACGGACTGCACACTTCGAGTATTGTGCGTGGGATGTGTAGAATAGCGATCAATTGTCCTAAGGACAATAGATCGGGTGTTATGTAAAGTTCCCTGACTAGCAATCACCACGCTGTCTCTATTTCCGAGGTCGGACTTCCAGCGCAATGCTGGGGCTTCCCAAGGAAATAGAGCACCTTACCCGAAGCTGAGGTTATTCTGGGATGGGACCAGGGCTACGGCAGCAAGGCCTTCATCCGGTGATCCGAGGTTTCGGATGACGAGTGACTCTACGTGGTATAAGAGAATTTGCGAAGAGTGCCTCTCGTGGTCGTGCACGCCCTTAAATAGCCTCAGGCACGTCAGGAGAAATTCCATTTCTCTAGCGATTCTGAGGCGCTAGGTAGGGGATTACATTGCCGGGAGATGCTCCGTTGGTGGGGTGACCGTCCTGGTGACTTTGGAGACATCCGCATACTGTAGACAATTTAAGGGGAATGATCGTCCAGATTGTTTCTCGCCTCGATATCAGGCGCACAGTAAGTGTGAAGAGGCGTCACGAGAGACTTGGGGCGCATTCTTGTCTGATGGGAGTGATCGTAGCGCAAGACTCGTGAAATGTTAGACAAGAGGCGGGGACTGCCGCGGGTCAGCGGTGGTCCTGGTCCTTGCGATGGGTGGTGCTTCTTGCGAGGCGTCGCGGGCGCGCCCCGTATGCTATGTGCGAGCCTCCTGCCCTACCGTTGGGATGACCGGTTGGTCCGACCACAGGCCATCTCACGCAATTATATCGGAATTGGTGTAATAATTGCGCGCTAAATGTGACGGATGCCCACCTGGGCAAGTGAACCGTTACAATATATATATATATATTGGGTTGGTAAGAAAGTCTTGCGACACTTTCCTTTCGATTAAAATATGTTTTCTTCTAACGAAGTTGTACAACATTCGAGAGCAGTATATTCAAGGCTAGTCTAGAACCTTCCATGCCGTAGGGTATATAAGCGCGTCAGTTGTTCCGCGCAGACAGTACGAGCGAAGATGGATCATAGTGCACTTCGATCGATTGCATATTACGAATTTTTACAAGGGCGTTCTGCAAGAACCGCAGCCGCTAATATGTGTAGTGTGTTCAAGGCCAACGTAGTTCATCATTCAACGATATCCCGTTGGTACCAGCGTTTCCGTTCTGGCGATACATCTTTTGAAGACAAACCTAGGTCCGGCAGGAAATTAACTGTTGACGATGAAGAACTACGAGCACTTACAAAGGCAAAGCCTAATACGTCGTCACGGGAATTAGCTTACAAACTCGGCTGTAGCCATCCCACGATTCTCCAACATTTACAAAATCTCGGATACAGAAAAGTTGTTTCTTCTTGGATACCACACGATCTCAGCGAATCAAACAAAGCGACACGCATGTCCATCTGTCTTTCACTCCTGCAACGTCCACACAGAAAGGATTCTCTTCAAGAAATAGTCACTGGAGATGAAAGCTGGGTGCTTTATGTTAACTACACACGTAAGCGACAATGGCTACCGAAAGGAGAAAAACCAGATCCGACCCCTAAGCTGCCCCGTGAAGTGAAGAGAGTTTTACTCTGTTGTTGGTGGGATTCTGAGGGCATGCTATATTACGAACTGCTCCCATCCAACACCACGATAAATGCAAATACTTACTCTGCACAACTGCAAAAGCTGGCTGAAATTATCAAACAAAAAAGGCGTAAACGTCTCCAAGTTCGGCTTCTCCACGACAATGCTCGACCCCACGTAGCTAAGATGACACAACAATCTATTTCCCAGCTGGGATGGGAAGTTCTACCACATCCACCGTATTCACCAGACCTAGCACCTACCGACTACCATCTGTTTCGAGCTTTAAACAATTATTTACAGGATAAAAAATTTGATGATGTCGCGGATCTCAAAAATACACTGGTCGACTTTTTCAATTCACGACCCAAAGAATTCTGGAGTGCAGGCGTGCAAAGTCTACCAGAGCGTTGGGCACGAGTTGTAGATACAGAGGGAGCATACATTACTGAATAATTGTTTACTGTTAAAATAAAACGTTTTTATATTTTACTCATGTTGTGTGTCGCAAGATTTTCTTACCAACCCAATATATATATATATATATATATATATATATATATATATATATATATATATTGGGTTGGTACAAAAATCTTGCAACACTTTTTTTTCAATTAAAATATTTTTCCTAATAATGAAGTTCGAGAACATTCGAGAATAGGAAATACAAGAATGGTCTAGAACCTTCTATGCCGCAGGATATATAAGCGAGTCAGATGTTCCGCGGAGTCAGTATGAGCAAAAATGGAACAACGTGCACTTCGAGCAATCGCATATTGCGAATTCTTGCAAGGGCATTCTGTAAGAGCTGCAGCCCGTAATATGTGCAGTGCGTTCAAGGCTAATGTAGTTAATTATTCAACGGTCTCCCGATGGTATTAGCGTTTTCATTCTGGCGATACATCTTTTGAAGACAAACCTAGGTCCGGCAGGGAATCGATTGTGGACGATGAAGAACTGCGAGCACTTATAAAGGCAAAGCCTAATATGTCGTCACGAGAATTAGCCAACAAACTCAACTGCAGTTATCCTACTATCCTTCGACATTTACAAGTGATGGGATATAGGAAATTTATTCGTCTTGGATACCGCACAATCTCAGCGAATCAAACAAAGCAACACGCATGTCCATCTGTCTTTCACTCCTGCATCGTCCGCAAAGAAAGGATTTTCTTCAAGAAATAGTCACTGGGGATGAAAGCTGGGTGTTGTATGTTAATCACACGCGCAAGCGTCAGTGGCTATCGAAAGGGGAAAAACCAGAACCGACCCCTAAACAGCCCCGTGAAATGAAGAAAGTTTTACTCTGTTGTTGGTGGGATTCTGAGGGCATGCTCTATTACGAATTTCTGCCAGCCAACACCACAATACAGGCAGAGATTTATTCTGCACAACTGCAAAAGGTGGCTAAAATTATGAAACAGAAAAGGCGTAAACGTCTTCACGTTCGGCTTCTCCATGACAATGCTTGACCCCACGTCGCTAAGATGACACAAGAAACTATTTCGCAGCTAGGATGGGAAGTTCTACCACACCCACCGTATTCACCAGACTTAGCACCTACCGACTATCACCTGTTTCGAGCTTTGAAGAACTATTTACGGGATAAAAAATTTGATGATCTGTCAGATCTCAAAAATACATTGGACGACTTTCTTAATTCACGATCAAAAGAATTCTGGTCTGCGGGCGTGCAAAGTCTACCAGAGCGTTGGGCAAGAGTTGTAGATGCGGAGGGAGCCTACATTACTGAATAATCGTTTATTGTTCAAATAAAATATTTTTCTTTTTACTCGTGTTGTGTGTTGCAAGATTTTTGTACCAACCCAATGTATATATATATATATATATATATATTGTAACGGGTTTTCTGGTCCGCACACTTCCGGGCCCGTACCGCTCCCGAAGCCTACCGGGTGTCCGAGAACCCGCCGGGTAGACGTGGGCGCCAGGTACCGGAGTACCGCCGACCGAGGGTCGACTTGTGATTTTGTCCACCCGAGCGCGGTCCCTTGATGTTGGGACACCCAGTGTGGAACGGCACGACCCAGGCGGTCCAACTAGCTCTGCTCGCCGGAGGATATGGTAGAGGGGCAGGGTCAAAGGACGAGTGTCAAGGATGACACCTGATAGGAGGTGTCTGCTGAAGTAATTAACACGTGGTTGACAGTATGACTGATATTCGTTTATTGGGCCCGAGGCCCGCCAATACGGGGTACAATTCATGGGCGCTCGACATAAATCTCCAACTTCTATCCACGCTTGGATAAGCTACTGGTGCACCGGCGACAACCTAGCGACAATCCTGACAACTCCCCGTTTCGAGGGGAATACGGTCAGGGCCGCGACGTTGGCAGCAGGGTTCTGTCCGACGGGCGTATGTACTCGTGTAGGTAACGGTGTAGGTAATGGTGTAGGCAATCATGTAGGTACTCGTGTAGGTAACGGTGTAGGTAATGGTGTAGGCAATCATGTAGGTACTCGTGTACTAACTCCAAAAGAGCGTAGGCAATTGTGTAGGTAATTCGTGTATCAGTGCAAAAGCGTGTAGGCAATTGTGGGGGTAATCGTGTAGGCAATCGTGTAGGTAATTCGTGTATTAATCCAAAAGAATGTTGCTAATGGTGTAGGCAATCCGGGTATTAATGCAAAAGAGTGTAGATAATTGTGTAGATAATCGTGTAGTAACTCCAAAGAGCGTAGGCAATTGTGTAGGTAATTCGTGTATCAATGCAAAATAGTGTAGGCAATTGTGTAGGTAATTCGTGTATTAGTGCAAAAGAGTGTAGATAATCGTGTAGCTAATCGTGTATTAATTCAAAAGAGCGTAGGCAATGGTGTAGGTAATCCGTGTATTAATGCAAAAGGGTGTAGGCAATGGTGTAGGTATTCGTGCACCAACTCAAAAGAGCGTAGGCAATTGTGTAGGTAATTCGTGTATCAATGCAAAAGAGTGTAGGCAATTGTGTATGTAATCGTGTATTAACTCAAAAGAGCGTAGGTAATGGTGTAGGTAATCCGTGTATTAATCCCAGACAACGAAACTCGATTATGTATGGTTGCCGGCTCGGATACCCGATAAACCCGCTTTGATTGGCCAAATAATGACCTAAGTGACCGAAAGTCCGAATAGTGTCGACTAACATTTCGGGCACCCGATATATTCGCTCGAAACACAATGCCTTATGGTGGTCGATCGGGAGCCCAAATAATATCGACTGACTTCCCGGACACCCGATATATTCGCTCGAAATACAATGCCTCATGGTGGGTGACCGGAAGCTCGAATAATATCGACTAACTTTTTGGACACCCTGTATAGTCGCTCGGAACACAAGGTACGGTGGGGGGTGACCGGAGGTCCGCATACTATCGACTAACTTTCCGGACACCCGATATATTCACTCGAAATACAATTGTCGCGGGGTCGATAATAATCGAGTGAATATTACCAAAGGTTTTGCGCGAGTATAATTCTCGAGTTAGCTGGATTTCGGCAACTCATAAACAACGCGTGAGAACAAAGGAAACAAAGACAGAAGCACAAAGGTAAACAAACGCGAGACCAAGCGCTCGATGGCCCTGAGCGCGTGGAGAGACTGGACGAGAGATATACGCACGAACTATGTCGTATTACATTTTCCGACTCGAAATAAAATATTACTCCAAATTACATAATCTCGCGGAAATTCGTACTTTTCTTTGGGCCAATTTTCGCGGGACATCAGCAAACATTTTTAATTTAACGCCCTAGGCTTAACGAACGATCACGTTAATTAATGATCGGTAACAAACAAAACAATTCGCGAATTGACGCGATACGCATTGAAATTGACCGGAACTTGAAGGAACGATCAAGGATAAGGTACGAGCTTCCTTACAAAAATTATGACTAAATCAGAACTTCCCCAGAGGCGGAAACCCGGGAACAAACGCGACTTTATCGCCGAAACACTCCCACCGGGTGCCGGCCCTCTGGGGGACACGAAATTTCCCTCCATGGGGCAACCCGTCGCCATTTGGCGCAATTATTAACAAAGAAATGAAAGGAGCCCTAATTTAGAGCTCGTACCTTAAGAACGTAGAGAGACGAGAGAGATCGGGCTCACCGCTGAAGAGTCGCAGCACGGAGACGCTCGCTGCCGGAATCGGAAGGATCCTGCCTCGCAGTCGATGGACAATGATTTTCATCCGGAGTGACGCTGCTGGGCTCGTGGACTCCGAAATCGTGACTAGCCCAAATAGTCGCGCTCTCGCGGTGCTCCCGGCTCTCGCGTGCCCCACTCACGCGCCCCTCCCCTCTTTTCACGCGCTCACGTGTGATCGCGTTATTCTCCGTCTAGGAGATTTTCCCCTATTTCCCTCAGATGCCACGGCCCCGCTCTACCGCGCTACCCTGCGCATACGCGACTGTCCTCGCAGCGAATAATTGACTGCCCCTCGAAACTCTTCCCCTAGGAACCGAGGCGGGACTTCGAACGCGGGGGGAGGCCTCCCTCGCATTTCCCCAGCGTCCTGGGAATAGCGGTGGGCCCACGCGATATACCACCAGGTGAACTACACCCTCGGTCGCTGATCCACCGCCCCGACCCCCTTCGACGGGACGCCGGTCTTACGCGGTCCATGAGGCCTGACGGGACAGTAGGGGTGGTGCAACTCCAGGTTGCTGAGTCGAGAGGGACGGGCGACACGGTAAACTTGGCCTTATTCCGGCGTCTCCTCCGGCATCCAATCCGCGAGCACTGTTGTCCGACGCTCGCCTGCCTCTGAGTGGAGGCGCGTGTGTGTCCTCGTGGACCAACCCGCGCGAGGTTTTGCGGAGCGCGAAATCGGAAGCCGGGACATCTCGGGTAACGATAATACGTGACTTCGGGGTAATATGGACGCGCGAACGATCGTTCCCCGATACATCGTTCCGTCATCTATACTAACCGTCCTAAAAAAACTGTCCCAAACATTTTATTTACAGGTTTTTAATTTCGTCCATTTATCCGCGGCTCACGGGCCGGTAGGTAAACACACAGGTAAGACGTGGCGGTTTCCAGAATAAAATTACAAAAAAAGGTATATTATTCCGCCACGTCGTGAGTCGACGATTTCGGAGCCACCCAGAATCGAACCAGGACGCCTCAAGGTCGTAAACCCGACCTACTAGTCGACACCGTTCGAGAATGGACGTAACCCCCTAATTTGTCACGTCACAAACCCCCTTTCCAGAGTTTAGCCCGGGTGAAATGCCTCGTAGCGGCCTGGGTTGAATCTCCACCTTCGGAATCTTGGCGGTAGCTCGGGCGGGGTCCTGGGGTTTGTGGGACACCCCCAATAGGTCCACAAAGGTAATCGACCAGTGAGCGACGCAGCAGAGCGCTCCGGCTGAAACAAAAAAACGGCGAGCACCGATCTCGGGGCCGGATGTTAGGCCCCTGAACACGCTCCATACGAGCGCCTCCCACGCCTCCCTTCGATCGTTTCTTCCAGTTATTGTTCCAGTACTTTTTCCCCCGATGGGAAAACTCATGACCAACCAAACATGGCAAAATGAAACGGGCGGAAGGAAAGCACTGCTTAGTCAAACTGGCGAGAATAGCGAAATTAGCCAAATTAGCGAGATTAGCGAAATTTGCGAAGCGGCGCTACAGCGGAACGAGAATCAACTACGACAGGACATCCATACCACGGGAAGGTTTACGTAAGCAGGTAAGTATTCGAGTAGGTCTTTAACATTGGTTTATTTTCCAGATGGCTCTATACAATATCCAAAAAAATTGAGTAAACATAAATCAAACGGCGTCGTTGCCAAAAAGAAAAATTCATAATGAAGGAATAGGAAGCAAAAAAACAAAACAGGAATCAATTAAATAAACGTTATGGAGGTGCTCATGTCAAATAAAAGAAGAAAAAATAACCGAGGCGAGGAAGAAAATTATAATGGCGGTGCCAAGGCCAGATCAAAGAAATTAAAATCGGCTAGTGAGAACAAAAAAACTGAAATGGCGTCAGTGCCCAACAAAAAATAGGTATAATGGAAGTGAAAAGAAAAACAAAGAAAAGGTAAACAAATAACAAAACAAGGAAAGAGAAACAAACTCAACTAGGGCGCCCATGCCAAAAAAAAAACGATTAAGAACAATACAAAAAAAAAGAAACGGAAGGAGAAAGAAAAACAACAAAATAAAACGGGACTATATGGCAGATGGAAAAAAAACTAGGTCCCGACGCGCAACGACCTCCCGCCTAGAGGTGTCGCCGCAGTGACGGTATCGGGTCCATCCAGGCCGTCACTCAGTCCGGTGTGTCGTCGGGAACCGTGGAGGTGACGGTCACCGGGGCCGTGGGTTTCGCCCAGGGCGTATATTTGGGCCCATCGACGGGGCAGGTCTGGGTGGTTACCCCCGGTCGCCCGCACTTCCATCAGGCCAACCTCGGGGGCTGCGGGCACACCTGGCGATTATACCCCCGGACCCCACAGTTAAAGCAGACCCCGAAGCGGGGTCCGGCAACTGTCGGCTCCCCGGGGTTGGCATTCCCCTGCCACCGAGGCTGTTTCCTCGGTGGAGGAGTACCCTCTGACGGGGTGGAACCCTCCGTCCCACTCGAGGGGGCGATAGGCTGGTGGGCGACCTCGGAGCCCGGGGGAGTTTCCCATTGGGTCGCCTGGGTGGTCGTTCCAGGCCGAACCTGGCAAGACCCCGGTTAGCACCGCTGCCGTCTGGGTCGCAGCTGCCGCCATCGGTGGAATCTCCTAGACCTCCGCCGATGTGGCTCGGCGAATAGGCTGGTTGCCTCCCTCGTAAATCGGACAGTAGCCCTGATCTGGGTGGCCAAGGCCGCGCCGAACCCGGGACGCAGGAACTCCAAGGCGGCCAATTCCCTCGCGAAGGGCCGGATGGGGTCCCATACTGGGTTCTTGCTGAGGACGGGGAGGACCACCTGTTTGATGGCATAGTGGACCTCCTCCAACTCGGGAGGAACCTCTAACGGCGGCGCTTCCTCGCGGGCCCCGGGGTCCTTGTCGAAGACCTCCTCCAACTCCCTAACTAGAGTGTCCTCATCCGCCGAGTCGTCTTCCAGCGTTACGGTCGCCCCGACGGGGGAGTGCGGCGTCTCCCTCGCCTGCAGCTCCTCGTCCTCCAACGTCGAGTCGGGGCTGGGTGTCGTCTCCATCCGCTCTACGGGTGGAGCCGGTGCCCTCTTGCTTTGTCGGGGTGCTGGGCGGCACATTTTGCGTGTCAGGCGGGTATGGTGTTGTACACACACAAAAAAAATAACAAAATTATCTGTGGACAAAGACGAGGTACAGTCAAGCGGGACGCACAAGCAGCAAGCATAGATATGGTCAACACAACATGCAACAATACGATTTCAATGACAAGGGTGGGGTCCGTAGGTAGTCTAGGTAGGTAATAGGGTAAGTTCCGAGAGAGGTAGATAATAGGTAAGTAGTCTAGGTAGCTAATAAGGTAAGTTGCTAGAAAGGTAGATAATAGGTAAATAGTCTAGGTAGGTAATAAGGTAAGTTCCTAGAGAGGTAGATAGCAACAAGCGTGATTAATAGGTAAGTAGTCTAGGTAGGTAATAAGGTAAGTTCCTAGATAGGCAAAGAGCAACAAGCATAGAGCGGTAGATAGCGACAAACGTAGCAAATTGGTAAAGCGGTATATTTCGGGGTGGCCAGCCGGGTAAGCGTGGTAGGAAACTCCCCTTTTGTGACTTAAGCCACGTATGGCTTTATATCCTGTACGTGCACTTTCCCTTTCCATGGGCCATTCGGGTCGAACAGCTCCACTACCACGGAGGACAGGTGTCGGCCAACCACAAACGGTCCATGGTATCGCGGTGCCAATTTGGCTGAAAAATGCTGCGCTCCGGACGATAGGACACGTAAACGCTTCAGTACTAAGTCCCCTATGACGTAGTTACGCTCTCTCCGCCTACGGTTGTAATATTTAGCCTGAGATCGATGGGCCTTGTCCAGAGACGTAAAACACTCTCAGGTGTCGGATCCCCTCAGGCTCTCCATCCGTTCCTACCAGGCCTTTGGTCGGTTGGGGATTACCTCCAGGTCCGGCGACTGTTGGGTCAGCGCGGTCGGCCGAGGTTCTCGACCAAGGTTGAGATACGCCGGACTTGTCCGTAGGGAGCTGTGGTGCGCCGTGTTATAGGCAAAGCGTAGCGCAGGGAGGTGGACGTCCCACTCACGGTGATCCCCCTCAAGGTAAGCCATGAGCATGGTCTTAAGGACCCTATTCACCCTTTCTATCGGGTTTGCCTGAGGGTGGTACGGCGGGGTGGTATGATGCCGGATACCTACCCGTTCGGTCAAGGACTGGATGTCCCGGTTGTTAAACTCGGTCCCGTTGTCGGTTAGTAGCACCCCCCGGGCCCCCCAACGACACACAATGAGGTCTTCTAACATTTCCGCTATTTTCTTACCGGTGGCCTTACGCAAAGGCACGCACTCTACCCATTTCGAGAAGAGGTCCTGAAAGACGAGTATAAACGCGAAGCCGGATTTGCTGGTAGGTAGGGGTCCCATTATATCGGCGGCGACTGTATCCCAGGGTTGTTGCAACACCCGCTTCCCCATCAAACCGACCGGGCTGGCCTGCTCCACCTTGCAGCTCTGACAAACCTCACATTTCCGGACGTAGTACGCTACGTCCCTGAACATGTTTGGCCAGTAATAGGGTAAGCTGAGATGACGGAACGTCTTGTCGATCCCCAGATGTCCGGCCTGCGGTACGTCGTGGGACTCGGTCAAGACGCGAGAACGCAACTCTTTCGGCAATACTAGTTCCCATGCGTCCAGGTCCGATACCTCGTCCGCATGGAAACCCTGCGCCCGGTCGTAATAGAGATGGGTACCCTCGACCCGCCAATGCGGATGCTGATCGGGGTTGCGCACCACTTCCCGATACCTCTGGTTATACCAGGGGTCCTGGATAGCGGTTCCCTCCGTCAGCACGGCGCAGAGTTCCTCTGGGATGCGCGAAAGGGCATCGGGCACGTGGTGCAACGCTCCTTTGCGGTGTATGACCTCGTAGTCGTATTCCTGCATGTCCAAGCCCCAACGCCCTAAACGGCCGGTGGGGTTCTTTAGATTGTGAAGCCAGCGGAGACTGGAATGGTCCGTGATTACGGTGAAATGGTAACCTTCCAGATAGCAATGGAACTTTCTAATTGCCCAGATCACGGCTAGGCATTCTTGTTCCGTCGTAGTGTAATTTCTCTCCGCGGGGTTAAGGGAACGGCTGGCGTAGGCGATGACGTGCTCTACTTCATTCGTGGTTTGAGTTAATACCGCCCCCAAACCCACACTGCTAGCGTCAGTTTGCAGGATGAAGGGAATCTCGAAGTTCGGGCATATTAACGTTGGCGGTGCAGATAGACGCCGACGGATTTCCTCAAAAGCCTCCTTTTGGGACGTGCTCCAAGACCAAGCGATGTTTTTCTTTAAGAGGTACATCAGGGCGCTCGCCTGGGACGCAAAATCGGGGATGAATCGGCGGTACCACGACGCCATCCCCAAAAACCGTCTCAACTGCTTCACGTTCCGAGGTGCAGGGTAGGTTAGCACGGGGGACACCTTTTCAGGATCTACCTGTAACCCGTGTCGGTTAACCAGGAACCCCAGGTACCGTACCTCTGCACAACAGAACTCGCTCTTAATCCGGGTTGATGGTTAACCCGCCCTGCCGGATTTTGCGTAGGACCTTTCGCAACCACACTAGATGTTCGGAAAAGGTAGCCGTAACGATAATTATATCGTCTAGGTACACATACACGTGCGGCTGTATCTCGGGTCCCAGCAACCGGTCTAGGAGACGCTGTAATGTCGCGGGAGCGTTAGTGAGACCAAAGGGCATGCGGCGGAACTGAAATAGCCCCATTCCGGGGACGGTAAAGGCTGTGATTTCCCGACTTCTTTCCTCCAGCGGTACTTGAAAGTACGCTTGGCTGAGATCCAGGGTGGTTACATAATTGGCCTGCCGCAGGCGGTCTAAAATGCTGTTCATCAAAGGTATGGGGTAGGCGTCCTTCTTGGTGACGCTGTTCACCTTACAGAAGTCTAAGCAGAATCGGAGCTTACCATTGGGCTTCTTGACCATGACGATCGGGTTAGGCCAGTCACCGGTCGAGGGCTCTATGATGTGCTCCCACAGCATATGCTGCACCGACTCGTGAATGGCCTTTTCGATGGCCGGGGACACCGCGTAATACCGTTGCTTGATGGCGGGGTGATCTCCCACATCAATTCGATGTATGGCCAAATTGGTACATCCGGGCTTATCGGGAGCCGGCGGTACCTGCTCGGCCACCAGTTTCTGGATGGCCAAAGCCTGGTCGCCGGTTAGATCGCGCAGTCCACAGCAGAAATAATTTACGGGCCCCTGACCGGTTTGCACCTCAGCCGCGTGCACCACTCCTGGGTTAAGTCGGCTAGACCACTGGGCCGCCGCGAAGTCAACTACCCAATGGGACGCACGTAAGAAGTCTAACCCCATTATGCACGACAGTACCAGCACAGGTAATAGGTACGCTGTCAATTGAAATGGATAACCATCTAGGTCGATGTCGAGGCGGACCAGCTCCCTCGCTACGGCCTTTTGTCCTCGTGCCATCTCTACTCCCCTAGGGCGGCACGGAACCCGCGGGATCTGTAGATTGTCTACCCAGCGGGTGGCCGCGGGTCCGAAAAAAGTACGACTCGAACCTGAGTCCACTAAGGGGCGGATTGGCCAACCCCGTGCCGTAAACGTCACGAAGAAGGCCGTGGCGCTTTCCTCCTACTGCAGGTTACCGCACCACAGTGGCTCGTCCACGGGCTCGGGGAACCGAACGTTACGTTTCGTCCCCAGGTTAGGTAGATTGCCATTGATAGGTATCGGATTTGTTGCGAGGGACGATGAGTGGTTCGCTGGAAAAATACGGGAAGTACGAGAGAGAGGACTGGCGGGACTCACTAGCCCCGCCCTTAACGGTTTCCCGAGCACTGACATTTGGTTACCTTGAGCCCTTCCCGCCCACAGCGGAAACAGAACAGGCGGCGAGGTTCCGCGCACCCGCTGAAGCGATGGCCGGTTTTGTTGCAGTTCTACACGTGATAGGCTGGCGCGTTTCATCCGGATTAACCCTCGAGGGGTTTCGACCCCGCTCAGGGTTAGCGGGAACTCCCGTGTCCCGAAACGGGTTCAGCGAGTGGAGGGGCTCGTTCAACGAGTCCGCGGGTGACACCGGGGTTTTCCAATTCGGGACAGTCCGAGCTGGACGAGGTCGTCGAGCGGGCCGCTTTTGCTGTTGTAGGGTGTACTGCCTCGGTATCGGACGGAGACTCCCGTGACGGTCGGCCCAAGTCCAGCGCCTCCCCTGACGGGTCAAATTCCCGGATTCCATCCTCGACCGCGGCATACACGTTCCGCGGTGCCGGATTTGAAGGGGTGCGGGCTCCGCGGTAGGCCAATTCGGGATATAGGGACCGTTCCGGCGTCGGCGGCGCTCGGTAGGACCGAGCGGAGTGATAACTCTTTTCGAGCCGCACGGCGATATGTTCGAAAGAATCGAAATCGAAAAGATCGTCTCGGTGTATGACCACCTGGAGCTTGGGCAACATGTTGCGATGAGCATATTGAATTTGATCTGCCTCGCTCCAGGGGGAGGTGAGACGGTTGAATAGACCGCGCAGATACGTTAGGTAATCGGCAACGGGCTCCTCGATCCCCTGCGTACGCCTCATTATCTCCTCGCAGAGGGTATACTGGTAATCTGGATCCCCGAAGCGCAGGTGACAGGCTGACTCGAAGTGGGGCCAAGTAGCCCAGCGGTCCCGATCGTTGCGAAACCATTGTAGGGCTACGCCCGTGAGAAAGAAAGGGATACAGCGAATCAAATCCGCATCGGTGATGTTCCATTTCCTCATAATGTGAAGGACCGAAGAAGCGGAGGCATTATGTCGTCCGGGAAAACCGGCGCCCCCATAAGTGATACCCATCCCGTCCGGCGGATGTATTCCGAACGTACTCTGCGAGACAGCAGGGTAGAAACCCTCGGAGACGGTGGGACGAGAGGAGACTGGGGCAAACTCCGGAGGTGGCAGCGCCGCTTGAGCGGGCGACCCTCTTCCGGCCGGGGCGCGGCCGGAAGACTTTTTAACTATGCTTAGAGTTTCATTGGTTGGGACATTTGTAAACAGGGATACAACATCGAAACTCACTAAAATGTCTTCTGGTTGTACCTTGATAGTCTGGATCTTGTTCACAAAATCCCGGGAGTTTTAGATATGGGAGTTGTTGAGGCCTTCGAGTTCCTGCAAAGGTTTGCAGAGAAAACGTGCCAAATGATATGTAGGACTGCCTATGTTGCTGAACATGGGCCTTAGTGGGATGTTGTTTTTGTGTATTTTTGGCAGACCGTAAAGCCTGGGTGGTAGGGATTCCTTGGGTGTTAGGGCTTTGGTTAGGTTTTCTGATAGACCAGCCTTCTTTAGAAGTGTTGTTGTTTTCTTTTCTACACTTGATGTGGGGTCACGTGATAATTTCTTGTACGTGTTGGTGTCCTCGAGCAGGTTCAAAATTTTACTGCAGTAGTCCGTTTTATCCATGATGACAGTTGCATTCCCTTTGTCAGCTGGTAGTATTAAGATGTCCTTGTTTTTCTTCAAATTGTGAAGAGCAAGGTGTTCTTCCTTCGTGATATTCTGCTGCGGAGGTTTTGCCTTGTGTGTCTGGATCCTGGCCCCATCAAACAGCTATTTTTCCAGGAAACACCGAGAAGGCTTGGAAATCCGAAAACATCCGGACAATCTAAACAGAGATAGAGGATATCACGTCAATCCTATTTGGCACACCGTCCTCCCGGTTTTTTAATTGACCAGCTGATCAATTAAAACATCTGATTGGCTGGTGCAGCGATCCGGAACGATGACTGCAACTATATAAGGAATACCTGAGATACGAGAGCTTCAGTATCGGAGCTCTCAGCCCTGATGATGCAGACTGTAACGTTTGCGAAACGTCGGCACAACGCTGATCCTCAACACGGCCTCCATCCGGAAGCCACATACTCTTCTCATTACCAAAGGTTTTGCGCGAGTATAATTCTCGAGTTAGCTGGATTTCGGCAACTCGTAAACAACGCGTGAGAACAAAGGAAACAAAGACAGAAGCTCAAAGGTAAACAAACGCGAAACCAAGCGCTCGATGGCCCTGAGCGCGCGGAGAAACTGGACGAGAGATATACGCATGAACTATGTCGTATTACATTTTCCGACTCGAAATAAAATATTACTCCAAATTACATAATCTCGCGGAAATTCGTACTTTTCTTTGGGCCAATTTTCGCGGGACATCAGCAAACATTTTTTATTTAACGCCCTAGGCTTAACGAACGATCACGTTAATTAATGATCGGTAACAAACAAAACAATTCGCGAATTGACGCGGTACGCATTAAAATTGACCGGAACTTGACGGAACGACCGAGGATAAGGTATGAGCTCCCTTACAAAAATTATGACTAAATCAGAACTTCCCCAGAGGCGGAAACCCGGGAACAAACGCGACTTTATCGCCGAAACACTCCCACCGGGTGGCGGCCCTCTGGGGGACACGAAATTTCCCTCCATGGAGCAACCCATCGCCACTTGGCGCAATTATTAACAAAGAAATGAAAGGAGCCCTAATTTAGAGCTCGTACCTTAAGAACGTAGAGAGACGAGAGAGATCGGGCTCACCGCTGAAGAGTCGCAGCACGGAGACGCTCGCTGCCGGAATCGGGAGGATCTTGCCTCGCAGTCGATGAACAATGATTTTCTTCCGGAGTGACGCGGCTGGGCTCGTGAACTCCGAAATCGTGACTAGCCCAAATAGCCACGCTCTCGCGGTGCTCCCGGCTCTCGCGTGCCCCACTCACGCGCCCCTCCCCTCTTTTCACGCGCTCACGTGTGATCGCGTTATTCTCCGTCTAGGAGATTTTCCCCTATTTCCCTCAGATGCCACGGCCACGGCCCCGCTCTACCGCGCTACCCTGCGCATACGCGACTGTCCTCGCAGCGAATAATTGACTGCCCCTCGAACCTCTTCCCCTAGGAACCGAGGCGGGACCTCGAACGCGGGGGGAGGCCTCCCTCGCATTTCCCCAGCGTCCTGGGAATAGCGGTGGGCCCACGCGATATACCACCAGGTGAACTACACCCCCGGTCGCCGATCCACCGCCCCGACGCCCTTCGACGGGGCGCCGGTCTTACGCGGTCCATGAGGCCCCAGGGGACAGTAGGGGTGGTGCAACTCTGGGTTGCTGAGTCGAAAGGGACGGGCGACACGGTAAACTTGGCCTTATTCTGGCGTCTCCTCCGGCATCCAATCCGCGATCATATCTCTTCCGGCATCCGACGCTCGCCTGCCTCTAGTCCAGTCAAATTACTGAAACAAAAAAACATAAAATACCGCATTTTTGGGATTATGATGGATCGATAGAGGGGTGTATTCTGAGCTTAAATTCCAATTTGTGGGATTCTACTGAGGTCAGCTCAAGGTCATTTCGATGAAAACGCGTTTAATTCGATATCTCGAGAACGGTTAGTGTTAGGCCAAAAATTGTAGAGACCTTTTCTCTTCTAAATTAAATTTCCTAACTTTTTTATCTGAAACTTTTTTTTTATCATCAATATTTTTCGATTTATTACTTCCGGAAGGCAAAAATTTTATTTTTTTTTCTCTCTATTTTTCATTTTTCGCCATTTTCTCCCCAACCGTTCAATTTTATGAAATTTTACCGTTCATCAAAGTTGTATAACCTTTAATTATGAACAACTTTTTCCTATAACTTTTTTTTCTAATACCAATATCTTCGGAGTTATATATTACTTTACCGAGCGAAATCCGCGCCAATGTCGCAATATCATCGACATCAGTGGGTATTCAGTACTTGAAAGAAATATTAAAGTATTCCATGATAATTTATTAGCCAACTTACCTGTATCAAAAGGTGAATCGATTAAACTATTTAAAAATTGTACTTCATTTAAATATTGTACTTCTTCAATTTGGGTATTTTTTATTCCATTCAATGGGATATATAATGTGAATAAGGATTACAAAAAGAAGTAAATGAATAATTGAAACTGTTTCACACATTTATTGATAAAAAATAGATCATAAAATTCGTAAAATTAAGCACCCGAGGTCGATGGAAGTGATTCGTTAATATTAAAGGCCCTGACGGTATCGGGGCATACGTCGTCCTCGTCCATTGCGTCAAAAATATTATCGTCGACAACATTGGCGATATTAGAACAATAGTTCTCTTGGCAATTAGTGCAAATTACTGAGCAAAACAGGACGGCCTTTCTACATCCGCACGCTTTGCCGCAGTTGGTTTTGCATTTGCACGCATACGATCTGAGTAAATCTTCCGGAGCTGGTTTCAGTGACATTGGTATCGGCTCCAATCCACGGGGGGGGGGGGGCGACGCCAGTCCCACTCCTCGGGTTCCAGATAATTTTCGAGCCAGTATTGCGCTTGGTAGTAACACCTCAACGAGTGAAAAAATGCGGCATCAGAGGTAGGAGGATGGGATTCTAATTTAACCCTCCCACTGCCTGCCATTTTTTTGTATCCCTTATAACGGAGCTCGTTGAGATTCGTACAATTCGTGTCACCTGAAGCCTTGCGATACAAATTCAAAATGAATTGTTCGCCGTTTGAAGCGAGAGTTGTTTTATCTGCTTTATCTTGTAGGAAAACTTTAGTTAGAGAAACCAAATCCGGAGTATTTTTCAATGCGGTCATTGGTTTGATCTTGCCTACGTTGAATGGTGCCGAAGTTGTGTCGCAACCACTAATCGCGTGCAAAAATAACAGGTTTTTTGCGGCATTCGGCCCATATATCGGTTTGAGGCAGTATGGGCTATATGTAGCGTCCGTCGATTTGCCTCGGCGAGGTTTTCTCAAGTACATGTTGTTGCACGCGCCGGCTGTCGCAGTCAGCAAAACTCATTCAGCAAAACAATAATTAGACCATCCGCATCCTCTACGGCTTGCTCCACCTCTATGTCTGATTTGATGAGAACAGTTTTCAGTAGTGAGATAAATCTGGTCTTATTGTTCTCGTTGCCGAAAAATTTATCTCGAGTTGTGGTGACGGTCATATTGTCGGTGAAAATGATATCCGCACATGGTTTCAGCTGGGATCGTCGCAGCCGTTCGGCAGATTTGGTGCCAATGGCGCGGATTTCGCTCGGTAAAGTAATATATAACTCCGAAGATATTGGTATTAGAAAAAAAAGTTATAGGAAAAAGTTGTTCATAATTAAAGGATCTACAACTTTGATAAATGGTAAAATTTCATAAAATTGAACGGTTGGGGAGAAAATGGCGAAAAATGAAAAATAGGGAGAAGAAAAAGTAAAATTTTTGCCTTTCGGAAGTAATAAATTGAAAAGTATTGATGATAAAAAAAAAAGTTTCAGATAAAAAAGTTAGGAAATTTAATATAGAAGAGA
The DNA here is from genome assembly GCA_964007375.1 of Ophion obscuratus. Taxonomy (NCBI): domain Eukaryota; kingdom Metazoa; phylum Arthropoda; class Insecta; order Hymenoptera; family Ichneumonidae; genus Ophion; species Ophion obscuratus. Next base: position 53,876,107 of record OZ023314.1, read on the forward strand.
AAAGGTCTTTACAATTTTTGGCCTAACCTAACCGTTCTCGAGATATCGAATTAAACGCGTTTTCATCGAAATGACCTTGAGCTGACCACAGTAGAATCCCACAAATTGGAATTTAAGCTCAGAATACACCGCCCTATCGATCCATCATAATCCCAAAAATGCGGTATTTTATGTTTTTTTTTTTTCATTCTGAGCCGTAATTTGACTGGACTACTCTGAGTGGAGGCGCGTGTGTGTCCTCGTGGACCAACCCGCGCGAGGTTTTGCGGAGCGCGAAATCGGAAGTCGGGACATCTCGGGCAACGATAATACGTGACTTCGGGGTAATATGGACGCGCGAGCGATCGTTCCCCGATACATCGTTCCGTCATCTATACTAACCGTCCTAAAAAAACTGTCCCAAACATTTTATTTACAGGTTTTTAATTTCGTCCATTTATCCGCGGCTCACGAGCCGGTAGGTAAACACACAGGTAAGACGTGGCGGTTTCCGGAATAAAATTACAAAAAAAAGGTATAATATTCCGCGACGTCGTGAGTCGACGATTTCGGAGCCACCCAGAATCGAACCAGGACGCCTCAGGGTCGTAAACCCGACCCACTGGTCGACACCGTTCGAGAAAGGACGTGACCCCCTAATTTCTCACGTCACAATATATATATATTAAAAGCTTAAAAGTATATAAGTATATATATCGCTTATAAGTATACAGGGCGAAGCAATAACTGTTGCCACCTTGAATATTCTGTAATTATCGACGTCACAAAAAAATGTTTGAAACAAAAGTTGTACCGTACGAAAGGGGTCATCAATTTGACCATTTTTTTTCTCTCAGTGGAGGCGCTGTCGCACAGTAAAGGTCACCTCCACTTTGTTAAATGGGACGGTACATTACATTTTTTTCAACTACCTTGTAGAGCATCGAAAACTGCATAAAAACATTTAAGGGTTAAAGTCGTTCAAGGTCATTTAAGATTAAAAAAGTGACATGAACCTTATTTTTATGTGAACTTACCTTTATTCACAGTAGATGTTCAAAGTGATTGTCATTGGAATCAATGCAGTATTGCAATCTCCTCATCACGAATTTCTTATCACTTCGGCACTTATCGCCGAAGTCTTGCCATTGTCTTGTATGTAAACAACGGCACCAAACCTACAATGTACACGGCACATTGTACTATGTTTCGCCTAAACAAACCCAAGATAACGATAGTAACAATGGTGAGATTAGTATTAATGAATCAAGCGAATGTAAATGATGTATTCTTTTGAAGAGCAAACTGATATGCTTCTAATTTACGGAGAATGTCAGAAAAATGCAGTGAGAGCTAGAGACTCACGCTGAAAGATTTCCTGAACGTTCTCATCCTACACGCCGTACATTTCAAATTTTCGAAACTAAACTGAGGACAACTGGATCCTTAACCCGTCGGGCAAGTATTGTGGAGTTCTCGTCAAATTGCGAGGGAATCTGGCGTAAGCCAAAGAAGTATTCTACGTGTTCTACATCGTCATAAATATCATCCTTACCACATCAGTCTACACCAGGAATTAACAGGTACGAATTTCATGAATCGCACTGAATTCGGCCGATGGGCCCAACGGCAGATTCAGAGAGATGACTAATCTATTAATCGGATTTTATTTACTGATGAGGCAACATTTATGAATCATGGAAATATTAACTTGCATAACATGCATTTGTGGTCAACTAAAAATCCCCATTGGCTGCGGCAAATTGCACACCAAAGACCGTGGTCGGTTAATGTACGGTGTGGAATTATTGGGGATAGAATCATAGGCCCTTATTTCATCGAAGGGAATCTTAATGGTAGGAAGTACACCACATTCTTTCAAGAAACATTAGGTCCGTTAATGGAAGAAATACCTTTAGAAACATGAAACAGAATGTGGTATCAACACGATGGGTGCGCGGCACATTTTCGCTGATAGCTGGAAATGAATTGCAAAAGAGATTTCCAAATCGTTGGATTGGATGCGGAGGAGCTGTATCGTGGCCGGCTCGCTCGCCAAACTTGACGCCTCTGGACTTTTTCTTATGGGGATACTTGAAAGATACGAGAAAGAACGCCCAACTACGCCGGATGATATGCGTTAGAGAATTCTTCGAGCCTGTGATACGATAAGTGCCGAAGTGATAAGAAATACTACACAATCCATGATGAGGAGATTGCAATACTGCATTGATTCCAATGGCAATCACTTTGAACATCTACTGTGAATAAAGGTAATTTCACATAAAAATAAAGTTCATGTCACTTTTTGATCTTAAATGACCTTGAACGACGTTGACCCCTAAATGTTTTTTATGCAGTTTTCGATGCTCTACAAGATAGTTGAAAAAAATGTACCGTCCCATGTAAAAAAGTGGAGGTGACCTTTACTGTGCGACAGCGCCTCCACTGAGATAAAAAAATGGTCGCATTTGATTACCCCTTTCGTACGGTACAACTTTTGTTTCAAACCTTTTTATTTGACGTGGATAATTACAGAGATACTCAAGGTGACTACAGTTAGTGCCTCACCCTGTATATATATATATATATATATAATACTCGAAATATGTCGTTGCGTTATATATTCGAATATACACTACCAATCAAAAGTATTCAGACGCTTCAGATAATTGCAAACTTATGGTAGAATAATTATTATTTTAAGAAGATACTATAAAGCTCTGTATAATTAATTAATTATAGCATAAATGAAATAAATTATATTACTCTAAAATTTGTTCGCGCGCGGAGCGTCCGACGAGACAGACGCGCGGTTTGATATGCAAGCGAATATTAGAGAAAAGTGGCTAGTGTGAAGGACGCAAAATAAGTGGGGACTGGTTAGAAGGCATCCAGAGGAGGAGCGGAAACAGTGAAAGTGTTGGTGAAGAAGGGAGACGTGTAATAGAACAGGGGAGAGAGAATTAGGTGGTCGACAAGAAAGAGGTTAGGAAGTGAGAACGAAGAAAGAGCTAGGGAGATGGCGGAAAGCGGAAATGACGGGGGCAACAGCAGCGACGGTAGTAGGCGGTGGCACGAGGACCAACTAGGAGAGGAGGAATATAATACCGACCGAGAAGAGGAGATCGGCGCCGGCAAGGACGGGATCGACCGAACCGACGAAATCGGCGATACACCGACAGACTATACATGGCTGACGACGGAACGCCGAGGGCGGAGACGGGAGAGGACAGAGATACAACAGACGAAATACTGGAAACAGGCAAGAGAAGGAGAGGGGCCGAAGACAAGGAAAATCCACGGCCTGAGGTCGCTCATGAATTGTTGGGGGGCAGGAAAACAAAAGAAAGGAAGCAAAGGAGTTCTCGGCGACGAAAGGCGCAGGGGAGAAGAAGAGACGGAGACCTGACGGGGTGACAGCACAAGGGGGAGAGGAAGATCCAGCTGGGAGAAAGAGATGTTGGAAAAAATTGAGAGGATGGAGAATATGTGGGCGGGCATCGGGAAGGGAGATTGGAAAAGTAAAATAAGGAGGATAGTGGAAAGGACGGTAGAAGAGATGATGAGAAGGTCGGAAGGCATACAAGGGCAGATTCGAGAAGAAAGAGTGGGAGAGGAAAGGGATCGGGACGCGATTCCGAGGGAAAAAGTAGAAGAAATGCTTAGAGGGGAGCAGGAGAGATGGAGGGCGAGAGGTAAATAGCAAGAAGCAACAATTGAGAGACTACAACGAGAAAACGAGGAAATGTATAGAAGATTGGAGAGAATACAGGTAACGAGGGCGCAAGAGAAAGAGAAGGCGGAAGGGCAGCAAGCAGGCAGGGGCGAGAGGAGGTGCGACGAAAATCAGCATGAGATAGAAGCGGGATATCGAAAAGACACGGAGGGAGGGGACGAACGAGTGATTGTTGAGAAGCAGGAGCAAGGTAGAGGAGAAGGGTGGGTGGAAGTGAGCAGGAGGAGGAGAACAACATACCAGGAAACAGGAGAAGGGATAAGACAACTGGTGAGAAAGAAGCCGAAACGGTTCAGCCATAGAGAATGGCAGAAAGAATGGCGAGAGAGGAGGGATAGGGAGAAAAAAATAGTAATGCAAGAAGTGCGAAGATCAGAACACGGCATGGTTTGGGACATCGAAAGAGCGGTGTGGGAAAGAACGGGAGTGAAACCACGTTTCCTGAGATGGAAAGGGACAAAGGATGGAATAGTATTAGAAACGGAGAAAATGGAAGACAAGGTGAAAATAATGAAAGCAGCAGAAAAAAGGGAGAGAGGACGACGGACAATATGGGACGATCCCACGTACAGAGAATGGGAAGTACAGGAGTAAATTGAAGAGTGTGCCACGACTATGAGAAGACAAGGGAAGGAAGTAAATACCGGATATCTCAAAGTAATGGTGGACGGGAGATGGAAGACCTGGAATGAGAAAATAGGAGATCTGGAAGAAGCAAGCAGTTACGAAAAAAGCGGGAGAGCGAAGCAGGGAAGGACAACGGAGTTTCAACTGCGGGACCAGAGACAGAGGAGGCAGCAGCACAACGAGAGATACAAAAGATACGAGCGGTAACGTAGAACGTTGGGGGAAGGAGAACGGTGAAGGATGCCTGAGGGTGGCTGAAGGAGTTCGACATTATCGCAGCCCAGGAAACGTGGATGGAAGAAAGTGAAGCAAACAAACAGAGAGACCACATGGATAGGGAATTTGTATGGGTCCCTAAAGCAGCGATAAGAGAAAAGAAGAGGGGGAGGGCATCTAGTGGGGTCAGGAAAAGAATTTTGGGAGAGGGAAAAGTGGGACTGTGGAAGGGGGGCTTAGTCATAAGGGATATACAACTAGGAAGAAACAGACAAGACAAGGGAACGGTAATAAGAATATACAATAGAAACCTGAAAGAGCTGGAAGGAGAATTAGAAAAATTAATAGACGAGGCGGAGGAAAGGGGAGACGCAGTCATAATGATAGGGGACTTTAATGCCAGGATCGGGAACCAACAGGCAGGTATAGAAGGGAAAGAGGGGCAGGAAAGCCAAAGGGTGTCAAAAGATAACACGGAGAACACGGAAAGGAGAAAAATGATAGATGTTTGCGCACGAAACGGATTAATAGTGGCGAATGGAAGATGGGAAGTGGACAGGCAGGGAAGCCTGACGTATGTAGGAAGTCAAGGGGAGGGCGGGTCCGTCATTGACTACATTGGAATCAGACCACCTTCCAATAGTGGTGACATTCGAGAGGAGCGAGAGGAAGGGGAAGGAGGAGAGGCAAAGCAGACCACACCAACTGAAGGAAGGAAGGAGAGAAAGAAAGCTAAAATGGAAACATGAGAAGGCAGAGGAGTACGGCACGTTTTTCACCGAATTATGGGATTCGAAGGAGAAGAAGAGCGAAGTCTTAGACAGATGGGATATTTTGGTGGAAATCATAAGCGAAGCGGCACAACACGTGGGGATGGCGAAATGGGTGGATGAAAATAGAGCAGAAGAAAATAGGATAGGCGGTAAAATAAAAGATCAGAAAACGCTACTATGGAAGAGATTAAAGGAATTCCTCAAAAAACCAGACATAGGTAAGAGAAAGGGAGACTAAGGGAAGCAAGGAAAACACTGAAGAGGATGAGGAAAGAGGAAAATGAGGAACGATAGAAGGAGCGCTGGGAGAGGGTCTGCCAAAGTGAAAATCCCACAGAGATTTGGAGAGCGCTAAGGCCTTTTAGGCCCAGGAAAGCAAGAAACGGCGGGCAAATAACCGAAGAGGAATGGATTAAGCATTTCAAGAAGCTTCTGGGAAGTAAGGACGACGGGCAGGGCTTAGAAGAAGACATAGAAGGAACAGGCGCGGAGAACGGATAGGAAGAAGAAGAAGCCAGCGACAGCAGGGCCAGCGGAACATAGCTGGAAGAAATAGCAAATCGGGAGATAACCGTAGAAGAGGTGAAAAAAGAACTAGGGAAAATGAAGAAGGATAAGGCGGCGGGGCAAGATGGACTGACGATTGAATTCTTCCAGGGGTTGCCGAAGGAGGAGAGAAAAGAGTTAGCCAACATCTTGAATGAGCTATAGAAGAAGGGAAGGATATCAAGAGGGTGGGAAACCGGAAAGATCTTTCCTATCCACAAGGCTGGCGACTCAACAAACGTGAAAAATTATAGAGGAATTACATCGATGGATTCGGGATACAAATTGCTGCCCAGAATAGTGAACAACCGGATAAGATTCCTACTGGAAGCCAAGAATCAGATGGGAGAAGGTCAAGCGGGTTTTCGGGCGGGCAGGGGGACACGGGACCACGTTTTCGTACCGAACGCGCTAATCAACATCAAGCTGAAGAGAAGAGGAGGAAAAATCTACACGGCGTTCGTGGATTTGAGGACAGCGTTCGACTCAGTGGACAGAGAAGGAATGATGAGGAAATTGGGAAGAGCGGGAATTAGAGGAAGCCTAATGGAAATGATTAAGAAGATCTACAAGGATACGCAAAACGAGTTCATAACAGCGGAGGGGGTGTCGAAGAAGTTCAGGACAACAAGAGGAGTCAGGCAGGGGTGTGCACTGAACCCTACATTATTCACCCTGTTTATCGAGGATATGGAGGAAGGCTGGAAAAGAAGAAAGGGGGCACGGTAATAGAAGGAGAACAAATTTACGCCCTGAAGTATGCGGATGATGTAGCACTGGTGGCAGATACGGGGAAGTGTTTAAGAGATATTCTGAGGGAATTGGAGAAGTACGTGAAGCGAAACAAATTGGAGATCAATATTGAAAAACAAAAGTAATGATTTTTAGGAAAGGGGGGAGACAGAAGAAAGAGAAGGATCGGGAGATAGACGGAAAGTAATTAGAGGTAGTAAGCGAGTTTAAATATCTGGGAGTATATTTCTCGACCGGAAGCAGTTTCGAGAAGCACACGAAGATGGTGGAAAGCAAGATAAGGAAAGCAGCAAACGGAGCCTGGGGAATTGCAAGGAGAGCAAGAATAGGTAGACAGACAGGTTGAGGATAGCGGAAGCAATACCAAGAAGCGGGTTGTTGTATAGAGTAGAAGTATGAGGATGGAAAAGAAGGGAGACAGTAGAGAGAGCACAGGCCAGGTACACGAAGATGGCCATGGGAATGAGAAGAAATACGCCGGAGTACATCTGGAAAATCGAGGCAGGATGTATAGGAGTGGATATAGTGATGAGAAAACGGGCGGGCGACTACATCGGCAAAGTCATAGAGATGGAGGAAGAAAGATGGCCGAGAAAATGCCTAATGGAGGAAGCGGGAGGGCTAATGAACAACGACAATGGAGCAAGCAGGAGAGGGGCAGATAGGGGAGACGATACGAAGAGGAAACAAAGAGGAATGGAAGAGGAAGACTGGAAAAGCGGTACAGAAGTTGGCGGAGCAAGAAGTGCAGAGAATGTGGGAAAAGATTCGCCGGTCCAATTTCTGCATAGCATATAAAGAAAGGAAAAAAGAGGTGGGAATGAAAGGCTATTGGGATGAAGGAACAACAAGGAGAGATCAGGGAAATGTGGGCTAGAATGAAGTGCGGGAGTGTGAAGAGAGAAGCAGAAAGGGGTTTCAAAGACACAAGGTGTAGAGTATGCGGAAAAGCAGAGGATACTCTGGCACATATTTGGGAGTGCGAGGAGGCCAAGAAAATAATGGATGAGCAGGCCCATAGGACATTCGAAGAGTGGGAAAAGCAGCAAAGAAGGGAACCAAACGGAGGGTGGAGGAAGGCACTAGAGGGAAAGGATTTAGTAGAAGAGATGTGTGAAGTTGCGAGGCAATTTGAGAATGCGGCGAGGAAAAAGGGGTCGGGGGGACAGAGATAAGCAAAGCGAAGGAAGGCAAAAAAAGCGGGGAAGAAAGTTGTACAAACGCAAGAAGCGCAACGATAATAGGATTACTGTTTTTGTTTTTTCTTTTTCGATGTCTAATAATAAGAAGCTCTGTAACGAAAGAAAGAAAGAAAGAAAGGATCATGTGCCCGCAAGGGTGCACATGAAATAAAAGAAGTTTTTATCTACTCTAAAATTATTTGTGCAATTATCCAGCGCTCAAAAGTTTTGCGATTATGTGGAGTGTCCGAAAACTTTTGGCTGACAGTGTAGATCTAAATAACATATAATGTTGATATCTATATGAAATGTTAGGGTATTAATTATAGCCTATTTCGTGTTCTAAAAGATTGAAATGATCGGTTTGGGATTCAACCTCATTCGATTTTTTGTTTATTTTTCCTTTTTTTGTTTTTTTTTTGTTCATTTAATAATGAATCGATAAATGGCGATGGCCGATTACTGTCGATTTTAAATCTAATGTTTGATTTTGGGGGGGGAGGGTGCAGTAAGTTCTGCAGGAGCGCTGGAAGTAGGCCCAGCTGAGGTTCCGTAGGTTCAGTTGTGGTCCACACTGACCTCCTTTGAGTCAAAAAGTCTACTTTCTGCCATGCCGGAGGTTCATCGGAGGCCCTAACGCATGGTATGCCGAGTCGAAATTTTCGAGCCGCGTTCAACCCACGAAATGAAGGCTTCCGTCCCCGAGCAGAAATCGGCGAGAGCGGATTATTGGGTATCTAAAGGAGGGTACAATGTTTGAAAGTACCATGCGTCAGGGCCTCTGATGAACCTCCGGCATGGAGGCCTACCAACCGTATACTGTGTACAGTACACTGCTAAACAAAAAAAATTCGAGTATAATATATATTAGGGTGGCCCTTAGCACGGCGTAAACGAATTTTGACGCGTTCAACCTCTCGGTCAGTTCCAAATAATTTTTAAAAAAGTATGCAAAATTTCAGCCCTCTATTTCAAATACATACCGTGCCTGTAAGCATGAACCTTTTAACATTGAAAGCCCATTTAAATTTTCGACATTTCCGATTTTCTTTTGTTTCAATTTTATCAATGGCTCTAAAAATATGCTCTCTGCGTGAATCCATTGAGTATCAACCCGACAACAAAATCTCTTGGATTTTAGGCCGAAATTTCACCTTAGGATTACGAAATTCGTACTACATGGAAGCTCAATTTTCTGATTTTTTAAATTTTTATGATTATCTCGTCAGTAACTCACTTTACGGTGAAGTTTTATAGAAAATTTTTTGTAGGAAATTTTCTCACCTACAAATACAATCGAATAAAATTATAATTCATCCATTTTATTTTTATTTTTTCATAAACAAATGCATAAATCACTTTTTATTTTTGTTTACAAAAAATCGCGCATCGCAGACTTTTTTTGGCATCAGAAAATTGCTTCCGGTGTTCAAACACAAGTTGGAGGATGTATTGTTTCTGCGTCTCGTTGTTGGTCAAAACAATATTATATTCGTCAATTAGCTGTACTGCCCGCTCTGCAGGATCATTCACGACTTTCAATTTTGTAACTATTGCCAAACCTTGTTGAAATGTTTCCTCTTTGCTCCACTCTGAAGGGTCGACGTTGAGGAATTGCGTACCGTACCAAATCTTTCAAAAAACATGAGACGAGTGAGGAGTGATGAAATGGTCCAAGTCTTTGTTCAAGAGATTTACCACTTCCTTGTAGTTTATTTCGAGTCGTTTGGGACAACTCTCTCTCATTTCATCATCCAATGACTCATCTATATTCACTTCGATAGCCATTCTCCGCTTCAAATCAATCGACAAACTCTCGTCAAAAAACGTCATAGCAATAGCTTCAGGGCTGAGGTACCGCAAGTGATTGATGAATTTGTTCACAGTAAATTTAGATATTCGTGAATCGATCGATTCATAATCGTGGAGTGTTTTTATGAATACCAAATCATGGTTCGGAGCTTCTGGTGCCAGGGGACATGTGAACCATGCCTTGATATATATCATGACGATGAAAATACTAATTCCTCTAATCCCCTTTTCTTCCTGTGCAGTCAACTTAAAGCAATCTCTGAATAAATAGATTTTTATGCAGTATAGAGCTTTTGCCATCCAGCGAGCGTGATTCATAGCTCCTGGACTTCTAAATTTTACGTGAGAGGGTGGGACAACACCAAGGAATATAAGTGTGAAGTCCAACAATTCATTGTAATCGTCTCGTGGCTGTACAACGGTTCGAGTTTTTTCTACGAAACACCGAATACTTTGAACGTGATCTTGTAGTATATTCTTCACAGTTTCACTCTGCATTCCACTTTTAGATTTCGATTGGTCAATGTCGCTCCAACTCCTTTTGAACCTCTTGAAAATTGGAACTTCTGGTCCACTTGATACTGGCATTTTTACATCAAAAACTGCTTTCAATACCAATTCGAAGATATGATGTCGACAAAGGATATACAAAAGATCTTTTCGAAAAATTCATTCAAGCAGAGTTGCCGCACCTTTCATAGTTCCCAAATTTGAAGCTGTTGTATCACAACACAATGCCTTAATAGACTCAGAAACACCCCAATCATCTAGAACTTTGTGTATTGCTACTGCTTGAGCCTCTCCTGTGCCACTGTCCAATTGTAGGATCTCCAAGAATTTTTCTGTATCTCCGTTTATTATTACAACAGGCAATCTATCAAGAACTTGGCGTTTCAATAAATTAGGCAGTAACTTCCCATCCCACTGAAGAACAGCTGCCTTTAGCTCCAGTTCTTGGAATACTTTTTTCATATTCCTCGTTTTTACTTCACGTAATCGTCTCTTTGCCGACTGATCGATGTTCTGTTAATAATCAACGTTGATACATCGTAATTGAAACTAAGAGTGACCGTGGCAATCAAGTGTACGGCTTGTCGGTCTGATATTTTGCATCGATCCAATACTGAGACGAGCTCTTTATCAAAAATATTGATCGTTCCTCTTGATTTTTTTGGAGCCAGTAGTCCAGACTGATTCAAATTCTCAGGCGACCATTCAGTTTCATCGTCATCAAGTGAATCATTAGAATATGTACCAAGACTCTTTTGGCTACAACTCGCCGTCCCACCACTTGAAGCCAATTCAACAATTTCATCTAAAATAAATTAATCGTGATGATTTTGTCTCATTAAATAGGGGTTATAGCGAATTCATAATAAAAATATGTGAAATATTTTTATTACTTACTCCATAATGCTTTTTGTTCTTCCATTTTCTCCAAGCGTCTCTTTCTCAACTCTTCTTGCTCTAAACGAATTCTTTCTTCTTGTTCATATATCGGTTCAATATTTGATATACATATAACCGATTCGCTCAGGTTTTCTTTGGTTCAATAAGAACTCTTTTTGTACTTCATCAATCCTTTCAAAAACATTAGCATGAGCGATGTCGAATGGAGTGTTCAATTCAGAAATAAAAGCGTCTCCATTTGGTTTATTGTAGGATTTGTCACGATTCTTTTGTAGTCGCCGCCAGGTTTGATAGAGGGACTCCAATTTTTCGATGCAGTGGATACGTTGTTTGGTCGGTAATTGTGCTTTTTGCCAAAAGATTATGACTTCATCAATGACCAATGTTGCATTTTCTCGCAATGTCATCTGATTTAACCCTCGAAGATAGAAAAATAGGACTCTCAGTACTTGTAGTTTGGGCGGTAATTTATTACCAACTATCTGTGTGTCGATGTCTCCAACCAGAAAAATATTCTGACGTAGTCTTGGAGTTGAGGACATCATAAAATTAGTTAAAATTCAATACTCATGAAAGGATTATCAAGTTTTAAAGAATCACCGTCTTAATCACTCTAGCTATTCACAGTGTTATTGTGATGCGAGAATGTATTTGAGGTTAAACTTCTCACTCATGTTGCGAATGTCAATAATATAGTAGGTTAGTATATAGATAGTAGATTATAATGTCAATGATATAATAGAGAGGCTACATTGCCGACAGAAGGAACTTGATCCGATAAAAGCGCAAAATTCGAATTCGAATTTCAGAATATTGAGTTCGGACGCAGAAAAGTGTACCGTTACCTATTCGGCACACACAATTTCCTCGGTGGATTATATGATCGCCAGAATTGAGTGAATTGAGAAAAAAATTACAGAAAACTTACAAACATTACTCCTACAAAAAATATTCTATAAAACTTCACCGTAAAATGAGTTATTCACGAGATAATCATAAAATTTTAAAAAACCAGGAAATTGAGCTTCCACATAGTACGATTTTTGTAATCCTAGGGTGGAATTTGGGCCTAAAATCTGAGAGATTTTGTTGTCGGGTTAATACTCAATGGATTCACGCCGAGTTCATATTTTTAGAGCCATTGAGAAAATTGAAACAAAAGAAAATTGGTAATAACGAAAATTTAAATGGGCTTTGGATGTTAAAAAGTTCATGCTTACAGGCACGGTATGTAATTGAAATTAAGAGCTCAAATTTTTCACACTTTGTCTAATAATTATTTGGAACTCATCGAGAAGTTGAATGCGTCAAAATTCGTTTGACGCCGTGCTAAGGGCCACCCTAATATATATATATATAGTATTATATAATATATACCAATTAGTACGAGTAGTTTGCGGCCGTGTTGATAATACGTGTTGTTGAGGAATCGGCTTCGATTCGGCCAGTGAGATTTCCAAGGTTATGATGGAAAAAAAGGGTTTTTCTGTTACGTTTCGATCCTTGGTTCGGATCCTCTTCAGAAATTTTATTTGTTCTGAGTATTGTCGATATTTCCAATTTTCTTTGGTTTGTGCTTGGAGGACGATTAGTATAGACAGTATTTATGTTGATAAAATACTGTCTCGTGGAGGTGAATCGGAGGATTCATTCGGAAACTTTATTTCAATCGATTGAACAAATTTATTCGTTTTTTGGCGATTTGTATTATAAATTGAAATAAATTAACTATATCTCCGCAAGCACAAGGAAGAAAATTAGAAAAATTTTCTCTGTTCTACATGTCGAGTAGTGACGTCTCTGAGAGTTCGAGAAAGACAGTTTTAAGTCACGACCTTGGAAATCTCACTGGCCGAATCGAAGCCGATTCCTCAACAACACGTATAATATATACCGTCGCTTTGAAGTTTGGATACACCAGTCGGTATTTCTTGCTGCACTAAAAGTTACATAGCTTCGTAAAAAAAAAGATAACGAAATTTACCGTACGGCGTTTTGACGGGAACAAATTCAGCTTTATTTTGCTTTTTTGCAATATTTTTGTATGATTTTTTTTCGATTCGGTACGCACTTTTGTACGTGACTGTTTTTCGGCTTTTTTTCTCGGTCTATCGAGAATTGGGCGCATGACTAATGCAAAAAAAAATTGTCAACAGGGTAGCAGGAGTTCCATTTTCGTTTTTCATAAAATTTCGAGCAATTTTTTTCGCAATGTTATTTCATTTTTACTAAAAAAAAAACTAATTATAGATAATGCAATGTAAAGAACTAGAGAGTTTAAGAAGAAATGTCAATGATGCAAAAATTCGCGTAAGCTTATACTGGATTGCCTGCCATTTTTTAAGAATTTTCCTGTGAGATTTCTTCTCACATGAAAATTCGTGACGCCCATTAATCCGATAGAATTGGAGTAAGGCTGTATATACGAGCATTCTTTTATGAATCGCCTATAAAATAATAATAAATTAATATTGAGCAAATTTGATTGTTTTCGCATATTAATATTGCACTAATCATTTGATAAGGCGATGATGTATTTTTATTAATTGTGTAGTATTTATCCATCATCCGATAATGCATATTTACCTGTACCGTTCTTCGGGCGATAATCACGGAAAACGTATAATTTTTGTCATCGAACGGGTTACCGATCAGGCCACAATGGAGTGATGGTGGAGGAGATATCGAATTTGGGCCGAAAGCAGGTTAGGTGGGGTCGAGGCAACGGTTTGAGATTAAAAGCAGGTTAAGGAGGCCTGTGTTCTGCACGTTTCACTGAAACTGGGGGTCGTAAGAAGATTTGGGAGGTCTAACAGAGGCTACACCGGACCAAGAGGAGGTCTCTTCATGGCACTGAACTTGACTAATGGGGTTTTGCCGGTTCAACGGAGGCTGGCGGCTTATGTATTACAAAAGAAATGGGTCCTACGAGGGTTCAGACGAGGCTAAAAAATTTGACTCGGGCGTCGAATAGTGATAATTTTTTGCAAATTTTAATCTGGCCTTTTACTTCTCCTACGGGTGAGTGGCTTTTTTACACCAATGCGTCGAATCAGTCCTACAGCCTTCAGACGTCGGGTTACTGTACTCTGGCTAATGTCGGCACGATTTTCACTGCGTAATTCTCTCGAAATGCCTGCTGTAGTTTTTCGTGGATCTATAACGCACTTCCTTTTTATAATTTTGTCAACGTGTTCCGTAGTTTTCGCGGTCTACCACTTCGACTTGTGTCACATAACGAATTTGTTTATTTATATTTACGAATAATACGATTGACCGTACTTTTCCCAATGGGTAACGTAATCACAATATCGCAAGAACTCTGCCTTTCTGGAGAAAGATTTAACACGATTTTACGAGCCTTAATATTCGCGTGTGTCACCATCGCGGCAGAAATAATAATTATTTTTTATTGTCATGCCTGTTTTGAAATTAGTAGGAAAGAAAATGCAAACAAACTGCGCGTCCAAAGCCGGGCGAGATAGCGGCCCGATACTGTTGCACACCGACGAAATTCGTTCGTCGGTGTACACAAATAATACGCCTTACAAAAAAATATATCACGCTCTAATTATAATATATCACGCTCTGATTCATATCATAGCGCGTTTGAAACTTTGAAATAATTACCGCGTTCAGGAATTAAATATTTTATCACTTACGGGGTCGTGGTTTCTATAGGGAAGTTGGCACTGCCAGCTACATATTTTGAGGAAAGTAATCGGAGGGGTTTCCTGAACAAAATTGGTTTGCATTTTAGCGGGTTTATGCGCAAGTTCTAAGCAGTATAATATTCGTTGACTTTTTCTTTGACTTTTTCGAGGTCATTTTGGACAGTTCGTGTGCGGTTACTTCTGGTGTAAATAATCACATCATCAGCGAAGGCTGCAATTGACCCTTCGTTTAGTCCACAGAGCTTTAGAAGCTCACATGTATATATATTTAACAATATCGGCGAATTGGCGGTACCTTGTTGGAGGCCCTCTTTGATATAAAAAATTTCGGATGAGGTATTCGTACCATCCCATGTTAAGAAAAGTTTTTCTTGAGATCATATCCCATATCATGAAAATAAGCCATTCAGGGAAGTTTTTCCTTTTCAGTCTGTATAGCAACCCATCCAACCAGACCGAGTTGAAGGCCTTTTCGGGGTTGAGCAAGGCGGCACCTACTAGTTGGCTGTTGCCAACCTACTCATTTACATCCGAAAGGAGCTTATGGGTCGCATGGATGGTTGAGTGGCGATGTTTGAAACCAAATTGTGAATCAGGGATGAAGCTGTTGGCGACACAGAAGGCTGTTATTTTTTACTTAATGATGGACTCACATGCTTTGCTTAGACTGGGAGTGAGACTTATAGGCCGGTATCTCGACGGATCATTCGGATTTTTACCTTTTTTGAGGATTGGCAGTACTTTTGCATATTTCCATCTAGTGGGGACTTAAACACTATTTATGGCGTTATTAACCCTTAGTCTGCCTAGGGGGGTCGTTTGCGTCCGAGCGAAAATCGAATGTCGGTGTAACTCCTAAATCCGCTCACGGGAGGTGCTGCTAGGCTTATGTAAAAAAAGTTAGGCCCCTCTAGGACCGACCTGAGAAGTGGCGCTGTTCTAGTCCTTCCCCATCTGTTGTAAGGAGCAATTGATTTTCGTTCCGGACGCAAACGACCCCCCCCCCCCCCCCCCCCCTAGGCAGACGGCGGTTGTCAAAACCGTAAGTAATTTTTTTTTCGTTTCTTCGCTTGAAAGTCTTTATTGAGGCTATAAAAGTGCCACAAAAAATTTGGGCGCGAAAAAAAAATTCGATTTTTTTCAATTTTTCAAAATGGGCAAAAGAAAGCGATGCGCATTGTGCCCAAAAGGAAAAGATCGGAAAACGAACTATTGTTGCGTTAGGTGCAAAAAACTCTGCCCGGGATGCTTCGTGTAACTCGGTTAACGGAATTTTTTTTTTTTTTTTATTTATGTTTATAAAACTTTTTTCCTATTTTCTACAATAAAAACATATTGTGACACTTAACGATTGAGTGATTATTGATTTTATTACTTAGTTTGTATTTAACGCACATTTATTGCCTTTTTACTCCAAAATTTTCGACTAAATTATTGCCAATTTTCAGGTCCAAAACTTAAGGTTAATTTAACAAAAATTGGACGCGGCTCATTTTTTTCTCGAAAGCAACAATCTTCCCCTTTAATATTCTTTTTTGGCAGTTTCGATATCTTTATTTGTCTTAAGGTTATGATTTTTTGAGTAAACAAATGCATTGACCCCGTTTTTCATCATTTTTTGATAAAAAATATATTAAAAAATTAAATTGTTTATAATTTTATGATCGATACTTCAACTTCAAGGTTTAAAGAAACTCCATGAATTTTATCTCGATTTTTGGCCCCACTTAAACGGGTTGAAAAAACATCAGGACGCCAACGACCCCCCTAGGCAGGCTGAAGGTGCCAAAAAACCCTAGGCAGACCAAGGGTTAAATAGGATTGTTAGGACTCTGGTTATTCTTATCGGGAGGTGTTTGAGTACGATAGGGAGGATGTTGTCTAACCCACACGAGGTTTTATTTGGAAGTTTCTTGGGTACTTTGCTGACGCTACTGAGGATGCAGAAGGGTGAGGGGGCTCCGTTTGTCATATCAGGGTTATTGGATCTATTAGTATTCGAGAAGACGAGTATTGTTTGCTTGTTTGATCGGTTATTGCTGAAGGAGTTCTTTATTTGTGTCGCAGACTTGGTGACGAGGGCTGCGAGATGAGTCCCTGAGTTTAGGGGTCGCGGTGAATTGATAGATTCGTAAAAAGCTCCTATAATGTTGAGTTTGTCGGACGCTGGCGTAAAGACAAATTTATTATTCTCGGATTGGACTTCGTCTATGTTGCATCTGCTTCGTTGGATTAGTTCGGTGTTATTATTGTCGATGTGTATATTACATATTTGTAGGGGTCGTTTCGGTCTGAGGAGTCGATTGAGGAACGGGAAGAACCAGTTAGAGTTTCTGTGGTCGATACGTTTGAGTTGGTTGGTCCAAAAATTTTCCGAGACTCTACTGAACTCAAGGCATAGTGACTCCCGCACTAAACGAAGGGCAGTTTCCGCGTTTCTCGTAAATGGATTTCTACAGGTCGGGTCCGCGGGGTGAAGGGCGTGGAGTAAAGTTACGAGAGGAGACTTGTGGTGCTGTAGTTTTCTTATCCGCGCGTGGTAATATTTTGATAAGCTGTCACACGGTTTAATTTTGGGGACTACATTTTCTACTGCATTTACAATGATTTCAGAGATGTGGGCCAGGTGATTGTCGACCTCGTCTGAGTTGGGTTTTAGACAGGTATAATTTCGTTATGTTGTTATTGTCTAGTTGGATACAGGAGGTTATGGCTGCATGGTCGCTATCGTAAGGAAGTGTCTGGATCTTATCGTTGGGTATATGATCCGTTTTTAGCCTTCCGTCAATAAGGCATATGTCGAAGTGAGTATGTGAAGGGTGATAAGTGGGCTGATCGGGGGTTAATATGTTTATATAATATTTAGCGCCTTGCCTGGTATCCCATTGGGCGAAGTAATTGCCTCGTTGGTTATTGGCTCGGTCACCCCAATTTTTTCGCCTTGCATTAAAGTCACCGGCCATGACGTAGAC
The DNA here is from genome assembly GCA_964007375.1 of Ophion obscuratus. Classification (NCBI taxonomy): domain Eukaryota; kingdom Metazoa; phylum Arthropoda; class Insecta; order Hymenoptera; family Ichneumonidae; genus Ophion; species Ophion obscuratus. The sequence goes on from OZ023314.1 coordinate 53,893,789, forward strand.
GAGTTACCCTGATGCATTGTCTTAGGTCTTACATACAGGTCTGGAAACTCCCGTCGTGTGGGTAGTTCGCTTATGGATGCCAGACGTGTAGTTCATATATTGCCCACTGTGATCGATGCGATCTAAACTCCGGCGCGATGACGATGGGTGGGGGAAGTGAGATAGAGACAGCGCTAGCTTTTCAATCTCTGTCTTACCTCAATGTATATTACTCGTTTTTAATATTATTGTAGACTGTTATAACACGCGGTAAAACGCAAATGCTTATTTTACAAAACCTCTGATCCCAACCCTCTGACTGCAAGCGGGTGTGAAAAACATGAGCGATTTTGAGTCATTTGAACGAGATATCGAATTTGGCTCAGTGGCAAATCTCTTGTCGTATGACCGTAGCATTTTGTGTTCAAATCCACTTGTCTTTTTTTAAATATATAAATACGGTAGCTAAGTTTATTGGAGACCATTGTAACACGCAGTAAAACGAAAATTCTTATGTTACAAGACCTTTGACTGTAACCCTCTGACCTAAAGCGAGTGGGAAAAAAATGATCGATTTTGGGTTACTTGAAAGACATACCGAATTCGGCTCAGTGGCAAAGTTCTTGGCGTATTACCGTAGCATTTTGGGTTCAAATTCACTTGTCGTTTTTTTTTTAATATAAAAATACGGTCGTTAAGTATGTCAGTTGTTGAAACAGCTGTAATGAAAATAAATATGTAAGTGTATTGCTAATTTTAAATAATAAAAATAAATATGTAAGTTTATTCGTAATTTTTCTTTTTTTTTAGCGGAGGTTCGAGGTTTTTTAAGGGGTAAGGCCACTGTAAATTTTTTGAAAAATCGATTTTTTTTATTGGCTTAAAAAATAGTTTAAACCCTCTAGAATAAGAAAAAAAAGGTCCTGTGCTTTTCTTTTTTTAATTTTTTCCAATAAAAAACTATTCGCAAAACTTTAAACGCGTTTTTCTCGAAACATGGTTTTTCAAAATGGCACGCAGCATAACTCGAACAATTTTCATTTGTTTTACTTGAAATTTTAACCAGATGTGAACATTTACATTATCTTGAGAATGTCGATCGGAATTTTCAAGAACTTTATTTATTGATTTTTTATTAACAAAAAACTTGCCGTTTTTTTCGTCAAAAATCAATTTTTTTTTTCAAACGCACGCCAAATCCACAAAAATTGATACTTTTTAAAATCCGATCGACATTCTCTAGCTATAGCCCTCTAGATTAATGGTTTTTTTTTTTGTTCTAGATTCAAAAGTGCACCAGTGGTGCTGCGTGCCGCGGAGCCCTGGAAGCAAAACATGTCCCGGGAAGATAGCTGTGGAACCGCCATTTTGTTTTTTTTTTACTGTAAAAAAATTTTATAATAAAGTTTAATGTATGCCCGATAACACCATTAAAAGTTTTTTTTCAAATACCTTCAATTTCGGGAGCAAAAAATTAGCGAAAAAACCTTTTTTTTGGGCCGTTACAGTGGCCTTACCCCTTAAATTAACGTAAGTGGAAATAAGGAATAAAATGTGTACGCTTTTTTCTTCTTAGTATTATTTTATTTTATTGTCTTGCACATGTTCAAGGTTTGTCAGAAAAGGGTAAGTACGAGAAACGGTCGACGATTCGATGGTGTTGATTTTTTTGTAGGTGTTCTGAATCTAAAAAACGAGGAATTAGTATGTATGACCGGAATGCGTAGCAGGGTAAAAAGAATCAGCTGAGGTATTTCATTTTGTAATAAAAACGCTTTAATGATTATTGATTCGTCAATTTCGATAGCTTTTTTTACAACAAATTGTTTTTTCAATTTAAGGTTTTCCTGATGAGCGTTTTGCCTCATACGCAACCTGATAAAATAAATGATCGCGTAAGACAAAATTTCGGATGCATGTTCAGTGCAAGGAAATGTGAACGTGTAAGAATTAAGCATTCCATCAAGAGTTAAGTCGAAAACATAAGAACATGAGGAATATTTTGCAAATTAACTTTCTATATAACTGATGAGCTTGAACAAATGAAGATTAGCGTGAATGAGACCACCACGAGATTTCATCTGCACCAGTTGAGATACAGAAGAGAATAGCTGTTTTTTGAGAGGCTGGTACGTTCAATTCGGCACATTTCGCATCCAAAGTTGTAGTTTTCATAGCAGCTATTTGTGCTGCTTGCTCTTTCAGCGACGACATAAGTTCATCCACGCGTCTCTTGGCTTGGAGTTTTTGCCGTTTTTCACGCCTGTTTCTAATCCGCATTGCAATTAGCTTTACTCGATCGTGGGGATTAGAGACATCACGAATCCGTTGCATCGTCAGACGATTTTGTTGACGTACTCTCCGTTGTAATGCAAGTTTCCTCATTTTCGCGCAAGCATCACACCTCGTTTTCTTGCATACGAGACGACAGCCTTCGCTTCGCCATTTTCCCATGTAGTCGGAATACGACGCACCGATAGGCATGAAATGAATGCTGATGTCGCCCAAACCGTTGCAAATGATTGCCATCCTGAACCTCGTCAATATGTCCGGAAGCATTAATTTCGATCGTTTTTAAAGGCGGATCGAAATTGAAGACGTGATGTTTGCCGTGACGTCCATAAATGAAGTAGTTGAGGCTTCGGTTGGCGTCGAGAGTGACGTACCTCTTCGTCAAAGGACAATGCACGTCGTTCTCGAGCTTTGTTACAGCGTATGAGAAAATCATGCATTTCCCCTTTGGAGTCGATACCGCGGCGATACTCCACGACTTCGGTAATTGAACCGTTCGATCCCTACAACTACTCGCACCGTCTTGCCAAATTCCTGAAACGATTAAATTAGATATTATTTATATGAAATGGTAAGTTTTTTTGGATTTCTGATGTGACTCAATTTTATCAGTTGTGCATATTATCAATTTTCTGTTACGAACAGGAGAATATTCTAATACTCACGTTCGCTGATGCCAATGGGTTAAAGCACCTTAAAAGGCATCTGAGAAGCTGATACAGTTGCTTCTGAAGAATCAGCGTTCTTCAGCGAGGGCAACGTTCCATCATCTACATCTGGCAAAGCTACATACGATGAGATATCTGTAATGCAAGCGGAATAAAAAACATTTACATTTCAATTCACATTTGATTTTACATTTTTGCATAATATTACTTTATTATGAAAATTACTTTTGGTTTCAGGAAACTCCTCGAACAAAGTGCTAAGGACTTGCACTGACGGTTTCATGAATGTAGCAGACTCAACGTAGGTCACGGGTTGATCTCCAATTGACAGGTTGGCACTTTGTTCTGTTAGCGGAAGAGCCTTGGAAAAAGTTACTGGAAAATTTCCTTGTCTAGTGGATCTGCTGTATTCATGCGAGGGAATCACATTTTCTTTTTTCACTGAATCACGGTCGAATTTTGACGGTACAGCGAAATCGTTGAGACGTGCACGCTTGTACGTTACCTATACATAAAAAATACATTATTTACGATAAAAAATGAATCATCTTTTTTTAAAATAAATAACTTACTCGTGCAATGATCTGTCCATTTGAATCGCGCTTTATCCATTCATGAGCTATGTCACTTTCGTTGAAATGTTTTTCACATATCACTTGCGACTGTTCCAACTTTATGACACCTGGAATTGCGTGTTCCCACTTCTAGCGCAAAACATTATCATTAGGCACCCGGAAAAACGACACCTTTGCGTTATCGGCTTTACGGCCGGTATTGCAATAAGGAACCGCGCACCGTCTTGGCACTTTTGCCAATTTTTCAAAAATCTTTTCTTTTTTTATGAGAGCACAATATCCGGCACGGGGATTTTGAGGTTAGGTTTGAGAAAACGCAGTAGGCGGATAGATCGCAGAGACGAGTAGTGACGGGATTACGAACTAATCCAGTGCTTCAATGAGCGTCCTACCCCCACCACTTGATTTTGTGACGAGTGTCCAGACCTGTATGCATGACCGTGCCCTGATGTAACTTTAGCTTATCGAATATGAGATCGGGCTCGGTTATAAAAAGAGCACGACTGTCATTAGTTGCATAGACGTTAATAACATATAGCTTTTTTGCTCTCCCCGTTGATATTTTTATTATTGTGAATTCGATTATGCTGTTCCCCAAGGAGGATGGGATCCATCATGCTGCCAACTCAGCCACGGCGCTCATTGAGGATAAAGAAACATTTATGATACACGCTTATCCATAATGTTTACTGTTGAAAAAAGAGCCGTAACGACCGTGGCAAAGGCTTAAGATTTCTTTTTGAACCTTCCACGGTCGTTTCGGCGTTTTATTTTCAACGCGTTTCGTCATTAATTTTTTTAACCCGCGTTCTCGGCATAAACAGGCAACCGAGAGTAAACAATAATCGCAATACATGATTTTCTCTTTGAAATTAATTTAATTGAAATTCCGATCCGCAGTAGGGCCATACATATACCTCGAGCTCGATCAGATGGAAAACCTCGCTCCGTTCGCCTGTCGAGTAAGCACGATTTGCGAGGGGCGGAGAGCTTTCCCCCACTGAGCTACCCCTTCGTGTTCACGCTGACCACGATACCGACTTAAGAGGGAATGACACCTCATCGCGGTCGGTATGGTAGAACAATTATAGATTCCCAAAAATCTCTGAAACGGCTCTTCAGATCTCGTCGAAACTTTGCCAAACGATGTCAAATAGATAAACGAACAGCTGTCTGCCCCTCAAATTTTCTGAATTTTAGAAAAAAAACTAGATTGGCTTATGATAAGCCAATCTAGTTTTTTTTCTAAAATTTCTTCTAAAATAAAATTTTTTCTAAAAAAACTAGATTGGCTTATGATAAGCCAATCTAGTTTTTTTTCTAAAATTCAGAAAATTTGAGGGGCAGACAGCTGTTCGTTTATCTATTTGACATCGTTTGGCAAAGTTTCGACGAGATCTGAAGAGCCGTTTCAGAGATTTTTGGGAATCTATAATTGTTCTACCATACCGACCGCGATGAGGTGTCATTCCCTCTTAAGCTGTGATCACGACCCGCGTGGCTACAAGGGAATCTGTAACCTCGACAGAGGCGACGATCACAAAATGATGTTCCCGAACTCGCCCCCGCGATTTAGCGCCATTTCCGCAGCACGCCGAAAAGGGGAGCGTTGTACATCTCCCGACTAATCTCTGGTGTAGTGAAAAACTGTTTCTTTCTCTATGTTTTGATAAATAGTGGTACAGGCCAATAAGTACTTTCAGCAGCTAGATCAATAGTGCTAATATAATAAATAATTAAGAGATGTAATAAGATTTTATTACTTTTTACGGATTTCATAAAATAACGATCGAAGGTCTCGTCTCGTGCTCAACGTCTAACAAAGTGACGAGCATCGACAATCGGTACTTCATAGCACGGTCTTACATACAGGTCTTGCAACGAAGGTGGTACGCTTAATGTCGGCAATAAGCTTTGGCTTATAGCCACAAGAGCGGCGCTGCGAACTTGTCATAGCGGCTAGGACAAGTAAATAGACATGTAAATATAGGAACATTTCCAACAAAAAAAATACTGAAAAGCGAAAATAAATATACGCTTTACGTATGTTGCACTGTAAAGGATTCTATTGTTGAAGAATATTTTTTTTTAATCGAACTGCAGTTTTCTTTATCCTAAAGCATCATCGACTCAAGCAGCCCTGATAAGTATATATCATTTTTTGTTTTCCTTATTTGCCAAGAGATACATTTAGCTGAATTGGTCAACGTTGGATTCGAGTGGTAAAGGTAGTGCGCTCAAAAACCACGTTCAGCAGTTTATTTTTTTTGATTGTGGGTATGCACTTTTTTAAGGGTAAATATGTTATTAATTAATAAATTAAATTAATTTTATAATTTTAATTAATTTTTGAAAAATATATTTGCGGACACCATCAATTTTTATTCCCGCGTATGGGGAGAAGCGGGGAATCAGTTTTGTTTAGTCAAATTATTTTCAGCATTCATATTCAATAAATTTTTGTAAAGTAATTGCAGGCGTGAATGCATTTTTTTTTACTAGAAAATGAAACAGTATATGAACAATTTTTATCAATTATCAAATAAAATTTCACAATGGCTAATACTTTTGTTCTTTCTCATAATCGTCTCATTTAATTATTATTAATGTGATTTTGTATCATTTTCAAATTATTTGTAAACTTTTGTCAGTTATCTGAATATTATAGACATTTTTCTATAACCTACCTCTTTCGATGATTCCACTTTTGAAGGCTGTAAGTATGGCATTTCGATGGTCCAACTAAGACATCGTGTTTTTTTTTGAATAGTCAATGCTGAAGAAAGGGAAGAGAAAGGCAAAATGTACACTGTTTAGATCAATAACTTTTTTCTTTTTATTATTTATTCTGCCCGACGGTTACGATGAATGGACATCCTCTTCCAAGTGTCAGCGAAGTAAAATATCTTGGAATGCACTTTGACCGAAGGCTCACGTGGGCCAGTCACATTCGGAAAAAAAGGAAGGAATTAGACATAAAACTAAGGAAAATGTACTGGCTCCTGGGCAGGAGGTCAAAACTATCGCTCTGCAACAAAATTACTGTGTACAAAGCAGTGCTGAGGCCCGTTTGGGCATATGGCATACAACTGTGGGGAACTGCAAGCAACTCCAACATCGAGATTTTACAGAGATTCCAATCAAAAACCCTCAGGACGATCGCCAATGCACCATGAGTAGTGTAATGGTACCAGTTCTAAACCAAGATTCCTACTACCGACATTTACCGACCGAGAACGAACCAAAAAATGGTTAATTTCTGAGTTATCGGCGGATGGTCGCGTAGGAGTTTGATTTAGAACTGGTACCATGATCGACTGTCGATGTCTGTACTTACCGACCGATGGTAGGGCTGCACTGCTTACCGACCGATGGTGAGGCTCACAGGTTTACCGATCGATGGTAGGGGTCACCTACTTACCGACCGATGGTGGTAAGTCCCCCTTCGCCTTGAATGGAATTCGGCGGAAGGGGGGGGGGGGTAACCACAGGGACACACGGCGGACTCCTAGCGAGGCCGCGCAACGACTGACAAAGAGTCGAAGTGCTTTGTAGTAAAAGGGAGTTCCCCTCCCCTCCCGCGGGGAGAGGGGGGTGGCGGTGGGAGGAAGAGTGGAGGGTCCGATTTCTCAGAAATTGTTTTAAACATTTGTGGGTGGTGAGTCATCGGGCGCTTGCCGTGGCTTGACAAAGCCCCCCCCCCCCACTCTTGCTGAGATGCCATAGTTTTGTTTATCGACGTGTTGAAACCAGCGAATTGAGGTGTCGAATGATTATTTTCCGAGAATTTATCATCGGCACCGGTGACATTTGATAGTGTCAATATGGCGGCGGGATTTCGTCAGGCGAGGCCGCGCAACGACTGACAAAGAGTCGAAGTGCTTTATGGTAAAAGGGAGTTCCCCTCCCCTCCCGCGGGTGAGGGGGCGGTGGGAGGAAGAGTGGGGGGGGGGTCCGATTTCTCAGAAATTGTTTTAAACATTTGTGAGCGGTGAGTCATCGGGCGCGTGCCGTGCCCCCCCCCCTTGCTGGGATGCGATAGTTTTGTTTATCGACGTGTCTAAACCTGCGAATTGAGGTGTTGAATGATTATTTTCCGAGAATTTATCATCGACACCAGTGACATTTGATAGCGTCAATATGGCGGCGGGATTTCGTCAGATTTCTACGAATTATATATTTTTTAAACATTTTGTGGGGGGGGGGGGGGTGGGGGCGAGTCATCGGACGCGTGTCATTTTTCCGCGCTCGGACCCTCGTGCCCTCAATGCGGGAGGGGGGGGGGGGGGGGAGTGGAAAGGAGTACATAATCTTGCGATTCAAGATCGGACACACACACACATGAAAAAGAACTACGTGCACACGAGTGAAACAATGGAGTTCATCGATAAAATTGGTAAAATTGCCGATTTTAAGCCGACGAAGAAGCTCAGCGAGTTGTCACCCGGGTCGGATTATATCATCACCAACATACGGGCGGTCAACACTAAACTTGGCAAAAAGCACGGTGTCGTCGACATTCGCAAAGAATTCAGCGTATTTCTACCTGGAACGATCATCAAGGCGCTCGAGGCTGATTCGACAACATTGGAGAGCATGTTGGCAGCAGCGCATAGAGGAGATCTATGCATGGTCTATCGCGGCGGAAAATGTCACGGCCTGAAATTCGCGAATTCTGCAACTTTCCAGCTGATGTTGGCAGCAGCGTACAAAAGAAATGTCTGCATAGTCTACATCGGTGGAAAGTTTATCACATACGTTAAGGGTAATGAAAATCGAGAACAGCTAGCTCATATACTAAATATGAAAAATTATCTAGTTATTGAAACGTTGGACGCGGACTCTGAAGATATGGATGCATAATGCATAATGAAGGATACTAGTAAAGTATTTCAAGAACAAATCATCTTGTGTTCAAGATTGGAAAGCACGAGAAAGAGCGCCCAACGTCTCGCAGTTTGGAACTCGATCTTGTGTATACAAACTCGACGTTCGAGCGCGTGCCGGCACATACACACACACACACACACACACACACACACACACACACACACACACACACACACACACACACACACACACACACACACACACACACACACACACACACACACCACGCTCGCTCGCTCGCAGAGACGCGCGTGCAAGGAAGTATAGAGATTTTTTCTTAAATATATATTGGTGAGCCGTTTTCCTTCGGTATTTGATTCATCGAGCAGTCTGGACCATGGACGATTGCGATAAAATTATCGATAAGTTGAGCGGAGCGAGGAACAATTTCTCTCACGTGGATAAGTGGCAAAAGTTCTGTGAGGTGCACGTCAAACTTTTGGGGCAAACGTTGAAAAAAACCAGGGCTCAACGTCGGTCAAAAACTGAAAACTCAATCGACCATAGGAAATTGTTATCGTTGAGGGAAAAAATCGTGCGTGGAGCAAGTGTAAGCAGCGCAGGTGTAAGCGGTGCTGGTGTGAGTGATGCTCGCGAAAAACTAAAGTGGGTCGATCTCGAGTCGGCATTCAAAAATCGAATAAAGATAGGCTCGATTGTGAATTTCGAGGACAAAGATGTGCAAAGTTTCCTCGAAGATGCGATGCGCGTGGTGTTTTCAAAACTGGACAAAATCGTGCGCGAGGAGGGTAACGTGAAGGTGAATGTGTCTTTGGCATGCAAATTTCACCTCATGAAGGTGAATGAAATCATTGAGGAGGAAAGGACGTTTCAAACGACAAACGCGGTCATTCTACCATCGAGCGATATTGTCGAGTGGTTCATCGACTGCGTCCAAGCAAAACTCTCCGCCAAAATCGAGGACTTTCAGGAAAAAGAGTCGGGTTGGACGTTACGCGAAATCTCCGATCTAATTGTGAAAATTAACAAGTACGAACCACCGCGAGGGAGCTTATCCACCTACACGCGTCTCCCGAGGGGATGTACAGATGAAACGGGCCGTCGTCGTCAATATTCAAAAACAATGACCCTTATTGTTTTCTTGGGCCCGTCACCGCAGCTCTCTCCCCCACTACCACCGAGGATACATCCCGAACGTAAGAGTTCTTATCCTCATTATAGCGAAGTGCTCAAATACGAAGGCTTGAATTTTTCGATGAGCACATCGATGATTGAGAAATTTGAGGAATTTAATGGTTTGACGATCTATGTGTATGGGATCGATGGCATCACGAAAGACGGTATTAGTAAAATTGTACCGATATATCTGAGTAAACAAACGCCGGGTAAACCAACAATTCACCTACTCATCATAAAAGCCGAAATCGATGAGGAGGAAGAGGACGAGGAGGATGCTGCCGCTCCTAAGGTGTATCATCATTTCGCGTGGATTAAAAACATGTCGTGACTCTTGAGTGCGTAGATATCGAAAGGTAAATGTTGTATGCGGATTTGCGGACGATGCTTGCGTCATTTTACCACGAAAGAAAAATTGCAAAGGCACAAAGAGGATTGCGCGAATAATGCGTAGATGATTATGATAAATAATAAGAAGTCTGTGTACACTACAATAAAATTGAGATTGAATTAACAATTATAAAAATTGTATAAAATTTATTTCGAATGAACCATGGTTTCAGTTATCCGTGGATCGTTCAGCCTCGATCACCCTGGTTAATCCGAGTGTTACTGTAAAAAGTATGAAAGACTAGTATATCGTATATCGAAAGGCTATCAATATGGGTTTTCTTCAGATAAATCAAAGACAATAAGAACATATCCATAAGACGCGGTAGCATCGCACTGCTAGCACACTAAACAATTCAGAACAAAGGCCGCAGATGAGTGGTACACTAATATGCCGGCCGTGCCATACTTGATGTATTACAATTTCAATCATCTGTATGGTGTAGCTATGTGTGAGTCATTGCTATACGGCCCGTTCGCTTGGGTAGAAAATGTCGAGCAATGTATCGGGGATATTCCAGATGACGCTGAAACGGGATACATCTTGAAGGTTGATTTGGAGTATTCTCGAGAGTTACACGACACGCGCAAAGATTTACCCTTGTACCCACAACACTACGGCCCTCCTGTGCGGGCACTCAAAGAAAATTAACGACCACGCGGCAGCGAAAAGAAAAAAACGTTATTCACTAAAGAAATTTTAAACATCGCGTAAAATTGGGATTACGCGTCATGGAAATTCACAGAGTCCTCGAGTTTGAGCTTGGCTAAAATGTCGCAATGATCGAACTGACTCTCATTCTTGCGTTTATTATTTTTACGATTCATCTGGAGAGCTAGAATGTCATATCGTGGCTTTTTTCAATTGTGTAGACGTCTGCACGGACCGTATGGTATACTCGTTATGGTATCGAGTTGAACGTGAGCAATTCGAAGATTCCGCGAGCATGATTTTTAAACGGCTATAGTTCGATAGGTGTGATGGAGCTCATTCCCGAAAGCGTCAGCGTGAAAGAATTATTCATGGGTAGTTGTCATCCAACTGATTCGTATCCGAACAGAATCCTTTTTTTACACTTCAAAATTTTATACATAAGTCACTACATACAACAGTATCATGGTCCTGATATCATTCATGATTGTGTCTGATAGTGCTACCAGCACCCAAATATCTCTCCAGATCTTGAGGTAGCTAAATTATCAAAACTGTCGAATTACATGACTTCATCGTTAGTTTTTCTGTATGTAACCCAATGTGTGCTAGGTCCATCTTTGTCATCGAGATTCACAATAGTGGTTTCGTAATTTCGGCATCCACTCTTGGGAATTCATTTCTCACGCGAACTCCACGACAATGAGGAATTTCCGTAGCTTTTGAATTCATTATCGAAATTTTAAGCAATGCCTGAAATTGGGACCGCGCATCACAAAATGCAAAGAATTATCAAATTCAAACGGCGCGCTTGGCTAAAAGAATTCAACAATGTAAATATGGAATTGGGGGAGAAATCTGACAAGGACTTTAAGAATTTTTTACAAGCTCGTGAACAATCCGGTCTTTGGTAAAACAATGGAAAATGTGAGGAAACAACGGGAAGTACGACTCGTAACAAGATGGAAGAGGGGGTGGGGAGCGGAAGCGCAGATCGCCAAGAGTCCATATTCCATAGGTGCAGCATATTTGACAATTACATTGTTATAATTGCGCTCAATAGAGCGTACGTTCTATTTAATAAGCCCATATCCACAGGATTTTCCATTCTCGATTTACCTTAGCCCTGGATTTATGATTTTAACTACAATTACATACTAAAAAGATTTAACAATCGAGGGAAATTGTTGTATACGAAGACTGATAGTCTCATTTATCACATCAGCGTGTCCGACATTTATGAAACGATGAAGTGGGAAATTGACAAGTTTGACACGTCTGATTATTCGCCAAATAATCCGTACGATGTGCCCTCGCGAAATAAGAGGAATTAGGCCTCATGAAAGATGAGAATAATGGTCGTATTATGAAGGTATTAGGCGGTGAACCCCGAAATCCATCACATTCAAAGGCTTAAAAAAAATTGCTTGTTTGTGCACGAAAAAAAAACCCCATCAAGGTGCAACAATTGATCATGAGTATAGAAACACATTGTTCATACGATGATGCAAAATAAAGTTGCTCTCAGCTGGAGAGATGACAAAAGAGTGCTAATTCCCAGATTCTACGGACACTCTTCGGTTATGATTTCGATGATATGGAATATTAAAATTAAGTGTTAAAAACAATTGTGTGTAAAGAGAGAAACGGTAAAATACATTTACGCTTAAACCTAAACATTTTCGAACATGTACCCCCCCCCCCTCCCATTAGACCTATCGAAGAAAAAACCATGCCATAGATATTCGAGCCAAGTCCGCGACACTGAGAATATAAACAAATCACGAATACTATAAGACGAGCAACAGGAATTGGCTTTGAAGGAGGAGGAGGAGGACGAGGAGAAGGAGGCCGATGTCGATAATACTTTCAATACTACGTATTGAATGATGATGATGATGATGACGATGATGATGATGATGATGATTATCAGCAATTATTATTAAAATCATCTAAAAAGGATGTTGAGCGAGAAACTTTCGAACTTCGATGATTTTATATCCTGGTGGTACAGATGGGAAAAACTCGCGAATCGTGTGTACTGTTCGCTCATTGATACCTTTACGAATTTTTGAATGATATTTAAGAATTTTTTAACAGTAATAATAATAACAACATTCGTTTTTTTTTAATCTGATTTTTTTCTATGAAAATCATTTGGTCGTTTCTGATTTGTCGAAAAAAAAAACATTTTTTGTACTCTACAAATTTTCAAATGATTATTTTAAAAATAAAACATTTTTTTCCGACAATTTTGTATAATAATAATAAATTCGTATTCAAAAATTCTTTTTTTCGATGAGAATCCGTTTGTGGATTCTGATTTGTCGACCCAACTGTTGTGTGTACCATCGAAGGCCAATCACCGGCTGCACGAAAAAATAATTTAAAAACGAGTTTCTTAAAGATCAACGTCAGTCATGATTTGATCTTGGCATCGACTTGATCACGCTAAAACATATTCATTATGACTGTGCCCACGTTTGTGGATCTGCAAGGATTCATTGTTGGACGGAACTTTATCGTGAAGGAAGTAGCAATTCTGCGAGCACGATGCGTACTCTCCCATTACATTTTCGCGAGTCCCATACCATGGAGTCTTCTCACAAAATCTGAGAGATATGAATCATCATGGGCGATTCGGAATCAACATGGTCTAAAGTGGGCCTATGGAAACGTTCCATATAGCATGGCTGACGGTTTAATAACCGCTGCAATTGAGGGTTCAACGGAAGACGACATGTGCCCTATCGTATATGTTAAGGGTCATGAAAAGCGAGAATGGCTAGCTGATATACTAAAAATGAAAAATGATCTAGTTATTGAAACGTTGGATGTGGACTCGGAAGATATGGATGCATTGAGTAAATTAGATAGAAACTCGACGCTACGTTGTGAAAAGCATGAAAAAAATTGTGCATTGCAAAATGTATTTAAAATGTTTAATTGGTGGTCGAATCATAAAGATTCGTGCAAATAAAATAAATGTAACATTGTGTAATTTTGAATTATTCTCCTCACCCCGCACTTCGTTACATTATCATCTGCTATCGGGTTGCACAACTGTATGAAATATTTTTTCCGAATGTGAAACTAAATTTCTTGTGTATGGAATTTGATTGAAAATAAATTATTATTTTCGCTCGATGGCGTTCGAAGACATTTATCGGCAGACGTTCGATAGATGTTTGTGAGACGTTCGAAGACTTTCGAAAACATTCGCGAGACATTCGAAGATGTTCGTGAGACGCACATAAGACGTTCGCGAGAAGTTCGAAAGCATTCACTAGACATTGGGGAGAAGTACAATAGATGTACAGAGGCGTTTGGAGTCATTTGAAGACTTTCATGAGGGACTCAACGGCGCTCAAAAGATTTTCGAAAACGTTCATGAGCCGTTCGCAGACATGAATGGAGGGTTCAAAGACGTTCAAGACACTTTCGAAGACGTTCGTGAGACATTCGACCATGTTCATGAGACATTCAAGAGACTGCCATAGACGTTCATAAGACGTTTGAAGACATTCATGAGGGGTTTGAAGACATTCAAGAGAGACTTTCGAGGACGCTCATGGGACATGAGTTTTGTTGGATTTGTTTCGGTTTGTTTGGGATGGATCCCAACAAACGTTTTCGAAAATCTTTTGAGCGCCGTTGAGTCCCTCATGAAAGTCTTCAAATGACTCCAAACGCCTCTGTACATCTATTGTACTTCTCCCCAATGTCTAGTGAATGCTTTCGAACTTCTCGCGAACGTCTTATGTGCGTCTCACGAACATCTTCGAATGTCTCGCGAATGTTTTCGAAAGTCTTCGAACGTCTCACAAACATCTATCGAACGTCTGCCGATAAATGTCTTCGAACGCCATCGAGCGAAAATAATAATTTATTTTCAATCAAATTCCATACACAAGAAATTTAGTTTCACATTCGGAAAAAATATTTCATACAGTTGTGCAACCCGATAGCAGATGATAATGTAACGAAGTGCGGGGTGAGGAGAATAATTCAAAATTACACAATGTTACATTTATTTTATTTGCACGAATCTTTATGATTCGACCACCAATTAAACATTTTAAATACATTTTGCAATGCACAATTTTTTTCATGCTTTTCACAACGTAGCGTCGAGTTTCTATCTAATTTACTCAATGCATCCATATCTTCCGAGTCCACATCCAACGTTTCAATAACTAGATCATTTTTCATTTTTAGTATATCAGCTAGCCATTCTCGCTTTTCATGACCCTTAACATATACGATAGGGCACATGTCGTCTTCCGTTGAACCCTCAATTGCAGCGGTTATTAAACCGTCAGCCATGCTATATGGAACGTTTCCATAGGCCCACTTTAGACCATGTTGATTCCGAATCGCCCATGATGATTCATATCTCTCAGATTTTGTGAGAAGACTCCATGGTATGGGACTCGCGAAAATGTAATGGGAGAGTACGCATCGTGCTCGCAGAATTGCTACTTCCTTCACGATAAAGTTCCGTCCAACAATGAATCCTTGCAGATCCACAAACGTGGGCACAGTCATAATGAATATGTTTTAGCGTGATCAAGTCGATGCCAAGATCAAATCATGACTGACGTTGATCTTTAAGAAACTCGTTTTTAAATTATTTTTTCGTGCAGCCGGTGATTGGCCTTCGATGGTACACACAACAGTTGGGTCGACAAATCAGAATCCACAAACGGATTCTCATCGAAAAAAAGAATTTTTGAATACGAATTTATTATTATTATACAAAATTGTCGGAAAAAAATGTTTTATTTTTAAAATAATCATTTGAAAATTTGTAGAGTACAAAAAATGTTTTTTTTTTTCGACAAATCAGAAACGACCAAATGATTTTCAAAGAAAAAAATCAGATTAAAAAAAACGAATGTTGTTATTATTATTACTGTTAAAAAATTCTTAAATATCATTCAAAAATTCGTAAAGGTATCAATGAGCGAACAGTACACACGATTCGCGAGTTTTTCCCATCTGTACCACCAGGATATAAAATCATCGAAGTTCGAAAGTTTCTCGCTCAACATCCTTTTTAGATGATTTTAATAATAATTGCTGATAATCATCATCATCATCATCATCGTCATCATCATCATCATCATTCAATACGTAGTATTGAAAGTATTATCGACATCGGCCTCCTTCTCCTCGTCCTCCTCCTCCTCCTTCAAAGCCAATTCCTGTTGCTCGTCTTATAGTATTCGTGATTTGTTTATATTCTCAGTGTCGCGGACTTGGCTCGAATATCTATGGCATGGTTTTTTCTTCGATAGGTCTAATGGGAGGGGGGGGGGTACATGTTCGAAAATGTTTAGGTTTAAGCGTAAATGTATTTTACCGTTTCTCTCTTTACACACAATTGTTTTTAACACTTAATTTTAATATTCCATATCATCGAAATCATAACCGAAGAGTGTCCGTAGAATCTGGGAATTAGCACTCTTTTGTCATCTCTCCAGCTGAGAGCAACTTTATTTTGCATCATCGTATGAACAATGTGTTTCTATACTCATGATCAATTGTTGCACCTTGATGGGGTTTTTTTTTCGTGCACAAACAAGCAATTTTTTTTAAGCCTTTGAATGTGATGGATTTCGGGGTTCACCGCCTAATACCTTCATAATACGACCATTATTCTCATCTTTCATGAGGCCTAATTCCTCTTATTTCGCGAGGGCACATCGTACGGATTATTTGGCGAATAATCAGACGTGTCAAACTTGTCAATTTCCCACTTCATCGTTTCATAAATGTCGGACACGCTGATGTGATAAATGAGACTATCAGTCTTCGTATACAACAATTTCCCTCGATTGTTAAATCTTTCTAGTATGTAATTGTAGTTAAAATCATAAATCCAGGGCTAAGGTAAATCGAGAATGGAAAATCCTGTGGATATGGGCTTATTAAATAGAACGTACGCTCTATTGAGCGCAATTATAACAATGTAATTGTCAAATATGCTGCACCTATGGAATATGGACTCTTGGCGATCTGCGCTTCCGCTCCCCACCCCCTCTTCCATCTTGTTACGAGTCGTACTTCCCGTTGTTTCCTCACATTTTCCATTGTTTTACCAAAGACCGGATTGTTCACGAGCTTGTAAAAAATTCTTAAAGTCCTTGTCAGATTTCTCCCCCAATTCCATATTTACATTGTTGAATTCTTTTAGCCAAGCGCGCCGTTTGAATTTGATAATTCTTTGCATTTTGTGATGCGCGGTCCCAATTTCAGGCATTGCTTAAAATTTCGATAATGAATTCAAAAGCTACGGAAATTCCTCATTGTCGTGGAGTTCGCGTGAGAAATGAATTCCCAAGAGTGGATGCCGAAATTACGAAACCACTATTGTGAATCTCGATGACAAAGATGGACCTAGCACACATTGGGTTACATACAGAAAAACTAACGATGAAGTCATGTAATTCGACAGTTTTGATAATTTAGCTACCTCAAGATCTGGAGAGATATTTGGGTGCTGGTAGCACTATCAGACACAATCATGAACGATATCAGGACCATGATACTGTTGTATGTAGTGACTTATGTATAAAATTTTGAAGTGTAAAAAAAGGATTCTGTTCGGATACGAATCAGTTGGATGACAACTACCCATGAATAATTCTTTCACGCTGACGCTTTCGGGAATGAGCTCCATCACACCTATCGAACTATAGCCGTTTAAAAATCATGCTCGCGGAATCTTCGAATTGCTCACGTTCAACTCGATACCATAACGAGTATACCATACGGTCCGTGCAGACGTCTACACAATTGAAAAAAGCCACGATATGACATTCTAGCTCTCCAGATGAATCGTAAAAATAATAAACGCAAGAATGAGAGTCAGTTCGATCATTGCGACATTTTAGCCAAGCTCAAACTCGAGGACTCTGTGAATTTCCATGACGCGTAATCCCAATTTTACGCGATGTTTAAAATTTCTTTAGTGAATAACGTTTTTTTCTTTTCGCTGCCGCGTGGTCGTTAATTTTCTTTGAGTGCCCGCACAGGAGGGCCGTAGTGTTGTGGGTACAAGGGTAAATCTTTGCGCGTGTCGTGTAACTCTCGAGAATACTCCAAATCAACCTTCAAGATGTATCCCGTTTCAGCGTCATCTGGAATATCCCCGATACATTGCTCGACATTTTCTACCCAAGCGAACGGGCCGTATAGCAATGACTCACACATAGCTACACCATACAGATGATTGAAATTGTAATACATCAAGTATGGCACGGCCGGCATATTAGTGTACCACTCATCTGCGGCCTTTGTTCTGAATTGTTTAGTGTGCTAGCAGTGCGATGCTACCGCGTCTTATGGATATGTTCTTATTGTCTTTGATTTATCTGAAGAAAACCCATATTGATAGCCTTTCGATATACGATATACTAGTCTTTCATACTTTTTACAGTAACACTCGGATTAACCAGGGTGATCGAGGCTGAACGATCCACGGATAACTGAAACCATGGTTCATTCGAAATAAATTTTATACAATTTTTATAATTGTTAATTCAATCTCAATTTTATTGTAGTGTACACAGACTTCTTATTATTTATCATAATCATCTACGCATTATTCGCGCAATCCTCTTTGTGCCTTTGCAATTTTTCTTTCGTGGTAAAATGACGCAAGCATCGTCCGCAAATCCGCATACAACATTTACCTTTCGATATCTACGCACTCAAGAGTCACGACATGTTTTTAATCCACGCGAAATGATGATACACCTTAGGAGCGGCAGCATCCTCCTCGTCCTCTTCCTCCTCATCGATTTCGGCTTTTATGATGAGTAGGTGAATTGTTGGTTTACCCGGCGTTTGTTTACTCAGATATATCGGTACAATTTTACTAATACCGTCTTTCGTGATGCCATCGATCCCATACACATAGATCGTCAAACCATTAAATTCCTCAAATTTCTCAATCATCGATGTGCTCATCGAAAAATTCAAGCCTTCGTATTTGAGCACTTCGCTATAATGAGGATAAGAACTCTTACGTTCGGGATGTATCCTCGGTGGTAGTGGGGGAGAGAGCTGCGGTGACGGGCCCAAGAAAACAATAAGGGTCATTGTTTTTGAATATTGACGACGACGGCCCGTTTCATCTGTACATCCCCTCGGGAGACGCGTGTAGGTGGATAAGCTCCCTCGCGGTGGTTCGTACTTGTTAATTTTCACAATTAGATCGGAGATTTCGCGTAACGTCCAACCCGACTCTTTTTCCTGAAAGTCCTCGATTTTGGCGGAGAGTTTTGCTTGGACGCAGTCGATGAACCACTCGACAATATCGCTCGATGGTAGAATGACCGCGTTTGTCGTTTGAAACGTCCTTTCCTCCTCAATGATTTCATTCACCTTCATGAGGTGAAATTTGCATGCCAAAGACACATTCACCTTCACGTTACCCTCCTCGCGCACGATTTTGTCCAGTTTTGAAAACACCACGCGCATCGCATCTTCGAGGAAACTTTGCACATCTTTGTCCTCGAAATTCACAATCGAGCCTATCTTTATTCGATTTTTGAATGCCGACTCGAGATCGACCCACTTTAGTTTTTCGCGAGCATCACTCACACCAGCACCGCTTACACCTGCGCTGCTTACACTTGCTCCACGCACGATTTTTTCCCTCAACGATAACAATTTCCTATGGTCGATTGAGTTTTCAGTTTTTGACCGACGTTGAGCCCTGGTTTTTTTCAACGTTTGCCCCAAAAGTTTGACGTGCACCTCACAGAACTTTTGCCACTTATCCACGTGAGAGAAATTGTTCCTCGCTCCGCTCAACTTATCGATAATTTTATCGCAATCGTCCATGGTCCAGACTGCTCGATGAATCAAATACCGAAGGAAAACGGCTCACCAATATATATTTAAGAAAAAATCTCTATACTTCCTTGCACGCGCGTCTCTGCGAGCGAGCGAGCGTGGGTGTGTGTGTGTGTGTGTGTGTGTGTGTGTGTGTGTGTGTGTGTGTGTGTGTGTGTGTGTGTGTGTGTGTGTGTGTGTGTGTATGTGCCGGCACGCGCTCGAACGTCGAGTTTGTATACACAAGATCGAGTTCCAAACTGCGAGACGTTGGGCGCTCTTTCTCGTGCTTTCCAATCTTGAACACAAGATGATTTGTTCTTGAAATACTTTACTAGTATCCTTCATTATGCATTATGCATCCATATCTTCAGAGTCCGCGTCCAACGTTTCAATAACTAGATAATTTTTCATATTTAGTATATGAGCTAGCTGTTCTCGATTTTCATTACCCTTAACGTATGTGATAAACTTTCCACCGATGTAGACTATGCAGACATTTCTTTTGTACGCTGCTGCCAACATCAGCTGGAAAGTTGCAGAATTCGCGAATTTCAGGCCGTGACATTTTCCGCCGCGATAGACCATGCATAGATCTCCTCTATGCGCTGCTGCCAACATGCTCTCCAATGTTGTCGAATCAGCCTCGAGCGCCTTGATGATCGTTCCAGGTAGAAATACGCTAAATTCTTTGCGAATGTCGACGACACCGTGCTTTTTGCCAAGTTTAGTGTTGACCGCCCGTATGTTGGTGATGATATAATCCGACCCGGGTGACAACTCGCTGAGCTTCTTCGTCGGCTTAAAATCGGCAATTTTACCAATTTTATCGATGAACTCCATTGTTTCACTCGTGTGCACGTAGTTCTTTTTCATGTGTGTGTGTGTCCGATCTTGAATCGCAAGATTATGTACTCCTTTCCACTCCCCACCCCCCCTCCCGCATTGAGGGCACGAGGGTCCGAGCGCGGAAAAATGACACGCGTCCGATGACTCGCCCCCACCCCCCCCCCCCCCCCACAAAATGTTTAAAAAAAATATAATTCGTAGAAATCTGACGAAATCCCGCCGCCATATTGACGCTAACAAATGTCACTGGTGTCAATGATAAATTCTCGGAAAATAATCATTCAACACCTCAATTCGCAGGTTTAGACACGTCGATAAATAAAACTGTCGCATCCCAGCAAGGGGGGGGGGGGCACGGCACGCGCCCGATGACTCACCGCTCACAAATGTTTAAAACAATTTCTGAGAAATCGGACCCCCCCCCCCCCACTCTTCCTCCCACCGCCCCCTCACCCGCGGGAGGGGAGGGGAACTCCCTTTTACCATAAAGCACTTCGACTCTTTGTCAGTCGTTGCGCGGCCTCGCCTGACGAAATCCCGCCGCCATATTGACACTATCAAATGTCACCGGTGCCGATGATAAATTCTCGGAAAATAATCATTCGACACCTCAATTCGCTGGTTTCAACACGTCATAACCACGTCATAACACGTCATAAACAAAACTATGGCATCTCAGCAAGAGTGGGGGGGGGGGGCTTTGTCAAGCCACGGCAAGCGCCCGATGACTCACCACCCACAAATGTTTAAAACAATTTCTGAGAAATCGGACCCTCCACTCTTCCTCCCACCGCCACCCCCTCTCCCCGCGGGAGGGGAGGGGAACTCCCTTTTACTACAAAGCACTTCGACTCTTTGTCAGTCGTTGCGCGGCCTCGCTAGGAGTCGGACGTGTGTCCCTGTGGTTACCCCCCCCCCCTTCCGCCGAATTCCATTCAAGGCGAAGGGGGACTTACCACCATCGGTCGGTAAGTAGGTGACCCCTACCATCGATCGGTAAACCTGTGAGCCTCACCATCGGTCGGTAAGCAGTGCAGCCCTACCATCGGTCGGTAAGTACAGACATCAACAGTCGATCATGGTACCAGTTCTAAATCAAACCCCTACCCGACCATCCGCCGATAACTCAGAAATTAACCATTTTTTGGTTCGTTCTCGGTCGGTAAGTGTCGGTAGTAGGAATCTTGGTTTAGAACTGGTACCATTACACTGCTACCATGGTACATTACAAATGCTAACCTCCATAAAGACCTCGAAATCGACACAGTAAAGGCCGTAGCTCTAAAATCATGCACAAGCTACGAGAAAAGGCTCACGAGCCACCCAAACGAACTAGCGCACAATCTTCTTAGCAGAAGAAACATCGCCAGACGGCTTAAAAAATTTAAACCAATGGACCTGCGGCAAAGATTCCACGCAGTATAACCGCGCAACGAAAAGTGTCAACGTCAGGTGTGTGACTGGAGGGCGAAAGTGCAAGGACGAGTGTATGAAACTATTGTATGAAGTACGAAACTATGTATGAATGTATGAAACTATTGTATGAATGTATGAATGTATACTGTATATGTTTGGTTATAAAACCAAGAGTGAAAAGTAGAGCGGAGCAAATCATTGGATTTGCCCTCTAAATCGAAGCAACCTACAAGTCACAAAAACTATTAAATGCCATAATAATGGCAGCTTATAGTTACAAGCTGGAAAAGATAAATAAAAAAAAAATTTTAAAATTATTTATTCATACTTAGTTATATTGCCAACTGGTTACTCTTTGTAATAAATAATCGAATACGATAATATATCCGAGGCGTGTGAGGAGCAAGGAAATGTGAACTTATATGAAGTGAAAACTTCGTCAAGAGTACAGTCGAAAACATCGGCCCGTGACGCATTTTTAGCGAAACAAGCCTCTACCTGAGAAATTAAATGGAAAAAATGCCAGTTAGCATGGATCAATCCCCCTCTCCATTTCAGATCGACCAATTGCGACACTGAAGACGTTGTGGAAGAATCCAATTTGAAGGTCCAATTTTTTGTTCCAAAGTCATCGCACAAATATGGATCTAGAATAAAAAGAGAAAAAAATAGCGAACGACGAAGAGAGCAAAATATAAGTTTTTAAATTTTTAATATTATATATTTATTATATCTCGTGTTTAATTTTTATTCCAGGGTTTATCGTAAAAGGATAGAGCCAAATGAAGGAGAGGAAGAGAAAAATATGTGAAATTCTTGTCATTGCGGCAAGGAATTTTCTTGAAATATTACTAGGGTGAATATATATGAAATGTGTCAATGAAATTCTTATAAGATGGATAATGGAATTGATTTTTTCACAGGTTAAAATATAGCACGACTGAGGGAGAATATTGTGCACTAAATTGTCCATCAGTATTCTGTGCCATCGACTATTTTTACTGCCTTTCCCATAAAATTATGTCTGCCATTTAATAATAATGATAGAATAAGTAGAGAAAAAATATTCTTTATTCTACACTTTAATAACTTGTCATATTCCCCTAAATAAATGCTCAATTCAAATGGTCTTTCAATATCCTTGATTCCTTAATCAGATTTGTAAAAAGCGGTACAATAAATGACAATAAAGTTTTTCTGCTATTCGACCAATGTCTACGCATTCTTTCCAGTTTTGTGCCGTCGAATTTCGTACCATCGAACCATCAATAACTTAACATTCTAAATAATATGGAGCTTTAGTGAATAAAATATATGTACCTTGTGTCGAAGATGTCTCAATACGGTCATTGAAAGCGTCTGGTGAATAACCCATGCTCAATAACTCCGTCGAGGTAAAAGAACAATCCATCGATGAATCATTGTTGAATACTTCATGAATCACAGATGTATACATTGGAATTTCCTTCGATTCCACTGTCGAAGTAACAAAAGCCGCATCTTTTGGTGCATTTTCTACTTCGATCGTTGAAGGCTCGCTTGTAGAAAAATAACTGTGTTCGGTTTTCACATGTTCTTCGATGGAAGACTTGGCAACCATAGTGAAGTTCTCTTGATTTAAATTGTCAAATTCAGAAGGCACTGCCAATGGATCGAGTCGAGGACGGGAATAAGGTACCTTGAATTGAATTCAATGTCATTATGACATTCTTAACAACACGGTCCATAAAACGACGTGTCTATCCGCACAGAAGTGTGACTGTATGGCAGTCACGCAAAAGACACGAAACACGCAAAAGCCATGAAACTGGAGTGACTGAATTTATGGAATCTTCGTAACTTGGAGTGTATTGATGGAGTGTTTCTAAAATCGCCGCGACTTTACGCTCGTTTCTAGAATTGGAGTGTCGGAGCTGGAGACACGTCGATAGTCGATTTTCGTGTAAATATTCTTTAACGTTTTTTGTGTCCTGTGCTCACGTTAGCCGTCGGAGAGAACGGACGTATACGCGCTGAGAATATTAAATTCCTCTATTGTGAAATAGAAATATACTGTAAATATCGGCGAGGTGCTGCTGTGTTATCGAGATTCGGTGGCATGGCGGAAAAAAGTGGTGGCAATAATCCGGAGCAGGACACGGTCATGCTGGACATGTCAAAAAAGGACGACACCTCGACTTATAACCAACACCTGCATACGAGCCAATCGCCCTCTACGTCATTCGCAGCAAGCCAGAGAGGAGACGACATAGGGCTGGTACTCAGACGAAGGCCGAACACCAACGTCCCAGGAAAATCACCTCCCTGGCAGGTATTTCGAGCTAAAAAACGCGCAAGAAGGGACTCCCGTGATAACGGGTCAGAAAGCAACCCCGAGACACAATACATTCGCACCGAAAATAGATTTACTGTCCTCACCCAAAACTCAACGGTGACAGACGGAGTAAACACATTGAACAACCAAACAGAGAATCAAACAGCAAACGACAACAGTAGCCGATCGAAACCGCCTCCGATATTTATACCGGCAGTAGATTCAATAAATACTCTAATTACAACACTAAGCAAAATAGTTTCAAGAGACGATTATACATACAAATCTATAAATAGCGCCGGCCGCCAACTGAAAATCCTGGCCAAGAGTACAGACGCCTTTAGATCGATTATATGTTACGTCTCAGCCTTCACTTTTTTCTCTCTCTTTTTGAAACCACGATGGTAAATACGCACGATAGCAGCACCCTCACTCATCGACCAAAAACCTATATTTCTTTAACGCTAAGCGAGCGATAGCCGAAACGTACCACAAGACCAAAAGCGAAACCGTCGCACGTAGGGCCCCACGAATAAACATAGCCAACGATAGACGAATTTACAAGAGGAGCGTACTCGCAGCCTCGGAAGAGAAACCCTACGCCTAGAGCACTCGAACAAAATGCAGGGACCGAACTACGCCACAATTCTGCCTTGTCCGAAGACCCAAACAATCCCACGAGGAAAACTCGGTTGCGCGAGAACACGTCACCCGGTCATATCGCAAGACCCACGAAACGTCGGTCGCTGAACCCGATCCTCGGACATAGAACAATGGCTGCATTCACCATAGACCTAATAAGTAGACGAACAAAACTATTCCCACGCATGACGCCGACCTATCACGTAAGGCAGCGTACATTCTCACGATTGATTAACCAATCACTAAGGGGCTCTGATCCGAAAATGCATTCCCCCAAAAAAGCTCCTTCCCCTACAACCAGACTTTCCTAATTTTCATATCACGAAGGAGCAGACACTCTGTATCCGAACTCCGAATTGAACAGTCGACTTACAAGGCGAAACCCTTTCGCTCTGCGTTTCCGTGTAATCATTGTACGCTTAACTATCTTTGTATCGAAATTATAAGTTTGTAAGAGTTAAACGTAATAAACGTGAACTACGTGAAATAAGACAAAATCTACGTGTCTGAACATTTATTTGATCAACGATCAATCCATCGGGCGGATCCAACTCTCTTACCAGAATCACGCACCTCAAATTCGTCTCAATCCAAATTGTTATTAAACTGTGTTCGGAACTCACGCGGAAGCCAAACAAAGACTCACTGCGCAATCTAATTCAATTCGAACTTTCGTGCTCTAAATCGGCAACCTCGCGAATCCCACCTAAATCTCCCTCCGGGACGTAACAGTTTAGTATACAATAAAACTGGTAGCAGCGGAAAAAAAAACTTTTAATAAAAACCCCATCGGTTAATAAAACTGGTGGCAGCGGAAAAAAAAACGAAATAAATCTTTTAAGACACCATCGGTTATGAAAATGGTGGCAGCGAAAAAAAAGAAAAAAAAATTCAAATAAATTACCCATCAGTAATAAAACTGGTGGCAGCGGAAAAACAAAGAGACAATTCATCGGTTATAATACTGGTGACAATCAATCCGGTGTCGGTGAAAAACGGATCAGGAACACGGAATAAACCATCGTGTAAAAATTTAAAAAAATAAAAGACTCTCTTTCGTGTGAAACGAACAAGTGCTCCACACCAACGTCGCACCGAGATCAACACAAGGGACGCAGAGCCATAAATTAACGAGGGACGCAAGGCCGACGAGCAGACCCGAGCCAGCGACGCACACCCGGACTGCAGGTCAAAACACCAGCCGCACCTCACGACAAGTCAAGTAGCCTAACGCCACTTGGCTGCAAACAAACATCATTGGCACGAGCGAGCCACAAGATCATCACTGAGTAAGCCATAAACTCATAATGTCTACACCAATCCAAATGGAGACTTCGGAAGCCCATCACCCAGCTCAACAGAGTCAAATCTACACATCACAGACAACGATT
The DNA here is from genome assembly GCA_964007375.1 of Ophion obscuratus. NCBI lineage: Eukaryota > Metazoa > Arthropoda > Insecta > Hymenoptera > Ichneumonidae > Ophion > Ophion obscuratus. Next base: position 53,919,831 of record OZ023314.1, read on the forward strand.
CCACCACCAAATGCGCATGGCTATTATCAAGCGTCTTTTGAAAATAATATATATCCACTACACGCTAATTATCGAGATTTCACAAGATATTTACCCGAGTTCGATGGGACGCCTAAAACATGTTCGTTAAACAATTTTTTGAGCTATTGCGATAACGCGAAAGAATTCATCCCAGCTGTAGGCGAACGATTAATAGTCACACTCTTAAAGAGTAAATGCAAAGGAATCGCTTGCGATAGTCTCGAAAGCTTTACAATAACAACAATCGATGAGTTCACAGACATCCTAAAACGAAAATTTATCCCTTCCAAACCCCCTCTCACCTGGATCACGGAGATGAGCACATTTTCCCAAAAGGATGAAGAAACGGTACTCAGCTTCTACAGTAGACTAAACACTCACTTGAAAAAGACAAACCAAGCCATCGAGAATTCGAACTTACGTTCCATCGAAGGAGAGAACATTTTCGTGGAAGACATAGCGACTGATCAATTTCGAAGAGGTCTTAACGCCGCCTATCGCCCCCATTTAGCATGCAAACGGTACCCAAATCTCGAAAGCATTTTCAAACAAGCAACGGATATCGAAAAAATGTTAGGACCAATCGACCCAGAAAATACGCAATCGACGTGCCTACCAATTCAACCTTTCAACAAATCAAATAGTCAAAACGAAAACAAACCCGGAAGCTCAACCTTTCGTGCAAACCCGAGCAAATTCTGCAGTTATTGCAAAAAAACAAACCACACAACAAATGATTGCTACCTTCTGGAGAAAGACAACTCACCAAAAGATGCTACAAATAGAAGTAACATATCATGCAACTATTGTAAAAAACCGGGCCACTTCATAAATCAATGCCGCAAACGAACATATAATAATGGGAGAAAAGACGAGGCTCAAGCCGGAAAACAGTCGGGAAACGAGTCAACGGCCCCTCGACCAGGCGTCTCGACGGGCCCAAACACCCAAGGACGCCAGACACAGTAAAATCGGAAACGAAACAAAAAATCCTCCGAGCTTCTTGTAACCTGAGCACATGAACGAATAACTACCACTCACCCACAATTAGCATTGAATCAGAAGATCTCAAGAAAACGCAAACATTATTTCTCGCAGACTAAAGCTCACAATTAAATTTGATCAAAATCGAAAATATTCGTCACCCAAATCTCATAAACAATCTCATAATTTACGAATTATACGGAATTTCGATCATCGATAGACCCAGAACACTCGGACAAATTAACATCGCAATTCATGACCAGTCCGTAACATTCAATGTTGTCCCGGACGACTTCCCTGTTGAATTCGACGCAATCCTCGGTCATGAAACAATCGGAGAAAGTAAAGATAGAATCGACTGGGAAGGGCGATACGTACGAGTCAATAACGTGGACATCCCATTTACAAACACAGAATCATTTCCTCTGCGGGCCAGACAGAAAACGATCATGTTCATTCGAGTCGGAAACCCACTAGAGACAGGTTACGTACCCCGTATACCATTTCGAGATGGCATCTTTGCAGGCGAAGCAGTGGTTAAAAATACCAATGGCAAAGCATACCTGTACGCTATCAATACCTTGAACGAGGACGTCAGAGTAGAGGTTCCCGTAATTTCACTATATCCTTTCGATATGAGTACAGACGAGAACGATCAAGAGGATAACCACACCGCGAATACACAGACCCTAGAGCACAAAAACCCTCGGGCGCGAGAAAACCGTGCCAACGGAGTAATGAGTCTTTTGCGGCTTAATCACCTCAATGACGAAGAGCGTAATGCGGTATCTACACTCGTAGAAGAATACGTAAACCTCTTTCATCTACCTGGTGAACCCCTCCGATCAACAAACGAATGCAAACATCGAATTCCCACTGTAGACGATCGACCGGTCAATACAAGACAGTACAGACATCCGCCATTCCAAAGACCGGAAATAGAAAAACAAATTAACGATCTGCTACAATTAAATATCATTGAACCCTCGAAGTCACCGTATAATTCACCAGTTTGGATAGTTCCGAAAAAAGCAGACTCAAAAGGCAATAAACGATGGAGACTCGTAATCGATTTCAGAAAGTTAAACGATGTCACGATAGGAGATGCTTACCCCCTGCCGTTAATAACAGACATCCTTGACCAACTCGGCGGTGCGAAGTACTTCTCCATTTTTGACCTAGCATCTGGCTTTCATCAGATAGAAATGGATTCGAAAGACAAACACAAAACAGCCTTTACGGTCATTACGAATTCAATAGAATGCCATTCGGATTAAAAAATGCACCAGCCACATCCCAACGATTGATGGACCTTGTTCTAAAAGGATTACAGGGTAACGATTTATTCGTATATCTAGACGATATAGTAATCTACGCACGATCAATCGAGGAACACGAAAGCACATTTAGAAAACTTGCGGAAAGATTACGTAACGCAAATCTAACTCTCCAAACGGATAAAAGCGAATTCTTAAGAACTGAAGTAAGATATCTGGGACATAAAATCTCGGCAGATGGATTAAAACCCGATCCAAAAAACATTGAAGCCGTGAGAGAATTCAAAATACCGAAAACTCCAAAGAACGTAAAAGAATTCCTAGGTCTAGCTGGATACTATCGCCGCTTCATAAAAAATTTCGCAGCAATTGCAAAACCCCTTTCGGATCTCACTAGCAAAAATGTTAAATTTCATTGGACATCTCAACATCAATTAGCATTCGAAACATTGCGAGACAAGCTATGCTCAACACCGATTCTCCAATACCCAAATTTCTCGGAACCTTTCATCGTAACAACCGACGCATCAAACTACGCCGTCGGCGCAATCCTTTCGCAAGGAAAAGTCGGAGAAGACCCCATGGTCGCAGCCGCTTCAAGGGTCCTTAACAAGGCCGAAAGAAATTATTCCACTTTGGAAAAATAAATGGTCGCTGTGGTGCTTGCCTTAAAAACCTTCCGATCCTATCTTTATGGCAGGCCATTCACCCTACTGACCGGCACAGGCCACTCGTCTGGGTAAACTCTATGAACGACCCGACGTCACGCGTGCTGAGATGGAGAGAAAGATTAAAAGAGTTCGATTTCAAAATCCAGTACAAGCCAGGAAGAGTTAGTACAAACGCCGACGCACTTTCTCGAAATCCAATAACTCTCCCTATCAAATTCAAATGGCGTACTAACGACACCCCATACGGAGGAAAAACTCTACATCCAAACCCAGGCATCGCGAGAACATATTCGTCATCGGATCCAAGCGCCAATAATAAAAAACTCAAAAAATCAAAAACTACTTCGGAGGAAGACATCACAAATGCTTCCCCACTAATTCATTCAATATCTATTCCTCGAGCAACCGACTTCACAGATACGGCAATTCCGAGAGAAACGTACGTGAGTCCCGTTGCAGAGCGATCGAACGAAATTCAAAATCAAACAATCTCGATTCCCCAAACAAGCAACCTTACAGATACGGCAACTCCGAGAGAAACGTACGTAAGCCCGCTTGCCAAAGGATCAAATCTAACTCAAGGTGACCGGCCTGATCAACCGATCATCAAAGACCTCAACAAAAAAAGGCCACGTAATAAATCAAATTCTTCAGAGCATCAAGAATCAAATTCCTAAGAGCATAAAAAATCAAATCCTCCAAAACACCAAAAAACAAACTCTTCAGAGCATAGAAGACCAAGTTCTTCAAAGCAACAATCATCAAATTCCTCAGAGCATAAAAACTTGAATTCCCCGTAAAACCAGGAATCGTATTCACCAAAATATCGAAGGGAAAAACTCAAAGTACTAGTGAAACGAAGAAGCCACACACGTCGGCATCTCCCCTTCGGGAACCCTTCAAAACCCGAATCTACATCGTCTTCGGGAGACGAGGAAGACATTACCCACATGGCGCCGAGTAACTTCGCTACGCTCGGAACATCTTCATCTTCGGAGCAAGAATCGAGCGACGATAGCGTAAGCAATATTGCCATAAATTTCGAAAACCGCGCTCACGAAACACTAGGACTCACTCCATCACCCACTGGACGTACCAAAAGGAAATTCCACCAAATGCCTAACCGTCCAGATAGTCATGGAAACACGAGCGAAGAATCTCTTAGAGAGGATGAATTGTTCCCTCTTAACGAAAAGAAAAGTCTCACGGACAATCACATCACTGAACCTATGGACGTAGGCTTTTCAAACAAAGATCGAAAACCAACAGATGAAAGTGATAAAAGTCAAGTCACGAGACCCCCAACTACCAACGTAGAACAGCGCACGGACGATGTAACAGCCATCGCCAAAAAAGGGGAACCAGTCCTTTTAGCCACTCGTAAATCCTCCAGACCACGAAAACCCAAAAAATGTTTTTGCTGCCCTGATGCAAGCAATCACGCACACACTAGTGCCCCACGTGCACAAGTAGCGAAGGGTAAAAAAAGGCCACCCAGGAGTACTTCACAAGCAAAAATAATCAGGAATTCTCCGGGCCAAGAACAACCCCCACCCACTCTTCCAAACGTTGCAAACGCCAACAACTCCGAAAACGAATCTTTTCATCAACAAGAAAATGATCCCTCCCTAACACCATTCAATAATGCCCCCCCTACGATAGAAAACGGAAACGACAATAGCAGAACAAATACCACTGAAGAGGAGCCAATAAACAACAACGAGCAACAAACGGAATTCATTAACGTCATCGAAACAAGAGACAACATCGAAATGACAAAAAACAATTACATTTGTTTCATTTCTGCCGATGGTACAGTCTCGAACGATATCGGCAAACGATTCATCGAGATGGGCTTGCTAAAAAATCTATCCCCAACTAACACCTTCGAAATCGGACAAGTCCTCATATCGGGAACACCAAAGAAACGAGTGTTTGCTCTCGTAACACAGGAAAACTCCACATCATCCTTAACGAAAGAAAATCTTACCAAATCCCTCCGAAATCTGAAAACAACGATGGTAGAATTGAACGTCAAATCAGCAGCATTTTCTCATAAGCGCAGTAACCTTAACGACTCAGCATGGGCAAAAATAAAAAGCATCATTCGAGAAATTTTCGCAGATACCGAAATCCAAATAAAAATCTGCCGCGACGAAATCACTGTTCCACCAGAGCAAGACAGGCTCGACATCATAAAAGAATGCCACGAATCTCCAATAGCAGGTCATAAGGGCGTAACCAAAACATACAACAGAATCCGACAACAATATTTTTGGGACAATCTCAAAAAACAAGTAGAAGATTACATTCGTCAATGCGCAAGTTGCCAGAGGAAAAAGTTGGTGAGATTTAAAACCAAACAACCCGTGGTAATTACAGATTCTCCGATCAGCGTATTCGACAAAATTGCAATGGACATAGTCGGACCGATAACCCCAGAATCCGAACTTGGTCACCGATTCATTCTAACAATTCAAGACAACCTCTCAAAATTTTCATTTGCAATTCCGCTAAAAAGCGCGACCGCGCACGAAATCGCTTACGCACTAGTCACGGAATTCATATGTTTATTCGGATGTCCTAAAGTAATATTGACAGACCAAGGCGCAGCTTTCATCGGCCGTGTAATGAAACAATTAACGAGGATCCTAAAAATCAAACAAATTAAAACGACAGCATTCCATCCACAATCGAACGAATCGCTCGAACGAAATCACCAAGTGCTCACGGATTACCTGAAACATTACACCAATAAAAAAGATTGGCATAAGTGGTTACGGCTGGCAACTTTCGCATACAACACAAGCGTACACGAAGGCACGAAATACACACCATTCCAGGTAGTCTTAGGCAAGGTAGCACGACTACCCTCACAATTTTCATATCTCGACGAAATCTTAACGTACGACGAGTACGTGAGAAATCTTGCGCATCATTTATAAGAAGTACGACATTTAGCTCGCAACAACCTCGAAAATGCCAAACAAAAATCCAAAACTCACTACGATAAGAAAATCAACCCCGTAAAATTCCAAATCGGAGATCAAATCTACCTGATTAAAAATCAGCGAATAGGAAAATTTGACGACAACTACTTAGGTCCTTATGAGATAACACAAACTTTCCCAGACCAAAACGACATCGAAATCGCACTAGGAAACAATAAGCGAAAAATCATCCACTGCGATCGGGCTAAACTAGCACATTAATGAATCAATCTCACAGACCCGAAGCCCGATGCACTCACACCTGCATGACTTCTCCCACATCATCTAAACTCACCCATCGCATCCCACCGAACTCGACTTCCACATACTAGGTTAAAACATGCGACTATTACTTAACAAACATATTTTAGCAAATAAGATAAAAATCATACGACTATCACTTGAACACATATGTTAACAATGCGTAGGATAAAATCAAAATATATACATACCTTTTCTTCTTCCTTTACCCTGGTGGATGAACACCAGATAGAATCTAAGAATAAAATTAATCAAAGCGAAATGTAACTTCTCGCAAACATTATGGTACTGCATTATGTTACTGTATCAAATAACAAACAATACCTATCTCCCAATATACTTAAGCTACATTGTAAATCGATCAATGACAATGCCAGCTCACAAATCGTGCGATCATACCTTTCGATTACAATTATAATTGAAGCTAATTGAGCGAGACGCTAAATTTGAAGGAGGGAGGTGTTACGTCCCAGCCTTCACTTTTTTTCTCTCTCTTTTTGAAACCACGATGGTAAATACGCACGATAGCAGCACCCTCACTCATCGACCAAAAACCTATATTTCTTTAACGCTAAGCGAGCGATAGCCGAAACGTACCACAAGACCAAAAGCGAAACCGTCGCACGTAGGCCCCCACGAATAAACATAGCCAACGATAGACGAATTTACAAGAGGAGCGTACTCGCAGCCTCGGAAGAGAAACCCTACGCCTAGAGCACTCGAACAAAATGCAGGGACCGAACTACGCCACAATTCTGCCTTGTCCTAAGACCCAAACAATCCCACGAGGAAAACTCGCTTGCGCGAGAACACGTCACCCGGTCATATCGCAATACCCACGAAACCTCGGTCGCTGAACCCGATCCTCGGACATAGAACAATGGCTGCACTCACCATAGACCTAATAAGTAGACGAACAAAACTATTCCCACGCATGACGCCGACCTATCACGTAAGGCAGCGTACATTCTCACGATTGATTAACCAATCACTAAGGGGCTCTGATCCGAAAATGCATTCCCCCAAAAAAAGCTCCTTCCCCTATAACCAGACTTTCCTAATTTTCATATCACGAAGGAGCAGACACTCTGTATCCGAACTCCGAACTGAACAGTCGACTTACAAGGCGAAACCCTTTCGCTCTGCGTTTCCGTGTAATCATTGTACGCTTAACTATCTTTGTACCGAAATTATAAGTTTGTAACAGTTAAACGTAATAAACGTGAACTACGTGAAATAAGACAAAATCGACGTGTCTGAACATTTATTTGATCAACAATCAACCCATAGGGCGGATCCAACTCTCTTACCAGAATCACGCACCTCAAATTCGTCTCAATCCAAATTGTTATTAAACTGTGTTCGGAACTCACGCGGAAGCCAAACAAAGACTCACTGCGCAATCTAATTCAATTCGAACTTTCGCGCTCTAAATCGGCAACCTCGCGAGTCCCACCTAAATCTCCCTCCGGGACGTAACATATACACAAGCTAGACGAAATAGGAGCCTCCTATCACACCTAACAACTTAAACAACAACGAGCCTTCAGCGCTGTAATAAGATCACTGCATCCCTCCACCTCTCCCAACGATATTAAAGAAGAAATTGAAAAACATGGCCACCAAGTGAGGAATGTAATCAACATCAGACAGAGCAGAACTAAATTACCGCTCCCGCTATTCTTTCTAGACCTGGAACCGGCCAATAAAAATAAAGCTAACTATAAACTCGATCTTCTTCTCAACGCAAAAGTACAAATCGAACCCCCCAAAAAAAAGACCGGAAATAGCGCAATGCACCAGGTGTCAAAGATACGGGCATACGAAAACCTACTGCCGCATGCAATATAGATGCGTGAAATGCGGAGACGACCATAGCACTGCAAACTGTAAAAAATCGAAGGATACCCCTGCCACGTGCGCGCTGTGTGATAAAAATCACACAGCTAATTACAAAGAATCCACTGTATACCGAGAAATGATAGAAAGAAGAAATGCAAACTCCCAGAAATCGCACTGGCACAGATCAATAGCCAATAACATCCGACATCCCGCAAGTCAGCCCTCAAGATCACCGCGCACCAGATCACCGGACAGAAACAATCGCACAAGCTATGCCGAGATAGTAAGGCCAAGGCCAAGCGCGGATACAAATAACAACAACACAATAAATACAGAAATATCATCGTTCCTTGTAAAATCTTTCGACGAATTTAAAGCCGCCTTCAAACAACAAAATGAACTTTTAAATACAATGCTACAACTACTAACTACAGTACTTTCGAAGTTCATCAACACAAAATAAATCACTTTTACAGTATAGTCGTAAGGAATGCAAATGGCTTGGTGCAGCACCGCCAAGAATTAACAGCATATTTACACACAAAGAAAATAGATATTATGCTGATCTTGGAAACTCATTTCACTGCTAGAAGCTATCTTAAAATTCAAGACTACAATATATATGAAACACTGCATCCCGATGGCACGGCACACGGTAGTACAGCAATTATTGTGAAAAAATCGATAAAACATTACGAATCAGTTAAAAGCGACAAAGATTACCTACAAGCAACTTCCATAGTCATCGAAGACTGGAAACACGGCCCCATAACTTTAGCAGCTATGTATTGTCCAACCTACAGAATCTAACAAATACGGCGAACACAGACTACTCACTATGGAAGGTGACAAAACGAATAAAGCAGCTCCAGCAACAAAGTCCACCTATAAAAAAACCGGATAACATCTGGGCGAGAAGCGACGCAGAAAAAGCAGAGGTATTCGCTAATCACCTATCCAACGTTTTCAAACCGTATCCTGCAAATCAAAATATACCCGAAATATCCGAATATCTCGAGACCCCACTCCCTATGCACCTACCGATAAAACACACCTCGCCAAACGAAATGCGACACATTATAGTAAAGGAATTTAAAGCCAGAAAAGCGCCTGGTCATGACCTCGTCGATGGAAAAATTCTCAAAGAATTGCCCAGGAAAGCCATTGTCTTTATAACCACATTATTCAATGCCATAATCCGGCAATCTTATATACCGTCGCTATGGAAATCAGCACAAATTATACTCTTTCTAAAACCAGGCAAACCCCCGAACGAAGTCACTTCGTACAGACCAATTAGCCTGCTACCCACTCTGTCAAAATTGCTCGAGAAAATATTGCTGAAACGAATGAACACAACAATTGACAGCGACGAGCTCACCCCGAAACACCAGTTCGGATTCAGAAATAGACAGTCGACAATAGAGCAAGTGAATAGAGTATACAACCCCATATAAAAGTCGATTGAGGAAAAGAAATACTGTTCGGTTGTTTTTCTAGATATAAAACAAGCATTCGACAAAGTCTGGCACGACGTACAAAATAAAACAAACCCTACCTCAATATTTCTTAATCATGAAATCATATCTCAACGCGAGGAAATTCCAAGTACGACAAGGACAAGAGTTCTCACAACTCTATACAATAGAATCCGGCGTACCGCAAGGAAGCATGCTTGGGCCGTCTTATACACTCTCTTCGCGGCCAACCTACCCATCGAAGGGAACGCAACCGTTGCAACGTATGCTGACGATACAGCAATCCTAGCAGCCGATACAGATCCAGCCGCAGCATCAAACGTACTCCAAGTGCAGCTAAATGAAATACAGGAATGGCTCGACAAATGGAGAATAAAAGCCAGCGAAACGAAATCCGTACACATCACGTTTGCAACAAGGAAGGGGAACTGCCCACCGGTAAAAATCTATGGTCAGCCACTTCCAATCGTAGATGAGGTCAAATACCTGGGAATTCACCTCGACAGGAGACTTACGTGGGTTAAGCACATAAAAACAAAAAGAAGACAACTCGATCTAACAGTCAGCAAAATGTATTGGTTCATTGGCAAAAATCTAAGTTATCGATGTATAACAAACTCATCATCTATAAAACGATGTTAAAACCGATATGGGCATATGGCATACAGCTATGGGGAACATGCAGTAACTCCAACATCGAAATACTCCAGAGGTTCCAGTAAAAACCACTAAGAGTCATCACCAATGCCGCCTGGAACGTGACGAACAAACAAATCCACAAGGACCTCAATATGAATCCGATAAAAAAGAAGATACAGCAATTCGGCGAAAAATATCAGCAGAGGATCACCGACCACCCCAATCAACTGGCTTCAATCCTTCTAAATGAACACATAATAACAAGACGACTTAAAAAAATTAAACCAAAAGACCTCCCAGAGCGATTTCCAGCCTAAACTGTACAGCCCAAAAAATGAAACAAAAACAATTATTTGAGTGCATGCGTGTGAGTGAATGTGTGAGCGTGAGTATGGGAGTGTGTAAAACGTGTAAACTCCTATACGTGTATATACAGGCACAACAATATGAACAATTGTACACACCAGGGAGAGGTATCACTGGATACCCACTTAGATTCGCGTCAAATCCATCTAATGTCAAACAAACAGCTGAGTGTTGTAATAATAACAGATTGCCGTTTACTTATATTTAAAAAAAAAACGTTTTTTGTGTAAATATGTTTAAAAGTTTTCTGTGTAAATTTTCACGAAGTTCAAAACCCATCGATAGCATGTACAGTCACTCCAGTATCACGAACTTTATTAAGGTTATTCCACAACTGCATACCGGTATGTAGGGCTCGATCTTTACAACCGAAGTATGAGTATTGTGTGTGTAGTATATCTACACTTTTTTCAGCGGACATTGAGTAATCAACTGTCGGTACAATCACTCGAGAAGCAATATGATTTAACACGTTAAATTCGCTGCACCATTTTCACCTCTATTAAATCGCATTGCTCTTGATCTGCAAATAAGTATGTCACATCTCTTCCGTTACAAACATCAAGAGATTTGCATGCAGCAGTAAACCCAAATTATTCGAAATAATGCATGCACCGTTTGGAGTTTCTTTTGCGTGTCCCAAACACATCCAAGCAAAGAGACACTCCAATTTTTGGTGCGTCTTTGGAGTGTCTTCTTGCGTGAATGTATTTGAGACACGCAGAAAGACACTCCAAAGACGCACTGAAAAACTTCTGCGTGTCTCTCATACATTCACGCAAAGAGACACTCCAGGCTGGAGTGTCTCGTGTTTGCGAATATAATAGTGCTAAAAAATAACTAATAATAAATTATTAGTTAATAATAAATAACAAATAATAAAAGCCCTAAAAAATGAAATATTGTCCAGCGTCTCATATTTTTGCACCGTCTCGTTTACGAATGGCAAAATAGAAGGGGCTTTAGTGGTTGCACTTTTTTACGTGTCCATCGACACATGCGACACATGTAAAATACACTCCAGGTAGTGAATGTAACATTTCGAACAATTAGCTCTTGCGGACGTACCGATTCATCGATCTATGCACTGCTATTATCTGTATCGTACAGAAACAGGTCTGCAACAGATGTGGATTATCCAACTTTTGCTTATCAATTAATTGTTTCCTTGTACGGTTCGTTGTTGCCACACATATTGGTCGCAATGGGTCATCATTGTAAATATTGTTACCTTTCATCTGGTTGCGAGCTTCAGGTGATACCGATTATTTAAATTAACTTTGTAAATTCTCATCCTCTTTATGAAAATGAAAGAAGGGTCCTTCCGGTCCAAATGCAGGAATGCCTATTCATGAAGCTTCATGTGCTGAGTATCCACTACCTTTTGTGAAATCTTAAGGGACACCATTCTAGCGGCAGAAAATAAGGCCTAACTTTGACAAATTATTTGGAGGATATGAATAAAGGAATAGGGGCTGTCTTTTGAAAGGGTTCATTAAACACATTAGAGTGTTTAAAAAAAATTATTACAATTTTCATACAAAATGGCGACGGTAGAGGCCATCTTGAAAAACGTGTTTTTCAAACTGCGGGAACGGGGTGCTCAAACATTGATTTGATCGATTTGATATTGCCTTACAATTACATTCTCTATGGAAGTACGTGGCCGTTTTTTCATTAAATGTAACCTTTTTTTATAAACAATTTACTGCTTATTTTTTGCGCAAAAAATCGATTTATTTCTCTCAAAGTGCGCCATTTTCGCAAAATTTGATTAAAAAAAATATTCCTGCGGAGTCCCATAGAGAATGTAATCGTGGAGCCACTATCGAAATTTTAAATCGATCCATTCAAAGGTGTCGAGTAATCTATCCTTTCAGTTCGAAAAACACGTTTTTCAAGATGGTCTCTGTCGCCGCCGATTTGTATGAAAATTATATTAAAACATTTTAAATACTTAAATACGTATTAAATAAACCCTCTTAAAAGCAATCCTATCCCTTTTATCATACTCCCAAAATAAAGTGTCACTGTTAGGCCTTATTTTCTGCCCGTGAAGTGGTGTTACTCCATAAGGGGACGCGGTGGTGTAGAAATTTCAAAAAATCGATTTTTTTCGATATTTCGAAAGTATAGTATCTTAAGAATATACTGTGAAGTTTTCATGCGGAAATTCCCAATATTATAGCTTCTACAGCCCATTAACCAGGTAGAGAGCGGTCCACGCGCTCCTAATGGGTCTAGCGCTCGGAGCGCGGCAGTTGTCCCGACCCTTCTCCGAAAATATATACCTGCATATAGTATATACTATATACCTATATATACCCTTCCCCTCCCCGAAATATGTAAACCTATTGTTGAACATTAGTAAGCTTAACGGTCATTTGGCTTTCCCCTGACTTGATCAGTGCAACGTTTCGTCTTGACGAAGCAACATCGAGCAGTTTGAAATAAAATATCAGAAAATATGGATAGAAAGCAAGGCGACGACTCTTCTAGACGACCATCTTTTATAGGGCGTAAAAGATCTTTCAAGGGCAATCGATTCACTATCGAAAATACGACTGATTTTACGAGCACGTCTGCGAAAAAATTAAAAGACAATGAGGAATTGGAAGTAAACGTTAATCCTACTTTCAATTATTGCATCATCGAATTCAGCGTGATATTTGTAACGCTGCAGCAGTTGTTGAAGTGTAAAGATTGTAACGGTGCAGTCACTTTTAGCAAAAACGGACAACGTGGTCTAGGATTCAAGCTCTCTGTGAAATGTGGGTGTAAAGAAACTTTTATTTTGTCTTCGCCGTTAATCGATAAGGCGTTTGAAATCAACCGTCGACTTGTTCTCGCCCTGAGAATGCTTGGAGTAGGATTTGAAGGCATGACAAATTTCTGCGGTCTCATGGATCTTGGACAATGAATTTGTAATAATACATATTACAGCATCGTGGACAATATAAAAATTGCAGCTCAAGCCGTCGCGAAAATCGTTCTCAAAAAAGCATTGAAAGAAGTCGAGTTGAATGTAAATGCAGAGCGTCCCGCGAATGAACTTTCTGTGTCTGGTGATGGATCGTGGGCGAAACGTGGATTCTCATCGCTTCTCGGTATTGTCTCGTTAATAGGAAAATCTAGTAACAAAATTTTAGACGTTGTCATCAAATGCAGTATATGTCAAGGCTGCTCAAATTGGAAAGGCCAAGAGGATACGATTGAATAAGAAGCGTGGTATCAAGAGCATGAAGATCACTGTGACGCAAATCATACCGGAAGTGCTGGCAAAATGGAGGTAAACGGCATCGTGGAAATGTTCGAGAGATCGGAAGAGTTATACAACGTGAAATACGCGAACTATATCGGAGACGGCCACACGAAAACGTTCAAAGCCTTATTGGACACAAAGCCTTACGGAGATGATTTTGTAGTTTGCAAAAAAGAATGTGTTTTGCACGTTAAAAAACGTTTGTACAAACGTGGTCTTGATGTGAAAAAAAACATGCACAAATAAAAAAGCAACAAAGAAATGGACAGAAAAAGAAGAGGGAAAAAAGACACAGCAGAAAGTTAAAAAATCGAGAGATAAAACACCGAAGCGTCAACAATTGACGAATAAATTATTGCAAGAGCTGTCGACTTATTACGGTCTAGCAATTAGACGTAATTCAGATTCTACTGAAGGGATGAGAAGTGAAATATGGGCCGCATATTATCACAAAATTTCAACAGATGAAAATCCGCAACACTCGTACTGTCCTCCAGGTTCCGAATCGTGGTGCAAGTGGCGTCAAAGTGAGGATGCAGGTACTTTAGACACCTACGAGCATCCACCTGCTCTGGACGATGAAGCACAAGAAATATTGAAACCTATTTATGAAGAATTGACAGCAGAGAATTTATTGGAAAGGTGTATTGGCAGTAATACGCAGAACAATAACGAAAGTTTCAACGCTTGTGTGTGGCACCTTGCGCCGAAACATGTGTTTGTCGGCAAAAAAATCATCGATATTGCCACCTATATTTCCGCTTGCATATTCAACGAAGGATTCGCATCGTTATTAAAAATAATGGAGACCATGGGCATCACAATCGGGCCACAAGCGGAGCAACTCGCGCGAGACCGAGACGGGCGGCGAGTATCGAGCGCCAACCGTAGGAGCACCGACAACTCCAAAGAGGCTCGTACAGCTCGAAAAAATGAAAGGAGTGAGCTAATCGAGGAACACGAACGTTCCGAAGGGACCCTATATGGTGCCGGAATCGCGGATTAACTGTAAGTATTCAAAATTTGCTCAATTTTTGAAAATATCTGTACCTCAAACTTTAAACTCATTTATCTCGAAACGACTTTTTTCGGCACGGCGGTGGTGAAAACAAAAAAACTATTCAACCGAATCACTTGAAATTTGGATATGTTGTTCACAACGTGTATGGCTATCGTCGGAACTATAATCATAATTTTATTTAAATAATTTCCTATTGTTTACACTAAAAAACTAGTGAAAAAAGACCCGATTTTACGAACTTTTTTTTCACAAGCGCGCCATTTTGTCAATTTTTAATTTTTTCGCTTAGTTCTAGTTCCGACCATAACTGCACTTTTTCTGATTAAGATTCTTCTTGAATTTTGTGTTTCAGATGAGTAGAAGTCTCGAAATCACCTACGCCATCCGGGTCCGATTTTTCGAGAGGGTCATCTTCAGCGGCATTTTTATAATAATAAATATTGTTTTTTAAATGAAAAAAAATTTTTTTGTATGCTCCATAAACGTAGTAATAAGCCCGAAAAGTTGAAACATCGTTTTTTTAATCTTTAATGGCAAAAAAAATCGTGAAAATAGGTGAAATTTTCGTGCTCTAGACCACCCTTAATTGATTCTTGACCAGTGACATTGTGCAGACAAGGTCCCAAAAACCTTGGCTGCATAAAAATGACAATATTTACTTTTTTAGGGCTTTTATTATTTGTTATTTATTATTAACTAATAATTTATTATTAGTTATTTTTTAGCACTATTATATTCGCAAACACGAGACACTCCAGCCTGGAGTGTCTCTTTGCGTGAATGTATGAGAGACACGCAGAACATTTTCAGTGCGTCTTCGAGTGTCTTTCTGCGTGTCTCAAATACATTCACGCAAGAAGACACTCCAAAGACGCACCAAAAATTGGAGTGTCTCTTTGCTTGGATGTGTTTGGGACACGCAAAAGAAACTCCAAACGGTGCATGCATTATTTCGAATAATTTCGGTTTGCTGCTGCATGCAAATCTCATGATGTTTGTAACGGAAGAGATGTGACATACTTATTTGCAGATCAAGAGCAATGCGATTTATTAGAGGTGGAAATGGTGTGGCGACTTTAACCGATTTATTTCTTTCAAAGTGCGCCATTTTCTCAAAATTTGATTAAAAAAAATATTGCTGCGTAGTCCCATAGAGAATGTAATCGTGGAGCTACTATCGAAATTTTAAATCGATCCATGCAAAGGTGTTCGAGTAATCCGTCCTCCCAGTTTGAAAAACACCTTTTTCAAGATGACCTCTGTCGTCACCATTTGGTATGAAAATTATTTTTTTAAAATTTAAATACCTCAATATGTATTCAATAAACCCTCTCAAAAGAAATTGTATTCCCTTTTTTATAATTCCAAAATAAATTGTCAAAGTTAGACCTTATTTTCTGCCCCTAGAGTGGTAGAGACCTTATTTTCTGCCCCTTAATTGTTTCTTAAGGCGAAGTAGAAGATGTACGACATGACATATAAGTGCGACAGAGATAGCTGAAATTTTCGAACGGAGATTTCTCAGAGATGATTAATATTTAGGGCAAAAGGAAATCATCAAGCTCTGCGTCAGGGAATTCTCCAGAGCCCGATGCATTGTTTTTCCTAAAAAATTGAACCATCTATGAGAAAATAGGGTTGAAAAATTTGTGAGCTTATGTTGGCCTTGTACATGCCCTTAAGCAGTGATATTGTGTAGACAAGGTCCCAAAGATCTTGGCTGCATAAAAATGACTTCGAGAATGACAATGTTCCATTTTTTAGGACTTTTATTAATTATTATTTGTTATTTATTATTAGTTTATAATTTATTATTTAATCATTTATTATTAACTAATAATTTGTTATTAGTTATTTTTGAGCACTATTATATTCGCAGACACGAGACACTCCAGCCTAGAGCGTTTCTTTGCGTGAATGTATGAGAGACACGCAGAAGATTTTCAGTGCGTCTTTGGAGTGTCTTTCTGCGTGTCTCAAATACATTCACGCAAGAAGACACTCCAAAGACGCACGAAAAATTGGAGTATCTCTTTGCTTGGATGTGTTTGGGACACGCAAAAGAAACTCCAAACGGTGCATGCATTATTTCGAATAATTTGGGTTTGCTGCTGCATGCAAATCTCTTGGAATACCAACATTCAATTACAACTAGTTATCCAAAGCCTACAAAAAAGATCAAACTTATTCTCAAAAGCGTTTCCTTTACATGAAATAATTCAAGCCATGGAATATATCATGTTCTCAACCTTCTTCACATTCCAAGATAAAATCTACCAACAAATCTCAGGGTTACCTATGGGATCACCTTTAGCTCCAATACTATCCAACATTGTCATGATCGATCTTGAAACAAATTGTCTGGAAAAACTAAAGTTCTCACCACCATTATATAAAAGATATGTTAATGATATTATTATTGCTCTACCAACTAACAAACTTGAGCCCACCAAAAAGATTCCTATAATCCAAAACTACAATTTACATCTGAAAATGAAATAGACAACAAAATCCCGTTTCTTGACTCACTTTGAATCCATAAACAAAATTCAATTATCACAAATTGGTATATGAAACCAACCTGGTCAGGCAGATTCATAAATTTCTTCTCACACCACCCACTCTCCCAAAAAAAAAAGCCATAATTTACATGTTAGTTGATAGAGCAATAAAACTATCTTATCCTTCATTCCACAAAGAAAATCTTCAACTCATCAGTGACACGATGACAAAGAATTACTATCCAATCTCTTTCACAGACAAAGTAATAAAACATCGGCTTTCCATAATCAACAAACAAAAAACGAATAACAACAACTTTGATTCTTCCAGAATAATAAATCTCCCCTACACAAAAAACATACATCATCAACTAATTCGTCTCTTCTAACAATACAACATAACATTACTCACAAACAACAAACACAATATTTCATCCATTATTGGTTCACCAAACTAAAAGATACCTCGAAACCCGATTAAAAGAACACACAAATAGCATAAATCATACTACGGAAATACACACAGCTTTAGCACAACATGCAATAGAACAAAAACATGACTTCCAATTTGACAATGCAAAAATACTAAACAATGAAAGTTGGCTCAAAAAAGTCTAATCCTGGAAATGATACAAATTAAAGCACACTCCAACGCCATAAATTTTAGAACAGACATACAATATGCCACATGAAATTAATACATCACTCAGTTTTTCTCGAACTTTCGTCCGCTACACAACTCAACATGCAACGAACCAAATTGTAAATTTCGAGTTTTTGCTCATTTTGGAAAGAAAACAAATTCTTAAGAACTAACTCAATAGGTAATTACCATAGGCTTTCGATTCCTCACTAAAACTTTTTTCAGATAAAAAAAAATTATAATAAAATGTTCACTAATGAAACATAAAAATTGCTTATAATTATCTATCCATTACAGATTAGAAAAATCGTCAATAAACGATAATATCTCCATCTATTGAGCATCTTTTCACTCAACATCATTTATCTCCATAAATAATGTTTTTGTTCGAAACATCTTTCCAAATATGTGCAAAAAACCTGAAATACCAACAACTTCGAGGTTAGTTAGCTGTCATATTTCATTTCTTTATATTTCCATAACATAATAACCCTCGCTCTCACACATCATACATTTCACCCACCTATACATACACATAATAATAACTAACGCAATACAGGAAATCATCCATACTATATTTATATAGGTATAATTAAAACAGAACTAACATGATTATTATACAAAATGACACAACATTTAGATAACTAAACCATAACACACAACGCTCATATATATAACTTTTTCAAACCTGATCGTTAAAAATTGTGTATTATCATTTATACAGAAAAATATATATTCTGAAAAGGACCCTAACCGGAGGGCCGAAACGTTAGAAAAACACCTTCTTATTTCCATCGATAACCTTGGAAAACTTTCATTGGCCGGACCGAAGCCGAATCTTTAACGATCTCTTCTCAAATCTCTTGATTTTTGTAACGGAAGAGATGTGACATAATTATTTGCAGATCAAGAGCAATGCGATTTAATAGAGGCGAAAATGGTGTAGCGACTTTAACGTGTTAAATCATTTTGCTTATCGAGTGATTGTACCGACTGCTGATTACTCAGTGTCCACTGAAAAAAGTGTAGATATACTACACACACAATACTCATACCCCGGTTGTAAAGATCGAGCCCTACATACCGGCATCCAGTTGTGGAATAACCTTAAGACGGAATGACACCTCATCGCGGTCGATATGGTAGAACAATTATAGATACCCAAAAATCTCTAAAACGACTCTTCAGATCCCATCGAAACTTTGCCAAACGACGTCAAATAGATAGCGAAACAGCTGTCTACCCCTCAAATTTTTCGAATTTGAGGGGAAAAAAAGTAGATTGGCTTATGTGATAAGCAAATCTACGATTTTTTTCCCTCAAATTCAGAAAATTTGAGGGGCAGACAGCTGTTCGCCTATCTATTTGACGTCGTTTGGCAAAGTTTCGATGGGATCTGAAGAGCCGTTTTAGAGATTTTTGGGTATCTATAATTGTTCTACCATACCGACCGCGATGAGGTGTCATTCCGTCTTAATAAAGTTCGTGATACTGGAGTGACTGTACATGCTATCGATGGGTTTTGGACTTCGTGAAAATTTACACAGAAAACTTTTAAACATATTTACAAAAAAAACGTTAAAAAATATTTACACGAAAATCGACTATAGACGTGTCTCCAGCTCCGATACTCCAATTCTAGAAATGAGAATAAAGTCTAAGCGTAAAAGCGTTTAAGTCATGTTTTACCCACTTTCTCAGAATGTATCGTAGGAGAAAATATTTCTCACGCACGAATTGCGAAGGCATGAGCTGAAAAATTCCTGGAATTGCAGTGATCCATTTTTGACGACGTACGATATTCGACGGAACCCGAAACACCGAACGTTTTTCCTTTACTGACGTCCAGTGTCACACGTTGGAACGGTACTCATACTTTTCCCCGAAAACACTTCCCCGAATGACACTTCCCCGAATGACATTTCCCCGAAAACACTTCCCCGAAAACATTTCCCCGAATCGACATTTCCCCGAATGACACTTCCCCGAACGGCACTTTCCCGAATCGACACTTCCCCGAAAAACAGTTCCCCGAATCGACATTTCCCCGAATGACACTTCCCCGAACAGCACTTTCCCGAATCGACACTTCCCCGAAAAACAGTTCCCCGAATCGACATTTCCCCGAAAACACTTCCCCGAATGACTCTTCTCCGAAAAACAGTTCCCCGAATCGACACTTCCCCGAAAATGAGTGAAAAAGTTATTTATTTAAAGTCAAAGTCAAATTGGGTCAAAATGAGTAAATGCGTAAATGGGTATGAGCGCAGGGCACCTGGGATATGCGTGGGGAATAGTGGGGTCCGTGGAACACTGGTGTGGGCTCAGGGCACTTCGAATGTGCGTGTGGAATATTGGAGTGCGTGAAACACTGTTGTGGGCGCAGGGCACCTCGAATGTGCGTGTAGAATAGTGGGGTGCGTGGAACACTGATGTGGGCGCACGGCACCTCGAATGTGCGTGTGGAATAGTGGATTGCGTGGAACACTGGTGTGGGCGCAGGGCACCTCGGATGTGCTTGGAATAGTGGGGTGCGTGGAACCCAAACAAACCCAAACAAACTGTTTTTCGGGAACGTGCCGTTCGGAGAAATGTCGATTCGGGGAACTGTTTTTCGGGGAAGTGTCGATTCGGGGAACTGTTTTTCGGGGAAGTGCCGTTCGGGGAAATGTCGATTCGGGGAACTGTTTTTCGGGGAAGTGCCGTTCGGGGAAGTGTCATTCGGGGAAATGTCAATTCGGGGAACTGTTTTTCGGGGAAGTGTCGATTCGGGGAACTGTTTTTCGGGGAAGTGCCGTTCGGGGAAGTGTCATTCGGGGAAATGTCGATTCGGGGAAATGTTTTCGGGGAAGTGTTTTCGGGGAAATGTCATTCGGGGAAGTGTCATTCGGGGAAGTGTTTTCGGGGAAATGTACTGATACGCGTTGGAACTGCACACGAATTAGTCGTCATTATTATGTAAAAATCCGCACGATATCACCGTCATAAAAAAAAACACGTGGTTTTATTAATGACGGTTATGTAACACTTTATAGTAGCCGATTAAGTAAGGTTGTGTTGCCACATGCGTCTTCCGCTGTTTCGGCTATGATTTGATTGAAACGATGCGAGCGGCGGTCAAGGAAATTAACGAGCCGACAGTAAGACGACCACCCCCACCACCAATATTTAATTCAGTTGCAAGATCTGTATGTAAGACCGTGCTTCATAGCTTTACTTCATACGTTACCTAGTTTGTGATCGTAACGTGGATTTATTATCACTATCAAATTGATCAAATGGATATCAGAAAAAAAAATTCAAAAAGGAAAGTGACGTTACTTTATCTACGCCACTCATACTTTTTTTGAAAGAGGGTATCTTATGAGTTATTATTTTTTACGTAAAATTTAAACGACTTATTACGAGTCGTTATTTTATTATACCTTCGCAAACGTGATTAAAACATATTACAATGAATTGATGTAGGAATATATTTCGCCGAAAGAATAGTTTAAAACGAGACATTGATGAAAATCACTGAAAATGAAAAATAGTCTACAATTTCATCAGTGTATCGTTTTAAGTATATTTATTATTTTTGGCAGCCTGCTGTTTTCGCACAGTAAAAAAAACCGTTACATTCTAAAAAAATGCACTCCAAATACGCCGCTAGAAGTTATACTATATACAGGGTGTCTCAGAAGTAACGTACGCCTTTCTAGCATCTGGTAGGACAAAAAATTCTGAGATGAAAAGTCCTCAGTCATTTTTTGATCGACGCATAGATAATTAATTATGCATGAAAATAAATAGCCAATCAGGCGCGCGCTACAGCGGAAAGGCAGCGTAGAGGGGATGGATAAGGGAATGCGTTGTAATTGCGTGTGCCTGAAAATGCGTGCGGAGGGAAAATTCCGAAAGCATGTGTGCAAGTGTGTGTGAGATTGTGTGTATGTGTGTGCGGGCGTGCGTGCGTGTTTGTGTGTGTGTGTGTGTGTGTGTGTGTGTGTGTGTGTGCGTGTGTGTGTACGCGCGCGCGCGCGTGTTTGCAAGTGTGTGTGTGCGTGTGTGTGTGTGCGTGTGTGTGTGTGTGCATGCGTGTGTTGTGTGCGCGCGCGCGCGCATGTGTGTGTGTGTGTGTGTGTGTGTGCGCGTGTTTGTGCGCGCGCGCGCGCGTGTTTGCAAGAGTGTGCGTGTGTGTGTGTGTATGTGCAAGAGTGTGCGTGTGTGTGTGCAAGTGTGTGTGTCCTAGTGTGAGTGTACGTACGCACATGCTTTCGAAATTTTCCCTCCGCACACATTTTCAGGCGCACATAATTATCAATGCGTCTGATGAAAAAATTACTGAGGACTTTTCGTCTGACTTTTTTTTCCTACCAGATGCTAGAAGGGCGTACGTTACTTCTGGGACACCCTGTATACTATGTTGTTGCATTTCCATTTATAAAGTACGGAACTACAACAACAAGGCTGGAAAATCACCGCGTAATACAACAACTCTATTGTTAGAATGAGATAGACTTACATTCCAAATTTCTGACCCGACAGTGAAGTAGGTATATCGTCGATGCGAGAATGTACAATAAAGTAATACCTTCGCGAACGTGATAAATACATTGCACAACGTTGTGTGAATATATTTTGCCTACAGGATGTTTTGAAACAATGCATTGATGCAAAACACTGAAAATGCAACTTAGACTATAATTCCATCAATGTATAATTTTAAAAAATTTTGAGTTAAGATTATTGAAGCATGACCGACATTTTATAGCAGGGTCTGAGTAACGATAATGGCGTTACGTTGTCACCTGTAAATTGCATTTTTTCTGGTTCCAAAGAGAGAATAATCTTCCTTTCAAAGGCGTATTCGAACTTTGAATTGAGTTGAACGGTATCTACCTAGATGATATTTTATGGATTCCGTAGGAAAAAATGTAAAGATGGTTACATTTCGGTGTGTCTCTTCGTCTGGCCCAGTAGACCTTCTTGGTAACCACTGAATTTAGTAACGGGAAGTTTGGCATAATTATGAATGTAAAACTAATAACCAATTAACAGTATAATCTAAAGAATTTGAAAAAGTGTTACGTGCGAGAATTTTCGAAGTAGGGTGTGAATAATGTTTAAACGCGATGTTTCATAGGCGAGTGGGGTATTATTTGCAAGGGCTTCATCGTAAATTATGAAATAATTTTACATTTAATTTTGGGGAATTCAATGATATTTTGCATAATTATAGATATGTTGTCGCTTTCTAAAACGTCTTCGTAAAATGAAGCTAAATGCCAGACTTGAAATTAGTCTCGCGCATTCTTGCATCGACGATATACTTCACTGTCGGGTGAGAAATTTGGGAAGTAAGTCTATCTCATTCTAACAATAGAATTTTCGTATTACACGATGATTTTCAAGCCTTTTCGTTGCTATTTCGTACGTCATAACTGGTAATGTACCTATTATATGTACTATAACTTCTCGCGCCGTTTTAGAGTGCTTTTCTTTAAGGTATGACGTATCTTATCTATAAGTAAAACATTGTTATTTTGCCCATAGTCACTTTCAACACAGTTTTTGAGAAATCAGCAAAAAAATCTTTAGAGACTAGTAATGCGCTACAAAGGAATGCACTTTACGTGCGAATATGATCCCCGGCACGCGAGTCAGGCTCGCCCTTGTCTAGTTTTCATACATTTAGCCATAGATCTTTCAGAAGTACATTCTGCTAAAGGTAAAAAAAACCTTATATATTATAATATAGGTACTTCATAATTGGTGCATCACTTTACCTCATAGTGACTCATGATATTTCTGATAAGTCTATCTGCTATCTATCGTAACTCTATGTTTCAGCGACTATTACTCATAAAAGGAAAAAGGGTCAAGATAGTAGCAGTGGAAGGGATGATAAACATGACAAAACTAGAATGCTACGATTATCTAAAGGTGACACCACATAACCATCTAATTTTGCAGCAGCACCTGTAAATATCGCTGACTCTGTCGATTCTTCCCCATCAGTATCCCAACAAGATTGTGTGGTCAGTTGATCCCAAAAATATAATGAACGATGACTGCCATGAAAATGATCTGGGACGTTATGTTGGGCTAGCTACCCAGCTATTAGTGGAAAAGAAGAAGGAGCTGCCACAAGATCCTTGGATCCGGTCAAGGAATTACGATTTTGAAACTGATGCAAGCCGTTTGCGAATAAAATTTAACCACGCGTGGTTAGATCAAGATGCACCGTGGCTAGTATATTCCAAGCCGCTAAAAGGTGCTCTTTGCAAGCACTGTATTTCATTCCCTTCTGTGGTTGGCACTGTTAGAGGAGTTTTGAGATCATGCATGATCCGGCCATTCACAAAACTCAAGAGGATGCATGAAGACTGCTGAAAACATGTCACTACCCACCTCCACCTAACAGCGACAGCTGCCGCAAAGACTTTTCTTGCAACTGTACGTGTGGACGTTGAACTGCGGTGTGGGCACCAAAAAGCGGTCGACGAAAACAGGAACATATTGTCATCGATTATTTCTTGTATAGTGTTTTGCGGCACACATGATATGCCTCTCACAAGGGGGCATTCCCTACTCCCCATCACCGATTTCGCTCAAATTTATAGGACATGCAGGGCTTGGCTAGAAATTAAAGTACCCGAAGTGGGAACTCCAGATGGCCAAGCGTTTAGAAAATAAAAATGTTGAGGTGGTTCTCGCACCGTATAAGCCATTCACGTTAGCATATTTGCCAAGCAGCGGTTGGCGTAGTGATAAGAGCTCGGACTAGTAATTCGATGATCGTGGGTTCGACTCCCCGTGTAGAGAGACTTTCGTTTTTTTTCTTTTTCTATCTTTTCTCAATTTTTGTATTATTTATTTTCCAATTAAGCAAAGAGGTGAGTAATGTATTTTATTTATTTATTTATATGAAAAAGGCATAAAGAAGGTAAAAAAAATTGGGATTTCGGACTTTTCAACAAGGGATCTTAATTAAAGCGCATACGAAAAGACTTTGTACATGAAAATTCGAAACTTTATTCGTTGACATTCGATTATTTACATGTGTCGGGATGATATTTATCGTAGAAACAGGGGAAACAATAATTATTTCTGCATCTAGCACACGTTATAAACGCCGCATTTTTGCAACCACATCGTTGTTTCAACGTCTCCATAGAAAAACATACTTGATTGACATTCATAAAGCATTCTCTCTCATCGCAAAGTTTAGAAGCGTACCACGTGTAACGTAACATGTTACCGAATATTGGCGCGGATAATTGATGACGAACAATCGAATGTATTTTTATGCAATCTTTTCGGGAAGTTATTTCTTTTTCTGGCTCGATGAGATAAGAGCAATTTTGTATTTTTTTAATAAAGTTTTTAACCTGACGATAAAAATATACATCGCAGGGTTGCACCAGTGGAGTACATTTAGGGGGAATTACTTTGATGCTACACGTTGGCAATCCTTCTTCATCTTGGAAGAATTCGTCGTATAATTGAGGATTTGTTTGTCCTCACCACGAGTCAATCAGCAACTTCAAATTTTCTACGATTATGCGCTCATTAGAAAATGACGTCCTATATGCCCTTTGCGTTCAAATAAATAAATAAAATAAATTATTAACCTCTTTGCTTAGTTGACAAATGAATAATATAAAAATTGAGGAAAAGCTATAGAAAAAGTGCCCACACGGGGAGTTGAACCCACGACCATAGAATTACTAGTCCGAGCTCTTACCGCTGCGCCAACCGCTGCTTGGCAAAGATATTAACGTAAATGGCTTACACGGTGCGAGAGCCGCGTCAACATTTTTATTTTCTAAACGCTTGGCCATCTAGAGCTCCCACTTCGGGTACTTTCATTTCTGGCCAAGCCCTGCATGTCCTATAAATTTGAGCGAAATCGGTGATGGGGAGTAGGGAATGCCCCCTTGTTAGCGGGAAACAGGTAGATGAAGGAGTGGTATTAGATTTATTGAATTTACGAATCGATTCTCGCGGCGACAAATTGACGAGTCACCTGGAAAAGTGTCGCCGCAATGCAGCATACCCATCGCCAAAAATACAAAACGAATTAATACATTTATGTAGCGAAGTTATTAGGGAGAATATAATAAGCGATATCAAAAGAACGATGGCTTACGCAGTTTTAGCTGATGAAACAGCAGACGTAGCTGGGAAAGAACAGCTATCAATAGGCCTGCGATTCTACGACGAAAGCAAAGGGAAAATCCGAAAAGAATTTTTAGGCTCTGACGAACTGGCAGCACAAAATGCTTCATCAATTGCTAAAACAATTGAAGATTTTCTGATTACTTATAACCTTCCAATAGAAGATTGTGTAGAATTTGGTTTCGATTGCTGTTCTACAATGGCAGGCAAAGAGGGTGGTGTACATTATGAAAGAAATATTCTCTTTCACTGCTCAAGCCACAAACACAACCTTGTGGTCAATGATGCAAGCGCAGTTCCGGGAATTAGAACTACTGTTGCCACTATAAAGGATATTATAACCTTTTCCAGAGAATCGACTACACGTCGGAACTGCGCACCAAATCTATCACGAATGTGTGAGACGAGATGGTCCGAAAAATATAAATCAATTAGAACATTTTCACAACATTTCCCAGGACTTGTAAGATCTCTCGAAACATTATCTATAGAAAGAAATTATATCACCAGAAAATCTGCGTACCAGTTGCATTGAGCCGTTACAAAACCATTGTTCATCGTGGCTTTACTAACAATAGCGAAATATTCAGCCGTTTTAGAACCCGTAGTTAAGGTCCTGCAAGCTCAGTCTATGGATATGATCGCAGTGAGATCTCAAGTTATTGCGATGGATTTGGGAATTGAAATTTCTGTTCCACGTTATGCTTATAAGCAACAATACAAGAGCAATCCGCCATCAGACAACGAAAACGAATATTGGCGACGTTCGCTAATAATACCATACATTGATTCACTCACGTCATCTTCACTCACCCTTGTACATGACCAAAATTAGTATTACGGAATTATAAATACAAGAACACAGAATTGTTTTTAAAAAATTATGATTTGGATATCATCGGAGAATTGGACCTTTGATATAATTTATCGATGAAGAAAACTATACCTGCTGATAGATTAAGGGATATAGAAGTCGTTGACCTGTTTAACGAGGCTGACATTTCTTTCTCCGCCATGAGGAAAACACTAGAAAATTTTAGCACTATTCCATGTACTACGGCGACCGTAGAAAGGTCCTTTAGTACGCTTCGAAGAGTGGAGACCTGGCTGAGGAGCACCATGGGAGACGAAAAGCTCACTGGGTTGTGCCTGATAAGCGTACATCGAAACTTTGCAAAAGAAAACCGTGAGATGTTGAAAAAGAAAGTAATAGATGAATTTGCGGAAAATCATAGAAGATTATTGGTAATTAAAAAATGTATATTATTATACTAGTACCTAATTATGTTTAGAGTGATCATTAAAAACTGTTTTTCATTTTATTTTATAAGAAATGGTAGCCCGTCCCTTCTTCTACGAAACTAATATGAGCCTCCCCCCCTTCCTTAGATCCTGGGTACGCCCTTGCCTTTCATATTCTTTTCTTCTTTAAAATACGAAATGTTCGCGCGCTCCGTACAAAACTTGGGAACAGTCAAGTTTTTTCTGAGCGAATTTCAATGTTGGCGCGTTTATTGAACTTGAAATGGAGGGGAAATCGGTTCAGGTCTGTGCCATACGTAAAGCCTTTAATGTCAAAGTGTTCTATTAAATTGAAAACGGTAGTTTAGAAGAGATAAACGGTAAAGTGTTTGCACACATATCAATATTACGTGTAAAATGATTTATTTATTCATTATAGACAATATCCTGATAAGCACGATCATTTTGGCTCATTTACGATAATTCTACGCCCCTGGTGCGATAGGTGCCACGCTTCAGGTTGCCAACGCTGCTCGGCGATTTTAGCAGTGAACGCGTCGAGGAAAAATGTTTTTTTACACCCTCCTCGGTGGCTACGTCCTGACTTCTGTTATTCTCTTCAAATACCCGAGTCTGGTACACAAAAAAAAGCGGGTGAAATTCACCTGTCATCATATCAGCCACAGAGGCGGTGCGTCCTTTCAGAAATTGACGAAAAGAAAAATACAAATAACGACAAGAGAGAATATCGCTACGTCGACTTCTGGTTTGCGTCCGAGTGATAGCCTATTGGTTGAGTTTTTAATTGCAGGAGCCGGTGAAAGTTACGAGAACACGATGCACGCGTTCCACAGGTGACGGAACGGCGGCGCAGCATTAATCTAAGTAACAAGCTTGGCGCGCTAAAATATGTAACGTTTTTTTAATTCAGAGCCGTAAGCATCGGGACGGAGATGCTCGAGCTGGATTGCCACTTGACGAAGGACGGCCAAGTGGTCGTGTCCCATGATGCCAATCTTTCGCGCAGCACGGGCCTCGACATCAACATTGCTGACCTGGACTATGAGGACTTGCCACTGCTTAAGCCGCAACTTCCTCTAGACTTTGATCCAGGTAGGCACCTCCCGTCGCTTGCCATATCTAGACCTTCTCCCTAAACTTTGCTCTCTGCGGCACTTTGCCCAGACGTCGAGTTTGTCGGCTCGTGTCGCAAGGAGGAGAGAAAGTTCGCCCTGCTGAGGGAGGTCTTTGAGGCCTTTCCGAAGATGCCGATCAACATCGACGTCAAGATCAATGACGACAGGCTCATTGAAAAAGTGTCGGAGCTCATTAAGAAATACGACAGGGAGGAGTATACCGTCTGGGGGAATTTCAGTGACGAAATCACCAGGAAATGCTACAGGGCGGTGAGTCCAACATTTTTCGACCTCCGCTATTGACACGGAGATTTTGCTTTTGTAGAATTCTCGTATGGTTGATAAATTTGGCAGGGTCACTCAAGTTTTCTTTTTGAAATAAATAAATTCGACAGGGACAAGTACGTTTGGTACGGTATTTGGTCAGGGTCGATAGAGCTGTTTGTATTTTCAGACCATTAAGGAATTATGGACATTTTTCATGGACAATCTCATGTTCAATGTATTAAGCTCATTTGTGTTAACTGATATCTAATTTTCGTGATGACGATTGACGTGCAGAATTAATGACAGAAGCAGTGTTTCGCAGCACTAATTACTTAGAGTAATTAATAACATTGAAATTACTAATTACACCTATAATTTGTAATTAAAAAAATAAAACATTACTAATTACATTTGTTATTTGTAATTAAAAAAAATATATTACTAATTGCATTCTAAATTGAAATCATACAAATTTTAATTACAAATTACAAATGTAATTAGAATATTTTTTTCTTTCTAATTACAAATTACAAATATAATTAGAATATTTTTTTCTTTCTAATTACAAATTACAAATGTAATTACAATATTTTTTCTTTCTAATTACAAATTACAAATGTAATTTGAATATGTTTTTTTTCTAATTACAAGTTAAAAATGTAATTAGAATCGATTTTCTTTTCAATTATAAATTACAAATGTAATTAGAATCGATTTTTCTGCTAACTACAATTTACAAATGTTAATAATATAGATTTTTCTTATGATTACAAATTACGAATGTCATTAAAATAAGACTTTGATGTGGCTTAAGGGACAACACCACTGTGACGGCTTCAAAAAATCGATTTTTTGAAAACCATCTAGAAAAATCTAAAATACATTTAAGATTAAGATGCCGTTGGACCCAGGTCGAAAAAGTAATTATTTTCGGAGATATTGAATATTTTGTGGAGCGGTGGAGCGCTCCGTGACGCTCGGGGTCCCGCGCAGCTGCGCGCCTCAGGGTCGGCAGGTATACCGGGCCTTTCCCAGGTCCTGCGGGTCTTTCCCAGGTATTCTTTTGTCTCCCTTCACAAAAACCGGCTATTGTTATAAATATACTTTCGAAAAAAAGCCATAGGTGGCGATAGTTGAAAAATTTTCAAGGCAGGTATAGGGATAGCGTCATAGCGTCAGTTTGCGAATAGAAGCGACGCTACTCGTGTCTAAACGCTCCGAATCGTTTCGTTTATAAATATCGAACGCTCAGAATTATTCTTTGCAAAGCACCGCGGAGTACTGGGAATGGAGAAGTACCCACGACGATGAGTGCCAGGCGAACCATAGCGGCTCCTCCGGAAAAATGGAAGTCGACTCAGCTGTCGAAATATTTCAACGGTCTGAAGAGCTCTATGGCATAAAATATAAATATTATATTGGTGACGGCGATTCTAAAACGTTTCTGGGCATATCGAATAGCGATCCATACGACGGTTTCGAGATAAAAAAAAGAGTGCATCGATCATGTCCAAAAACGTATGGGGACGCGCCTCCGCGAAATCGTGAAAAAACAAAAAGGATTGTCTGGCAGAGGAAAGCTCACCGGAAAATTGATTGACGAGTTGAGCACATATTACGGCTTGGCTATTCGGAGGAACAGCGATGATGTTGAAAAAATGAGGAAGGCAATTTGGGCAACTAACAAACCGAGTCGTCGTGTTCGTGGCAGCGACCGGTCGCAAGCGGTAATATTTCTGAATATCGCCATAAGCCGCCTCTTCCTGAGGAAGTATTGGAGGCAATTACGCCAGTCTTCGAAAATTTGAGCAGAGACGTTTTGCTGCAGCGTTGTCTGGGCGGCTTCACGCAAAACAACAACGAAAGCTACAACAAATCAGTTTGGGCAATAGCCCCCAAGTGTCAGTCCGGGAGCAAAAAAATCGTCGATATTGCAGCTGATATCGCGGTATTATTATTCAATGATGGCCTGAGAAGCCTCATGAAAGTTTTGGAGACGTTGGGGATAGCTATCGGCCCAAATTGTTTCAATTTTTGCGTTGAAACCGACACAGCGCGGATCGAGCTGGCGGAGCGCTCGCTTACAGACGCTGCAAAAGAGGCAAGAAGAGCCTCTACAAGTTCGAGAAAAGATGCTAGAGACAATGATTTGCTTCTTGAAGGCCAGCTATATGGTGCCGGCATCGCTGATTAAAGGTAAAAAAAAAATTATCGCATAAATTAACCAACCTAAAACTTTGAACGCGTTTTTCTCAAAACCACTTTTTTGAGTGCGGCACGCAGCAGAACTCGAGCAATTTTTATCCGATCGACTTCAAATTTGGACTGCATCAATAAAACTAGATTTTCTAAAGAAGTACATAGGATTTTTTCGATATCTCAATAATAAAAAAGTTATAGCCTATTTTCGACGAGAAATTTTGCTCGAGAATCGTCCTTTAATTTCAAAAGCGTGCCTATTTTTAAAAAATCAATATTTTTTCAAATCCCTGTGTACTTCTCTTCAAAATATCATATTATTAACGAAAATACTCGGTATTTTTTTTTTCAGATCGACTTTGACGAGAGTTCTGCTGCGTGCCGCGAACCACTGCAGAGGCAACAGTACCTGACGCGGGAACTTCCCCAGCGTCACCATGGGGCGTGAAAAATTTGAAATTTTTTTTATGTATCTTCAATAAACAACGAACAAAACAAAAAAAATTTCGAATATTTATTTTTTTTCCCACAAAAAAAAATTCTTGAAAAATGGCAAAAAAACAGGGGGTCACAGTGGTGTTCTGCCTTAAACAAAAATTTGAGACGAAACCAAGTCAAGACTGATTGTGAGTCTCGAAAAAAATTCGAGCCCAATCTATGGTCTCGGTCGCCTCTCGGTCTCGAATAGTCTTATCAGTTTTGTTGGTGTTGGTTGAATTCAAAATAGTGGGGCAAATATAGAGGATCGAAAAAGAAAGTTCATTTAATTTTATTAAAAATCGGCTCTCGGGGGTTATCAAAGTCATTTATTACGAATCTGTCTTTCAAATTCAGAATAAAAAACGGTGGATCTAATGTGGCAGACCTAAATACAACTTTTTTTACGATTCGCAAAATAATTGGTATTAAGGGGTTTGAAAGGTCGCTTATTACGAATCTGCCCTACAAATTAAGAAATTCAAAATGGTGGATCCAATATGGCGTAACGAAATGCAAAAATTGACTACAATCGGATAAAACTCGGTACTAGGGGGTTTTTGGGACCGCTGATTACTAGTTGAAACTCACGATACATGCATTCAAAACAGTGTCTCCAATATCGCAGACCATGATATAATAATGTATTCGATTCCCATGGGAATTTGTATTACAGGGTTTTGAAGGTCACTGAATATGAATCTGCCTTCAAAATACATAAATAAAATAGTGGGTCCAGCATTGCGCATGAATTACCAGAATTTACTTGGTTCGAATGATAATTAGTAGTAAGGGATTTTTGAGGTCGATAATTATGAATCTGCCTGTAAAATTTGAGAATTCAAAATGGCGGATCCAGAGTACCAAGTTTCCACGAATTTCAGTCAATGTTTGAGTTTTGATACGCGATGGTAGATCTGCTGTTTTTTAATTCTGTATTTTGAGAGCAGATTCATAACCAGTGACCTCGAAAACCCCTTGATACTAACTATCGTGCTGATAGAGTAAATTATTGTATTGTAGTTCACCATGATCGACCCACAATTTTCAATTTACGCATTTTGAGGACAGGCTTGTAATCAGCAATCTCGAAAATTTCCGAGTGCTAATTTTCAGTCAAATGGAATCAATTTTCAGTGTTAAACCGCCATTTTGGATCCTCTATTTTTAATTTTGACCTTTAATTCATAATCAGCAGACTGCGGAAACCTCTGAGTACCAAATTTTGCGAACATCAAGTCTAACCAATCACGAAATACTCTATGTAGGCCATATGGCATCAATAAGCTGCATACGGGGTCCGTCGACCTGCCATTTTGGATTTATGAATTTGAGGATGGATTCATAATCAGCGACCTCGTACACCCCCTAATACCAATTATCGTGCGAATCGCGTAAATTTTTGTATTTCAATCCGCCATTTTGAATTCCTGAATTTTTTCCTGAATTCCATGAAAAACAATTAATACCAATCACATTTGTCATTTGTAATAAGAACAAAAATCGATGCTGATTAGATTTGTAATTAGAAAAAAATATATTCTAAATACATTTTTTATTTGTAATTAGAAAGAAAAAATATTTTAATTACATTTATTATTTTTAATTAGAAAGAAAAAATATTCTAATTACATTTATTATTTGTAATTAGAAAAAAAAACAGTTCCCAATTACATTCGTAATTTGCAATTAGAAAAAAACCGTTCCCAATTACATTTGTAATTTGTAATTAGAAAAAAAAACCGTTCCCAATTACATTTGTAATTTGTAATTAGAAATAAAACCGTTCCCAATTACATTTGTAATTTGTAATTCGAAAAAAAACCGTTCCCAATTACATTTGTAATTTGTAATTAGAAAAAAAACCGTTCCCAATTACATTTGTAATTTGTATTTACAGTTTTTATAATTATAAATTATAATAGTAATTTGTAACTAAATTTTTTCTAATTACAAATGACAATTGTTATTAGTAATTGTTTTCCTTCTAATTACAAAATGCCATTGTAATAAGCAATTTTTTTATTAATTACAAAATATTGTAATTAGCAATTTTTTTTTACTTATTACAAATTACATTTGTAATTTGTAATTAGAGTATCATCAATTTAAAAAACGCCCAACACTGGACAGGAGTAACTTTGTATGGAAAAGCTTTGGATGAAAAAGCTTTGGATACAAAAGCTTTGTATGAGAAAGCTTTGGAAGCAAACTAAAGTAAGGGGGAATCAATGTGCTAGATTGTTCAGGTTTTATTAGTGTATTTGGTATTTTATTTGGCACTATTGTTCCTGCGCTTTTCAAATCAAGTGCCATTTTGTCCGACAAGGTACGATTATAACCAACCTAGTACCATTTTAACCATTTTAACCAGGTATGATTCAAACCAACCAAGTACCATTTTAACCAACCAAGTACTACTCTAAATAACCAAGTACCATTTAAACCAATCAGGTACGATTCTGTTTCACCGAATGTGGTACCATTTCACCTGACGAGGTACCGTTTTTACCAACCAAGTTCCATTTTATCCAACTGTGTATCGTTTTAACCAACCACGTAGCATCTTAACCAAGCAGATACTATTCTAACCAACCGAATATTATTCTGATCAACCAATACCATTTTAACCACCCTAGTACTATTTTAACCAACCAAGTATCGTTTCAACCAACTAACGTATTATTTAACCCAAGGTGGTATCATTTTAACCAACCGAGTACCATTTCACCCAAGAAAGTACTATTCCAACTAATCAAATACCGTTTTCACAAACTTAGAACTATTCTGAACAATCAAGTACCATTTTGACCAACGATGTACCATTTCAACCAACCAAATTAATAGTACCATGTTTTTCCTATTTTTACGATTGTTCTGACCCTGTAACTATTATTTTCTTGTTACCGTTTTGATATTTTCGCTGTTCTTTTGATATTTTTATTATCATTCTTTTGTTACTAGAATTTCGATACCTTTGCGGTTATTTTGGAATTCGTTATTTGTTCTGTATTCTCGCTGTTGTTATCATTATTGTTATCTTGATCATTTTCCTATTATTTTTTAACTCGCATGATTATTTTCATGCACACACTATTATTTTTCGTTGGGAATTTTTTTAAATCAATAAATGTTCTCATTTCGCAAGATTTGTTGCGTCTTATCACAGCGTTATTTATGGTATTTTAATTAAGGGAGGAGATACCTTTGGACGCGGAAAAAATTGCTGATTTCCATTTTTTTTTAAAGGAAAGTTTTCTTCGCCTATTTTGAGGCTTAGGGAACATTCTATTACTACTTTTCGTTGTTACGTGGTATTTTTTAAATTGTTTATCTTTAAAAATTGCGGAGCTATGGGGCGGTCTTCTCAACAGGTTGCGGCGGGTGTTGTCTTACGGCGTGGCACACAGCGGAGGCGGAATTAATCTGAAAAAAATCCAACAACGATTTTTCTGTCAATAACACTCATACACAGAATATGAACCAAGAAAAAGGGGGGAAATGTTGAAAATCGATGAAATGGTACGCGTTGAAACATAAAGATTGATGTTTGCAACAACAAAAAATGGCTACATTTTGCAACAAAAAAATTCATATTATTTAATTTTCAAAAACATTTAGGGTCATGGTTTAGACAATAAAGTTAGAAAGATTTATACCAAATTTCATCAGAATCGGTCGATTGGTTGTTTAGCTATACGTCACGCCAGTTTTGACAATGCAGTTTAGAAGACCGTGCCATAGCTCCGCCAATTTTAAAGATTCATTTTGAAAAACACCACTCATCAGCCAAGAGTAGTAATAAAACCTACCCTAAGTCTTGAAAATGGTGGAAAGAAAAGGTTTCCTTTTTTCACAAATCATGAAAATCAGCGATTTTTTTTCGCATAAAGGTATCTCCCCCCTTAAGTTATTAATCAATTCATTCATTCATTCATAATTTTACATGAAGTTTTCAAATTTCTGTGAATTATAACGTTTTCTGGGCGTTTCAATTTATTTTTTTCTTCTCCTTGTCTTCAGAATCCTAACGTGAATTTGCTTTTTTCGATGCAACGCGTGACCTTGTTGATATTTCTGATGTATACGGGATTACTGCCCTTCGTGCCTCTAAAAGAATCTCACCTCGAGATTTTTTTGCCCTCGATTTACCTAAGGTGAGTTTCGATCATGGAGAAAAGGTGGGATAAAAAAAGAGAGAGAAAAAATAAACGTTGGTCGAATTGTGTATATACCTTTAGGAGGAAAGGTGGCCCGACACCGACGTTTTTGCCCCTAGAAAAACTCGTCTGTCGGACGATAAACGTGTTGCTAATGAGGCCGTGTTTGTTCCATCACTTGCGAGCGCGAGGTATCCACGTAAGTAGCAGCAATTATTTCCATTTGAGACACGTTAGCTCCCTGTATGATTTTTTCATCCTTTGTCAATTCTACTCTCGCACACGCATGACTTTACTCCCCCCCTTCTTTCAATATTGTGTTGTTAATATCATTGTTATTTTGATGCTACTATTTTTAAATAATTACCACCATATCGAAGCTACTATTATTCCATTTTTAATATTATTTCGCTGCCGTGACTATTTTTTCGTAATACATACTAGTATTTGATTACTACAATAATTTTTTTATTGCTACTATTAATCTGTTATCATTAATATTATTTAGCTCCCATAATTTTTGTTATCACTACTGTTATTTTCATAGAACGATCATTTTTTTACGCTACAGGTATTCCTTTATTAAGGTAGTACTAGCGGATTGACTAGTCAACAATTAATTTTTGAATCTGAAAAAAGCAAAATATAATACATTCAGGTATAGTAATAAACATGATACGGAAAGAAATTATTTGAGAAGTGTATGTGATAGCTGTATGTATTATTAGGAGTACAAATAAGTATCCGCTGTTTGACAAAAGATGGCCCCACCAGGAGGTTATGGTTGAAATTGTCAGATGCAAAACGTCATATCGTAAGACATCTGGCAAGACCATAACCTGAAGTATTAGCGA
The DNA here is from genome assembly GCA_964007375.1 of Ophion obscuratus. NCBI lineage: Eukaryota > Metazoa > Arthropoda > Insecta > Hymenoptera > Ichneumonidae > Ophion > Ophion obscuratus. The sequence continues at coordinate 53,956,288 of OZ023314.1, forward strand.
TTTTGTATCAGCATCACATAATTTTTTTCGTGCGAAAATATCGAGTTTCGGGCCGGGTAAGCGTCATTTGCCGCAGCTCTTGCGTTTGGCACGAATCTCTCTCCAATCATGCTTCCAATTCCGCGTATTCGGCCTTTCGCACTTGCGGCCTTCCGCTACGTTCTTTGTCTTCGACGTTAAACTGAAGGTTCTTAAACCTTTGAAACCACTCACGACAACTTCTTTCACTTAAGGGCATGTACAAGATCAATATAACCTCACAAATTTTCCAACCCAACTTTTTCATAGATGGTTTAATTTTTTAGGAAAAACAAAGCATTAGGCTCTGGAAAATTCCCTGAAGCAGAGCTTAATAATTTTCTTTTGCCCTAAATATTATTCATCTCTGAGGAATCTCTGTTCAAAAATGTCAGCTATCTCTCTCGCACTCATATGTCACGTGGTTCATCTTCTACTTCGCTTTAAGGTAGCGGATTGATTGGTCAACAGAAAATCTATACATTTTCGAATCTGAAAAAAGAAAAATATAATACATTTCGCTTCAATAATAACCATGATACGGACAGAAATTATGTAAGAAGTGTATGTGATAGCTATGTGTGTTATATTATGAACAGTGAAATATTAAAATAGCAATGAGATTTGACTTGAGTTGTCTCACCGGCCGCCATTTCATAATTTTGGGAATATCCGTGGCAACGCTGTATTCAGGCCCTTCCGATAAATGTCAAGCGTGTGTTTGCTTACTTCGTATGGGTAAGCGTGTGTGTAGAGTGTGAGTAATCTGCGTATATTGTAACTTCGGTCTTACATATATTGTAACATATATAGATCGACATAGTATTCGTTCAAATCTCGGACGTAATAAAATTGCGTTAAGAACCTACAACTTTTGTCGTAGCATTCAAATTGACCGGCTCGATTCGGCCTCTCAGATACGAGCTCAGTTAACGGCATGCGGCCTTGCATAATCTATGCGATCTCTCCCGCCATAGCACACGCGGCTAGCGAACGCAAAAATTAGTCGATTCAATCGATAATATCTGCTCGAGATGTCCTATAACCAATATTTTTTTATGGAACATACGTTGCCGCGACAATTTTTGTTGTTATTCATCGCTTTCGCATAGCTCCGTATGTAAACGCGCACTATTATTATTTCCGTATCAACGTTCAATCCGCACGGATTCCCTATATGGTGCGGTTTAAATACATTCATTTAGTCAATTAATTACTATTGTATTTAGCCGGTAAGGCATGGGGAGTGTTCGCCGTCGTCATTCTGTATATCTGTACCATAGCATATCAAAAAATTAAATTTTTTTTCTAAGGAGGTTCGTGCACATACTACGTTAAATCAGCCTCACTTGCTTCTACAAGCAATCGATGCGCCTCAGCTGCAGATTTCATCAAATTAAAAAAGTAAATCAACTTCCCGAAAACGACGCTAATTCGGGTTAAAACTCCACATTTTCGCACGAAAAAAATTATACGATGCTGATACAAAGTGACTAACTTTTCAAGGTTATGGTCTTGCCAGATTTCCAACCTTGCGATATGATGTTTTACATCTGGCAATTTCAACCATAACCTCTTGGTGGGGTCATCTTTTGCCAAACGGCGGAAAGTTATCAGTACTCCCAACATATTATAAAAAGTGATGTATTAAGATAGCAATCAGATTTGACTTGAGTTGTCTGACCGGCCGGCAGTTCAATATTCCAGCCATATCCGTGGCAACGCTGTACTCAGGCGCTTCTTATAAATGTCAAGCATGTGGCATGCGTGTGCGTGTGTGTGTTTTTTGTTTAAAGAGGTTTAGTTTGTGCGTGCGCGCGTGCGCGCGCGCTTATGTGTGTGTGTGTGTGTGTGTGTGTGTGTGTGTGTGTGTGTGTGTGTGTGTGTGTGTGTGTGTGTGTGTGTGTGTGTGTGTGTGTGCAATGCGGGGATTGTAACTTCGGTCTGACATACATTGTAACAACAGATATGGATCGACATAGCATTCGTTCGAATCTCGGACGTAATAAAATTGCGTTGAAAACCTACAACTGTTGTCGTTGCATTCAAATTGACCGACTCGATCAAATTAATTAATTACGAAAATTAGTCGATTGAATCGATAATATCTTCTCCTCGAAATGTCCCGTAACCTATGATTTTTATGGACCATACATGACCGCCAAAGTTTTGTTGATAATTATCGCTTCCGCATAGCGGCGTATCTGATCATGAACTATTATTATTTCTGTCTTAAAGTTCGATTCGCACGGATTCCCTATATGGTACCGGTTAAATGCATTGACTTCGTGAATTAATTACTATTTAGTATTTAGCCGATAAGGCATGCATTTTCGCAAACGTCATTCTGTATGTCTATACTACAGCATACAAAAAATCAATTTTTCTCTAATGCGACGGTTCGTGCTCATACTACCTTAACTATACCATTCCGTTGCCATGACCATTATTTTTTAACTAATATTATTTGTTTACTATTAGTATTTTTGTATTGATTTTATTATACCGTCATTAAAAATATTATTTTCTTGCCGTGACTATTTTTTATTTTTATTTTTATTGTAGCTTCCATTTGTGCAGGGTCCTTCCTCTTATTACATTCCCCACCATATTCCACTTCACATCCCCACCTTGCGGCCGCAGTCGACTTCCCCCTCTGTAATGCATTCCCCATGACATTTCTGCCACGGGTATAGGGAAACTGCAGAAAACCACACCAAATAGCCGGTCCCAGGTTCGCTTTCCAATTTCGGAGCTAGTCCCCTGATAGACAAACGTGCTGTGAACATTCATTTGTCGGCATTATAGCTGCAAGAGGACAGCATACGGCGGCACACCGTGACATCAATATCCTGTCTTTTGCTTCCGCATTAAGCTGCAAATTTGCACCACATTGCGTAGTTTGGCGAAATAAATGTGTGATGCCAGGACGGCAAGTTTGCAGCAAATATACGCAACAATTACCTTCTGCAATAGCGGTACTGATGTGGTAAGCTCGAGATTTGGAGTGATGTCATCTTTATATCACGTTTCAGTCATAAATGCACCACGCTGTGACGCTCCGCTGCCGATAAAAACGAGGCACGTTATCGCGGCATTGAGACCCAAAATTTGGAATACGTTATTCCGACAAGGATAGGGCACATTAGCGGTACGCTGTGACGTTCCATTGCCGTCAAAAACAAGGTATATGGTTATCACCATAGGTAGATTCGTTACGACAAATGCCATGATCCTAAAATTAGTTATATAAGTTGAACCAGTTGGATGGTCAAGTGGTTAGTGTGCTTGCCTTCTAAACCAGCCCATCGTGAAGTTGCGGGTTCGAAGCTCAGCCTCGTGCTTTCGGAAAAAAATTTCTACGGGCATGACGCGTAGCCCTCGGTCATACGCGGGCGTTGCACATACAAACCGGTACGTGTGTGCGATTATATTCAATAAAAAAAATTATTTCGCCCTCCTTTAATTTCCACCTGTCCAGCTGCCGGTAATGCAGAACCCCATTTAGCCGGTCACAACACCGTAATAGCGGGCCTCAATTATGCCGACGAAAGAGCGTTACAGCGTGTTCTAAATATGCCGGCAACGGAACGTCACAGCATGCCGCCAATGTGCCCTCACCATGCCGAATAGTGTATTCCAAATTTTCCGTCTCAATGCCGCGATCTTCTGCCTCGTTTCTACCGGCAATAGAGCGTCACAAAGTACCTCCAATGTGCTCTCAGCTTGCCGAAATAACGCATCCCGAATTTTCTGTCACAATGCTGCAGTAACCCATCAATGAACGTGCTCCAAATATATCACCAATATTCTGTATTTTCGTACTGCAATATTAACACCAGCACTCACGCGAGGATGCGCAATGCTGTGCTGCTAGAACACAGCTTAATGCAGCGGCAAAGGATGCCATTTTTCTGTCACAACTTACTCTCGCTTGGCGTGGTGTTGTCAATGTGTTGTCGCCGAATTTCTTACGGGATCGCGCTTCGTCCTGAAAAAAAATCATAGGCTACAGTCATACAAACACGTACCGATCCATGTACGTAACATCCGTGTAGAACTGGAGCGACGTCATACGCGTATTCACTTTTCGCCGAGACTACAAGACTGGGATTTAAGCCCGCGACCTCCTAATGTACTGGTTCAGAGGCAAGCACGCTAACCATTGGACCAGCACACCGGTTAGGGGGCGTACGCAAACTACGTAACACAATTTGGGGAATGGGAGGGGGTTCGACCAAGCGTTACGGTCTACGTACGTGGGGGGAGGTGGGGCTTAAGGTTTGCGTTCCGTCATGATTTTAGAACTGCCAGAAATAGCAAAAATTTTGCATTTTCATGTTTTAAATTTAAAACTCGCGCGCAATTTTACCGCGGAAAGTTGACAGGTTTCCATACAAAATGTCAGTTAAGGCGGGATATACATTTAGATAGGAAAAATAAGCAATATTGTGGGATTTTTTAAACTAAGAAATAATTATTCTACAATTATCTAACTTTAGGTATACTTTAATAGTATATTTAAGTATACAAAACAATTTTTTTAAATGAATTCATTATTAAAATGACGGAGCTGTGGCAGAGTGTTACAGCAAGGTCGCCGCGGAAGTTACGAATCGGGGTGCAGTCTAGCTTTCCGTAGACTTTGATTTGCAAAAAAGTTTAAACATTTTTTCAGTAAGAACATGTATAGTTTCTATGTGACGGTAATTAAAATAATGAAAATGTAAATTTAAGAAAATGCCACGTATTTACAAAAAAAATCAACATTTCTGTAAAGTTTGGATTCAAAAAGTAGTTTTTTTTTTTCAATTTTTCAAAAACAATTCTTGTCAAGTAGGAGGTACCAATATTATCAATATTTCTACCAAGTTTAAGCTCAATCGACTTAATAGTTTTTGAATAATCCTGCACGCCAATGTCGATAATGCCGTTTTGAGAAAAACGCGTTTGAAGTTCACGCGCGTTCCGAATCCGAGCGGTGAGGCACAGCGTTGACAAGCTGTAACATTTGAAGTTTTTCGAATTTTGCCTTGAAACTTTAAGAAAATATTCTACATGTATAGTTCTATCGTTTGAAGAAAAAAAAATCGATTTTTTGATCGTTGTAAATGTACATCCCGCCTTAAGGGGGGAAGTCACTGTACAAGAACCTGCCCAGTAGCTTTTCCACTTTTCCCAAGCAAAATTTGAAGAAAACAAAATGTTTTTTTTTTTAAATAATTCTTGAATGTACATATATTCAAAAATATGTTGGCAACATTTTTATTCATGAGTCCGAAAATTGACGGAGTTACAGTCACTTTAGAGAGAACATGTAAAACGACCGGTTAGTGCCCTTGGTCCCTACAGGTGTGGCATCGTTCGGAATAGATGAAGTGCAGGCTCTTATTATTTTGTGAAATATAATGAAGATGAAGAACCGTCATATCGCGCGCTACTACATACTTTAATGTAAGTATCAATATTATAGAAAAAAAAACATAACTTTATATAAAGAAAAACGGAACGAACACGTTGAACGCGTTTTTCTCAAAACTACTTTTTTCGATCCTGTCCCAGCGAATACTCAAAAACTTATCAACCGATCTTCAATCTTTTGTTGCCATTTTTGTAATCGCTGTGACTAAGGTTGTACGTAGCAGATTTTCGAAATTTTGCTGATTACTATTCTTAAAGACTGCTTGAATACAAAAAAGGGCCTTGACAATAGAAAAAATATCCAAACTGACGGCATTTTGTAAAAAAAAAACCAAAATAAAAAACCGCTACCCATAACGATAGCTACATTTGTATAGATATTGATAAATTGTTGACATTTTATTAACAGATAACTTTTCATAAAGATAGCCATGGGACAATGAAAAGATTTTTTGTCGTCGCCAAATCAAGGCATATATTTCGGTTAGTTTAATCGTTTTTTTTTGTCAAAAAAATTGGTGTAAAACTAGATGAATAAATACTTCATAAAATGAGTATAAACCCGATCCCTTCATAATTAGTTATGTCCGTGGAAAAAATCGCAATTATTGACGACATAGCATCCGTTACGTCACGAAATGGGGGGGGGGGGGGGGGTGGCTTGCGGCCAGGCCCTGGTACGCGGGGGGTAAAAATTTGGAAATTTGGCGTTTCATAATTTGTATACGCCCCCTCAGTCTTGCCGTGACTACTTTGTTGTTGTTACTATCATTTCTATTTTCCTGTCTTGAACGTATACCCCTAGGGATTTTATGTGTCCCTCCTCTCACATGAACCCTTTCCTATCACTCTCCACCCGCACTTCGATAATCTAACCGAACTACCGTTGCGTCTACGGCCAGCGTGATTACGAAGAACACCCGTACCGCCATAGACGGCCCCATTTCTCCTGATTCTCTGGTGTACAGACTTTTACTCACAAGGAGTCGGCACGACCGTGGGGTCGGGGATTTGGCCGAATTTTTTTGTTGTGAAAGAGGACCCCTAGCGCCTCACGTGGTTAAAGTAGTAGAACGCACGACTCGGAAAATTCCGAAAAAATCGACTTAAAGTTTCTTAGGCGCCTTATGAGGTTAAAATGTCACGGCTCGGTCTTTTGCGCCGGAGGTCTCGAGTTCGCTTCCTCCCTCGGATTTTTTTTTTATTATCTCGACAATTATTCAAAACGGTTCTCATCTCTACATTATTTAAAAAAATTTATTTACATTATTTTTTAAATTTTCTTTTTTTTCCAATAACACAATTCATAACGGTGGGTTTTTTTATTTTTCATTGTAAAGTATATGAGGAGGAACATTGGGTTTTTAATGAGAATAACAAATCGATTAGGAAAAATTCAATTTTTATTCATATAATAATTATATACAAAAACCGCAGTGGTAATTATCGTAGAAACAAAGCAATAATTTTTGCGACATCTTGCGCAACATATAAAAGCGGATTTTTCACAATCGCAGGGAGTTTGCAATACATTCGTACAAAAACATGTCCCATTAACATTCATGAAAATGTTTCTAGTAAATTGCAGCGAATTGTTAAAGCAAAATCGTGAAATTAATTCCCGGGAAGATTGTATAAAAATCGTTCAATCATTCAATAATTCACCATCAATTATCGTCACCAATATTCCGAGACATGATTCAATAGGCCTGGTTTGCCTCAAAATTATCAGTAATAGAAATAGTAATAGTAATACTAGAAATAGTAAATAGTAATAGGCTAACGCTCCAACCTCCTTAACTCGAAGTACCGCCGGAGCTGAACCCCGACTGTCCATCCACCAGTGTAGCATTTGACGTTTCGGATAATAATAAAAACATTTTTTAAACCCAACGCTTTATGGGTTGATCGCAATTTTGATCAGAATCGGGCGATGAGTTTCTTAGCTATACGTCTCGCCAGTTTTGAAAATACATTTTAGAAGACCGTGCCATAGCTCCGCCAATTTAAAAGATTAATAAAATAATACCATGTAACTGCCAAAAGTAGTAATAAAACATCCGAAAATTAAGAAAATTTTGAAGAAATGTTTCCTTTTAAAAAAAATGATAAAAACCAGGAAATGTTGGGCCAAAAGTATACCGTCTATACTTTTGGCTGTTACGTGGCATTTCTTGTTATTAATCTTTAAAAACGGCGGAGGTATGGGACGGTCTTCTAAACGGGTTGCGGTGGATGTTGTCAGACGGCCTATGAATGTAACCCCTGAATTCCAACAATGCAAACCTCAACATCATTATTTCGCTCGGACTTTCTCTATGAAGGAGGCAATTTTAAAAACCCGACATGTCCATGCGGAAAGCTTTGCGGGCAAAATAAAATGATGGGGACACGCTGTACAAGTGGCTCGTTCTTTTTTTCTCCATTTTCTTATCGATACAGGGTAGGTCTGATTAAATTTCTTTCTCTCTCTTTTTCTCTCTGTCTGGCAGGTTTACTTCTGGGTCCTGAACAGAGACGAAGAATTCGAGAGAGCCTTCGACCTCGGAGCGACCGGAGTAATGACCGACTATCCCACGAAGCTCAAAGATTTCCTGAAAAAGAGGACGATCGAGTAAACGTTGATTTTTTTCTTTTACGAGCCTACAATACATCGCATTCGTCATTCTCTTCGATCGCCCTACTGCCACGTTATCGATTTTTTTTTTTTTTTTGAATCAACCTTGATCACGTATTTGTCAGTTTCGACAGCCTGTGCTCCACTAACAGGTAGTTTTGTTCTTCAAAGAAATTCGAGGCCGATTTTCCTTTCTTTTTCTTTATCGGTGTTCCCCCTCTCAACGTTCTGCGATGAGTTCACTCGCGCTTAATCCTTATACGAAAGACAAAGACCAAAGCTACACTATGTGTAGGTTACCGTAAATTATTCGGCGCTCAGATTTTCTTTTAGCTTGTTCTTACATTATTTTTTGATGGTTATATATAATTTTTTCAACTGTTTTACCATTCGTTTCAAAATTATTTTTAAATGATGGTAAAACCCGTTCAAATACTGTTCTAAATTATTGAAAAGACTCGATTTCTATAATAATGATTATTATTATAGTCATAATAATTCTATTGTATGATGGTGATGAATATTATTCGTAATATACAAATATCTTCGTATTTTATATTACTATAATATTGTTATGACTTTATTGATATTTTGCTATATAATAATAATCATATTTTGTATATAAATCATTTCTTAATACCGCTATTATAATATAATAATAATCATAAAAATATTAGCAAATATTTTGTCATGTGAGAATCTTTGTCAATGTTATCGCTATTATTATTATAATCAGTGATGTTTTGTATACATTATATTGTATTGTACATCATTCATAATGTATTGCAAGTACACGATATATTGTATAAATAATAGTAATCTCTTGTAAATATTATGATTTTGTAACAATGTTGTTATATAACAATAATAATAATAATAAACTATTATTATTATTATTATTATGCTACTATTGCTGTCTTTATTATATCACATTATCATTATGATGTCGAAATTAGCATAGTTGAATTGCAACTAAAGTTCTTTCAAAACGTGCATTTTTTTTTGCCGTTTCCGGCCAAGTCACTCCAACTTTTTTTCACGTATTCTTGTTGCAGATTTACGACTTCTATTGCAAAAAAAGCTCCAGGACAGGAAAAGTCAAGAAAGAAAAAGATTTTGAATCACTGCATTGCCAGGAAGAAAATATCAATGTCATTTATTGTTGTCATTTATTATCAATTGCATTACTATTGGTTCTGCTCCTATTATTATTGTCGACAAAAATATGACAATAATAATGATGGTTGAAATAAAAATGAAAAGCGAGACAGGAATATTCATCTTATTATTGTTCGATATAGATTATTTTTAATCACTGTTGCTTGAATCCTCTTGCAATAAATATGTACAAAGCATACAGACGGTTTTGTAAAAAAATATATTTTATCACGTATTAAAGGCTAAGAAAAAATACTCTCTCCTTGGATATTTTACTCGCCACATTTTTTTTTCATGGAATATTAATAAACAAAATGCTTCTCAAACATTTGCAAAAATAGTGTGCTCTTTTCTTGGGCTTATTCAGCGACAACTGTGGTAAGTCTCATCCTTGGTTGTCGCATTGCCGAGGTCATCCGTGCGCAGAGATGTGTACTCGAAGACCTTGCCACCGCAGTAGACGCAACGTTCTTGGGACGCATGCGACGGAGCAAAGTGTTTGGCAATATCGGAAGCGGGCATGCTCTCCTTGCAGTATGCACAATAGACGCGCGACTCACGAAGTCTCTCGTGAACGGAGTCCGTCACAACGAAGCTACTCTTCTCTCTCTTATGCTCGCCTTCGTTGCTGCGACTTCCAGTAGACATTTTTCTTTCGGATTGAATGTGTAGAATAAAAAATGTTGTGGATTTTCTTCTTAAGTTGCGGGGAATTGTCGCTCCTGGCTAGGAAGAAGTGTGGCAGCGAACATAAACTCGAAAACGCTGGATCTCTACTTTGTCGGAGATTATTGAGATTCCGTGGGAGTCAATCTATGGCTAAGTCCGACTGATCCGGATCGTCGTTTTATGGGCGATCGGAGCGAATGTTATCTCGAAAACACTCCAAATCGATTTTCTTTTTTAAATTTTATTCTGAATCGGTGGTCGATTTGCTTTTCGCGATTCGGGTCGCTGAACGTGTTTCATCAGCAATTATAGTGACGAACATAACCTCACAATCGCTTGAACCCCGCCAGAGCGCGACTCACCGTATACAGAGCGTCTAATAGCGCCTTCACGTTTTGCCATCACTTGAATATTGCAGTTTGCTCTATTATTACATGGACCGGAGAATAACGAGAGATACGTAATCTGCAAATCGCGAGCCTCAGAACTGCAAGCAGTCGTACAGACGTCACTTGTGGTGCCCTTTTTTCCTCAAGCTCCGTCGTTTGAAAAACTCGCAAACACGCCGAAATCTCCGCATTCGAGCTTTATCTCTTAGTTTTAGATACTGGATTTGCCTCCGATATTTCTCAGTCGACAATATTCCATTGGAAAATCTGTCGTGCGAGGGGCGTAAAAATGTTTGGAAACCCAGTGCCCCGAAGGAAAAAAAGGCCCAAGCGGCAATAACCGCCGTCCAGCTACACGACACCTATACATGTATACAGACGCGCGCGCGTCATTTTACGACGAGCGTGTTTGTGTGTGAAAAAATAAATGGCGTTTACACTCTTTGCACGTCGAGTTTCGGTGCCTGGAAAAATCTGAAAAAAATCGCTTTCGTTTTTTTTCCTCCTTGTACGCTTTCGTGATAATCCATCAAGATGGGCAAAGGCTTCAATAATTACATGTGCAAAAAGTTCTTTCATCCTGCATCGAGGGACAACTTGAAACGAGTAAGTGCTTCGTGCGATGACGACAAAGTTACCCCGTCTTTCTCTCCTCTGTCTCTCTCTCTCTCTCTCTGTCTCTCTCTGTCTCTCTCTCTCTCTCTCTCTCTCTTTCTCTCTCGCTCGCTCGCTCGCTCGCACTTTCTCTTATTAATCGGCAAAAAATTCGTCTTTCCCATCAGGTATGGATGGCGGAACAGCAGGCCGAAGCCTACAAGAAAAAACAGGAGGAACTTCGGGTGCAGTACGAGAAGGAGCAGGATCTTCACAATAACAAGTAAGGTTTGAGGTCACGATCGTAGTGTTGGTAATGCAGATCTTTATCTTACTGACCGAGATTTATAAGTTGTTTTATTTTTGTGAGTCTAATTTATGATTCGCGAATTTGGATTGTTGATTTCGGAAATTTGAGTCGTATTCTTCTCGTTTTTTAGCCATTTTACCGTTTCATTTGCAAATTAACGGTGCGATCAGTTTTGTATTTTTTCTACGTTTTATTTAGTGTATAACATTTAAACGTAAATTTTATTAATGGTGCTATTATTATTAGTAGTAATATTATTATTATTATGTTGAGATTTTTTTTTTCCCTTTTTATGGTTCGGAGATTACATTGTGGATAGCAAAAATATGAGACGATTAAAAAAAATTGATGATTTTGATACTACTGTTGCTATCATTGGTATTTGTAGTATGCTTTTTTCTCTTTAAATTTATGGTTTGGTGATTACACTGTTGATTTTGAAAATATGAGAGGTTTTTTCGCCATTTTATCGTTTAATTTGCAATTTATCGGCATTTACATTTTTGTCATTCTTTTACATTTTTCTTTAGTGTATAACTTATTTTGAGTAGTCGTTTATTTGTTTCATTCATGACAAACCATTTAATTTAGTTATTATTGTTATTGAATATTATTATCGTTATCTCTAGTATTATCATAATTGTTTTAAAAAAAAAGTACAATTTATGGTCCGGAGATTACACTGTTTATTTCGAAAGTGTGCGAGATTCTTTTTACAATTTATTGACGCTATGCATTTTGTAATTTTTTTCCATTCTTTTAATGGATCACAGATGTTGAGCTTGCATTTATTTGTTTTAAGGAGGTTGGAGCATTAGCGGTTACAATTCAAGGTTAAAATGAATAAAAAATACATGTTATTGTTTAGACTATACTGAGTGTTTACGAATTTTTTTTTACTTCTTCCACCACCCAACACCAGAGATAAAAAATAGTTTAATGTATGTCATTTAACATGCCATTAGATGGGCAAGACTTTCACACTAAAGGTTATGTAATTTTTTTGGTTCTTTAGCACCACGATAAACTATTTCTAACAACGGATTAACGCAAACTGAACCTTTGTAAACATTTAGAAAAAAAGAATCCTCATCTTGCTCATCGTAAACCATGGCCTATAAGCTCGTGACATAGATATAAACAGGCATAATTATAAATAACTCAAAATTTTATTGTGAATTGTATAAAACAGTCGTTGTCGTAGTTTTTTCATAATAATCCTCGATAATATGATACTTTCTCAAGGTGGTAGTAAAAGAAAATTTTTTCTACTTTACGTAATAAAAATGTTAAAAGGCATAATTTTGCCCTGCAATGATATATTTTTAAAAAATAGCATATACAGATTGAATCTGTACCTCGTTTGCATTTTTTTGAGGTTCATTGAAAAAAAAAGTTAATAAACCGTCATTTGACTCAACTGAAGCGCTCCAACCTCCTTAATAGTAGTAGTACTCGTTTTATTTCCCAAGTATACCCTTCTGCGTTTTTACACAGTACCTCCCTATATATGCCCCCCCCCCCGTTTAAGATTATAATACAGAGCAATATAATTTCTTCTTCTTGCTTAGATTTTTTGCTTCACTTGCTCAGCCTTTCCATGTACCTGCAAAGTTTTAGCACTGGCCCTCCCTTCAGTGCATACTTCATTTTGGCTTTTAGGTTTTTCCTTGCCTTGCGATTTTACCCATACTATCAGATCATATACCACCTTTTTTAAAAAAACATTCATTCCTTTACTTTTTCGCATTCACATATGTCGACCAGGGTCGCTACTCGTCTCTGACATGCAGGACAATTTGTCCCTATATAGCCCTTGTCTCCTTCCCTTTCAACGTTCCCAGATCTCATTATTACCCACAACTCCTTTTCTCATTATTACCCACAACTTCCATTTTCCCTCTTGTTCCCTTGTACTCGCCATAATTTTCTATTTCTAGACTCGATTTTGTGTCTTTGTACCCGCTGCAGTACGTTGACTTCTCTATTTTGCTCCAGTCTTCCTGTATTTTCTGGTCAATTTTTATTTTGCTTGCCAGCTCCATTGCCAGCTCCACTCCTGCCGTATTCCCGTTTTTTATTTTTTACCATGCTTGCAAATCCCCCGTTTCTTCCATAGCTTATTTTATTTTCTTTCTCAATTTTGTTGGATTTCCGTTCATAATGTATCTAGCTTCCTCCCTCGGGCACACCTTTTGCCATCTGCAGTTGTCCATATTCATTTTTTCACCTCTGTTTCTCGGATCGCGCTTCTACATTTCGATGGTTGTTCCCCGGTAGACTACTACCATCCTCTAAATGTATTTAGTTTGACGTATATTCTTTTCCACCTATCACCATCTGGGTGTATTTAGCCTGCAGCCTTTCTATCACGTTTTTTTATGCCAGCCCCATAAATCTATCCCATGAAATATTCCACTTTTCGCTAAAGACTTTATTTATCACACTCTCTTGAAAAATCTTGAAATTGCCTGCATTATTTTTTCCGCTATAATCCTGGTGTGTTTTTCGAACGAGTACCAGATGAAAACCAAACCCGCCTGTATTTTTGGTCCTTTACTATTTACAATTTCTCTCCCTCATAATTATATCTCTACCCTTTGCAATTCCTTCTTCTTTTTCGGTATCATGATTTTTTTCATATGGATGGTGAGTTTATGATCGGCTACGTATTTTTCAATTGATCCTAACATCTATCGAGGCCTTCGTCGTCATCAGTGACTAACACGGCCTCATCCGCGAAATTTACTCCATATATTTTTACCTTTCTTATTACTGAGTCCCCTTTATTTTTTTTGCCACACCTCGTCTATATCGCCTATAAATCAACTAAATAACGCAGGGCTGAGAGGGCATTGTTGTACTCCTTTTGTTGTGGTGAATTCTTCGGTTAAACCTTCCCCGGTTATTACCTCGTTCGTCGTCGTCTCGTATAATTTTCGAATCTTTTTCACGCACTGTTCCTTTAGTCCTATTTTCCGTAATGTATTGATTAGAATCCCCCTGTCTATTTTGTCAAATGCAGCCTTGAAATCCACGAACACCCCGAACAATTTGCTTCTCTTTTCGCTTAGTTTTTTATTGATCAGTGCGTTTGACCTCTAGTGCTCCATCCCAAGTTTGCCTGGCACTTTTTTCGTCTTTTTCTTCCGTCGATGTCTCCTGCAGCACGATAAGATCAGAGCTCTTTAACTAGTCCTACACTTCTCGTATTTTCCCTGCATCCGCTATGGTCCAGATGAACACTTTCAGTTCCCTATTTTGCGGGGTTCTTTGTTCTTTTTGTTTCGCCCCTATTTTCGAAACAGCCGGATCTCCCTCGTGTATCTCGTTCGGTCTTGTCCTCTGTTTTTCTTCGCCGCTTTTTTCCACGTGCTCTCCCCAGTTGCCGCTTAAATCGTCCCATCTTCTCCATTGGCCGCAAATTTGATTTTTCTGTAGTTTTGTTCCCGCGTTTTTTCCTTTGTCACTCGATTGTTTTGCTTGTTGCTCGATTCATCTTTCTACCCCTTTTTCTTTTCGTGTCCATTTGTCTGTGACTTGAATCCTTCCTCTTCCTTTTCAGAAGTTGCTTTTCGTCACTTCTATTTTATTTCTAGTCTTTACAAGTTCAACCAGCGTTCCTTATTTCACTCTTCTCCATCGTCTTATTTGCAGTATTATGCCTGTCTACTACCGTATGTCCCCCTTGATATCTCTCCTAGCGTTTTTTCCCGCATATTTTATCCCTATTAGAAACTTTGAAAAAGTAAAAAAAGAACGCCAAGTAATACAAAATCCCGCCGAAAACATTATTGCTTGTCTTACCATATTAAAAATTCTGATTCTTCTTAGAATATTTTTAATTTAAATTTTAACAATGGTTTTATTATATTATTTCAATTCAAATGTGCAAAAAGAGTAAATTAACTTTTTATAAAATAACCGAGCAAGTTTACTAAAAATTTTGTGAACAAAATTATTAAACCTTAAGAATAATATTTTTCGAAATATTTTATTTTCATTTAAACAAATCGTCTTGCTGTAGTACCATAAAATCGGTATGACCATTATACAGGGTGTCCCAAAACTCAACGATAATCTGAGACCGGATGAAAGGCCAAGTTATACCTGTTCTGGGGAAAATACAAAAAAAAATCCATATCACTCAGTTCAGCGATAATAGACATTTAAAAAAAAAAGTTGAAATTCGACACCCTTGGTCGCATTTTCAAGTCCTGTGACCACCAATGTCACAATTTCGCTGTGATTTTTTTAATTTCGTGATCTTCATTAACGATGCTATTAATCGCAACTACAAATTAATGCAAAAAACATTGTTAATTTAATAAAATAAGTTAAGTTTTAGTGAGTCATGGTTCACAAAAATATTGTTACTTAACTTTGACACTTCATTTTGAAAAAAAAATGTACTACACTACCCTTGGCAAGTTATTTCAAAAGATGGCGCATTTAATCAAGATTTCAAAATGGTGCAACACTTGCCACTTTTCTTGGCATTAAAAATTTTATTTCTTATTTTTTTCAAATTGAGCTCATTTTGAACAACTCAACATTAGGAATTTTTGTTTCTAAAATTTGTTATTTTTTGTTTCTGGTCTGAAATAAAATTATTATTTTTAGTAAAGAGGTAATTAAGTCAGTTAATAACCAATTTTTATTGTAAAAAACATATGTTTTTTACAATAAAAATTGGTTATTAACTGACTCAATTACCTCTTTACTAAAAATAATAGTTATTTCAAAAGATGGCGCATTTAATCAAGATTTCAAAATGGTGCAACACTTGCCACTTTTCTTGCCATTAAAAATTTTGTCTTATTTTTTTCAAATTGAGCTCATTTTGAACAACTCAACATTAGGAATTTTTGTTACTAAAATTTGTTATTTCTTGTTTCTGGTCTGAAATAAAATTATTATTTTTAGTAAAGAGGTAATTGAGTCAGTTAATAACCAATTTTTATTGTAAAAAACATATGTTTTTTAGTTAATAACCAATTTTTATGGTAAAAAACATATGTTTTTTACAATAAAAATTGATTATTAACTGACTCAATTACCTCTTTACTAAAATTAATAATTTTACTTCAGACCAGAAACAAAAAATAACAAATTTTAGTAACAAAAATTCCTAATGTTGAGTTGTTCAAAATGAGCTCAATTTGAAAAAAAAGACATAAAATTTTTAATGGCAAGAAAAGTGGCAAGTGTTGCACCATTTTGAAATCTTGATGAAATGCGCCATCTTTTGAAATAACTATTATTTTTAGTAAAGAGGTAATTGTGTCAGTTAATAACCAATTTTTATTGTAAAAAACATATGTTTTTTACAATAAAAATTGCTTATTAATTGTCAGTTAATAACCAATTTTTATTGTAAATAAATTATTGTCAGTTAATAACCATTGTATTGTAATAACCATTGTATTGTAATAACTGACAGTCAGTTAATAACCATTGTATTGTAATAACTGACAATAATTTATTGCAAATAAATTATTGTCAGTTAATAACCAATTTTTATTGTAAAAAACATATGTTTTTTACAATAAAAATTGGTTATTAACTGACTCAATTACCTCTTTACTAAAAATAATAATTTTATTTCAGATTAGAAACAAAAAATAACAAATTTTAGTAACAAAAATTCCTAATGTTGAGCTGTTCAAAATGAGCTCAATTTGAAAAAAATAAGAAATAAAATTTTTAATGGCAAGAAAAGTGGCAAGCGTTGCACCATTTTGAAATCTTGATCAAATGCGCCATCTTTTGAAATAACTTGCCAAGGGTAGTGTAGTGCATTTTTTTTTGAAAATGAAGTGTCAAAGTTAAGTAATAATATTTTTGTGAACCATGACTCACTAAAACTTAACTTATTTTATTAAATTAACAATGTTTTTTGCATTAATTTGTAGTTGCGATTAATAGCATCGTTAAGGAGGTACAGTGATGACCATGCTAGTAAACTTAGAGTCTATTTCACGCCGCAATACCGCCACGTTTTAGATATATGTATAGGGCCTATTTTTCGAGAAATATTTTTTAAGTATTGAATTTCGAGTTTCCTATTATTCTTATAATATGGAAACAACCTTAATAATCTACTACTCGACTTCAGTAGTACGCCATATCGTTGACGTTTAGCATCGTCGCATTTTCGGTGGTTGTCATCGGTTCCACGCGCCCGGCTTATTATTTTTTGTATCCGGTTAACATGGAGAAAGAAAATACTGTGGAAGTTTATCGAGGAATAACGGGATTGTACCTGAAGTCCAGTTTAGAGACAAATGTAGATTCTGACGGACAAGAATTAGAAAATGAAAAGATAATATTGCGATTGCAGATAAAAAAACGTCGCGTTGAAGTTAACCTCAATGTCCAATGTCCAATCTGTCCAAAGTCAAAACATTTTTCACCGATTGTTATGTTATTTTTCCCTTTCCCAATTTTCACAATATTTGCAGGTATAAAAAGCAACGTTTATTTTATATGACGGTTCTCCTATGCTGAATTTATATATAGATGCGTTGTATAGGTACGTGTCGCCAGAAAAATTGAGATGCCTTTGCTGTACGTAAAAGAACTTCAAGTAAATATCGACGAAAGGCCCTTTATAAGCCATAAAAAATGTACGGCTTCACATAATCATATTTTTAATTCGTGTTGAAAATATTCGATAGACGAATCAAATTTGCGCGGGTATCCGGCGTTGCCACACTTCGAGCAAGACGGCTGCTGTTACGTCACGAGACGTCTCTCTCTCTAAATACTTCGGTTTTTCGCGCCTTCATTTCTAAATTTATTGCTTATCTCTGCGGTGAGCTTTCCACTTGAAGGTGCCTTATTGATCACAACGAATCAACGAACGCAGCCGTCAGTTTTTTTTACGTGTGTCTTGGCTCCAAGTAGTACAAAAAAATCGATATATGAGAGGACAGGCACATTTTATCGTCTACGTGTGACTAATTCACCAACTTTAACAGTTAATAACTCGGAAACTGTACGGTAAATCTCGTGGAAACTCCGCATACGCATGGACGAAGGTCTCGAGAATGTTAGTAAAAAAAATCGGGCTTTTATCTTGGACTCGCTCCAATCACCGTACCTCCTTAATGAAGATCACGAAATAAAAAAAATCACAGCGAAATTGTGACATTGGTGATCACAGGACTTGAAAATGCGACCAAGGGTGTCGAATTTCAACTTTTGTTTTAAATGTCTATTATCGCTGAACTGAGTGATATGGATTTTTTTTTGTATTTTTCCCAGAACTGGTATAACTTGGCCTTTCATCCGGTCTCAGATTATCGTTGAGTTTTGGGACACCCTGTATGAAAGTACAACGTGTAAGTACCACACAAGTACACTGGAAATGCTGTGACCCGGCGTCCATGGTTAAGAAAAAATCTCACATCAGCAAAGGTTTTTTCATCTATATGGATTAGCGTAAATTTATTGAAATTTTTTGTACATTATTAAGTGTCATTTCAATAACATTCCGTGAAATGTGTACGCGAAAATATCCACAAACAAGCCGGCGACAAAGCTTTTCCAAGAACGCCTTTGGAAAAACACGATTTGCGTTGTTCACTGTATCTCAGCTAGGAATTATCTGAAATTAAGTACCATTAAAATTTAGTCAAAGTATCATCAAATCCTCCCCCCAGTGGTCGTTGATAATTTCTTTTTTCATTTCTAAATTTTTGGTGGTCATGTAAAGTGAAAAGTGCTATTTTTTACCAAAAATTCCGCCATTTTGGCGGTGGAAAACCCCCTCAATGTAAAAAAGTCTCAAACTAACCGTTGGGGGGAGGTATTTTATATGTAGAAAGTGTGCACCAAGTTTGAAGTAATTCGGTCATGTAGTTTTCAAATAGCAGTGAACACGGACTTTGAAAAAGAGGTTCCGAGAAAAACGCGTTTGAAGTTTTAGAAGCTAAACATTGATTTTTTTTTTCAACTTACACTGAATCACTCCCTGCAACTTACACTGAAAGACTCCCTGCAGCAGCTTAGATGTCTTGAGCCTCTTTTTTTCAAGCCTTTGCCTAATCCTGGCTTCTTTGCTCTGCTTCTCAGCTTTTATCTCGGCCCTGTTGATGCGACAGTTATCCTCCATTCTTGCGTATTTGTGAGCGCTCGGCCCAACGCTGATGTTCATATCCGATAGAACGGTGAGAAAAGCACCAGCACCTTCATTGAAAGTGCATGCAGCCACGTAGGATGCAAATTCAACGATTTGCTGCCCTGTAATTTTTTCGGTGCAATCCTCCAAATTAGCTGGTTCAGACTTTCGTTGGCATTTTGGGTAAAACCTCCAAGACACCTTTCAAGAAGTTCATCCTTGCTCAGATCTTCGTAAATCGGTTTGATTGCTTGTAAGACATCTTCTGGAAGTGGAGTGTAATTGTGTTTAAAATGTTCCACTCCTGTTGTGCTAGAGCTTTTTGATAAGGACACCACGAGTCCTTGCCGCTCAGGCACTTATCGTGTTAAGGGTTATCGTCTGTCGACTGCTGGTGGTAGTACGTTGCCCAGATTGCATTTTTAATTTTCTCTAGCGAATCACATTTATGTCTTATTGCTGCTCCGTAGTATCGACTCAAATTATCGATGACTTTTCCGGCGAGTTTTCCTTTGCCGCAGAATACTTTACTTCGCCGTTTTTTACCTGAATTTTTTCCTGTTTTCACGACTTTATCTTCAACAGTATTTTTTACCAGATCACGTCGACGTTTTCCCATTCTCTTTTGCACGTGTCCTACACATTCTTTTTTATTTATAGTGAAATTTTCACCGTAAGGTTTCGCTTTCACTAAATTGCCATAAGTTTTGCTATCGCCGTCTCCGACATAGTTGCTGATCTTTGCTCCATACTTTTCCTCTGAGCGGCGGAACATCTCGCTTGCTGCGCCTACTTCCATGTTACCTGATGGTCCGGTGTGATTGGCTTGACATTCATTATTATCAACGTGTTCTTCGTGCCACTCTTCAAATTCAGTTGTATCCATTTTTTTCCCACAATTTGCAAGACTGACAATACAAACTACTTACGAAAATATCAATAACTTGTCCAGTCCAATAACCAATCAATGAAGTGACGCCAAACAAGAAGCTAAAGCCTTGCTTCTGCTACGTGACGTCGCCAGAAACGTTCAAAGTATCAGACTTCCGAATTTGCCCTTGTTTTCTCTTTTTCTTCGTCTGCGGCGGAAAGAAGAAATTGTTCAGCAGTCGTTTCGACGTAGGAGCAAATCGATTTCATAATATCCAAATAAGACGATGTGGCTAAAAATTACTTGCAATGTCCATTAGACCGCAAAACTTGCTACAGCCTGCTAAACCCAAACCTAATGTACGCATTACGAAAACAAATCAAGTCTTGATTTCGTAGCGATGACCAGTTTTCTCACTCGACGGTATATAGCGTAGATCACAATTGGCACATTTTACCTGGATTTGAAAGCCAAGACCTCCTTTTTTACAACTTTTGAACGCAATTGAACCATCATACTGAGCACATTTCACCAAACTTGCAATTGTTGAGAAAACAAGCAAAAAATCGACGATTCTATAATGATTTTCAATGGCTTCCGGCACGCTCGCACTGGTATTGAAACTTTATCGTTTTCGATGATGCACTCTTCGTATTAGCTTCATCCTTTTTTTTTTACATGGATGAGGCCTTTTTTCGATCTGCACAAATAAGTTCTTATATCTGTTCGGTCACCTCTTGAAACTTTAGACAATCTCGGCATTCTTAATCAGAACATTTCTTGACGAAATTATAAAATCACTGACAACAAGCGCTCGGCCGAACGTACAAGTTTCTCTTTTGAAAATATTATACATCTATAATATATGTTTATAGCTTTTGTTTCTCTTAAATCAATAATACGTCTCTTTACTCAATAAAACCTTTTCGAAACAGAATAATGGGAAGGACGATCGCCAAGTGAATAAACTGCATACCTGCTCGTCAGCTGCGCGCTGCCTTTCCGACCGCCCGCAGTTGTCGGAGCTACAGTGTTAGAGGAGCGGAACTAAATAGTTAATAACTTCGAGAGTTTTGCTCTGATTGACTTGAAATTTTAGGATTATATTCATGTAATGTTTAACTATAAGAAAAGACAAAAAAATTGATTTTTCAAAAGTGCGAACCCCTACCGTCCCTTTAAGGTAGTATGTGCACGAACCTCCTGATTATAAAAAAAAAAATTTTGTGTTATATGTTGTACTATAGACATAGAGAATGTGGTCCGCGAAAAATCCGCATGCCCTACCGGCTAAATACAATAGTCATTAAAACCTAGTGCATTGGTTTAGTGGTTGGCGTGCTGGCCAGCAGATCGAGCGGTCGCGGGTTCGAAACCCAGTCGCGTACTTTCGTCGTGAAATGTTTTTCTTCTACATTTTTCGGCGTTAGATAACTAGTTGCGTGACTGGGAAGGGAACTTGTGACCGGCTGTATCGGTATAGGTTTTCCGCAGTTGCCCTATGCCCATGGCAGATGTCATGGTGAATACGATACAAAGGAAGAAGTCGGCTGCAGCCGCAAGGTGGGGGTGCGGTGGAATGGGAGATAGGGGAGATTTGTGGAATGGGTGATAGAGGGGGTGGGGTTGTGGATAAGAGGAGGTAAGAGCGAAGTTCAGGCGAATTGGGGCGCGTAAAAAGGGAAAGACCCTGTACGGCTGGAACAAACCAATAAAAAAAATACTATAGTAATCAAGAGGGAATGATACCCAAGCAAACCTTCGACGCAGCCCCGGCTCGAGTCAGTAGGGCAGAGCACTGCTCCCTACCGCTAGATGTCATAGCGCGCGTTCATCACGAAAGCGTGTTCGTTTCGAACGCGCGCTGCGATGGAGTCGCGGGCCACGTTGCATCGAAGCAAACATTTTTATGTCTCGACGCAACGTGTGGGTGCGCATGTGTCTGTGTGCATACAGTGGGGAATTTTCACGAGAACGTGGCCATAAATCAGGGGATTATCGGAGTTTTTCCAAATTTGGTATACTTACGTTTTCGGCATCGTTAAGTACGAATCTGATATCAAAATTTGAAAAAAAAAAAAAATGGCGGCTGAATTATGGCCGATCAAAACAATTAATTTGTGATAAATTCGATTGAAAATTCATCTACCCGACGTTTTCGGGGTCGCTGATCACGAATCTGATATGAAAATTTAGAAAAACAAAGAGGCTGCTCCAATATGGCCGATCAAAATATGAAATTCAAAATAAATTCGATAAAAAATCCTCTTTCCCGATGTGTTCGGGGTCGCCGATTACGAATCTTATATCAAAATTTATAAAAACAAAATGGCGGCTCCAATATGGCCAATCAAATTATGAAATTCGTGTAAAATTTGATTGAAAATCCACTCTCCTGATATTTTTGAGGTAGCTGATTACGGGGCTAATATAAAAATTTGGAAAAACAACATGCAGGACGCAAAATATGTTTGTAGAGCGGCTGCTATAATAGATTAGAAAATAGATTTGGAAATTTCGGAAAAAATAATTATTTTCTTGCAATATGGTAAACAGTCATTATTGCTACAAATTTTAAATAATTTTACTCCGATTCCGATTAAAAAAAATCGTTTGTAATACTAGGGCTCGCTAGTAGTAAAATGGCTTCTGATGACGTGCTTCAATTTCTTTTGAGGCAGTTTCTTCAAGTTTGTGATAAAGGGGTCAGATGACACTAGCAGCTAATTGAAAATATCCTGCATGGTATTTTCACGCCATGATTTACGAGAAAATCCGTCCCGAAATTTCTTAATATCTTTATATCTTGCTTCTTGAGCCTCCTCTGATAATTGTCCAATAGATAAAATAGCCGAACCTATGATCGAAGAACCATGGATCAATATTTTGTGCACGGGTGTTGGCATATAATACCATGAATATTCGCTCACGAACTGTTTCACAGTTTCTAACGCGTATTTTTTTAAGTTGTCCACATTAATATCGTACCCACACGCGATCACTTGTAGAGTTACGTGAAATCTTTTTATAAGTTCTTCTTCCAAGCCAGTTATCACTGATGTTATTTCGTGGTTTTCAAAAAAGCGCCGTGCAGTGTTTCCATCATTGGTGCTCCCAGGCTTTGAACGATCCACTATTAACCCCAATTAAAATTTCAAAGTTTTTTTTTTTTTAATTTGCGCTTTACGATAGTTGACCAGCTTTTTTCATCTTCGGTTCGGGCCTGCCACTTTTTCAGATTGAGTTTGTAAGATAGATGCAAAAGGCACTCAAAGAATCGGATCCACGCATGTAACGAAGACATTTCGAACTTTAAGTTCTCTTCATTCACCTCTCTTTCCAGGATTTTGTGGACATTGTTAAAAATGTTTGACGTAGCTCCACATAAATAGCAACTCTGTGTAGAACTCGTAGACGTAACAGCATTGCAGACTTTTCCATCTATCATCGTAAACAGCATTTTATAATTAACTGTTACTTCTCTGCCATCGATTCCAATTTTTAATGGTTTTAAGGATGAGATTTTCGGGGATTCTACGATAACCGTGGCGCCACGATTCTTGTGTATCTCGGCAAGAGAAATCGAAAGTAAAAAATACAATTTTTCGATATCCATAATAGTTTTCGAGATATCGAATTTTTTAATTTATTTTAGAAAGATTTTTTTTATACTCATTGGAACGTATTTCTGTGGTGTAATGTATGGGGGGGGGGGGGGGGTCTGGGGGGTTTGTTGGACCCCCCCAGCAGAGTCAAGAGGCAGAGCCTCTTGTGGGGGCGGAGGGGACAAGCACCCGGAGGGGTTTGCGGGCGCGGAGCCCCCCGTAAGACAAAAATATAGTGTTTGAATGGATGAATATCTGGGATATACAGGGTGGCCGGAACATTGACGTCTAAAAATCAAATTTAGGTTCCTTATATCGTGGGGTATCCGAATAACTCCCATGTATGTCCCGCGACTTTTCATAGTTTTCGACTTATGAATTTTTTTCTGAATTTTTGAGAATTTTCGACCCGACCAATTTTAAAAAAATCTAAAAAAAGTAGAGGACTTTGTCGAGATTTTTTTTTGCAACGGAATCTTCATGAGTAGTACTTTTATGCATAAAATAATCAGGTTCGTAACTGTGATGAAAGTTATGAAAATGTTGGTCTAAAGTGAAACATTTACGTGCGGTAAATTATGAGTTAAATGTTCAACTTTAAATTATAAAATCTAAACAGGTGACTTCATGGTTCCTAATTAGGCCTCAAGAATGCGCTAGAATCTCAGCTTTCATAATCATTCACTTCGACAAATTTTGCTTGGCATCTCAATGAACTCGAATGGCACAATTACTTTTGTTGGATAATAGTTGCTCCAAATGTTCCACCTGATCCTGGAAATCCGCGGCCAAGTACTGTTGCATTATTGAAAAGATCCCCTTTCGTTTACATGTAATAACAGACTTTCCAGAACCTACAAAGAAAGAATAGTATTTAGTATTAATTATAAATGGCATAGCAATTCGAATAAGGATTAGACATACGCTTTTGTGCATTTGGTCATACTTCATTAGAATGCGGATGTGGCGTTCCGAATACAATAATAAATTTCGAATAAATCCTTTCCCCTCTCGGAAACAATTTGTACGTGTGCTAAAACAGGTATCAGAATTTTGACGACGAATATATTTATATATTTCGAATTTATTATCAGAGCGAACCAGTTGAACAAGTCCACGTAGGTTAAAGCAGCTCCAGGTAAGCGAGCTACCTGCCCAGGTCGCCTGATGAGGCAGCCGGCATGCGGGCGCGCGGTGAGCGAGCGCGGGGGCCTTCTCAGATCACGCATTCGGTCACTAAAAATGCTGACGAACGCGCGGCGCACCTTTGCGCACTCTCTTCGACACTCCATTCGAAAGCTGATATTCTAAGCTACAATTTAAAAAAAACGAAGGCAGGATCTCGCAGGATTCCATACTAAAGGTCTACGCAAAATTAATATTTAGTTCCTACGAAGGCACTTCTCAGGATTATCGTTAGACTACGTAAACATGGACAATAAATGCTATATTTTAACCCATTAACGCCCAAGAATCGCAATTTTTTCCTTCATTTTCAAGCCAGATTTTTATTATATAAAAAAAATCATAAAAAATGAAGAGATA
This sequence comes from Ophion obscuratus, assembly GCA_964007375.1. Taxonomy (NCBI): domain Eukaryota; kingdom Metazoa; phylum Arthropoda; class Insecta; order Hymenoptera; family Ichneumonidae; genus Ophion; species Ophion obscuratus. The sequence continues at coordinate 53,981,610 of OZ023314.1, forward strand.
CGTTCCCTAGTATTTTCGGGGCTGCTCTTTCAGAATCTGGGGTCAAAATCGGGTTTTGTCCATTAGGAAAAAAAATATAGCGGGTTTTAAACAAAAAAAACAAGAAAAATCAATGACACTTTTTTTTCAAAATTTTTTTTTACCTCGAAGCCGTTGAAAAGTCCGGTTTTTTTCAACCATGGGTGCATATAGTGACGATTGAACAATCAATTTTTTTAATTCGTCGTTGTCAACATTTTCACCCCCAAAATGGCGCTTTTCACCCCCTGAGTGACACGAAAAATTTCACGCTCGGTGTCCCAAATCAAAAGTAGTTGGATTTGGACGAAAATTGGTCCTCGGAGGTTTTTGAGGTCGCTGATTATGATTCTGCTCTCAAAATTCCGAAATTAAAAATGGCGGATCCAATATGGCGGACACAAATGCAAAAGTTCATTTGAATTGGATAAAACATGGTACTCAGGGGTTTTCGAGGTCGCTGATTATGATTCTGCTCTCAAAATTCCGAAATTCAAAATGGCGGATGCAATATGACGGACACAAATGCAAAAGTTCATTTGAATTGGATAAAACGTGGCACTCGAGGGTTTTCGAGGTCGCTGATTATGATTCTGCTCTCAAAATTCCGAAATAAAAAATGGCGGTTTCAATATGGCGGACACAAATGCAAAAGTTCATTTGAATTGGATAAAACGTGGCACTCGGGGGTTTTCGAGACCGCTGATTATGATTCTGCTCTCAAAATTCCGAAATTAAAAATGGCGGATCCAATATGGCGGACAAAAATGCAAAAGTTCATTTGTATCGGATGGAATATGGCACTCGGGGATTTGCGAGGTCGCTGATTATGAGTCTGCTCTCAAAATTCCGAAATTAAAAATCGCGGATCCAATATGGCGGACACAAATGCAAAAGTTCATTTGAATTGGATAAAACGTGGCACTCGGGGGTTTTCGAGGTCGCTGAATATGATTCTGCTCTCAAAATTTGAAAGCCTTTGGGTATTCAAATACCAGAAAATACCAGGTATTTAAATATCCAAAGGCTTTCGAATTTTGAGAGCAGAAATATAATAAGCGACCTAGAAAACCCTCGAGTGCCACGTTTTATCCAATTCAAATGAACTCTTGCATTTGTGTCCGCCATATTGGATCCGCCATTTTTAATTTCGGAATTTTGAGAGCAGAATCATCATCAGCGACCTCGAAAACCCCCGAGTGTCACGTTTTATCCAATTCAAATGAACTTTTGCATTTGTGTCCGCCATATTGGATCCGCCATTTTGAATTGCGGAATTTTGAGAGCAAAATCATAATCAGCGACCTCGAAAACCCCCGAGTGCCACGTTTTATCCAATTCAAATGAACTATTGCATTTGTGTCCGCCATATTGGATCCGCCATTTTGAATTTCGGAATTTTGAGAGCAGACTCATAATCAGCGACCTCGAAAACCCCCGAGTGCCACGTTTTATCCAATTCAAATGAACTTTTGCATTTGTGTCCGCCATATTAAAACCGCCATTTTTTATTTCGGAATTTTGAGAGCAGAATCATAATCAGCGACCTCGAAAACCCCCGAGTGCCACGTTTTATCCAATTCAAATGAACTTTTGCATTTGTGTCCGCCATATTGGATCCGCCATTTTTAATTTCGGAATTTTGAGAGCAGAATCATAATCAGCGACCTCGAAAACCCCCGAGTGCCACGTTTTATCCAATTCAAATGAACTTTTGCATTTGTGTCCGCCATATTGGGTCGGCCATTTTGAATTTCGGAATTTTGACAACAGAATCGTAATCAGCGACCTCAAAAACCTCTGAGTACCAATTTTCGTCCAAATCCAACTACTTTTCATTTGGGACACCGAGCGTAAAATTTTTCGTGTCACTCAGGGGGTGAAAAGCCCCATTTTGAGGGTGAAAATGTTGACAACGACGAATTCAAAAAATTTATTGTTCAATCGTCACTATTCTATGCACCCATGGTTGAAAAAAAAACCGGACTTTTCAACGGCTTCGAGGTGAAAAAAAATTTTGAAAATTTTTTTTTTCCTAATGGACGAAACCCGATTTTGACCCCAGATTCTGAAAGAGCACCCTCGAAAATACTAGGGAACGTATCTCTTCATTTTTTATGATTTTTTTATATAATAAAAGTCTGGCTTGAAAATGAAGGAAAAAATCGCGATTCTTGGGCGTTAATGGGTTAATTGTTAAATAGGCTAATTTTTCTACTACCTTGAGGAAGAGTATCCATTTTGTTAAAATTGACTAGCACTTTACGCTGCTGAGTTATAGTTGTTTAAAGTTTAACTGAAACAGAGCGAAACTGAATAACAGAGTGAAACAGTGCGCGACTGTCACTGACAAAGGTCGACTTTGCACTGAAATATCTAACAAGGCACGACCGTGGGGTCGGGGATTTGGCCGAATTTTTTTGTGGTAAAGTAGGAACCCCTAGCACCTCACGTGGTTAAAGCAGTAGGACGCACAACTCGGAAAATTTAGGGAAAAATCGCTTCAAAGTATTTTAGGCGCCTTATGAGCTTAGAATGTCAGGCACTTGTCGAGCCGCTGTCTAGCCTAGACGGTTAGGGCTCGGTCTTTTGCGCCGGAGGTCGATTCCTCCTTTGGGTCTTGTTTTTTTTTTTTTGTTATCCCAACAATTGTGCAAAACGTTTCTAGTCCCTACGTTATTTTTTAAAAATTATTTTCTTTTTTTTTCAGTAAAACAATTCATAACGGTGGGTTTTTTATTCTTCATTGTAAAGTATATGAGGAGAAACATTGGGATTTTAATGAGAATAACAAAGTCGATTAGGAAAAATTCAATTTTTATTCATATAATAATTATATACAAAAACCGCAGTGGTAATTATCGTAGAAACAAACAAAGCAATAATTTTTGCGACATCTTGCGCAATATATAAAAGCGGATTTTTTACAATCGCAGGGAGTTTGCAATACATCCGTACAAAAACATGTCCCATTAAGATTCATGAAAATGTTTCTAGTAACTGATAATTTTGAGGCAAACCAGGCGTATTGAATCATGTCCCGAAATATTGTTGACGATAATTGATGGTGAATTATTGAATGGATTTTTATAGAATCTTCCTGGGAATCAATTTCACGATTCTGCTCTAACAAGTCGCTGCAATTTACTAGAAACATTTTCATGAATGTTAATGGGACATGTTTTTGTACGGATGTATTGCAAACTCCCTGCGATTGTAAAAAATCCGCCTTTATATGTTGCGCAAGATGTCGCAAAAATTATTGCTTTGTTTGTTTCTGCGATAATTACCACTGCGTTTTTTGTATATAATTATAATATGAATAAAAATTGAATTTTTCCTAATCGACTTTGTTATTCTCATTAAAAACCCAATGTTCCTCCTCATATACTTTACAGTGAAAAATAAAAAAAACCTACCGTTATGCATGGCTTTATTGAAAAAAAAAATAATGGAGGAATAAGAAACGTTTTGAATAATTGTTCGGATAAAAAAAAAAGAAAAAAAATACGATCCGGAGGAGGAATCGAACTCGAGACCTCCGGCGCAAAAGACCGAGCTCTAACCGTCTAGACTAGACGCCAGCTCGACAAATGCCTTACATTTCAAACTCATAAGGCGCCTAAGAAACTTTCAATCGATTTTTCTCGGAATTTTCCGAGTAGTGCGTCCTACTACTTCTACCACGTGAAGTGCTAGGGGATTTCTTTCACAAAAAAAAATTCGGCCAAATCCCCGACACCACGGTCATGCCGTCTCCTTGTAAGAGACTATGAGGGATAAAGAGTCGGAACAGCCAGGGCCGTAAGCGGAAATTAGTTCTCAACCAATTTCTCTAGTCGTTGTGCTTGCATGAAAAAGTTGGTCTTTCGATTTTTGGCCACGTTTTCGTGAAAATTCCCCACTGTGTGTCGAGCGCACGCGGTTGAAGATTGTTTTCTTCCCGCATGCTGTCCCTTCGTAGCGAGTACATATTTCGTGTGGGTATATACACGTATGTATTCACACGCTGATCCACGATCGGTGTGGACCAGGAAGCTGGCTTCTTTTAGAATTTTTGCTACGCGAATTGTCCGCTGTTTGTAGTGTCCTACTCTGCCACTCGCAGCGCTAGTTGTTCTCGAACAATCCTCATGCGCGCGCAGGGACTATGTATATATACACACGCACTCATATAATCGGGCAATACCCACATAACACCATCACTGCACACTGATGGTTTCATATGGTGTATTTCTATACACGTGCACAATTTATTAACCTACCATTTTTGTCTTAGGAATTTATCTATTATTCATTAAATGTCCATTGCTATAACTCTATTGTCTAATAATCGTGCCAACTAACAATCATAAAGATAAATATCGAAACGGAACTATTTGGTACCAAATTATAACTTTCCCAATAGGTCAATTACTAAATCTAAAAAAAAAGCTTCCAGCAATTACACTATTGTTATTTATAAGCTCTTGCCAGTCTTCGAATGCTAGGATCGGCTGGTACGGTAAAAAATTCACCTTTTTAGAGTTACGCGGGTACCCTGAGGTACAATCGCGCACAATACACGGCGTTAGTACACGAATATAAGTAATTTCAGCAATTTAATCAATTCCGCACCTCGACTTAAACTGCAAACGTTAAAATTACGAGTCAAGTAGTTGTATTCGTCGTCGTAGTTATGTACGTTATGTACGCAGTGCGGGCCTCGCGCCTTCGCAATAAGAATATTGTCAGTAACCTACTAGCGCCACGGGAAGAGGTAGAACTAAATAAAACCGGTCGAAGAGCGTAGCAATTTTATATACGGTAAGGGATAGGCGGTGCCAGCCCCCTGGTGTGGACAAAGAATTTCATTTTCTTCGTCAACGCCGACTTCGCACGAAATTCGAGATCACGGAGAATCTCAATTCCGTAGCAAGAGTTCTTGCTGGCGGCTCGCGCTTTTCTGCAGCGAGATAATTGTTAAAAATTAATTATTTTTAACAATACTCACAAATGTGCGTTACTTCCTATACCTATACCTATACGCGCTGAAAAAACAAGCGCAAAAAATTATGCAAAAATAATTGTAAAAAAAACTATTTTTATATTTATTCTCGATCACGGGTATGATCCGTAGATACGGTGTTTTCTAGATCTTTCAATTAGCAAATATGATTGCTGCTTATGCGCTGTAAAAACAAACGCAAAAAATATCATTAAAAGAATATTTTTGCTTTTTTTCTCGATCACGGGTATGGTCGGTAGATGAGGTATTGCATATATCTCTCAGTCAGCAAATATGATAGCTACTTAAGCACTGCAAAAACAAATGGTAAAAATTACGCAAAAATAATTGTTCAAATAGTAATTTTTGCATTTATTCTCGATCACGGGTATGATCCGTAGATACGGTACTTTCTATACCTCTCAGCAATTATGATTGCTGCTTACGCGCTACAAAAAGTAACGGTAAAAATGACGAAAAAATAATTGTTTAATCAATTATTTTTGCATTTATTCTCGATCACAGATTTAATTAGTAGATACGGTACTTTCTATATCTCTCAGAAAATATTATTACTGTTTACGCGCTGCAAAAAACAATGGTAAAAATGACGCAAAAAATAATTGTTTAAACAATTATTTTTGCATTTATTCTCGATCACAGATGTAATCGGTAGATGCGGTACTTCCTATACCTCTCAGCAAATATTATTGCTGTTTACGTGTTGCAAAAACAAATAGTAAAAATGAGGCAAAAATAATTGTTTGAACAATTTCATTTGCATTTCTATTCGACCACGGTCGTGATGGGGTTGATACGGTACTTTCTACTTAAAAAAACTTGAACAAGTAAAAAATGAACGCCAAGTAATAAAAAATGCCCTGGAAAAAATTATCGGTCGTTTCACTATCTACAAAATTCTGATTAACCTCAAAATACTTGTGATTTCTTTTAGACCAGACTCGTATTTACATTATTACTTTTCCCATTCAAACGTACAAAAGAAGTGAATTAACTGTTTATGCAAAAGCCAAGCAAATGTAGTAGAAACGTACACAAAATTGTCAAACCCTAGAAATACTATTTTTTTTAACTAATTTATTTTAACAAACCATATTACTATTATAATAAAAACTTCGAATCACGATTATATGAAAGTACAGCGTATGCATCACATAAGTACTATATGTATGTATCACCGGAAATGCTGTGCAATGATTTGGCGTGCATGGTTAAGAAAAAACGCTCGGGAAGATACACGATTTTCTTGGAGAAACGGTTCTACCGCTTCCATAAGTAACTTTTCCAACAATTTCTTTACTTAGATTATTTCCAATTGTAACATCGTATCAGGTATACAGAATTATTGGAAATTAGATGTTCAGCTTGCCAAAACTATGTCTGTTACACGAAAATTTATACGACGCAATTGATTTCACGAGATGTATGGTGGTTCTGTAATAGAGTAGAAAGTTAATACTTCCACGTGACGTCGAATTATGTAAATAAAGTGAGATTTCAAGAGCCGTGAAGTTTAGGGGTACATCACTGATTTTTTTATTTGTACTCTGCGGAATCAGAAACTTGGTTTGCAGTTACATAATAAATTGCGTCAATTTGTGTCTTTCTTAACCTGATAGTCAAGTTGTTGAGAAAACGTCATCCTTTGCCGAGCTTTTTTTCTTAACCATGCACGCCAAGTCGTTGCACAGCATTTCCAGTGATACATAGTACATATAGTACTTGTGTGATGCATACGTTGTACTTTTATATAATTGTGATTTCTTGATCTTGCCTGCAATTTGTTGATTATATAATTGTGATTTATATAATTGTTTTATATAATTCGCGATTCGAAGTTTTTATTATAATAGTAATATGGTTTCTTAAAATAAATTGTTGAGAAAAATAGTATTTCTAGGGTTTGATAGTTTTGTGTACGCTTCTAGTAAATTTACTAAGCTTTTGCATAAAAAGTTATTTTACTTCTTTTGTACGTTTGAATTGGAAAAGTAATAATGTAAATAAAAGTATAGTTTGAAAACAATCACAAGGAATTTCGAGGTTAATTAGAATTTTGTAGCTAGGAAATCGACCGATAATTTTTTCGAGGGCATTTTTTATTACTTGGCTTTTTTTTACCTGTTCAAGTTTTTAAAGGGGATTTCATAACTTTTTGAAATAAATATATATACAGAGCTACTGGTTATTGGTCACCATCCTCTGAGAGGGTTATAGGACATTTTCCGCTGTCAAATAACCTAACAATGTTTCATGCAAAAGTCAACCAATTTCCATATATTATTTTTATGATTTAACTATAAACTTGAATAGTATAACCTAACAGTATACAATCCATCTATATAAATGAATATCGATGTGAATTCCCGAGTATAGCATATGAAAAATACTACAAAAGTCTAACTCTTAAAGCTTCTAGTCGATCTTAAATTCATCAAGTCATCAAATTACCGATCGCGAAAAGTTTTTTATGAACACTTTTAGGTAATCCGACGAGTGATTTATTTCGACATAAAAGTTCCAATAGACAAATTCCTTTCAAAAACCAGGCAATAACTCGCCAACTAAATAGTACCTACATGCAAACGAGATTAAAATTAAGTCGCCATGGTAATGCAAACAAAGCAACCAACCACAATAAATAATAACGTACGACCATAAATGAAAAAAAATAATATAATAACATTTAATACAACGCAAACAATCCCAAAAAAGCCTTGAGAATTCATTTGAGAACTCGAAATATCGCTTTTCCATGGCCGTTATTCATTTACCGAAGTGTGGTATTGCGACGTACATTAATAAACAAACGTAATCTATAACGAGCCGGGCGAGCACCGCCGATCGTCTTATTCCGTGTATATTCAAACTTTGCTGAGCTTCTCTTCTTAATCATGCACGCTAAGTCGTTGCATAGAATTTTCAGTGTACTTGTGTTGTAATTACATTGTACTTTCATTGCGAGTACAAATAAGTCTCCGTGTGACAAATATGGCCCTACCAGGAGGTTATGGTTGAAATTGTCAGATGTAAAACGTCATTTTGTAAGGTTGGACATCTGGCAAGACTATAACCTTTAAATATTCGCGATTTTGTATCAGCATCGTATAATTTTTTTCGTGCGAAAATGTCGAGTTTTTGGCCGAATATGCGTCATTTGCGGGAACTTTTGATTTACTTCTTTTATTTGAAAAAATCTGCAGCTAAGGCGCATCGATTGCTTGTAAAAGCATGTGGTGAGGCTGCGTCAAGAGAGAGAAGTTATCGTAAGTCGTTTAAAAAATTTAAGACCGGTAAGGTCGACGTTGAAGACAAAGAACGTAGCCGAAGGCCGAAAGTGTACGAAGACGCAGAATTAGAAGCATTATTGGAGGGAGATTCGTTATTCGGAAATCATTGTCTTCCCTCTGCTTGAATTTTCTTGCCGAATAGGAGATTCAAGCTTGCAGCAGTGAGCGGACGAACCTTGCGTGGAAAAGAGAGGGGGTGGTGGCGGCCTCGTTCAAAGAGACGCGACGAACGATCGTCACCGTGTACTCCGATCTAAGGGGTCACACCACTGTAGAATTTTTCAAAAATTGTTTTTTTCCTTGACTTAAAAGATGCTTTGCACCATCTAGAATAAGGGGGGAAAAGTTTGGTACCTGTAAAACAAGGTCCGCAGGCCCGTATGGGTTTGCGGTGACAGTGGCTGGCTCGTGTGCGAAACATCGACCGTTTTTCTCGAAACACAATTTTTCAGAACGACATGCAGCATAACTCCAACAATTTTCATTATTTTCACTCCAAATTTTGAGTACATGTTTAAACAACATTCCGGACAGAAATACATACGGGATTTTCCATGAGTTAGTTATAACATTAGTTATTAACAAATTATTGTCCTTTTTTTCTGTCGAAAATTAAGTTTTTGGTTTAATGCTTGCTAATTACACAAATTAATATTTTTACAATCCTCTACGTATTTCTCTAGCTAAACTCGTGTAAATTAATAGAAATTACATTTTTTTTTAATCGTTTGCATCAGCTATACTCCGTGCCGCAGAGCGTCTCAAATCCAACATGCCTCGCCAGTATGGCTCCAGCGTCACCTTTTGGTATAACTATTTAAAATAAACTTCATTCTGTTCACTTGAAGAAATCACTTATAACATCCTTGAATATTAGTATCCTCTTATTTCTGCTTCTACCAAAAAAAATCGCGAATTATCACTCAATTTTGGACGTTTACAGTGGTGTAAGCTCTTAAGGTGCGTGCGCTCTTGATTTCTATCGATTTTGTTCAAATTTTAAACAGACATTGTTCATATCATTATGCATGTTTAAGTGAAATTTCAGAACAGTTGACTATTTCGATTAGGAGATAATGGGTTTTTAAATAGGAACTTTTAACATTGCAGGGTCTGCATTGACCGAAAGTCAGATCACATAATTCAGCGTACCATTCTATTGTGTTTATTGATATTGAAAAAAAATATCATTGTATAGCAAACTAGTTAGGGAACGAGTGAAAAAAGTTTGGATTGTCTGTACTATTTAGTTTTGCTAAAAACGTTCCGTAATGACAGAATAACTCTCGGTAAAAAATATTTGTCCCATATCATAAGAAGACATTATGCAACACCGCAGAACAATATTATTCAATATTTCGAGAAGAAAGATAATTATCGTGTTCCTAAAGTTTAAAAATTTTATCGTAAAAAAAAATATTTGCGTTATAAGCATTAATATTGTATATTATTTATGTTACTGCCATGTGTCATTATAGGCGACAAATATTTTTACGGAAAATTCATCTGTTTATATTTCAATGCAGAACATACAGTGTTAAAAGTTGCAATTTTAAAACCCATTATCTCCGAATCTAAATAGTCGACTGTCCTGAAATTTCACTGAAACATGCATAATGATACAAACAATGTCTGGTTAAAATTCGAACAAAATCTATACAAATCAAGAGCACGTGCTCGGCTACCTTCACACGTTTCAACCATTGACCATTCAATTTCGTTCGGCTGGAGGTTTGGACCCGTCGACGCTGAGTTTGAGCTGATGGTAGCCGTAACTATTGAGATGCAAGAAGGCTCTAGCGTCCTCGGCCTTCGTTTTGAAACATTCGTACGCAAACGAAAGGCCTTTCATAGATTGGTGGTGCGATCCTTGGCGAGATATTGTTTCTGAACGTAGTCAAAGGGTTCGACGAGTTCCTCGAGGTCAGCCTCGCTATTGCTCTCGGAGAGGTTGGAGACAGCGGTGATATCCTCGCGACACTGGGACTGTATACTGTAGCATCGACGATTGACGCCGTTTCTCATCCTCGGCAGTACGTACTTGCTGCCCTGGATAAATCCAATGGTCCATCTAGATGGTAAATCCGACGTTACATTGGTTCTGGTTTCTACATGATAGCCCGGGTACCGTGCCTACCACGTATGTGCGTACGGTATCGGTACCGGTATTGGTATGGTGAGGATACAGTACCGGTATATTTTACTATTGTACAGTGTACCGGTACCATACTAGTAATACGTACAATTGCGTGTAGCGGTATACTACCGCACAGGTACACCGTAGGGTACAACCTTTTTACGCCACACCAATAGTGCGCTCGGTCATCAGGGTGAAGCTATCGAGGAATCGCCACAGATCCACAAATCATCTGTGTTTAAGACGTGACAGTTTAACATTGGTAGGCATAGGGGTTTGAACTTTCGTGCCTCATTTTGGTCGCACACTGTTCAGGAAATCGAGGATTTTGAGGGGTAATAACAATGGCTACGGATCATCACAAAATATGCTATCCGCGATTTGTTCACGAATAAATACCGAGCTATTCCTGCGAAGAGCAAATAAACTTGAGTTTCTTGCATCAGAACCGTTGGCTGTTTGACACATCGGCGAGCGTGAAAGCAATGCGAGGGAAGATCGTGGCAAATGACAAAGTACGTGTTACAAAGTAATTGAGGTGATGAGACAGGTCATATTTTTTATTCTTACGTCAATATAAATCTCATCGATACGATCGTGCTATCAAAATTCGAAAATACACGATAATATCCATATGATCGTGGGTACGGGAAAATTGCGTCAATATTGAAGAATTCGTGAATTTCGCGTGCCGCCGTTGTCACGTCGAAGCGACACTTAGCATCATCGTCAGTAAGAAAAAAAAAAACACTTTTCGAGTTTCACTTTCACTGTGAGCCAACTCACTCATTATTTTTTGTCAATGTTGCTTTTCGGAGACGCCGAGAAACTTCAAGAGTAAAAGAACTTTTCAAATCAATCTAACGCGACAAAACACCGGGCTTCCTATCCACGCCACTGCCCGGCGGCACGAGAAAGGGGGACGCTGCGTGTCAGGGCCTTTACACACGGCGTATTCGATTCGATGTAGTGTATGTTTTGATACGACCGATTGTCGAGCAAGTCAACGAACGGTGCACTTCAGGCTGAAACGCGGAGTTTCAGCGTGAAGTGAATCTAGAACGATTCTGAGGTGTTGAAGAAATTTCGTGGCAAAAAAATCGTTCGTAAATTCGGTCGAATATTATGAGATCTCAAGATTGAGTAGACGGATCGAAAAATGATCCAATCAACATCGATAGAAAAAAATTATATGCAATTGCTAAGATGTCATTTAATTTTCGATTCGTCGCCGCGTTTTCGCGTAATATCGAATCAAAGTTAAAACGTCGTCTGCTAAAACCCATCTTACTGTATAAAGAGTCACGGCGTGTCGTTGGTGTCGGTGGTGCTCACAAGCAGTGGTGTCGCATCGAATCTTTTTTTATTAGACAGGCGTCCAGACGCTGCCGCGTCTCTTGATACCTCTCAGCAACACGTATGATTGCTGCGTCCGCGCCATGAAATCCAGCGGTAAAAATGACGCAAAAATAATTATTTACACAATTATTTTCGCATGTCTTCTCGACCACAGTTGTGATCGGTAGGTGCGGTACTTTCTAGGGGTGAGGGGCACTCGATTCACTCGGGTACCCGATGTTCGGGTCGTGTCGGGTACCCGACGGGTTACGTTTTTGCATTACCCGCCACTATCGGGTACCCGAATTTGGTCATCGGGTACTCTCAAATTTTGGGTACTCGTAAACGTCGAGTACTCTTAAACTTCAGGTATTCGTAAACTTCGAATACGGGTAAACAACTCGGAGATCCGTATCTATTATTTATATTTATATTCATTTTTTATCTAGGTGTACCGATCAAATAATGGAAGGAAACGAAAACTCGAAGAAGGCGATAAAACGAATAAATGATAATACTGTAAAAATCTTCTTTCGTCGCACTTTTCTATTCTGTTTGTGCGTGAACGTACGTGTGTGTGTGCGTCTGTTAGGGCGGAGTGAAAAACGGTCAATTTTGGCGGATCGTATCGTAATAGCGCGGGAAAGTTACGTTTTAGCATCACTAAGAAGTATGCGAAAGAAAAAAATCTACAATAAATATCTTCTGTTCTGGCAAACACCTTAAAGTTTTGAATTTTTTAACGTGGGTTTTAAATGGAGAAAAAACCCAAAAACACCAAGATTGAACGCCCTACGTTTATTTGCAGCGAGAAGAATGTAGCTACTTTTTGACGTTTTAAAATTGAAAATATTTTGATTAGTTTCAGAGATATACGCGTTTAAAGAACAAGTTTTTTCTGGGAGAAAATTAAAAAGTTAAACAAAATAAAATTAAGAAGAATGAATCGCCGAAATTAGCAGTTAGCACTAGACAGAATTAATGAAAATTCGACGAAGAATCTTGCTTTTAAGGAGTTTTTCGACATTCAAATATCACGATATTTCCTGAAATGCGAGTGTCTTAAGGCGTTATACGCAGTTGGAAGGCCAAAAAAATCGTTTTTTCACGAATTTTTTCTGGAAAAGGATTTTATTTGGGCAAAACGAAAAGTATTAGGCAGCGAAATGGCATCTTTTACCTTTAGATTGGCATTTTTTATTTTCAAAAATATTCATTAACATTGCTCCTGTAGGAAGTCTCCTGGAGGTCCCCGAAAAAAAAGTGTCCGGCGGTGAGCAAAGTATCTCCAGTTTGGATTATCTAAAATGAAAAAACCAACAAGATTCTTTTAGGGGATAGATGAATCCAGGTATCTTTCGAAGGAATAGTCGAAATTTTAATTTTTGACAAAATGGTGACTCCGGAAAGAAATAATTTCGGTTTTCGACCAATTTTTTTTTTCGGTAAACCGTTAAAAAAAATATAAATTATCATTGGAAATCTTATTTCTTCAATCAATACCTGCAGAATATATGTGACAAGGTGGTGTTACAATTGCAGACCGATCGGTTGAGCTGTTCTTGAGAAATCATGCTCACCGACTTTGAAAACACCGTCTTGAGAAAAACGCGTTTGAAGTTTCTCGGACGCTCGGAGACGCGCTCCGAGCGTCCTTACAAATATGTGCATTTACGAGAATATTCGCCGGATCGATGTGAAATTTTCAGGGAATAAACTCACATGTTTGTAAAAAAAATGCGGGTACCCCACAGATTGGGGTACCCGAAAAAATGAGGTACTTGATCCGAATCGTGGTCTAATTACCACGATTCGGACCCGACCAATTCTGCTATCCGCACACCCCTAATACTTAGTATACTTCTCAGCAATAAATATGATTGCTGCATGCGCGCTGTCAAATTCAACGGTAAAAATGCCGCAAACACGGTATTTTTGGTTATGAAAAGTGGTAATTTGAAGAAATAAAAAAATCAGTTTTTTCCAAAATGTTATTTAATAATTTTTTTAACAGGCGAATTTTTATTCTCCTATTTGAAAGTGTAATAATATTCGTTTGTCAATTTCTCATTGGAAAATAACCTATATACTCTCTGACATCAAAAAATTTCTCATTGGAAAATAACCTATATACCCTCTGACATCAAAAAGTTCCATTGTCTGACTCGGTTTTTTGTTTTAAAAATCAACTGTATTTTGAACGTTTAATATTCTCTGTATTTTCTCTATTACGACATTTTTTTTGCTACATTGGTATATTGATATATTCACACTTTTTAAATGAAAACATTAATTTTTAGTACTCTAAATTTTTTCTAAAGACATTTCTATACTTAATTTTCTTGTCCACAAATTTAGAGACAAAACAAATTCCTAATCGGCCAATTTAGCAAAAGATAAACTTCGTATAAAAAAAGTGTAGGAAATACAAAAAGGTTATAACTTTCAACATCCAAAAAATTTCCAAATAAAAAAACGTTAACAAATGGACTTTTTTACTTTTAGCGGGTTTATTTGTTATTTTGTAATGAAAAATTAACAAATAAATCAAAGTAAACTTGAGAAAATAAAGAGATTAATAACAGCAAATAAAATAAAATTCTATTTGTTGAAAAGAGTTTAATTATTTTTTTCTTTCTACAAATTGTCACTGTTCGTGAGCGAAAATACTCGTAAATGTTGAAAAGTAAATTTTTTTCACCTAACGAACGAAATAATCGTGGTCAAAAACCATAATAACATTTCTTCACTTCTTTTACCTAATTTAAAACCTTCATAATTTCGGCTACATGAAAACATAGGAGAAACTTTATGCTAGCATACTTTTTGTGGAAAAAAATGGGAAAAACTTGAAAAAATGCCCAAATATAATAGTCGCGATAGTCACCCGCAAAGATATCATAACTTTTGTATTGAAGTAACAAAAGCTCAGAATAAAGAGGGTCCTCCAAGGAAAATGGGTCTGATTGCGTCATTAATCGAACAAATTTTTCCTTTTCTGTAGAGGAGGCTGGAGTCAATTGGAACGTTTTTGAGAAAATCGGTTAGTGTGCCTTTGTTTTATACATTATCTGTTTGGTAATGGGCTTTAATTATCGCTAGATTATCTGGCTATATGATAGCATTATTGATTTTGCTTCTAATATGCCCTGAACTTAGGTAGAAGCTATTTAGAAACTCTTGGAAAACGCTTCAATTGACCCTGTGTCGGGGTCAATCGAAACGATACCTGGAGTTAGTTGAAACAGGTGTTGTCAGCTGATTGAACTGATGTCTCTACTAAACCCAGGTACTGTTAATGATGTGTATGAAGCGATAAAGTATGTTTGATGTGAATAAAATACACTTTTGATAAAAATAATCGGTTTCATTACTTTTCATTCCAGTTTTGCTGTCACCGAAGGCATATTGAGGTGCTTCAATATTATTTTACTCATCTAATTTTAATTTACTAAAGATAATCAGTCAAAGAATAGTTTTTGTTACTAGCGAGGCACTCATATTAATTCAACCTAACATTTATAAAGTAATCAACAATGACCTGTTGGACCAAAGACAATTCTAATGTAAACATTTATCAGACTCACAAGTTTTTATTTGTTAATGACTATCAGTCAGAACAGAGAACAGTATTTCTTACTACCGAGCTACTCAATGAGATCGACTTATTTAAAAACAACACTATTAAAAGTTTTTATCTAGTATTTATCAACTTCAAAGAAATCAACAAATACCTATTGGTCCAAACACTCAAATATAAACATTATTTGGATTCACAATTATGGCACAAATAAATCAGATCGTCTGCTGTGCAAGCTTCGTGTGCCCACAACCTATACGTAGAATATTGCACCCAGCTTTCTCCTAGCCTGTCGTGGCCGTAACTTTCCCCGCAAACTTGACAGAAGTATTTTTCAGATTCATCATCTGTAGAAAACTCTTTATTTTGACGTTTACTCTTGTTCTTGCTTTTTTCTTTGTTTGTTCCCCGCGGTTCTTTTTTACTCTCCTAGCCTGTTTTCTGCGGTTTTTGTCTTCAGTCTTTTTACCTGTCTCTTCTTTTTCTGGGGTATCGGTGCATATTGTTGACTTTCTCTTTATCCTACCCCTATTTAGCGTTTTCATATTTTTATTATTATATATATTTCTTGGCATCTTCATATGCCTTTTTATAATTTTCGAGATCTGAGCTTCCGCGGTTCGTAGTTTCGGACGGTTTGTTAGCATCTGAAAAAAAAAACAAGATTTGGAACACTTGCTTGCGTATGAAATATTTGTTCGGGGTCAATGGACGTTTCAATTGACGTACAAACAGGTTTCAATTGACCCCGAACCGTTTGTTTCAACTGCCCCCATACCCTCACTTCAAATAATTTATCAAATAACAAAGAACCTAAATGTTGTAGGTAGGTGCTGACCGCAATAAACCCACTAGGATATTCATAGTATTGATGATTTTCAACAACGCCGAAGAAGGAACAATAGTTTTGGTGCAATACGCAAAATAATCGTAATAAATAACTTACTTTTTGTGTCGAAAAAGCGGTGCACCCACATAAAATGTTCGACGCTCTCGGAGCGGCGGCGTGAACTAAGCGACAGGTTCCAATATGCAAAGCAGTTCCTTCCCCCCTTAGGGCCCCAACGCTATCAATAACCATCTTGGAGTAATTCAACTTGTGTCATTTGACCCATGTTTCTATCGACCCAGCTTCCCCTACACTTTATTGTAAAAAGAGAAATCGGGAATTTTTCCATTGCGACGTTTCTTTTGACTTATTAATAACAAAGGGACAAATACAATTTTGTAAGTGGAACCTAGAAAACCAGGAGTTCTGAGCTGCAACGTGCTCTTTTAAATTTTCTCACCACGTAATAATTTCGCACCTTTTAGGTTCAAACATAGCGGATGCATTATAGAATGATGAGAACGAGTTTGGGATCAGTTGTTCTATGATCAGAATTCTTTAAGAAAATTACATTTAATGTCGAAAGATAAATGAATTATCTTGCATCAGCGTTTATAACTCTGTGTACAGTGAGTGCAAAAGCTACATGTCGCAGTGTACTCTCTGCGCTTTACAAGAGGTGCAAGCTCTTTGCGGATACTTTTGTGCAGCAAACAAATTTCTACACCATGTGGACCAACAAACATTGGTTCGCATATAAAAATGAGGAAAACCTCACCTTTCGCTGTACTCACAATAGTGTCTATGCGAAGAAAACAAATGATGGAAGAAATGATTCGTTAGACTATCTCCACGGTACTATTAATGTGGAAAAATCTGGGTAATATTTTAAAATATTCTTTACAGAGATTCAGTAAATCATCAGAATATTTCTCTCGTCGGTGAAGAAAATAACGAATTTTATAAGCAGCTCGGCAAGTTATTTGCTTTGCACTGCTTGTCAAAATTTGCATCTTGTTCAGTGGCAAGAATAATCTTCTGATAATTTACTGAATCCCTCTAAAGAAAGTTATAAAATGTTAGTCAGAGTTTTTTTTACATGATCAGTACTGTGGAGAAAGTTGGACGAAACATTGCTTCCATCACTTGTAATTGTTCGCATGGACACTATTGCGAATACAGCAAAGAGTGAGATTTTTCCAATTTGCATTTCCGAAGGTTTTTTTGGTCTACATGGTTCAGAAATTTGTTCACGACACTAAAGTATCCGCAAAGAGCATGTATCTTTTGCAAAGCTTAGGAAGCATACTGCGAAGTACAGCTTTTCCATTCATCATATACACAGTCATAAGCACTGATGCAATTCAAATTCACGACACGAGATATCATTATTTAAAATAATTATGAGTATTCGTAGAACACATGATGTCACGCGTGTTCACATTGTTTTATGATGCACTGACAAAGCTTGTATGACAAACTGAAAAAATCTTATTGTGAGATCGTAAGAGGCCGAGACTGTAACTTTCCTCCAAAAGAATTTCGAGCAAGAACGAGTTTTTATTCCGACTTTAAATTATGCTTTTATAACTTATAATATCGCGTGGGATTTAACGATTCCTCACAATAAAGAAATTCGTTCTTGGGGAAAAAAATAATAAGCGATGTGAGTACATAACGTCAACGTCGCTCGACGAATACGTCACGCGGCTCGCACGATGAAACTATGCGTAAGCCCGTCGGACTTGAGACAACGCGAACACTCCGCATCGAATTTTCTTTTTCGACGAAAAACAATTGTTGAAAACCACCGCACAATTTTCGACATTTTATTCGTTGAATTCAAGCTGTCACTTTCTCGGCTCACCGATTTCGAGCCAACTCAAAACCACGGTCTTACGTACAGGTCTTGCAACGAAACTAAATTTTCGTGATAGAGGTAGGCACGCTTATCGGCTTCACTTTTCGATTCACTAGGCGCCGCTATGCGTCGCTACTAGCAAGGGGAAGTAGTTTCCCCCCCTTACCTCTTACCGGCGAATGGGCCCAAGATGTTTACATACGTTTTTGTGACGCGATTGTCGAAATAACCTTTATTTGCGACCATATACCTGAAGGTTCTACGCGATTTACCGTCATACATTTTTTATCGTGTTTTTACGCATAAGTGTGAATTTTTTTTGGTAGTGTTTGCGAAAAAAATGCGAAATGGCTAAGGGTTGCGCGGTTCGCAATTGTAAAACGGGGTACAAAAACTGTAAGCAGAAATGCTCTGTATTTCGCGTGCCCAGAAACGTCGAACGATACAAAAAATGGCTCGATGCTTTTCCGGGACTGAAAGAGTCTCAGTACGTGTGCGAAAAACATTTCGAAGAACGATGTATTGTGAAACGTTGGAGAAAAAAGGATGTAAATGGTCGTAATATGTGCTGGTATGAATTAATGTATTCAAAAAGTTTTCAGTTTTTTTTTATGAGAGTAGTCATCTTTTTTTTAATCCACACATTTTTTTAAATTAGTTTCGTAAATTATGCAGTTTACACGACAGTACGGTAAATTAAGTTAGGGCGATCGGCGCATGCGTTACGTTCAAGAGGGAAAAGGGCAGAAGAGCTATTTCTCTCTTCGTCGCACCACTACTTTCCGTTGCCGTCACGCACGACGCGGCAGAAATCTGAATAAAAAACAGAACCGCTAAAGGTGCCTACCCCCACCACCGTCATTGTCATACCTGTATATAAGACCGTGCTCAAAACACATATGTCGTCTGCAGAGAATGCGTCCTGAGAACCTCGCTGGAATTCGCGGGAACTAAGTCTCGCCAATATCGTGCGAGATTAGCTCGAAATTATCAGTAATTACCTACTAATTGTAGACACCCACGGATTTCCTGAAATATGCGGAGGAATGAGATGATTGAGGTGCCAAAATACGAGTTTTTAACGTGGCTACGCGGCTCTTCTCCCCTCTAAGACGTGGCATTAGCCGAACTTTGTATTTTATATCATATTTATCGCGGCGTTAGCATAGTAACACAATCTACTTAATTTTTTTTCGTTTCAAGAAATTTGATGAGAAGACAGCCGTTCGTCTATCAATTTGACATTGTCAAATTTCGTGAAATTCGGAAGAGCCGTTTAGGAAATCCGTGGGTATATACTATTCCGATCTGCCATACCGACGGTGACGGGGTACGATTCCCTCTTAAATTGTTTGTAGTTGTTTGTAGTTCCGTATTTATCGTTTGTAGTTGCAGAGAAAGCAACTACAAGCGAGGAAATCACCTGAAAATGATTTTTTCACGATTTGCAAAGATATGTTCGTTTGTAGTAAGAATAAATAAATAACTACAAATGCCGCCCGGGCTTTTAAATCGGTTGTAGTTGTTTGTAGTTCCGTATTTATCGTTTGTAGTTCCAGAGATAGTAACTACAAGGGAGAAAATGACGTGAAAATAATTGTTCAGCAATTTAAGAAGGAAATGTTCCATTGTGTTAAAAAAGTACGTAACTACAAACGACGCTTGCGCTGCTAAAACGTTTGCAGTTGTTTGTAGTTCTGTATTTATCGTTTGTAGTTGTACAGACAGTAACTACAAACGAAGAAATCACCTGAAAATGATATTTCTACGATTTAAGAAGGATTTGTTCGTTTGTAGTAAAAAAAAAAACTAAGTAACTTTAAAAATTTTTGTCGATGTTTGCAGTTCCGTATTTATCGTTCGTAGTTACAGAGAAAGTTACTTCAAACAAGGAAATGACGTGAAAATAATTTTTCAGCCATTTGAGAGGGATATGTACGTTTGCAGTAGAAAACGAAGTAAATATAAACGACGCCCGGGCTTCTAGAGCATTTGTAGTTCCGTATTTAGCGTTTGTAGTTGCAGAGAAAGTAACTACAAACGAGCAAATTATATGAAAATAATTTTTCAGTCATTTGAGAAGGATATGTCCGTTTGTAGTAAAAAAACTAAATAACTACAAACATCGCCCGGGCTGTTAAATTGTCTGTATTTGTTTGTAGTTCCGTATTTATCGTTTCTACTTCCAGAGAAAGTAACTACAAACGAGGAAATCACGTGAAAATTGTTTTTCGACGATTTTGCAAGGATATGTTCGGTTGTAGTAAATAAAACTAAGTAACTACAAAGGCCGCCCGGGCTTTTAAATCGTTTATAGTTGTTTGTAGTTCCGTATTTATCGATTCTAGATCCAGAGAAAGTAACTACAAAGGAGGAAATGACGTGAAAATAATTTTTCAGCCATTTGAGAAGGAAATGTTCGATTATAGTTATAAAGTAGGTAACTACAAACGACGCCCGGGCTTCTAAAACGTTTGTAGTAGTCTGTGGTTCCGTATTTTTTCGTTTGTACTTGCAGAGA
Organism: Ophion obscuratus; assembly: GCA_964007375.1. Lineage (NCBI taxonomy): Eukaryota > Metazoa > Arthropoda > Insecta > Hymenoptera > Ichneumonidae > Ophion > Ophion obscuratus. Next base: position 54,002,192 of record OZ023314.1, read on the forward strand.
AAGTAATTACAAACGAAGAAGTCACCTGAAAATGATTTTTCCACGATTTTGGAAGGATATGTCTGTTTGTAGTGAAAAAACTAAGTAACTACAATCGACGCCCGGGCTTCTATAACGTTTGTAGTTATTTGTAGTTTCGTATCTATCGTTTGTAGTTGCAGAGAAACTAACTATAAAAAAAAAACAAGGAAATCACCCGAAAACGATTTTTCCACGATTTTAGAAGGATATGTCCGTTTGTAGTAAAAAAAAAAACTAAATAAATCCGAACGCCGTCCGGGCTTTTAAAATGTTTATAGTTGTTTGTAGCTCCGTATTTATCGTTTGTAGTTGCAGAGAAAGTATCTACAAACGGACATATCCTCCCAAAATCGTGAAAAAATCATTTCCAGGTGACTTCTTCGTTTGTAGTTACTTTCTCTGCAACTACAAACAACTCCGAACGTTTTAGAAGTGCGGGCCTCGTTTGTAGTTACCTACTTTATTCTACAAACGAACATTTCCTTCTCAAATTGCTGAAAAATTATTTTCGCGTCATTTTCGCATGTGTAGTTAATTCCTCTGCAACTACAAACGATAAATACGGAACGACAAACAACTACAAACGTTTTAAAAGCGTCGCCGTCGCTTGTAGCTACTTAGATTACTTAATACTACCACTACAAACGAACATATCCTTCTAAAATCATGGAAAAATCATTTACCTGTGATTTCCTCATTTGTAGTTACTTTCTTGGCAACTACAAACGATTTAAACGGAAGTACACACAACTACGAACGTTTTAGAAGCCGCCGCGTCATTTGTAGTCACCTACTTTATTACTACAAACGAACATTCCCTTCTCAAATTGCTGAAAAATTATTTTCACGTCATTTCCTTGTTTGGAGTTAATTTCTCTGCACCTACAAACGATAAATACGGAACTACAAACAACGATAAACGTTTTAAGATCGCCGGTGTCGCTTGTAGTTACTTAGATTACTACTACAAACGACCATATCCTTCCAAAATCGTAAAAAAATCATTACACTCTGTGCTGTTACAAACGATTATAACAGAAGTACATACAACTACAAACGTTTCAGAAGTCCAGGCATCGTTTGTAGTTACATAGTTTGCTACTACAAACGAACGTATTCTTTCAAAATCGTGGAAAAATCGTTTTCAGGCGATTGTTCCGTTTGTAATTACTTTCTCTGCAACTACAAACTATCAATACGGAACTACAAACAACTACAAACGTTTTAGAAGCGCGGGCGTCGTTTGTAGTTACTTACTTTATTACTGCAATCGATCAATACGAAACTACTAACAACTACAAACGTTTCAGAAGCGCGTGTGACGTTTATCGTTACTTACTTTATTGCTACAAACGAACATTTCCATCGCAAATTGTTAAAAAATTATTTTCAGGTGATTTCCTCGCTTGTAGTTTCATAGTAGAAATAGTTTATTTGTAGAAAATCTCTCTCTCTCTCTCTCTCTCTCTCTCTCTCTCTCTCTCTCTCTCTCTCTCTCTCTCTCTCTCTCTCTCTCTCTCTCTCTCTCTCTCATCGTCGCATGCATCGTCGCGCTCCTCAGGAGATCCCATTCTTAGAGTACTCGCCTATCCTTGCTCTCTTTGCGATCTCCCATGCCCCATTTATTGACTCCCTGACCTTCCCCATTGTCATTCGAATGGGCTTCTCAAAGATGTTGCCTGCCGAGAACCGCACTCCGTGGTATTTGTATTGCGGTATCAATCTTATATTTTAACATTTGATTTATAATGTCCGCAATTGATTGAATTGTTTAACGATTTCTATTCATTTGTACACAAATGGTTAACTTAATCCTAGTATGTTGTAGCTACATTTGATTTACACTTAAGCTATTTTTTTTAATGAAATGGAATAACATATTGTATTCGATCAAATGAGCGATTTTGACCGCGTATTGAATCAGTGACTCGATTTTCTACGTTACATTCGCAGAGCTCTGCTAAGCAAGGAAAGCAAGGACAAGCTCAGCGTGAATTTCATGTACGAACCGCCACCCGGGGCGAAGAAAGAGCGGGAAAAGGAGGATGACGAGCCCGAGTATAAATTCGAGTGGCAGAGAAAGTACAACGCACCGAGGGAGAGCTACTGCAAGGGGGACAGCGAAATTCGCGATCAGCCTTTCGGTATCCAAGTCAGAAACGTCCGGTGCATCAAGTGCCACAAGTGGGGCCACATTAACACGGGTACATTTTTTTGTTTGACTTTTCTTTGATATAAGCCAAAAAAATACACTCTTTTTCTACGATAATTTTCATATAAAGTGGGAAATGCGAGTGATTTTTTTTCTACTACGAAAACATCGTATTTTATTAACCTGAACATTTTTCAGACAAGGAATGTCCTCTGTACAGTCAAGCGATGAGCGTTGTGATGGCGAGCGGTAACGCGGAGACCCCGGAAGCCCCGGACGCCCTGACACTCGTCCAGCAGATGAGGGACGACGGGTTGGCCCTGAAAAAGTGCGATCTCTTTTTTTTTCGTTTCATTATTTCGATACCCGAGTGGCAATTTTATTTATTTTGCATTACATGATGAATATAAATTATTCACAATATGCGGGACGATAAAAATTCATTTTCCTTGTCCGATGGAAAAAAGATCGGCATTGAGCGCACAGCAACACTTGCGTGTACCAGAACATGAGGACCTCATGGTTTCCGGGGACGAGGATGAGCAACCGGAAGTGACGTTCTTCAAGTCGCTCTCGAAGAAGGAGAAGAAAAAGTTGCTCAAGTGAGTCGTTGGAATAATTCATCAGCACTTAAGGGGCATGCATAAGCTTAGGGACAAAAAAACAGCTCAATGTTTACTATTTATTTATTGTGAGGTGATGACGAATCAATTTAAAAAAGTCAGATGTAACCAATTCAATTCGTTTTGTTGAATTGATTAAACTGCATTTGATTAATTAACCGACATTGGTGGATGGGCAGCCGCGATTCGGCTGCGGCAGTACTTCGCGTTAAGCAGCATTGTGCGTAGCCGATACTCGGAACGGTGACCGCTTAACCGTGCACTGGCTGGCGCATCAACCAGTCAGCGGACGACCAATACTTCTGAGACCTTGGTGTAGATACGCGAGTAAAACGTCTGTGAACCAGAAAATCAGGAGATTGTGGGGCTGTCTATACCGCTACGGGTTTTCCAGTTCACCGTACCCCTGGCAAATGCGGTATAGTGTAGATTGAGACAGCTGTGGACGCAACGGAATTAAGGTTAGATTAGCGCGGGGGGGGGGGGGGGGGGGGGGTTATAGCAAAGGCTTCAATTCGGAAGAGTAATATGTGAAAACCCGCAAGGGTATAAGTTAGAACTCAGGAAATAAAAAATAAAATAAAACCTAGTTTGATTAATCGAATTCGTTCGATTTGATCAAATAAAACGAATCAAATTAATTAAATTAGCTTACTTTCATCGATTAAAGAAAAAATATAGAAGAAAGAAGACGTAGTAGAGTGTAGAAAAGAGACGCTAGGACCTGAGAACGTGAGAGTGGTGGGGGGGGGGGGGGGCTACAGGAAACACCCGGGCAGAATGCGGAAAGAAGAATGGGAACGAGAGAAAAGAGAAAGGAGCAGAAAACGAGCAAATATTGTTGTGCGCAGAATAAGAAAAACATACAGGTCCACAGAGTATGAAAATAAAACAAGGTTCTATCGACAGCAGGGATAAGACCGACTATAAAAGAATGAAGATGGATTCAGTGGGGCTAAACAAATATTGCAAAGGAGGTAGTGGTTACAAGGTGGAAAGAAGGCCTAGTAATAAAAAGCATTCAAGTAGGGAAAGGGAGGGGACAATGTCGATAATAAAAATTTAGAACAACTGTGGTATTCGAAAGCTAATTCAAAAATTGCCAGAAGTGGTGAGAGCCACAGAGAAGAAGAAAAAAACGTGATCATAATGGGAGACTGGAATGCCAGAACAGGGGAAGACGGCGGTAAATTGGAAGAAAAAAATGACGAAAGAGGGGAAAGGAATTCTAAGGACAAAAAAATAGCAGAATAGCGAAAACTTATGAATTTTTGTTATAACAACGGTTTAATAATTATGAACCGAAGATGTAACTGGGCTTGGGAAGGCTAGTGTACATCCGTCGGGGAAAAGAACAGGAAAGGTCGTTAGTCGATTATCTTATTATTAATAAGGAAAAAATATAGCTAATCACCGAACCGGACCATTTTCCATTAACACTTAGTATGCTCACAACTCCCCTCCTGCCGCTCCTGAAAATTACATGACATAGAACCCGCCCCTCTTCTGCTCTCGTTTTTTTTTTCAACGAAAAGAAGCAAGTAAAATACTAAAACGATTTTAATAAGCTATTTCAGAACGAACAATTGATATTGTTTACTTTCGGTAAATATACGTAATATATAAAAACGTACAATTTATACGTAGGGTCGTCCATTAAGGCCTTAGGCCACTCTAGGGGCCGAAAAAATAGGCTTTTGGGGATATTTTTTTTTTTTTTTTTTTTTTTTTTTTTCAGAAAAACTACGAAATATATCGAGATTACAAAACAGGGTGTTTATCATACATATCAGTGACTGTATATAATAATTTTTTCGAAGCGATTAATGTGAAAATGGCGGTTGTGCAGCGTTTATCTCAAAACTGCATTATTTAAGTTGGCCGGAAACATAACTCAGACAATTTTCAACCGATTCACTTAAAATGTTGAATATATCTGGAAAAATACATTGTTTATGGAAGTACGAAGGTTTTTTTTTAATTGCCTAGTTCATTTGTTATTAAAAATTATCTGACGATTTTTTAGACAAATTTTTAGAACGTGAAGAATTTCGTCAGATAATTGTTCATAACAAATGAACTATGCAATATAAAAAGAAATCGTACGTACTTCCATAAACAATGTATTTTTCAAGATATATTCAACATTTCAAGTGAATCGGTTGAATATTGTCTGAGTTATGTTTCCGGCCAACTTAAAAAATGCAGTTTTGAGATAAACGTTACACAGCCGCCATTTTGAAATTAATCGCTTCAAAAAAGTTATTGTATACAGTCACTGATATGTATGATAAACACCCTTTTTTGTAATCTCGATTTGTTTTGTAGTTTTTACAAAGAAAAAAATCCCCAAAAAGCCTATTTTCGGCCCCTAGAGTCACCCCTCAATCACGTAAGGCTCAAATAGGGGGGGGGGTTGGATAACATCACGATTGATCATGCTAGGGGTAGGGGGTGGGAAGGGGGTGTTGTGACATATCACGTGTATTTTTTTGTGTTATTGCGCGGACAATGCTATTTAAATATACTGACCATATACTCAGTACAGTCGTGCTGTTTGTTGAAATCAGAAAAAATTAAAAGAAGGCCAGTTTTTTGACAGGTAATTTTGTAGGTTCCGGGGGTGCTAAATCCAACTTTGCCTGAAAATTGGGGCGTAGGGTTTTTTTAGGCGATGAAGGGGGATGGGGGTGGATTTATGCCAAACTAGAACTCTAGGAGTTTGGCGCCGTGAGACAAAAAAAGGTTCATACAGTCAAAACTTTTCCGGCAAAAGATAAAAATATTTTTATTTTCGGTAACGGATGAAAATATGTCGAAATTCGAGGGTTATTTATATGAAACGAAATGTAGAGAATATTAATCCCTACATTTCGTACATTCAAACGGCACCGGTAAAATTAACCGTTTTTGAGTAATCACGAAAAGAAAACTTTCAGAGTATTTCGTCATTCGTTATGGGGGGAGGTACTTTTGAAGTTAAGAGATGATTTTATACCCAATCGACTTCTATTTTTGAGAGCTACAACTTTTTCATTTGAATGGAGTTCGAAACAAATTTCTCGAAGAGTTATTTCTCAAAATACTGATTTTTGGTACGTTCCCCCACTTTTGGAAATCGAAAATAAAGAGACACGAGTTTGGCGCTGTGGACAAAATTGTAGCGGAAGATTCAGGCTATAAATCGTTTCACGGCGGTGAATTCATATGCTTAATAGTTATCCCAGAATTTCATTTTGAATTTTTAACTCCCGAGACGCGTTGGAAAAAGCAAAATTCAAGGGTGGTCCATAGAAACGAAAATATAAAGAAGATTATTTTCTATATTTCATACATTTCAACTATACTCGAAAATTTAATTGTCTTTTAGTTATACAATAAACGATTTTTTAAAATATTTTAATAATTTTTTTAGAGGTGAAGATATTATCGGAGAGGGATGATCAAATACTCGATCGACGCGTCTTTTCAAGGGCTAAAAGATTTCCATTTAAACAAAAATTGTATGAATTTTTCCCAAAGAGTTATTGAATTAAAACTGATCTTTCAAAATTTCAGCTTACTTTTTCACCCCCAAAATGAGCTTCCCTGACTTTGACGCTGTGGACAAAAATGAAGCCCGGATTTTTCTGGTCGCACGGCGCCACCCTCGTAGAGGTTGTCGTTTGGCATTGATCAACTCTCATCCCCTAAAAAATACTCTACACCCCGATTTTTCGGCAAACTTGGATTTAGTATCCACGGCACCTACAGAATCATCTATTAAAAAACTGGCCTTCTTCTATTTTTTTCCGATTACGGGGTTTTTCGGCGACAGCACGACTGTACTATTATTTCGTTTTTTATAATACGATACCGCACTCTCTGACACTTCTGTCTGACATTTATTATTTAAAAAATACACGTGTTGTTGGGGGGGGGGGGTGTAGCCAAGAACCTCACCACATATCTCCATGGGCGAGGGGAGCTCTAAAAGTGGCCTAAAAAACCTCACGTGATTAATGGACGACCCTCGTAGTAAGAAATTTATTCTTTGTGTTACGTAACATCAATAATAAATAATTTGATAATCTTTTATCACGATGCACCTAGAATGCAATGTGTTCCGAGGATGCTTCAGGTGAGTCTCAATCGATATCAGAGAAGTTGCGACTTCCTCGTAGTCGGAACTTTGGGTGGGCAGTACAGAAAATTTTCAGCGTCTCGGTATCACCTTTTACCAGATTTAATATGCTTATAGCGTCTCGTGACTCTTGATCGACCCCCCTCCCACCCCCTGTGACAGAGTTGCATGACCCCTCATTGCGTCGCGTGTTTTGTGAATGGCCTCAAACGAAGAAAGAGTACTTAAGTGAAAAAAATAATTAATAACAGAATATGCGGACAAAGTTAATAAAAATAGGAGAAATATAGATGTAGCACAAGGAGGCGAAGACAGGTGGAAGAGATTGAAGGGCGTCATAAAAACAACAGCAGGAGAAACAGGAATGACTGCGCGGATAGGTGGAATCGGACAAGGGCGGAGGATGATCCCGGAGAAATACGAGAACACTGAAAAATAGTATAGCCACGAATGAAAAAATGTTTACGCGTGAAGGGAAACGGAAAGAGAAAATTTGAAAGATGCTAGAAAGGAGCTTAAAAGTAAACGCAAACTTACTAAACTAGATTGTGTAAAAAGACTACAAGGGAATAAGACTCCTAAACACAGGATACAAACTGCTAGCTAATATAGTCATCGGGCGATTTAGATCCTGGTTGGAAGGAAAAGGAGTGTTTAAGGAGAACCAAGCAGGCACCAGAAGTGGGAGGGGGACGAGGGATCACGCGTTCGTTTTAAATCGCTGGTAAATAACAAACTTTTGCGACTTAGGGTTGTTGTATTGCCGCTTTTGGCTGTTACATTTTTTTTAATTATTTTTTTTAATGGCCGAGGTATGGTACGATTTTCTAAATGAGTTGCGGCAGATGTTTTGAGACGGCGTAATACGTAGCGTCGATGGGATTGATCTTTAAAAAAACAAATGAAGATTTGTCTTTTATTAACACTCATACGCAGAAAATGAACCAAGGAAAAGTGAGAAATGTTGAAAATCGATGGAATGGTATGCGTTGAAATAAAAAGATGGAATTTTCCAAAAAAATGTCTGCATTTTGCAATAGAACAATTTTTTTCGAGAACGGACTCTTTTGATATAAATAAATCAGAGTTCTCACCTGACGTGAAGTGGGCCCACGGTTGGCCAGGGCTCAGTAGCATTCGTTAATTATTGTTGGGCGTCAGTCAAGTTGACGAACTTGAAGAATTATACGGTCAATAATGATTATCACGCATGTACGCGGTTACAGGGGAGCTCGATTGGACGACCCTCGGAAATCAAGATTGGAGCGTTTGTCGATATCCCATTTTATTTTAAACAATAATTTCAGGCAATTACAATTCACCATATCTTAATGGATGACTCGGCGACCTTAGTCGACCTTCGGCGCTTGACACTCCTCTACCCACACATTAATTAAGATGATTTTATAAATAATTGGCGCAAACTATAACCGAATAAATAAGGGTACTATTACAATTTCAACATTTACAGTGACGGTATGTGGACGTTGACTCCATCTCTCACACTTTATTTCGACGGTGTGGAGAAGAGTGATCTCTCCGATTGAAAATTCCTACTACCTCTCTTCCCCCCCACTGCATTTGCCGACGATACGAGAAAACTGTGGAAAACCGGTAGCGGTATAGACGGCTCGATATTCTTCTGATTGTCTAGTGCACAGATGTTTTACTTGAGTAATACACCAAGGTCGCAGAAGTATTGACCTTCCACTGACTGGTCCATGAGCTCCCCGCTGAACGGCTAAGCGGTCACCGCTACGAATATCGGCTATGCAGAGCACTGCTCAACTCAAAGTCTTGCCAAAGGCGAACCTCGTCTGCTCATCCGTCAGTTTCGCTTTAAGGAATTCAATTAAACGAATTTAATTAGTTGAATTCGTTTTAATTTATTTAAACTCAACAAATGTAATCAAATTCGTTTAGATTAAATTAATTAAGCGAGCCAGTTGACAGACTCACATTTGGCCATGATTTTGACACGCTGGGTCAATTTGACCCGTATAGTACTTCATCCACCTGCCATTCACAATCCTTCGGCCGGTTTATACTGAAGAAAATTCGGGATACACTTAATACATTTTTTAATATGTCTGCATAATTGAAATTCGGAGAGCATTAATTTAAATTGTAAAAAAATATAGAAAACTTTCAATTTTTGGAAAGTGAGCATTTTTTTCAAATTTATCCGGGTGAAAATGACCCAGTTTGTCAACGTAGGGTTATATATAACGTATACCCTTGCGGGTTTTTACGTATAACGCTTCCCAATTGAACCGTTTCCTATCACTCCCTACTCCCACTTTGCTAATCTAACCTAACGTTCCGTTGCGTATACGGCCGTCTTAAACTACATTATACCGCAATTAACGAGAGCACGAGGAAACTGTAGAAAATCTGTACCGGTATAGAAACCAGGGTGCTGGTCTAGTGATTAGCGTGCTTGCCTCTGAACCAGTACATCGGAAGGTCGCGGTTCGAATCGCCGTCTCGTAGTTTCGAAGAAAAATAAACACAGGCGTGACATAGCTCCAGTTCTACACGGGTGTCGCGCACACGGACCAGTACGTGTATGTATGACTGTAGCCTGTGATTTATTTCTTGACGAAACGCGACTAGCTCCGAGACTGGGAAGCGAACTCGGGAACGGCTGTATTGGTAAAGGCTTTCCGCAGTTTCCCTATACCTATGGCAGAAATGTCATGATGAATGCGATACAGAGGGGGAAGTCGGCTGCGGCCGCAACGTGGGGATAGATTGGCGATGTGAAGTGGAATATGGTGGGGAATGTAATAAAGGGAAGTACCCTGTACATCGAAGCTCCAATGAAATAATACGGTAGCGCTCAATATATATATATATATATATATATATATATATATAAATTATCTGTACCGGTATAGACGGCCCCATATTCTTCTGATTTTCTGGTGCGAAGACGTATCGAGTATCTACACCAAGGCATCATAAGTGTGGGTCTTCGTCGACTTACTGGTTGATGCACCAGTTGGTGCACGGTTAAGCGGTCAACCACCCAGAGTATTGACCATGCATAGCACTGTATAACTCGGTGTACCGCCAGAGCCGAACCTCAACCGCCCATCCACCAGTGTCGGTGTTTAAATTTAAATAATTCAATTGAACTCAACTTAATTCGTTTAGTTAATTAACTCGTTTCAATTACTTTTTCGTTTGAGAGGCCAGTCAACTTAAGAGCCACGAAAAAGGCTATTTTCGTTTCTTTTGAGGATTATATAAAAGATTGAGTATAAATGTCGTTGGGCTTCATAAATAGTCTTGAAATATATATTTTTTTTAATTAATTCATTTTATTCATTTTTAAGTACAAAAACTATAGGTTAACCTAACGTCTTAAAAATAGGTGGGCTAAGTAGCTCCGTCACAACGCGGCAACGGCTTGTTTGAAACAACAAAATCAAAGTTCATTAGATTTAGTATGACACCAGCTACAAAATGACCCTCGGATATAAAGTTTTATCAAAAAATAAAAAATCGCAGATGAAAAACGAAAAAAAAATGTTAATCGCCCTTTTTCGCATAAAAAAAGAATAAAAATCAAAACTTTGAAACCATCGAGGGTCATCTTGTTTACAATATGTGGTTCAAATTTCAAGAGAATCGGTTTATTAGTTTTAGAGATACGATGGAGCTAGATTATGAAAAAGTTGTTTCGAGAAAAATGCATTTGAAGTTTATACTATGAAAAACTCTTACCTAAACTCAATCGGCAATTCCTGCACCGTACAAAATTCCTTCTGATTGCTCATCATCGTCGATTTCTTCAAGTCTTGCTTGCTTTCGTTTGGTTCTGGTCTATTTTGTTCGTCAATCGCGTCACGTTCGTCATCGCGATTGTCGGCGAATCCGATGGCGATCGGGCCGAGTTTGCCCGATTTCCCTTTATTTCCATTATTTTAAGCACTGGGCGAAATCCTTAATGAAAGACACACGCGGAAACTTTGCAGGCAATGTCTACGATTTTTTGCCGTTGAACATGTGTTTAGGTGCCATATTCCATACGAAGTTGGTAAAACTTTCATTATTGTTTTGCGTGTGGCCACCTAAACACCTTTCGAGCAGTTCTGTTTTGGCGAGTTCCTCGAAAATAGGTTCAAAAACTTCCTGTACTTCCTCAGAATGAGCATGAGGATGGTTGTAATGTTGCTAAAGTGCCTTAGCTTTGAGGTACTTGCACCATTCTATTTAGCAGTTGTGATGTTGCGGCTTGACATCGGTCGAAATTTTGTGGTAATACCCTGCCCATATTTCTTTGCGCATACCTTCAATAGAATTCAAATTCCTTCGAATAGCTAAGCCGTAATTTTCAGACAACTGTTTCATCACCTTGATCGTAAAAGTTTGTGTTTTTGGTTTTGACACTTTTTTTACGGTAGCCGTTAATTTCTTCACAACTACAGTTTTTTTCGGTGCGGTTTTTTTCGATGTGGCTTTTTTCGGTGTAACGTTTTCCAATTTCTTCACAACTACAGTTTTTTTCGGTGCGGTTTTTTTCGATGTAGCTTTTTTCGGTGTAACGTTTTCCGATGCGATTTTTTCCTCTTCTGCTTCCTTTAGAGCTTTTTTCTTCTGGATCAAAGGTTGTCTTGCTTCATTTGCAAGTTTGAAAACGCGTTTGGCCATATGTAAAACACACTCCAATTTTTTGACAACGAACCATAGGGAACCATATCAAGGGGGTCAAGGGAACCATTGACACCATAGGGAAAACAATTGAGTAGCATTCTGAAAATCTTTGAGTCGCCATCACCGATGTAGAATCTGTATCGCACAGCAAATCTTTCTACCGATCGTAAAAACATTTCTACTAGGCCATCTACCTCCATTTTGCCAGCACTTCCTAAGTGATTTGCTGTACAATGAGGTTTATGCTTCTCAGACCAGGTGATAAAGTTTGTGTTTTCTTTACCTTTCCATTTTTCACATCCTTTACAGAGACTTGATCGTATTTCAACGTAAGCGATTTTCCCAGTAAATCGAAGAATAAGTGAAACTATACCAATTCGAGAAGAAAAGCCTCTTTTTCCCAAGATCCGTCACCAGAAACTGTCAAAACGTCCGCGGGAAGTCATTCCTTTTGCACTTTTTTTTTCTTTAACAGCTTTTCGCGTCACTAAATCGAAAACTGTTTTTACTGCTAATGCCGTCGACGATTTGATAGTAAACATACTTGTGTAATCCGTAGCCACAGTCCATTAGACCACAAAATAAGTTCATTCCAGCTAATCCGATGCCCATTAAACGCATCATAAACACGAGGCAACTATTCACTTCATAACCACTTCTGATAATCGGGCATGAGTTAATGTACTTTTCGGTACACGCGCAACTCGAACACACTTTAAAACCCAAGCCTCGCTCTCCATATTAAGAAAATGAAATTTCTCCATTGCAAACTTTACACTTTAAGTAGTTTGACAACGTTGAAAACACGACAAGAAAGCTTATGATACTGTAACCGGCAACGACTGTAACGACTAGATCCGCGTGTACGTCAAAACTCTGATCCTTCGATGTTGCCAGTTTTTCAGCTCATTTGCTTGCAAAATCTGCAGTTTTATCCGAATGTTGATTCCCTGAAAACTTCCGCTTCTTGGTTCTCCCTGGATGAGCTTCGTTCCTTTTATCCATGATGCACAACCCGATGTTACTCCTACGCAGTCTAAGCGAATACTGATGTTGAAATAACGGCATACGTGTTTCAATGTCCGTTTTTGCTCCTAAACCTTACTTATAACTGCGGTTATACTTCAAGAAGGACTAAAATATAGCTAGATTATACGCTCAGGTAGACGAAATGAGGTCCTGGCGTAAAAAAAAAATACTTAGAGAGCTTGGATTTTCATAAAATGTGGACACAATATTTCTGAATGTATGTACTTTCGAAAACAGTAAAAAAATCAATCTTTTGAAATTTTCAAAGTGGACTGGCCCCTTAAGGAAATTTTGCCCGATACGTGCACATACAGATAAACAAAAAATCCAAACATTGCTCTTCACGCCTCCAAATCGTTACTCAACGACACAGGACTCCTACGAAAAATATTCGGTTTCGTTGAGATTTTACTAAAATAAATCATGTCGAATAAAAAAAGGACAATGGCAATTTGTATTTCAAAAACCGCTTCATTTTTTAATGCAAGATAACACTGGCTTTTTTAACAGAAAATTGGAGAGGCTCGAGGAGAAAGATCGAAGGTCGCGTAAGAAGCGAGCGAAAAAAAGAGACGCGTCGCCGAGCAGCAGCAGCAGCGACGACAGTACTTCTACGACGTCGAGGGCGGATGAGGAAAGTCGTAAAAAATCGCGAAAGCGGGGTCGGGAACGTCGGAAACGGAAGGCGAAAATTTCGAGGACGGGTCGCGAAGAGCGAGGCGATCGTCGAAGGAGAGACGAGAAAGAGAATCGTCGGGGTAGGAATGTTATCGACGGTAAAAAGGAAGAGAGACGCTCGCGAAAGCGAAAAAGTGACGAGTCCGAGGAGGGACGTCGCAACCGTGGCGACAAGAAGCGAAGAGACTAGAGTAAATGATCCGATAATTACATTATTTTTCTCAACTTACCTTTATTTATACAATACACTCTCATTTATTATTATCATTATCTAAATGTAAATAAATCGCTATACGAAGATTAGCAACTCGGACGATTTATCGATCGGTCGAAACACATCTCGTCGACCTCTCTATCCGCTTCTATTCTTTTCATTCACCGATGAGCAACGTAATATGTATATGTATTTACATTAACAGTAATAATAATAGTTGTAATACAAACGATCCAAAGCCGACAAGTATATTCGCCACGGTAGCGTTTTTCCCCCGTATGCCTTCCGCCTGTGTTATTCAATCACGTGGCCAATGGCGATGGAACGACGGAACCGTTGCTTCTTTTACTTTTCTACTAGTTTCCGCATTCGATCAATACAGGACCATGTACAATCGTGTAACGCCACGAGTCTTAATTCTACCGTTATATTTGATGTATATATCATGCATGATATATCGTATATTCTACATCGTGTATAACATACCATGCGTTGTACATCAATATACAGGCTGTCTCGAAAAAGTGTTACGGGCTTGTATCTCCGAAAGTACGGATCATAAAACGACGTAAAAGGTGTCGAAAAGAGCTTTTCAAAACATTACGTTTAAGTATTTTTATATCGATTACTTTGTCAGTTACGATACCTGCGGCATTCTAACTTCCGAGTTTCATAAATGAAAAACTACTACATAAAAGAATACTTAATCATAGTGTTTTGTAAAGCTCTCAAGCTGAGCTACCATAATATGCCATAGAAAATAAGGCTTCTGATGAAAAATGTCCAAGTTGACCTGCGTGTGAGCGTGGCGGTTATGCCCAAGATCAAATTGACATTGCCATCTTGTTTCCTCTTTTAAAATGAAACAACATATATTCGAAATATTTTTCATTATGATTCATACGTTCTGAGATATAAGCTATATGACGCGAAAATCACACGAAGGTCAACTTGGATGTTTTCCATCAAAAGCCTTATTTTTCATTGTATATACTTGCAGCCTAGCTCGAGAGCTTCCAAAAACACTACGTTTCAGCATTTATATATGAATTACTTTTTCACCTACAATAACTGCCGTATTTTAACTTAATAGTCTCGTAACTGAAAAACTACTCATTAAAAAAATGCTCAATCGTAGCGTTTCGAAAACGTCTCGCGCTAAGCTACGAGAATGTACGATAAAAAATGTCGAAATTGACCTTTGTGTGAGCTTGTCGGTTATGCTCAAGAGCAAATTGTGATTGCCATTTTTCCCCATTTTGAAGAGAAATGACTTTTGTTCGACACATCTATTTCTATAATCCGTACTTTTCGGGATCAAGGCTTGTAACACTTTGTGGGAAACACCCAGTATGCTCATACACCGTACAGTAATGCGCGTCTACGCAAACGGTAATACTAGCCGGCTATGGTTGCAGTGAACACTTGGGCAGTTTAAGATTATTGTGTGTACGTTTGTGACTATAATTGTGTGGGTGTGTATGTTTGTGTGTGTGCGTGCGTGCGCGCGCGTGATGTGACTTAAATCCTTGCTACACGACCCTCGCTTTGGTTAACGTAAAACGACGATCCCCGCTGCGTTTCTGTTTAGTTTCCGCGGTAGCGCATTGCGGAAAATTGCAAGATGTGGGGGGGGGGGGGGGGTGTTGCCGTTGTAAATTCGTGTCGCGAATAGCACGAATGTAGGAGCCAGAGAAGTCTCGTCCGGGCATCTATTACTTATTTACACAATCGGGGAGGAAAACGAGAGGGGAAAAGGGCAATGTACACGATTGCCTCTCTTCTCCCGTTCGGCTCTTGATGCTCTTTCGCGAATATTTTTTTCCCGCCCCCATTTTTTGCCCCGTCTACTTCCGACTTTATCCACTAGTTGTTTTCTTACATTACGAGACAAACGACCTCGTTTGACCTCGAGGTCGTTTGGAGGTTTGAGCGCCGAAGGACGCAAATATTTTCGGCTCTTGGGCCGACGGAAAGAGAGAAGAGGTAGGCCTCGTGACACTCTTTTTCGTCGTTTCTGATAATGGTAAAATTTGTATCGTTTGCACGCGACCAAGTTTTTTTCTTTTAATTTTCCGTTTGTCAGGTCTATGGGTCCCTGGGGAAAATTGCTGGTGCAAATTAAGGAAAAACATTTTTCGTCGCGTGCCAACGATGTAAACCTTAGGGTCGTCGTTCCTCGCGTCCCTTTCTCGACCTTGTTGTATTGTATTTGTTTTCCTTTTTTTCGTGCCTTAAACTAGGATGAATTTGTTAGCTAAGACGGTGGCCGCCGGACTTAATCTAAATCGTTGCGCGGCAGTGGTGTGCTCGCTTCGTATATCGCATATACTTCATTGAGTACCGGGTGTCTCGGACAGTGTCCGAGTTGAAAGTTGTTTCATTCCAAGAGAAGAAAAGTATGGCGATGTCAATTTGACCTTGAAGCTCAAACAAAGGTCAACTTAGAATGTTTTCATTAGAAGCCTATTTTTTTTGCGTATTCTCGTAGCTTAACTCGAGAGCTTTAAAAAAAAACTACGAATCATTCTTGTTTTGTCGATTAGGTTTTCAGTTACGAGACCCGAAAGCTAGAATACCACCGGTATCGTAACTAATAAAGTAATCGATATGAAAATACTTGACCGCAGTTTTTTTTAAAGCCTCGATCTACGTGAAAAGAATATAAAATAAAAATTAAGGCTTCTCACGAAAAATTGCCATGTTAACCTTTGAATGAACGTGGCGATCACAGAAAGGTCAAATTGACATTGCCATATTTTTCCCCCTCCGAACCAAAGGACTTTTTTTTAAACACTTTTCATTACAAGTCATAATTTGTACGACACATGCTTGTAACACTTTATCTGAGACACCCCTTATATACGTTACACTTAAAACTCGTTCTCAGTTTAACGTCGGTTTTACCTTTTAAAAACTAGTTCTGATTAAAGTCTTCGATACAACCAGTTTTTCCTTGCGAAAACTAAAATTTGCTTATAAATATGTTCGAAAGTTAATTGAAACTAGCTTTAATTAGGAAATTGGGTTAAATTAGGTTGTGTACAGCTATTTGAGTTTGAGACTAGTTTTAACCAACATTTTAATTAATTTATCAGTAAATTCTAGTTTTACCTAGTAAAAACTATTTTCGACTCAACCTCTTAGTCAGCTCCAATTTTTCCGAGCGAAAACTAGAATTTACTGATAAATAAATTTGAAAGTTAGTTGAAACTTGTTTTAACTAGGAAAAACTAGTTCCAACGAAATGTATCAGTTGCAACGGTTATGGTGTGCCCTTGTCACAGCTCGTTTTTTCCTTCTAAAGATCGGGATTTACTGGTAAATAAATTTGAATGTTAGCTCAAACTGGTTCTAACAAAATTTATCAGTTCAAACGTTTTGGGTTAAAAAATTTTTAACTAACATTAAACATGATTTAACACTAAATTCTAGTTTTACCTAGTAAAAACTAGTCCTGAATGAAAGCCTTTGTCACAGCTCGTTTTTCCTTCTAAACACTAGAATTTACTGATAAATAAATTTGATTGTTAGTTCCAACTAGTAACGAAATTAATCAGTTAAAACGGTTTGCGTGTGTTGTAGTTTAAGGAAAGTTTTAACTAATATTCAAATTTATTTATCAGTGAACTATTTTTATCTAGTAAAAACTATTCTCAACTGAACGCCTCCGTTACAACTAGTTTTTCCTAGTAAAAAATTATAATTTACTGATTAATAAATTAGAACGTCAGTTCAAACTAGTTCTAACGAAATGAATCAGTTAAAAAGGTTTGGCTTCGTACAGGTTTTAACTGACATACGAATTTATTCATCCGTAAATTCTAGTTTCTACTGGGAAAAATTAGTTGTAACAAAGGCGTTCAGTAAGGACTATGTTTTTTTTTTAGGTAACGCGTGTCGAAACTAATAACGAGTTCAACTGTAACATATACATACATCATGCCATATATCATATAGTGTACAATACATGATAGATGATGCATTGTATATCATATATGATATATATATATATATATATATATATATATATATATATATATATATATATATATCTATATATTCACTTTCGGATCCTTCCTTCCTTTTCGTTCCGAAACAATCTTCGCCCGTTTGGATTTTGTACGCCGATCGAGCACGATCCATAAAGACACGAAGAACCGTTTGGGGAGTGCTGGAGATGCAAAGGTTGAAAAAAGGCTTTACATTTTTGGGCAATGCTTATGTAGTAAAAGAGCGTGAGGGTCTAAGCGAGCGAGCGAGAGAGAGAGAGAGAGAGAGAGAGAGAGAGAGAGAGAGAGAGAGAGAGAGAGAGAGAGAGAGAAGGATATGGGCGTGTGAGTAATGCGAACCGAGCGAGCGTCCCAAAAGCGCGCGATTTACGAAACTATCAGACTATAAATGGCCGGCTAAGTGTCCAACGTCCATCATCTCCGTGTCCTCCATGCTGTTGTTTCCAAGCGTTTGAAACCTGAAAAATTCTTCGATCTATCATTCGCTCGCGGAGTAAGGGAAAATGCAAATTGGTGTCTCGTTGATTGTGGAAAAAGGAAAGGAAAATACAAGGCGTTTCTGACCTGTGCTGCGGTTGCTGAAGATGGTTGAAGTGCGATGCCTGGTGGCGACTCGTGAAGTCGAGGGTACGGGGCGAGAATGCATGGCGGGCCGACGAACTGCTGGCCAGAAGGCCTCGGCGCGGACTTCTCGAGTTCGCGACCTTTGGCTGACTGTAGAGATCCTCAAGGACGCTCGGTGCGACGTATGTGAAACCCTTGGAAAAGGAAATTACATTTTTTTTCTGAATTTTTTTTTCCGTTAGCATTGTTTATATTTTGGAAGAATTGTCCAATTTTTTGTTCGTCTGCGGTAACTTTTTAGTGTTATTATTTTGGGAAAAATCATCGATATATTCCTTTATTTTCCGGGATTTTTAAAAATTATTATCAATTTGGGAAAATTGTCGAATCTCTTATTTATGATCGGAAACTAATTTTTTTATTGTCATATTGGAAAAATTCACGAAATCTTGTTTTATTTGCGCAAACTATTATTAGTAGAGTAGTCTTTATTTCCAGGGTGTACTCTGGGTTTAAGGGGGTTTAGACAACGGGTTTACATTCTCTTCTCCTTTACATCTTCTCTTACATATTATGTACACGTGTTTCCATTTGCATAACATTTTATATACTATTTTCTCCTCCTCGCGCTACCTGTTTTATCGACACCTCGAAGTCTTTTACCCACAGACATAATATGGGCATTGACTTTTCGTATACCTAATTTTCGTCTCAGCCACCTCCCTCCTCCTTGTATTGCAGTACTTCTAATTGTTCCTCTACTTCCGCTCTGAATTCGGCCTTCCCCTCTTTGCAGCCGCAAATGTGTTCCAAGCTCTCCTCCTCTTTCCTACACATCCGGAAGCTATTGTCTTCGCATGCGTTCTTACCTTTTGCCCTACATCCCGCATCTTATCCTTGCCCATAATTCCTTCGTTTCTCCACTCAGCTCTTTTATTTGCCAGTATTTTCACAAGCTTTTATTTAACTTCACTTGGTGTGAGATGCAAAACGGAAAATCGATATTTCACCCACTACCCGACTACTTAGAGTTCTGAAATATTGCAAACATACATCTAAGAGGTAACAATGCATCATACGACTAAAAAAATGTTTTTTTTTAATAACTTGGTTTCCTGTTAGATGCGAAACGGAAAATCGATATGTCATCCACTTTCCCGACTACTTACAAGAAACCGTTTGACGTGTCCCCCTCCGATGTCGTTCATTTTTGAATATGTTATTCTTTATCGAAATCTAAGAGAGACGTACTTTTTTTTATCGGCGGAAGAACAGTTCTAGGCGGTGAAACTCACCCTCAAAGTTGGGCACCCTCCGACTGAGTTTTGCAGTTTCGCATAGTTTTAACCAAGATATTCGAATGAAACCAATTCGAGAAAAATGCTCATAGCGAATAATGAAAAATGCGTCTTTTCCAGTTCCGCGGGGGTAAATAGGGGTTGAAAGTAAAAAAAATTGTATAACTCGAAAACTTTTGTTTCATCCCGATGAAACCAATTGCGGGGTTACGTACATCGTTACTAGCGTACGTACAACGTTACAGGGGTGGGTAGACACCCCTGTACAATGACGTTTCCGGTGTTCCCTTCCGATTTCGTTCATTTTTGAATACGTTATTCTTCATCGAAATCAGAGAGATATGTATTTTTTTCATCGGCGACAAAACAGTGTTAAGGGGTTAAACTTACTCTCGAAGTGACTTTTGCATTTTCGTTACGATTCGATTCAAGATGTTCTCGAATAAAACAAATTCGAGAACAATGCTAATGGCGGATAATGAAAAAGGCGCCTTTTCTAGACAGTGTCTAGACAGTGCGGTTATAGGTGCATGGAGTTGATGTCGAACAAACGTTGTAATATTCGCGATATAATTTTTTTTATCTAGAAGGAAGTAAAGTTCATTATTATCGTATCTTATTTTTTTTGCTAGCCCAATGTGAATCGTGCGTAACATATATGAAAAGTGCATCACAGTTGCTTATTGAATGCCGTGCAACAACGTCGAAACACAACAAGTGCGGAAATTTTGCAATTGGCGAGTTACCCATAATATTACGGACATGAAAAACTCGTCGTGGTCAATTTAGTGGGTGTCATCACAGTGCGCACTATAAATCGACTTTTATCGAACTCAAAAGTAGTATGCATACAAATTTTCCTACTACTTCCAGTAATTATTTCTTCAAAAAATGAAGTGCATCGAATGTTTCCTTATGTTGGCGATGAAGGTCAACCCAATGAATGTTATACAACTGCTTCTGACAACATTTGAAGCAATGAATCTTCTTCAATGGAAATACATTTTATGCGGAAATACAATTTAATAATAGTTTTGAAAGTATGTTATTAAATGCAATAAATGAGTATCTGGCGTCGTAACAGTGGACAAACACTCCCTAGATTTTCAAGAACCGTATCGAAATATAGAAACGCAAATTGTAGAAGATGAAGATTGGGTACATGCTATTCATAAATCGAAATTACCGCCGGGCGCATGCTCGAGTGATGATGAAGATTTGTCTTACGAATACAACTCGAGAGCCGTTGTAATCTGGAGGTCGAGAAAAAAATGTAGGCATCGAGACTGTTAAACCGAAGTTTAAAAAAGTTAAATCTGTTCGTCAACTAAATTGACCAACAGATCTAACTTTCTTAAACTTTTGTTTAACTCATTCAAAAATCAATGAAATCGGAGGGGAACACCGGAAACGTTATTATACAGGGGTGGTTACCCTCAAAAGGTTTTTTTTAAACGCAGAATCCTATGTCATCTACTTTTTTAGCTCTCTCAAATGCAATTTGTTGCATTGGGATGAAAAAAAAAGTTTTCGAGTTATACGATTTTTTTTAACTTTCAAACCCTATAAATTTAACCCCGCGCAATTGGAAAAGGCGCATTTTTCATTATTCGCTATAAGAATTTTTCTCGAATTGGTTTCATTCGAAAATCTTGGTTGGAACTATGCGAATCTGCAAAAGTCACTCGGAGGGTGCCTAACTTTGAGGGTGAGTTGCACCCCTTAAAACTGTTTTTTCGCCGATAAAAAGATACTTTTCTTTTAGATTTCGATGAAGAATAACATAACAAAAAATTAACGAAATCGGACGAGAACACCGGAAACGGTATTATACAGACAGTCACCCCCAAAAGGGTTATTGTTCTCAAAAAACGCTAAAACCCGTATCACCTACTTTTTCGAGCTCTTTCGAATGCACTTTATCGAGATGAAAAAAAAAGTTTCCGAGTTATACGAATTTTACGACTTTCAACCCCTATAAATTTACCCTTATTCACCCCCTCAGAACTCGAAAATGCACATTTTTGATTATTCGCCATAAGCATTGTTCTCCAATTGGTTTCATTCGAATATCTTAATTCGAACTATGCGAAACTGCAAAAATCAGTCGAGGGTGCCCAACTTTGAGGGTGAGTTTCACCCCCTAGAACTGTTTTCCCGCTGATAAAAAAATACGTGTCTCTTAGATTTCGATGAATAATAACATATGCAGAAATGAACGCAATCGGAGGGGGACACCGGAAACGGTTTCCTTTTAAGAGGTGACAATGCATGATTCAACTTAAATAATTTTAATAACTTGGCTTTCTGTGAGATGCAAAATAGAAAATCAATCATCGCCGTAAACGCGCGTAACAAATACGCCGTGTGCAGAGACCCTCAAGTCATCATATCGTGTCATCTGCGCGTAGAAAATACGTCATGTGCAGGCCCTTTGGCCTGACTGGCTCGTACGCTGATGTCGATCGCGCGTACGAATATAGCGGCGACCGACATCAGCATAAATGGAAAGCAGGCCTTAGGGCTCTGAAATTTTGCAAACATGCATCTAAGAAGTGACAATGCATGATTCAAATTATCAAAAATTTATGTAAATTTTTTTTCAACTACTTTTTGTCTAATTTACTAAAAAGTAGTAAATATTTTTTTTACCAAGTCACCTATATGTGACTATAAATAAAAGCTTGTGGCGCTCAATTTTTTAAATGCCTAATAAATTTGATCAATTTAATTTCATTATTAGGCTGACATAGGATCAAAGGCCTTTAAAATAGGCTGAAAATTTCGACTCGGGGAACCACATTTAATTTGGCACAATAGTAGTTAGAGAAATTATTATCACACGTTTATACTCAGTTTCAGGATTTTTATTCAAGAAATCTAAGGTTTTTTTACAGTAAATTAAATGCAGTCGATATGTTAACGGATTTATGTAAATTAAAGATTATATGTCTTAATTTTGAGCGCCCCAAGCTTTGATTTGTAGTCACATATAGGTGACATGGCAAAGCAATTATTTTATACTTTTTAGTACATGAAATAAGAGCTTGTTAAAGGAAAACATTTTTTTTACTTATAAATTCAATTTTTGCGGTCCCTTTTTTCCTCCTTTACTCTTCGCAGTATGTCGTTTTTTTCAATCCTGTACCAGTCGTGAATTTCCTGTTCCATTTTAATTTTTATTCCCCTTTTAAATTTTTGCTCTATTTTTCCGACATCCTCGATTCTTGTTGCCTGCCATATTCCTCCCTCTCCCACTCCCCGCATTGCTTTGGCAAACTCTCTCTCTCTCCACTTTGGCAGGTTTCCACTGATAATTCCTCTTACTTCTTCTTTTAGACACACCTTCGGCCACCATCCTTCTTCTATCTTTATGATTTCTACCAGGTATTTTGCCGCTCTTTCCCAGGCCTCTATTTACACCCCTCTGCACCATGACTCCATTCTCAAAATATAGGTTCGTGTGTTTGAACCAATTCCCATAGCCATGGTTACATATTTTTCCTGCCATCATCCCAAGATTTTTAACGTTCTCAAACTATTATTATTATTTTTGAAAAAGTATTGAAATGATAATTTTCGCAAGCTATTATGATAATAGATTTTATTGCTCCGGGTAACGCACTTCCTTACTTTGCACTGATAAACATTCATCCACCATAATGCTGGGTGGCGCTCGAGGTCTCCGATAGCACCTCGGAACATCACTTAGGTGTCCGCTTTTGATTTTGTTGAAACTCTTGAAAACTTCTAGACGCGTATTTTTCCCTTGACGTATCACCTCTCGACACGCCTTTCTTTGGAGGGTGATTTTCACCCTTAACATCCTTTTTCCGCCGATAAAAAATATGTGACTAATAGTTTTTAATCCTTTACCATATACAGGGTGGGCCATTCAACGTGACCACCCCAAATATCTCCGTTGCCTGGAGTGGCGAAAAAAGTGTCAGCAGGTAATTTGATTGATTTCGAAGGGCTGATACAGTAATATCGCCAATATTACTGTATCAGCCATATACGCCGTACAGCCGATACGCCTATCGTCGGAGATGTTTCTGATGTTTGTAAATACTCACATTGTAACGTAGTAAAACTGTAGTAGAGAATGTTTACCATCTACCAATATTAGAATCAGTAGACAAGTTTATCCATCCAAAGTAACATGTAATAACCATTACTTCGAACATTTACGATACATTTACTGCACAAAAAATTCAATTATATTATTCGCATCTTCTTATTGTCAATACCATCTCGATTTCCCGTTTTCACATGTGTATTTTGGTGAAAAGTCATTTCAAGGTCATGATATCATCGGTCGTTAGATTCGTCTAAATATCAGCTACAAAGTCTTAATTTAAAAGAACATGTTCCCATTTTAAAAACCATTAATGACCTTGCGAAAGCAAAACTATTACCTTGACAAAAATGAAATTTTCACCACTGATTCCGATCCGATTCCGATTTTCACCACCGTTCGAAATCGATCAAATTACCTCCTGACATTTTTTTCGTCACTCTAAAGGCAACAGAGATATGTGGGGTGGTCATGTTAAATGGTTCACCCTGTATATGAGTCTCTAGAAAAGCGAAGGCGGACACAAGTAATTTTCCTTGCCAAAATCTCCCTCTGCGATAGCCGCTCCCTCAATTATTATTATTGTTATTATCAAAGTGGGAAAATTCTCAGAACTTATTTACTATCGGAAACTATTATTATTATTGTGAGTTGAAAAAAATCCTTAAACTATTTATTCATTTTCGGAAACTTTTATAATAATAATGGTTATTATTATTTTGGGAAAGATTCTCGAAATGGTTGTTCATGTTTTAAACAAAGAAAAAATTATCGTAGATTCCATTGTACGGGGTCGCCCCCTTGCTACATTTCCACCATATTCCTCTTCTAATAGCTATTATTATTCATATTGTTAATATTATTATTGTCATTCTTATTTTGGTAAATGATAAAAATATTTATTTGCAAAAACTTGAACAATAGTAA
Organism: Ophion obscuratus; assembly: GCA_964007375.1. Lineage (NCBI taxonomy): Eukaryota > Metazoa > Arthropoda > Insecta > Hymenoptera > Ichneumonidae > Ophion > Ophion obscuratus. The sequence continues at coordinate 54,026,574 of OZ023314.1, forward strand.
TTGTAATTATTATTATTTTTTCGTTTTCGGAAGCGATTATTAGGAAAAAATCTTCGTTAGTTCGTACCTGAAAAATCATGTTGGCAGACTCGCTGAGGGTACTGTCGACGGGAGAATCGACCGGGACCGTCATGGTGAACGTTTCGTCGAACTGCGATGTGTCATCCGCACTTTTCTGTTTTCGCGAAAAAAAAGTGCCCAAGTTCCTTCTTCATTTTCTCAATTTCAAATTATAAGAAAATATGGGGGGACGTACGAGTGACGGTTTGAAGGGCGGCTCGAGCTTCCGCGAGATTACGTCCTGCCAGTTGATGTGGTTGAAGAAATTGTGGTTGATTATTTCCTCCGCGTCCTCGGGACCAGAGCCCAATCTTTGTGCAACTTGTCTCTTTGTGGGAGGCCGAGAAAAAAGTGAAGAAAAATGAAAGAAAAAGTTCGTCGTAAATTTGAACAGAATTTGTTTGGGTACAACTGAATAAGCATTTGAATAAAGTAAGAATGAAAATGTACCTTTAAGAGTTTCCTCATGAGATCCCTAGCATCGAGGCTGACATATTGAGGGAGAGTCAGTCTCCCCTTCAGAATCTTCTCGATAGTTTTTTTCCGATTGTCGGCGGTAAACGGTGGCTGTGAATTTTCGAAAAATTAAAACACGTTTTTGTAGGGGTATCGATTTTATTTTGGATTATAAATTCGATATTATAAAATTCTCCCGCCTTGACATATGATTTTGAATCTTCAAGAACTTTCAATTATTGTTACTATTGTACCATTTTTCTTCCTAAGGATTATTAATATCTGGTACATTGTTATTAACCACGTGTCAGAAATGTTTATGAGGCAGTGCATGTAAGAAGAAAATGTAAAAGGTGTAGCACACCATGCTGTGGAACAAAAACTCTGTCGTGAAATAAATATATTATCATTGCTGTTGTCCTTATGAAGTTTTCCAAAAATTAATATTATTCACTAATGTTATACATTAAGAAAAATAATTTCTTGTTTCTATATGAAATTAAGGGGTTTGCCCACTTGCGATTTTGAAAAAATCGATTTTTTTATTGCATTTTTTTGAAGTATAAGTATCTGAGAATATGTCGTGAAAGTTTCAAATCGATCCGAACAAAATTGACTGAGATATGAGCGTTGAAAGAGAAGAATCCGTTGTGTAAACGACCGGAAATTGAAACTTTAAACGCGTTTTTCTCAAAATGGCATTTCTGAAGTCGGTGACCAAGATTACTCGAACACTAATGAACCGATCTTCTTGAAATTTTGCAGGCTTATTTAATACATAAAAATGTAGTCTTTGATCGTTCGATTTTTTTTTCGAAAAAAAAAATGGCCGTTTTATAGCCAAAAAACGGCCGTTTTTTTTTCATTAAAATCGAACCATTAACTTTGACTGTCCGCCATGTTGTGAAAAATGAATATTTTTTAAAATCCTTCGATTAAGGACTAGCTTATACTTATATTTGACTAAATCCATCCGCATTTTTTTTTCAGATGATCCACTTCGCCGCAATGTTGGTCACCGCAAACCGTGTATATAAAAACATTATTTCATTGACGGCCATTTGCTACTAAACAATGTAATATTTTTCAATAAAAAAATTACAGAAAGTTCTTCAAGATGTATTCTTTAAGATGGTATATTGATCGATTAAAAAAGTTTTGTAGTTTTCTTTAAAAAAATTCATGAAAAAGGCCTTTTTTGCGCTACAAGTAGGGGTAACGCCTTAATATAAACCGATATATCAGTAAGGGTTCATAAAAATGAATATGTAATAAAAAGTTAGTATTTAAAATTGGAGAAAACTAATATAAATTACTATATAAAATAAGGGAACATGAAGATTTTTCGGTATCATTCGAAAAACTAAATAACGACGACAATAATGTTTGATTATTTCTTGTTCGTATTATTCTTGAATGATACGAACAACATCAACAATAGAGATTATATATCACTATTGTTCATGTTGTTGGTTTATATTCTATAGTTATATAATGTATAGTAATATCTGTTGGGAGTATAAATGAGTCTCTGCCGTTTCTAAAATGGCCCCACAAGGAGGTTATGGTTGAAATTGGCAAATGTACAACGTCACATTGTAAGGTTGGGCATCTGGCAAGACCTTGAAATATTAGCGATTTTGTATCAGTATCGCATAATTTTTTTCGTGCGAAAATGTCAAGTTTTGAGCCGAATAAGCGTTATTTGCGGGAACTCTTGCGTTTAGCACGAATCGTCCTTCAATAATGCTTCCAATTCCGCGTCTTCGTTTCAGCCTTCCGCTACGTTTTTTGTCTTCGACGTCAAACTCACCGTTTCTAAACTATTGAAACTATTCACGACAACTTCTCTCACTTGAAGCAGCCGCACCATATGCTTCTACAAGCAATCGAAGGGCCTCAGCTGCAGATTTCTTCAAATTAAAGAAGTAATGAAGAGTTATAAAGTTCCCGCAAATGACGCTTATTCGGCTCAAAACTTGACATTTTCGCACGGAAAAAATTATGTGATGCTGATACAAAATCGCTAATATCTCGGAGATATGGTCTTGCCAGATGTCCAACCTTACGATATGTTGTTTTACATCTCACAATTTTAACTATAACCAAAGAACAGATATTACATGGAACAACACGGCTTATAGGACGATTTGGCAAGATTTCTTGGGGGAGTTTCGTAGTTACTCCCCCAACCACCTAAAGCGCTGTGTGTATCGATGTGCACGGACAAATCCGCAGGCGCGCTTGGCTCCACCCAGCTCCACCTCTTCCAACGCTCGAGCCAACTACGGTTGAGGTGATTTCGCGTCTCGCTCGCTCTCTTGCAGATTCCAATGTTAACAGCAGCAACGGTCGAGCGGTCTAAGGCACGTGCTCGTTCTGCCGGAGAGCCCCGGCTTTAAATCGATCTGTTTTCGCTCCTACTCTCTCGCTCCGCTCCATCTCACCCGTTCCATCTCTATTTAGCATGCCCCCAGCGATTTCTTCCAAGGGACGTGCTACGCGGTACAGAAATCTGTTGCTACTTTGCTTACATCTGTCAGAAATTTGACAGGCCTCGGACGTATTCGTGATTATTAATACTGAATATCAATCTAACTAGTTAATTAATCGTGTATTCGTGTATTTCGCGCTTTTCTGTTAGACGCTTTGCCCACGGAAAATTGGCTGTTTAAAATTGTTTGTGAGTTGCAACATCGTTAACGATGCCATCGTGTAGCAGATGTGCGTATAATGGATGCAAAAATCTTCGTAAGACGAGTCCCAAGCTGAGCTTCCATCGTTTTCCCAACAACGACGACACGTAAATATTTAGACGAAAATATTTTTTAAGGGGTTACGTGGGTTTTTAAGCCAAAAAGCATATTTTCTTTATTAAAGAAAATATAATTGGTAAATGATTTTATTCCAAATGATAAGCACATAAAAGAGCAACATTACAATAACTTTTTTTTAAATGTCATTAAAAAATTTGGGATAGTCAGCCGGCGGGACCTGGTTTCCGGTGACCTCTCGGAAAAACGGTGGACACGATTTCTCGAAAACTAATGCACCAATCTTATTGAAATTTTGCACACTTCTTAAAATAGCATTGACTAGTGACTGAACGAAGGTTTTTTTGTACTAAATTGTACTAAAAATTGAACTATTTTGCATATAACTCTACCGAAAAACCAAATTTCAGTTTTTTTTTTAATGCTTCATTCAATCACTAGTCAATACTATTTGGAAGAAGCGTGCAAAATTTCAATAAGATCGATGCGATCGTTTTTGAGAAATCGTGTCCACCGTGTTTTTAGGGGTCTCCGGACACCAGGTCCCACCGGTTGGGTTTGTGTGTTTGGGTTTGATTGGGTTTGTTTAGGTTATATAGATATACTTGCAGGGGTAAGCGCGGCACGCTAGCCACCAGTGAAGTCGGAGGAGTGGGGATATCAATCGGCCGTGGCGAGCGATATAGATATACTCGTAGGGGGCTAAAAAATAAATTTAAAACTCGATTTCTAGTGAAACATCTAGGGGATGTCTTTATATATTAAATGGAACATCTGTGCAAAATTTCGGCCGAATCGGGTGTAATAGCTTTTCGGAAGTTTATCCCGTAACGACAATAAAAACAGGGGGGACCGAATGCTTAAAGAAAATATTTAAGATAAAATTTCGTAGCCGCAACCTTTCAGGAAAAATGCAAAAACGTTTGAATAAACAAAATATGGATTCAAAAGGCCCCCCTTGTGCCCCCCCCCCCCCCCCCAAGATACGGCCGTCCGCGACAGAAATATCTCAACGTGATTTTAAATGATGCGCTGTCTCCTACCGAACCGCCCAACGCTTGGTCGGTCAGTTGACCATTAATACAAGCGGGATAGCACTATAACCCTATAGGCATACGCGAGAGAGAGAGAGAGAGAGAGAGAGAGAGAGAGAGAGAGACAACCGCGAGAGGCGTGCCTTGAACCGCTATCATTGTGTGTGGCACACCGATATATCGCCGCGCAGTCTACCGGCGGAAATACTAACTACATTTTTTCTGCCAAATATTAACACGGGCCGTGGAGTTCCATGTAATATCTGTTCTTTACTATAACCTCCTGGTGGGGCCATCTTTTGTCAAACGGCGGGGACTTATTTGGGGCCATTCATAAAACACGTGACCCAAATTTTATCAATATTCGACCCCCCCCCCCCCTCCCCCTCTGTGACATTTCGTGACGGGTGCTGGTGCCCACCCCCCTGCCGCTCCTGAAAATTACGTGACATAGAGCCCGCCCCCCATTCTGCTCTCGTTTTTTTTCAACAAAAAGAAGCAAGTAAAATAATAAAACGATTTTAATAAGCTATTTCAGAACGAACAATTTATATTGTTTACTTTAGGTAAATATATATGTAATATATAAAAACGTACAATTTATACGTGGGGTCGTCCATTAAGGCCTTAGGCCACTCTACAGGCCGAAAAAATAGGCTCTTGGGGATTTTTTTTCTCACAAAAACTACAAAATAAATCGAGATTACAAAAAAGAGTGTTTATCATACATATCAGTGACTGTATACAATAATTTTTTTGAAGCGATTAATTTCAAAATGGCGGCTGTGCAGCGTTTATCTCAAAACTGCATTTTTTAAATTGGCCGGAAACATAACTCAAACAATTTTCAACCGATTCACTTAAAATGTTGAATATAACTTGAACAATACATTGTTTATGGAAGTACGTAGGATTCTTTTTTTAATTGCATAGTTCATTTGTTATTAAAAATTATATGACGATTTTTTAGGCAAATTTTTGGAAAGTGAAAAATTTCGTCAGATAATTGTTAATAACAAATGAACGATGCTATATAAAAAAAATCCTACGTACTTCCATAAACAATGTATTTTTCAAGATATATTCAACATTTCAAGGGAATCGGTTGAATATTGTCTGAGTTATGTTTCCGGCCAACTTAAAAAATGCAGTTTTCAGATAAACGTTACACAGCAGCCATTTTGAAATTAATGTCTTCAATAATGTATTGAAACGATTAATACGCACGCATATAGTCACTGATATGTATGATAAACACCCTTTTTTGTAATCTCGATTTATTTTGTAGTTTTTCTAAAGAAAAAAATCCCCAAAAAGCCTACTTTTCTGCCCCTAGAGTGGCCTAACCCCTTAATCACGTAAGGCTCAAATAGGGGGGGGGGGTTGGATAACATCACGATTTATCACGTTAGGGGTAGGGGTGGGAAGGGGGTGTTGTGTCATATCTCGTGTATTTTTTTGTGTTATTGCGCGGACAATGCTATTTAAATGTACTGACCATTCACTCAGTACAGTCGTGCTGTTTGTTGAAATCAGAAAAAATTAAAAGGCCAGTTTTTTGACGGGTGATTTTGTAGGTTCCGGGGGTGCTAAATCCAACTTTGCCTAAAAATTGGGGCGTAGGGTTTTTTAGGCGATGAAGGGGGATGGGGGTGGATTTATGCCAAACTAGAACTCTAGGAGTTTGGCGCCGTGAGACAAAAAAATGTTCATACAGTCAAAACTTTTCCGGCAAAAGATAAAAATATTTTTATTTTCGGTAACGGATGAAAATATGGCGAAATTCGAGGGTTATTTATATGAACGAAAATGTAGAGAATATCAATTCCTACATTTCGTACACTCAAACGGCACCGGTGAAATTAACCGTTTTTGAGTAATCACGAAAAGAAAACTTTCAGAGTATTTCGTCATTCGTTATGGAGGGAGGTACTTTTGAAGTTAAGAGATGATTTTATACCTAATCGTCGCGTATTTTTGAGAGCTACAACTTTTTCATTTGAATGGAGTTCGAAACAAATTTCTCGAAGAGTTATTCTCAAAATACTGATTTTTGGTACGTTCCCCCACTTTTAGAAATCGAAAATAAACCCCCACTTTTAGAAATCGAAAATAAAGATACGAGTTTGGCGCTGTGGACAAAAATGTAGCGGAAGATTCAGGCTACAAATCGTTTCACGGCGGTGAATTCATACGGTCAATAGTTTTCCCAGAATTCCATTTTGAATTTTCAACTCCCGAGAGGCGTTGGAAAAAGCAAAATTCAAGGGTGGTCCATAGAAACGAAAATATAAAAAGATTATTTTCTATATTTCATACATTTCAACCATACTCGAAAATTTAATTGTTTTTTAGTTATACAATAAACTATTTTTTTTAAATATTTCAACAATTTTTTTAGGGGTGACGATATTATCGGAGAGGGATGATCAAATACTCGATCAACGCGCCTTTTCAAGGGCTACAAGATTTCCATTTAAACAAAAATTGTACGAATTTTTCCCAAAGAGTTATTGAATTAAAACTGATCTTTCGAAATTTCAGCCCACTTTTTCACCCCCAAAATGAGCTTCCCTGACTTTGACGCTGTAGACAAAAATAATGCCCGGATTTTTCTGAACATTTGGTCTCACGGCGTCGACCTCGTATGGGTTGTAGTTTGGCATTGATCAACTCTCATCCCCTAAAAAATACTCTACACCCCGATTTTTGGGCAAACTTGGATTTAGCACCCGCGGTACCTACAGAATCATCTGCTAAAAAACTGGCCTTCTTCTAATTTTTTCCGATTACGGGGTTTTTCTGTTTCTGTGATACCGCACTCTCTGACACTTCTGCGTGACATTTCTTACTTAAAAAAATACACGTGTTGGTGGAGGGGGGGGGGGTTAGCCAAGAACCTTGTCCTTGAACATATTGAAGAACATATGTCTATGGGCGAGGGGGGCTCTAAAAGTGGCCTAAAAAACCTCACGTGATTAATGGACGACCCTCGTAGTAAGAAATATATTCTTTATGTGACGTAACATCAATAATAAATAATTTGATAATCTTTTATCACGATGCACCTAGAATGCAATGTGTTCCGAGGATGCTTCAGGTGAGTCTCAATCGATATCCTCGTAGTCGGAACTTTGGGTGGGCAGTACAGAAAATTTTGAGCGTCTCGGTACCACCCTTTACCAGATTTAATATGCTTATAGCGTCTCGTGCCTCTTGCTCGGCCCCCTCCCACCCCCCCTGTGACAAAGTGTGACGATTTGCTTTACCCCCACCCCCTCACTGCGTCACGTGTTTTGTGAATGGCCCCTTTCTACTCCCAAAATATATATATATATATATATATATGCACGGTGTTCCTCTTATCTCTGCTACCCGAAATAACTCGGTAATTATCGACGTCACAAAAAATGTTCCAGACAAAAATTGTACGGAGTGAAGGGGGCCATCAAATGCGACCAATTTTTTCTTATTTCGGTGGAGGCGTTGCCCCGCACAGTGAAGGTCACCTCGACTTTTTTAAATGGAATGGTAAACTTTTTTCGACCATCTTGTCGAGCACCTCAAGCCGCATAAAAAACAGTAGGGGGCCAAAGTCGTTCCAAGCTAATTTCGAACACGTATTCAAATGAAATACAAATCTAAATATCTCGGATCATTACCAAATATTTGGTAGTGATCCGAGATATTTAGATTTGTATCATCGATACTGACCTAGAACGATTTTGACCCCCTAATGATTTTTGTGCGGCTTGAGGTGCTCCACAAGATGATTGAAAAAACTGTACCATTTCATTTAAAAAGTGGAGGTGACCTTCACTGTTGGTCAGCGCCTGCACCGAAATAAAAAAAATTGTTCGCATTTAATGGCCCCCCCTTCACACCGCACAACTTTTGTCTGGAACATTTTTTTTGACGTCGATAATTAACGATTTATTTCGGGTGCCAGAGATAAGAGCGACACCCTGTATATATTAGGAGTACAACTTTGCAGTGACCGTTTTACTTAGAGAGCCACTGCGGCCGAAGTAGTGGCTCTAGCTCAATAAAAAAAAGTGGCATTTTAAACTAGAGGCTCTGCCAATGTAAACAATTTAAAAAAGCTAACGGATACGTGTATGCATTATAAAGTTATTGGCACTCAAACATGGCAGCCTACGAGACGAATTCTCAGCATTTGCGGGAACTGCTCCAAAGACAACAAAGGAAGGGATTTTTGCACCGGATTGTGACTGGAGATGAAAAGTGGGTTTACTACGATAATCCTAAACGCCGAAAATCATGGGGACTGCCTGGTCATATTCCGTCATCGACGCCCAAACCGAATATTCACGGATCCAAAGTGATGCTGTGTATCTGGTGGGACCAGCTGGGCGTTGTGCACTATGAGCTGCTCAAACCATCCGAAACCATCACAGGGGAACTCAACCGACGTCAGTTGATGCGCTTGAGTCAGGCACTCAAAGAGAAACGGCCACAATTCAACGAAAGACATGACAAGGTGATACTGCAGCATGATAATGCCCGACCCCATGTTGCAAATGTCGTGAATAAGTACTTGGAAACGCTGAAATGGGAGGTTTTATCCCACCCGCCGTACTCTCCAGACATTGCCCCTTCCGACTATCACTTGTTCCGGTCAATGGCACACGATTTGGCTGACCAGCACTTCGGTACTTACGAAGAAGTCAAAAATTGGGTCGATTCCTGGATTGCCTCCCAGGACCAAGACTTTTATCGACGCGGGATTCGAATGCTACCTGAAAGATGGGCCGAGGTCGTAGCTAACGACGGGCAGTACTTTGATTTAAAAATATGTAGCCACTTTTTTATAATACAGCCTTAAACTTTTGAAAAAAACGGTCACGGCAAAGTTGTACTCCCAATATATAAAAAAAGTTATAAACAAAAAAAGATGAAAACTGAGAGGATAAGAAACTTTGAGGCAAGATTATTAATTAATTTAAAATGTGACAATAAAAATGCTTCTTACCTCTGTTATATAGCACTTCGTTATAAACAATTTAACCTATTCCATTGTTTTATTCGGTTTGTTTTTCTTGATTCTTATGGTTATTTAATTCTATTCTTTCTTCTTCATTTAATATAAACGGAATAAATTCGAATTCCTTTCTTCTTTTATTTATTCATAATAATAAATAATAATAATCTTAAATTTTGAAATTCATCATCTTTTTTGGTTTTTACTTTTTTATTATTAATATTAGCGCAAAAAGTTATTGACTAAAGTCATGGAGAATTGTATTAATTATAAAAAATAAAGAATTGTATCAATTACAAAAAAGCGCTACAAAAAAATGTTTGTCGGCCTCACGGTGATGGAGATAAATTTAGGAAAACCCTACGCTTCAAAACGAATGATATTTGAGAGTGATGATGATTGATCATTTCGAAATAATCATTGGAAAACTTAACAATGTAATAAAAAAAAAGAAACTACTGCTCGAAATAAAATTATTAACAATTTTTTCAATACCGACGTAACCTACTCACCTTCCACTACCTCCCTCCACAACGCTAAAAAATCAATAAAAACAAACCGAAAAAAATAAGTTAAATTATTTATAACAAAATGCTCTATAAAAAAGCAATTAGCATTTTTATTGTCAGATTTTAAATTAATTAATAATCTTTCCTGAAAGTTTTTATCCCCTAATTGTTCCTCTTTTGTTGTTTATACCTTTTTTATTATTGGCATTAGCGCAAAAAGTTATGAGAAAAAGTTATGGATAATTGTATCAACTACAAACAGGCTCTCTACAAAATTTTTGTCAAGCTTACGGTTACGCCCTTAATTTGAAGATAGCGGCCGTTCTACCACCCTTAATATCCCGGACACTGAGTTTCACACTCATGACCCCCCCCCCCCCCCCTACGAAATGAAAAAAATTGCGTTCTATCCAAAATTTTCAGCAAAATCACCATTTGACCATACTAAACCTCCATTTTCGCACGGGTTATGCGGAGCCGATCCCGCCGATTTGCCGATAGAAGAGGTGGCAGTGTAGTTCAAGATCGCGCTGCTACGCAACCACTCGGCTAACATTGTTCCAGCGTTTCTCGCAAGCGGTCGCAGAGGCCCGCGTCACCATATAATATCATCGTCTTTCCCCAAGATTCTAAGACCCAGCGCGTCTAGGCCAGGGTATAGTGACACAGCCCTACTGATGAGTTGGTCACTGTACCAGAGACGAAACGCTATTTCCTTTTCCTGCCTCCTATCTTACCGACCTTACAGAACCTAGACAACCCGCCAACACTACGGGTGGAGAGTCACCGGTCAGCATTATCACTACATCGAATCTCTACAAAGAAAGGCAGAAATGTTGCTATGTCTCGGTGGACACGCGACGTACGGTCAAGAAAATGAAAAAGGAGAAAGAATGAAGGAAATATTTACGAAACATTTATTGAACAAAAGAATCTTGCGAAGGGGAAGAAAAATGCAGCAAAAAAGGAGTATACAAGGGTCTTCCTGGGTACAGGAAGGCACTTCTTTCTCTGAAGACTGTCTCTGGATCAAGTACAGAAACAGAAAAGAATACAAGTCCGAGCTGAAGAAGCAAGGAAAGTATTCGAAGTAAGGAAAGCGTCAAAGTGAAAAACCCGTAAGCGAGTCAAGCCCTGAATCTCCAATTAAGAGCTCGGGTATCCAGCCTAAAGCGGAGCCAAAAGGCGGTCAGTAGGGATTATGTCAGAGATCTGTGGTGATAGTGCCAAAGAGTATAGGTCCGAGCCGAGGAAGCAAAAAATGTGCTTAAAGAAGGAGAGTTCCTTAACAGAGAGAAATGTATAAAAAATAAAACAGGAAGTCAAATGATATAAAAATGAGAAAGTACGAGAAGAATTCCCAGCAAATGATGCGTCGTTGGACGAAATAAATGTAAAATCGAGGATATTTAAATTCCGACTTAAACCGTTCTTAAGAGCGGAAGCAAAGATTAGAACAAGCAACCTAACGAGAGCGCGCAAGAGGGTGGGGCAAGGCCGCATCGGCAAAGTTTAAAGACATCCGCGAACTCACATACATAAACACACTTTACCCGTGCACTGATACACACGCGAACATACACAAGCAGAGGCAGACCACCTATTATAAAATAGGCTGGTTAAAATTCCGAGAAAATAATTGTAACATGTTTAAAATAACTGACGCATAGAGAGAGAATTACGAATCCCGGAAAACAGCGACAGAATTTAAATCTGAGGCCCAGTGCTGGCAGCGAAATAATATTTGTACCCGATAAAATAAGGATACTGTAATAAATCGAAGATTCATTGGATGCGACAAAAAGGTCTTAATTAATTTGCTCCCCAATCGAGTCTCAGGAGCTGTCAATTTAATACAAATAAGGGTATACCCGTTACAATATATTGTGACCTGCTCATTGTGTACATCACGAGAACGTATCGGAACTTGGCTAAGCACGGCGAGGATGCGCCGTATTTCACCCAGGAGCCCCTTACGAGCAATCCAACGGAGCTAATCCAGATACTCCAATAAGTTTGAATTTTTTTTTGCGTGACCGAGCGACAGCCTCCCGATCGACAGCGCTACCGTCGAGAGAGTCATAGAAAAAGAGGCGAAGGCTACACCAGCGCAACACTGGTCGTCATCGTAGTCCACGGTTTTACGTCCAGGTCTGGAAATACTGGCGTTTATTCGTGGTGAAAAATGTCACCGTTTTTAAGGCAAAAACTTAGTTCCTCATCCATCCGCTGGAAACGCTGTTACGTAGGGGTCTAATAGATATAAATATAGAGCAGCAATAGATAGTTTCTTCAGTCTCTGAATCGTGTTATCGTGTTCCGTTGTAGGGTCGAGAGAAAGCAAGTGGTACATTAAATTAGGAAAATGCCTAAAACGGCAAAACCAATTCGTCGTATTAAAAAAACTGACTCCCCAAACTCACAAAACAATAAAAACGATCCCTTTTAAACATACACAAAGCTATTTTTTTTATCTCTCTTCCATTATATCTATTTCCAGGTTCTCATCAAAATTATGATGAGAACCAAGGACTGCAATCTACTGGAAACAAACAGATTAATAAACAATAAGATTAAAGGAACAAAATGTAGACCGTATACATTTTTAGACCGTATACCGGGAAATAGAGTCTAGTAAGAAAAAATAATTGCCAATCTCACCATAGGATTAGTGGTAGAAAAGACCCAATCATTTTCCATTTTTATCGTTCTTAAAAATATTGTTTATTCTGAAAAATCTGCTCCATTGCACAGCTGTTGGGACCTGCGTTTGACTGGCTCATCCCTAGCCAGCAGTGCTTCAGGTGGCAGAAGTAAGAACTACCACTTTGCCGCATTATCTAAGTCACTCCCCACATTTCGAGTTTCCAAATCTGTATGCAAGACTGTGTGCTGTTCGCTCCAGCCAGCATCAAAGCGAGAATGCGAAAATTCGAGGCTCCAGCAGTAAGACGTTAAATTAAGCTCCCGCTCGGAGCCGCCTAGCGCACGGTTACTACACATCCTTTCTGGACCCAAGGTCACCGATCTACATCTTTCTCGGAATCGACCGGAGTCGAAGGAGCCCGATTGACACCGACATGTGCTCCTGCAATTTTGTTCCGAAGCGGAGATCAGGTAATTCATCGATAGACCGATTCGGAATATTGAACTACAGCCTTGAGTAGGGAAGGAGCGGCGAGGGGGCGTAAGGTCTCGCAGTCGCTAAGACGTTATTCTCAATCATTTGGGAAGGCTTGAGTTTGGGTCTCCGACGAGATAAGACGTGTTTTCCTGAGCTGGGTCGTACCGCGACCCAAGAAACCGACACGCTTGAAATTTCGTGAGGATCAAGACCGACGTTTTACCGGATCCCGTTCCAAAGGAAACCATAGCGGGTGAGCTGTCGTTTCGCTCTAGAGTTGTTTGTTGCATAGTGCGCTATTTCCTTTGGCCTAAACCTAAATTGGAAAGGAAAATTTGGAATATAGACTATTTCGCAGAGAGCGATATTGTCGCGATGGTGAGCTTTCACGTGGGAAGATTCAACTGTAACTCGCCTTTTTGCGAATTACATCGATTGCTAAGCTCTCGTTGGATCAATTTGTTTATGACCGCCGTGAGGGGTTCATATCTTTTACTAATGAAGTCAGTCCTGGAGGGGGTCGTCTATCAAGACGTGTGTCAGATCAAAAGGAAAAACGACCTTGCAGGACTTCTTTGAAGGAGAGGAAGGTGTTCTCTATGGTCCAGGCATAGCAGATCGATGGTGAGACCATTTTTTTATTATGCATTGTATACAACTTTTAAACGCATTTTTCTCAAAACACGATTTTTTCAAACTGCTGCCATGATATCCCAAAAACTATATGATTGATTCTGCTGCAATTTATACAGCATCTTTAGTACATATATAACTAAAAGTTGAATAAAAATAATTAACATTGCTTCGTTAGTTTTCTTTTTATCAGCTATATAGACCCCAAAAAATACGAAAAATTGAATTCTTTTTCTAAAGCGTAAAAAAAATTGGAATTCTAACTTTATTTTAGTTCCTGTAGAGCCTCAAGTCTCACGATTAAAATTACGTTTGGTTTTTTTAATTTCAGATAAGCAGAACGGCCGGAATCATGGCAGCAGTGGAGCATCTCTTTTTATATGTGTTCATGTTGGGCGATGTATCTCCTACTATATTCTATGTACAGTAGAACCTCGATTATCCGAACTAGTCTCGGTCCCAATTTGCTCGGATAATCAAAAGTTCAGATAATCGAAACGTGGGTTTTTTGGGACGAGATCATAAACAACATTGTTGTTTATGATCTCGTCCCAAAAAACCCACGTTTCGATTATCTGAACTTTTGATTATCCGAGCAAATTGGGACCGAGACTAGTTCGGATAATCGAGGTTCTACTATAATGACTTCAAAAAATTCATTGAGTTTGTTTAAATGTTAATAAAAATGATATACAATTCATAAATTATTGTGTTATAATTGTTTGTCAGAAAAAAAAATTCCCCAAAAAAGCATTAAAAAGCGACCTTCACACTAGACGACCCCGTTAAATTATTGCCAATCTTGCCTTGTTATTTGGCGTAGCTCCATTTTCTTCCAGAACATTTATTTATTTTCCTTCGTCCTGTAAACCAATTCTACGATCTGTTTTGTGAAACTGTCGATATTGTGAGAACTGCGAAGCTGCTCGCGACGATTCTCTGCGTGAGAGAAAAAAATGTAAATGTTTTTTTTTTTTGAGAATTTTAATTACACCTGCTGTATTACTCGTCCCCGCCTTCCCCCAAAACGGTGTTAGTGGAATGAAAATAAAATTTTGTAATCCCGAAGGACTCGTGTGGACGGAATCATTTTTTTTCTTATTTCCGGGTCACGCAGCCCCACGCCCTTCTAGCACCTTGAGGAAGCTGGACGACGCTTTAAAAACTTCCCCTCCTGTGCGGCAAAAATACATTTGTCGTTAGTTGCCCCAATGGATGGCACGACAAAGCACGTCTTGCGCATGGGCTACAAGTTGAAACTCGTTCGAGCGGCCGTTCTTATTCAGAACCACGCATGCCGAAAAAAAAGAGAGACAGAAAGAATCAGTGAGCGCGGAGCGCGTGCCTGATGGGGGTACACGAAAACTCTTCCCCTTGGGGGCTTTTGCGTTCTCATTGTGGGGTCGGACAGTATATGTGTTCTA
This sequence comes from Ophion obscuratus, assembly GCA_964007375.1. Classification (NCBI taxonomy): domain Eukaryota; kingdom Metazoa; phylum Arthropoda; class Insecta; order Hymenoptera; family Ichneumonidae; genus Ophion; species Ophion obscuratus. Next base: position 54,041,590 of record OZ023314.1, read on the forward strand.
ATTGAGAATTTGTTTGCATTTTTTTGCAAAACAAACCCAACGGGTTGCTAGGTTGCACGCCGATTCGGAACTCCCGCCGCAACCTTGCTGTAACACTCTGCCACAGCTCTGTCATTTCGATGGTGAATGAATTTAAAAAAATTGTTTTGTATACTTAAATATACTATTGAAGTATACCTACAGTTTGATAAATGTAGAATAATTGTTTCTTAGTTTTAAAAACTCCTCAAAATTGCTTAATATTTTCCCGTCTAAATATATATCCCGCTTCAAGTTACGGACGAAATGAACGGTGGTACAAACGGAATAGAAACGAATGCAAGAAAAAGAAGTTACATTTCGTAAAGTCAGTTGCCAATTTCACATAGGTATCGAGAATTTGTGGTCTATCTTGGATAAAAATATTAACAAAACCGCCGTTTTTAACAAAAAAAAAATATTTCTTTGCAGCTGTGAAATAAACTTGGGAGGAATTGCACGGATACCTTTGGAATCTCGTTGAGAGAGTGCCAAGAAGGCTTTCAGCAGTCAATTGACGCAAAAAGCAGCTATACCACATATTAATTGTTTACTTAAAGAAAGTATTGTAATTTCATTCTTAAAAATGTAATGTGGTCTCTCCATTTTGTCATTACGGTTAATTCAGTCCTGCTAAAAGTACAAAAAATGTATCGAATATATTACGTTATATTCTGTAAATATGAAATCTGAGTTGAATAAGATTTATCTGAGGTAAAAGTACTAAAGACTTGTTCATATTTTCTATACTTTTGGGGAGAAGCAGAGGCTCTTTGAGGACTAAAGCTTTTTATGTGCATGGTGATCTCTCATTTTGTCAGTCACTGTATATAGTTGTTGTAACGGTGAAATCTTTCTATGGCAACATTGCAATATAAATTCGCGTTACAAAAAATTCTTCTAAACTAAAAAGCTTCTAAAAAAACAGTTTTATTGGATATGTGTGGGCATACGTATACATGGTGTCCCTCTTATCTCTGCCACCCGAAATAACCCGATAATTATCGACGTCACAAAAAAATATTCCATACAAAAGTTGTACGGTGTGAAGGGGGCCATGAAATGCTACCAAATAATCCGAGATATTTAGATTCGTATCATCGATACTGACCTTGAATGACCTTGCACGACTTTGGCCCCCTAATGTTTTTTAAGCGGCTTGAGATGCTCAACAAGATGATTGAAAAAAATATACCATTCTATTTAAAAAAGTGGAGGTGACCTTCACTGTGCGTCAGCACCTTCACCGAAATAAAAAAATTGGTCGTATTTGATAGCCCCCTTCACACCGTACAACTTTTGTCTGGAACATTTTTTTGTGACGTCCATAATTACCGAGTTATTTCGGGTGGCAGAGATGAGAGCGACACCCTGTATATAGGGTAAAATGGAAAAACAAAGAAACTTACCACACCGGTGAGCATGTCGTACATAAGGGCCCCGAGACTCCACCAATCGACAGCTTTACCATGACCGCTCCGCGTCAATATTTCCGGAGCCCTTGCATATGTCGTTAAAAAAAATATTTAAAAAACAAGCCATGAGGAGGTCGGGGAGACAAGATGTAATTTTTCAATTAGATTCCAGCTCTTCTTCACCAGGCTCAAGGCAAAGTGAAAGACCGCGCGTGGAAAAAGTGGAAGAAAAAATCAACATTTTGTTTTTTACTTCTGTCAGAGACGACGGAAATTTTGGAAAGTAAAGTCCCATTTTGCGCTATACGAAACGAAGAACGAAGCGAGACTACGGAAATGTCAGTCGCTTCGAAGATAAAATTACACGCAAGAGGATTTTAATCAGACCGAGCAACTTTCATCTCGCCTTAAGGGGTTGTGTACCGCAAGCTTTAAAAAAAATGGATTTTCTTGTTAATTTTTTATTTTCTGTACTGCTATGCGTTTTTAGGGTTCCGTACCCAAAGGGTAAAACGGAACTCTATTAATGACACTCTGCCGTCTGTCCGTCCGTATGTCTCGGGTCTCTAGCTCGTAAACGGAATGACTTACAGACTTGACATTTGGATATTTTGTGTAGAATATTGACCCAAAATCGAATATTGAATTAGAAATTCAATAAAATTATTTTTCTTGGGGGTCCCATACGTAAAAAAGGAGCACAAAAAATTCTTACCCTGGCATGTGGGGTGTCATTTTTTGAAGCTCATTGAGTAGAATACAAATTTTGTTTTCCTGTTTTACCTTGAAAAATAAATAAATGGCGAACCGTCAAAGTTGTCAGTTTTATGCCATTTTTATTACGGGGCCTATCTCGAACACTAAACTAGTTTAGTAGAACAACTAAAAATAATTTAAACGTTAATTTGTCATATGTATGGAACCCCAATAGTGCTTTTTTTTAAACATTCAAAGTGGTGCAATTCGTGGCGCAAAAAAGTGTTGACTTCGAAATGTGATAACTTGTTTCTTTCTGCGGAATACAAATTTCTTCTCGAAGAGGATTTCTTTGCAAAAATCCTCTTGGAGTTTTCGAATTTATCGAACATATTTATCTATTGTTGAGTGTATTTATTTTTAATATATTGTCGAATAAATGTATTGTTGTATTGATTATTACAATTAATTAATGTTGAACGCATTGTTAGAAAAACTCATGGTTATATATACAGGGTGTTAAGATTTATTACTACTAGTTTTCCGTTCGTGAGCATATAGCGTGTACCTTTTCAAGCAAAACGCTTTTTTTTATGTTGTGCAACAAAATTGGCCGAGATATTCACGAGTAAAGTCTAACGGTGAGTGAACAATGGCACAATAGTTTCGGCGTCCAAGCGAGCGCGGGCGCGGATTCAAATCCACATTCGGGCAAGTGGATTTGAACTTTCAATTCTGAATTTTGAATTTCGAGTTTTGAACGTTATCCGGTCGCCCATATAAAGTATTAAATAATAAATAAAAAATTTTAAACAATGTTGTCCATTGTTTACTTGAAAGATTTTTAGATCTTTAGATCTTTCGAGTAAACAATGGACATTATTGTCTAACATTTTGCATCTATTATTTAATACATTATTCGGGCGAGCGGATAAAGTTCTAAATAAAAATCCCAGCATTCAAAATTGAAGGTTTGAACGTTTAATTTCAATTTCAATTCAACAAAAATCAATGGATTTGAATCCACTTGGGCAAACATAGATTCGAACCAGTGCTCACTCTCGCTTGGATGCCGAAACTAGTAGTAGTAGTAGTAGTTTTATTCCATCTGTACAGCTTTCGCTTTTTACAAAACCCTCCTTCTTTCCATCCTTATTTCTAACCTATAAGCTAATAAATTAAAATTAAAGTTATAAATTAGGATTAAAATTACAATATTTCACCCTAAGCACCGTATGCCGTTTGTGCCTTTTAATCCTCCCCCTCTTGATCGTCCTCGGTTCTCGCCCTTTTCAATGTCGCGAACGCCCTTAAATACTCGCAGATTACCTGCACCGGTTCTCCTCTTAGCGTGTCTTTTGTCCAACACTCTAACTCCTCGCCTTCCCTTCCTCCTCGGCAGGCATCCACTGCCCTCACCCATTTTTCCTTTATCTCCCCTCTCGCTATCTCGACCGTCCAGATATGCTCCAGGCTCTCATCCTTCTCCCGGCATATTCCACAGGCCCAGCTACTGAAACCTTTTTTTCCAACTTTCCCCACATTTCCGCACCTCAGTCTTGCCCATTGTTCCTTCGATTCCCCCACCAGCCCTTTTTTGTCCCAATATTTCTCTCTCTCGCATCCCACCTTAATTTCCTTGTACCAGGCGCAGAAGGACGACCTGTCCGCATTGACCCAATCTCCCTGCATGTCCTGTTCCGTTTTCCTGCCTACCCCCTCTATCAAGCAACTCTCGATCCTTTCCCAGCTTCCTGGATTCGACCACACCAGATTGACCACTCTCCCGTCTCCTACGTCTTCCATCGCCTTCTTGAATTCTTGGATGCCGAAACTACGGTGCCATTGTTTACCCATCGTTGGGCTTTACTCGTGAATATCTCGGCCAATTTTTGTCGCACGACATAAAAAAAAGCGTGTTGCTTGGAAGGAGACACGCTATATGCTCACCAACGGAAAACTATAGTTACGATACACCCTGTATATATAGGGTGGATAAATAACTATTAGCACCTTGGATATCTTCGAAACTATAAGGTTCACAGAAATATTTGCTGAAATCAAATTGCACAGTACGAAAGGGGCCACCCGATAGCGATAATAGTTTTTCTGCAGGTGGAGGTACTTCGGACATTTGAAGGTCAACGCCAATTTTTTTTAATGGATCGGTAGGTTATTTTCTTCTGTATCATGAAAGAGGACCTTAAAATGAGTTCAATGACCTATAACGTAAGGTCATTGAAAATCATAGAAAGTACAGAAAGGCGATAATAATTATAGTTCAGGTAACAAATAAAATTACTACGTTTATAGTAAATGTTCGAAATGACAACCATCAATATCAATGCGTACGTTATTATGTACGTTTACGCATTTCTTAGACAGGTACAGAAAGTACAGAAAGGCGATAATACTTACGTTTTGCTTCACTGAAAATAAACACTGTTTCAAGCACACTTTAATAAGGTTGCAGGATAAGATAAACATGATAAGATTAGTATCGATAAATCGGTCAATCGAGTACAATGTATCCGTTTGAAGAGCAAGTCGATATGCTTCTTATTTGTGGCGAATGCCAACAAAATTCTGTAAGGACAAAAACCTTGTATGGTGAACGATATCCACATCGGTCTCAGCCTTCGCGTCAAACATTTAAAAATGTGTGTGATAAACTTACACAAACCGGTAGTTCAAGCGTTCGTAGTAGTGGACGCCAGAAACGCGTAATGAATAAAGAAATGGAAATCGGTGTGCTCGCAAATGTGTCTCGAGATCCTCACATTAGTTCGCGATAAATTGAAAATGAATCAGGCATTAGCAGGAGCAGCGTACTTCGCATTTTTCACCGTCACAAATTTCACCCGTACCTTATAGTCTTCACCAAGAATTGCATGGGAACGACTTCATGAATCGCGTAGAGTTTCGTCGAATGGTTCAACGTCAGATCGAAAACAATGAGTCACCTTGTAATACCGTTTTATTTACTGATGAGGTAACATTCACAAATCATGGGAACGTTAATTTGCATTTATGGGCAACGGAAAATCCACATTGGCTGCGGCAGGTTGAACACCAGAGATAATGGTCTGTGAATGGTATGGTGCGGAATCATGGGTGCTAAAATTATTGGTCCGTTTTCTATCAATGGAAATTTGAATGGCAACATCTACAGTAATTTTATCAAAGATACATTGGGTCTTTTGCTTGAAGAGTTGCCTTTACTTACACGACAAACCATGTGGTATCAACATCCAATATCATGGCCAGCTCGTTCCCCAGACCTAACACCTTTAGATTTCTTTCTATGGGGAACATTGAAAGATAAAGTGTACAAAGAAGTACCAACTACACTTGACGACATGCAACACAGAATTATTACAGCCTGTGCATTAATAAATTCTGACGCTGTAACACTTGCAAGTCAATCAATCGAAAAAAGAATCCAATGTTGCATTGATACTGATGGTCGTAATTTTGAACACTTACTATAAACGTAGTAACTTTATTTACTACCGAAACTAAGTATTATTGCCTTTCTGTACTTTCTATCACCTTCAATAGCCTTATGTTATAGGTCGTTGAACTCGTTTTAAGCACCTATTTCATGATACGAAAAAAAACATACCGATCCATTAAAAAAAATGGAATTGACCTTCAAATGTCCGAAGTACCTCCACCTGCAAAAAAACTATTATCGCTATCTGATGGCCTCTTTCGTACTGTGCAATTTCATTCCAGCAAATATTTCTGTGAATCTTATAGTTTCGGAGATATCCAAGGTGCTAATAGTTATCGATCCACCCTGTATACTATTAAATTAATTCATTTTTAAAATATATTGTTGAGTAAATACATTGCTAACTTGATTGTTAAATAAAATGAATGTTACATGAATTAATGGAAAAATTCATGGTAAAATAATCTTTTCAATTGCAGTGGAAGCAGCCAAAACGCACGATGGATTTTGTCTTCAAATTTACGATGATTAACCCTTTTAAAAAATGTAGCAAACCTGCGATTTTTGGCTAAAGGTTCGAAACTTAAAAATCAATTAAATTGATCAAATTGAGTTTGACTATAAAAATCAATTGAGGTTCTTACATGTACTCGATGGTACCGCAAAACGTGTGGGTCACAGTGCCCTCCTGTATGTGCTCCTTGCACAGCCCGAAATCCGTCAACTTTACATGTCCTTCGCGGTCCAGAAGGATATTCTCGGGCTTCAAGTCCCGGTATATTATTCCTTGCTTGTGCAGATGCTCCAGCGCAAGAATTATCTCCGACAGGTAAAAACTGCAAGCGGGAAAAAATTGGCGAGTCGGAAAATCGATGGGAAAATTAGATAACTTGGGATATAATTGAAGTTTACCAGGCCGTGTCCTCAAGAAATATTCCTTCCCTATCTAGGTAAGTGAAAAGCTCGCCGCCACAGAGATACTCGAGTATCAAGTACAATTTGCCGCCTGTCTGAAAGGCGTATATGAGGTTGACGATGAAAGGATGCTTCACCGCCTCGAGTATGTTTCTCTCCGCTTTCGTGTGCGCTGTGTCTTTCTGGCTGCTGATTATCGAGGCCTTGCATAGCACCTGAGCGAACCAGAAAAGGAATATTAAAAAACACCTTTTTTTGGGCTAGGCCCAAGTCGATTGGTTTGTTGGGAAAAAGGAGAAATCGAGATCTTGTGGGATTTCGGCCAGGTTCATGGGTCCCTTGAAGAATATATAAATACGACAACCGACAGAGATGGGCGCGCATTCGGTGTGCGGGCTCGGCGGTCACTGAAGTTTAGCAGCATTGGAGGCTGCCAATACTTGGAGCGGTGACCGCTTGCCCGCGCACTGGTTTGCGCGTCCACACTCTGCGTGGAAGACAGTTTGTCTGAGTTTCTGATGGTAATAATACAACTGAAACTCAGCCAAATATAGCCGCCTGTATCGGCCCAGGTTTTCCGCAGTTTCTCTGGGCCCTCGTGCAAGTGCGATACAGTAGTGCATTAGGAAAGAGTGGCTGCAATCAACACTCTGCGGGGGGAACTCTGGAAGGAATGGAAGGTATAAAGGAAGGGATGGTAAAAAGGGAAAGGACCCCACACCTCTGAGGAATACATGTATTTATTTATAAGTACGAGACAAAGGAGAGAATAATTTGTACTTTGTTGTGATGATTGCGCAGGGAGAAGATTGAACATTTTAGAGAGTGGGGAAGATTTTTCGGCGGGAATAGAACCGCTGGACGGCAAATTTTCAACAATAAAAACACAGGTGAAAAGTTTTTAAAATGTAGGAAATTTGCGTTTTTTTACTCATTGAAAATTTTGGAGAATTATGGAGAAAACATATTTTAAATCGAACGGAGTACCTTGTACAAATATTCGAAATTATGAAAAGGAGACTATAACAGACCTCCGTGGTCATATCTTTTTTTTTTAACTTCCATCTGTACAGGGATCTTCCCCCTTGATACATACCCCATATTCCAGTTTTATATCCCCACCTTGCGGCCGCAGCCGACTTCCCCCTCTGTATCGCATTCACCATAACATTTCTGCCTTAGGTATAGGGAAACTGCAGAAAACCTATACCAATACAGTCGGTCCCGAGTTCGCTTCACAGTCTCAGAGATAGTCGCGGATCGTCGAGAAATAACTCACAGGCTACAGTCATACTCGCACGACACACACACGTACCGGTCCGTGTGCGCGACACCCGTGTAGAACTGCAGCTACATCACGCATTTGTTTTTACTTCTCTCCGAAACTACGAGACAGTGATTCGAACCCACGACCTCCCGATGTGTTGATTCCAGAGGCAAGCACACTAACCACTAGACCAACACATCGGTTTGACCTCTGTGGTCATATTTTTTTTAATAAACAATTTTTGCTTATTTGTAATTTAAAAAAATTGACAGCATAAACAATAGCGAAAATTAAAACAAACAGTAAGAAGTGGAGGCGATTTTTCTTAAATAAAAAAAATGTCTTTTTCAATCAGAAAAATATGAGAGAATTTGGGAGAATGTTCAAGGAAACACGTTTCAAAGTGAGTAGAGTAGCTTGAAGGAATTTTAGAAACGAACAGACATGGTGATAAACGAAACACAGAACGAACCTTCATAGCAAAGATGCTGCCCTTGTCCTTGCCAGAAACTTTGCGCACTTGGAATACTTTGCCGTATCCTCCTTCGCCTAAAATCGCGCAGAGCTCAAAGTCCTGCGGGCCTACTTTATCCTGACCGGGGTTCACATTCTGTTCGGACAATTGAATCCTCTCTACGTTCTCCGATCTGCGGAGTATTGAGAAATTAGTGAAAGCAGGAAAGAAAAAAAATGTTTCACATTACACTTTCGAAAAAAAAATTCCATATGTTCCTTGGACCTGCCCGTTCCTTCTCATGTGCTACGAGTGGGTTGAGGGCTTGTCAAAGGCACTTGGGTCTCGACAATGACTCATAGAGGATGATCAAGACCTGTCAAGGTCAATTGGGACCGGTCGACCTCTTTTCAAGCTCGTCAAGCTTCCATCCAGAAGTTTTAAGACTTGTCGATGACATTTAAGTCCTGTCAAATATGTTTCGTACTCGTCAAGAGTATTTGCGGCTTGTCAACAATATGTGGGACTCATCAAGGACAGCTAGGGTACATAGAGCATATTTTGGTTCCGTCAAAGACTCATCAAAGTTATCAAGAATGTTTAACACACATCCAGGGCACTTGGGTCCCATTAAGCTTATTTTCCTTTCATAAAGGGTTCGTGTGTTGATCAAAACTTTCTCCGGAAGGACCTGCCCCTCAGCGGAAGAACCTCTGCCAAGTGGCGCAAAGTATGGAAACAAAAAATATACTCACTCTACGAGTGCATTGACATTGGGAACCTCGTCATAGTCCGCCTGCAAGTGAGAGAAACAGAGCGACAGACCTAATCAAAATTATGACCTTGGTATTGGAAAAAGCTCAAGAAAAATGGGAAAATGACAGACATGGTCAAAGTGAAAAATGGAGATTTAATATGTGTGTGAGAGAGAAAGGGGGGGGGGGTTTAACCTCTGCAGTCTCGATGATGTCGTCGTCGTCGGACTCTTCCCGTTCGTCGACGTTGTCGCCGTCGTGGAGTTCGATGTCGAATATCCCGGCCATTGTTATCACATTTAACAGATTTTTGTGGACGAGAGAACCTTGCGCGCTCAGGAGAGCAATAACAAATGAGACACGCGCTTCGCCCTTTCCTTCCTCGTTTTTATTTTCCCCCCTTTTTTCGTTTGCGCTCGCTATGGCACCCGTGTGCGTGTGTGTATTTACGAGATGACCAAGTGAGTTTGACGAATTTTAAGGTTCGTTTGGGACGCACGCACTCGAAGCGTGTAATCGTCGGTTCTTTGATCGACTTTACGATTTGATTTTTTTTCTCGCTTTTCGGTAACGTCCCTGCTCTGAGGCTGTTTGTCCCACACTTCGCACGCTCGCGAGATATTGTAAAATAGGGGGGGGGGCGCACCAGCCTCGTATAACGAGATTGTCGCGACCGCACGAGAACGCTTTTCTTTGATTTTCTTCCTCTTTCGCGGCTCTCGGGAATATGCTTCTTATTTCGAATGCGTGATTTTTATGTGACGATTTTCTTTAGGCGAGAACTTGGGCTACGAGGACCGAATATTCAGCGGGCGTTTGTTTCTGTTTTTCGACGTTGCTTATTATTTAACGCGCAATTACTCGTGACTAGAGTACATTCAATTTTTGTTACGCGATCTTTCGATGCGAACGCTTAATGGAAGAGGAGGAACTGTGGGATTTGTGCAGTCCATGGCCACATCCGGTCAGGGAAATTGGAAAAGCTTCGTGGGAAATATCCCTACGGACGCCATGTTTGGTTGGGTTTGCTCCAAAGAAAGTCGATTATTATCGTTGCACGAGCCTTATGTTCTAGGGGTTGTTATTATCGTTATTATTATTTTTGTTTCTATTATTGTTTGAATTTTTATTATTAATATTATTTATAATTATGAAGACAAACGCGCGTCGAAAGAAATGCCGTGTTTCATTTACTCGATGTTTCTGTGATAAATTCAGGCACGGATTATTTGGTCGAACGGAATTTTACGTTTGTCGAGTAACAAGTAATCGGAAAAATGAGAATTATATTTAAGGCGACAAATCCCTTCAGAATTTTCAAAAAATCCGTTTTTTTTTACACATATCGAAAGTATGATACCCAAAGAATACACTGACCAAAGGAAAACTCGAAATATTGAATATTTGCGGAGTTATCGCATATAGTCTAGAGCGCGGGGACAGCATGCGGTCAAGTAGCGAGTCACATGTTGAAACCTCAAACGCGATTATCTCGAAACTACTTTTTCAAAAACTGCTCGTGTGTAGCTCAAAAAGTTATCGACCGATTTGGATAAAATTTTGGGAAGTTACTCTCAGTAATATTATCGGAAGGATATACCTAAAGTTTGAAAAGTAGCGTGTAAATAAATAATTTTTTGGGGGTCACATATGTCAAAAATTCGTATTTTGGAGTGAAAAGGCTTCCAAATTTTCAATTCGACACTTTTTCGTCATTTTTTAGGTATATCCTTCCTCTTAATATGTCAGTAAACGAATGACACTTATTAAATATTTTTCAGATCAACAGAAAAAGCGTGACAACTGCAGCACTTTTCGATGCCGCGGAAAACAGGCGTCCGAAGACCCTTAATAACGCCACTATTTTGTTGGTCACCCAATTTTTTTAAAAACTTGACAGTTATAATAAACTCATGTCCAAATATGAAAATGATCAGATTATTTTATACCCTCTAAAAAATTCCCGAAAAATACCAATTTTTCACGCTCCCAAAGGGATTTCTCGCCTTAAATTAAATCCCTTAGGATTTGTTGTCTTCAAACATCGAAAATAATTGTTTGTTATCCAATTCAGCAATATATATTTACGACAATAATAATAATTCATATGAATAACAACAAACCGAATGAAAATAATAATCATAATAATTATGCATACTATTTATATTCTATATTTAATATAAAATATATAAAACATAAACATATAATTTATTCCAAAGTATGCCCTCGTTGGGCTTTAGCAGGGTTTCTTAAAATTACGGTATAACTTATAACTAGTGACGAACAATGTTTTCTGCACAAAATCGGGCCTGCCTCGTTGCGTTTCTTCCGCGGCCGTCTAACAATTCCCTAATGGCCATTCGCTACTTTCTCGAAGTGTTTTATGTACGTGCACAGATCGTTCCAGGGCTGCACTGACTGTAGTATAGATTCTAACTCTGCTTTTGTTTCGTTCTCTTCCTTCCCTGCTATCCAACTTCCTACCCTCTCCGCAATAACTCCGCCTATCTTCCTCTTCCCCACGATACACCTGCACATATGCACCAGCGTTTCCTCCGTCCTATTAGATAGTCTGCACGCTGTTTCCCTAAATCCTTTTTCTTTCTCTTTGCCTACACTCCCGCATTTCATCCTGGCCCATGTTGGTTTGATTCCTCCTAATATACTCTTGTCTTCCCAATAGATTTCCCTTCCTTGGTTTATCTTCCTTGTTTTGTACTTCTTGCAGTAGTTGGACTTGTCTACTCCCGCTCAGTCCTGCTGTATTTCTTGTGCTTTCCTTTTCGTTACTGCTCTACTCATTTTTTTTCATAACTTCACGGCCACCACCCTCTCTTATTACCTGCCAGATTTGTCCTTCTCCCGCCTCCCCCATCGCCCTTTGAACTTCCCTCCCCCATTTGGTCGGAGCGCCGTTTATTGCTCCCTGCGCCTCCTTAAGACAAATTTTTGGCACTCTAGTATTTTTCATTTTCACCATTCTGTACGCATATCTCCCTGCGCTTTCGAAGGCTTTAATACTACTTATTCCCGTGATGTTTGCCTCTCTTCTCCATATATACGCAGGTATGTTTCTTCTCAGCCCTAGGATCATTTTCATATACTTGGCCTGTAGCTTATCCAGCTTCTCGCGCCGTTTCCACCCCCAAATTTCTATTCCGTACAGTAGACCACTCTTTACTATTGCGTCCATGAACTGGATCTTTCGGCTCAAGCTATGTATTTTCGCCCTCTTACACAGCCCACATACCATCTTCATTGCTTTCACTACTTTTCCTTCCACCATCCGAAGATGTTTTTCATAAGTATTGCCCGACGACAGCCACACTCCTAGATATTTATATTCCTTCACTATCTCTAGTTTTCTCCCGTAGAACTCCCACCCTGTTTCTATTTTCGTCCTTCCTCCCTTTCTAAAAATCATTATTTTTGTTTTATCCAGGTTGACCGTTAATTTGTTTTCCTTTACGTATTTTTCCAGTTCCGAAAGTAGTCCCCTCAGTCCTTCCGCGTCGTCAGCGAATAATACGATATCATCTGCAAATTTTAATTCGTAGATCTTTGTCCCCCCTATAACTGTGCCTCCCACCTTTTTCCTCTCCCAGTCCTCCGCTAAGTCTTCTATAAAAATGCTGAAATGCTTTGGGCTAAGTGGGCATCCTTGCCGTACCCCTCTCTTTGATTTGAATTTTTTCGTTATCCCTTCCCCTGTTATTACCGCTTTTACTGTCACTTGATATATTTTGTTGATCATATTTAATAGCCTTCCCTTTATTCCTAGCTTCTGTAGCTTCCCTATCATTTTCTCTCTACTGACCGTATCGAAGGCTGCTCGAAAATCAACAAACGCAGTAAAGAGCTTCCCACCCTTACACTTTAGTCGGTTATTTATCGCCGTGTTTATTGTAAAAAAATGATCTCGTGTCCCTCGATCTCCACGAAAACCTGCCTGGGTCTCGCTCAGTTTACCCATTCCCGCTATGCAGTTTCCTAATCGCTTGTTCACGATGTTGTAACCTGTATTTAATACTGATATTCCTCGGTGGTTTTCCACCTTTCCTGTATCCCCGGCCTTGTGAATCGGGAATATAAGCGCCACTTCCCATCCTTCCGCTATTTCTCCATTTTTCCATAGCTCATTCATAATCTCCACGAATTCTTTTGTCCCTTCTGACGATAAAAATTTGAAGAACTCTACTCCGACGCCGTCTTCTCCTGCCGCTTTGCCTGGCTTCATTCCCTTCAGTAAAGCTCTTATATCCCTTCCTTCAATTTTTCTATTTGCCACCTCCAATAAATACCTGTCGCGTTCGTTTGGTTCTTCTACATTTTCTGTGGCCTGTTCTAGTCTGCTCGTGCTTCTCCTATCCTCATTTTTTCCCTTGCTTCCGTCTTCTTCGAGTTCTCCTCCTCCCAGTAGTCGCGTGAAGTGCTTAACCCATTCCTCTTTAGTTATTCCTATTCCCCCTCTTACTTTAGTAGGCCTAAACGGCTTAACTGCTTTCCATACCTCCACCATATTTTTGCTCTCGGCCACCGCTTTGATTGATCCCTCCCAGTGTGCGTCTTTTTATTTTTTTTCTAGCCTTCTCCAGTTCTTTTCTCGCCTTCTTTAAGTTTTCTTTATCGTATGTTCCCTGCGTTCTTAGGTACCTCTTTAACGCTGACCATACCATTTTTCTCTTTGCCCTTAATACTTTACTCATCTTCTTTTGTCTTTTTTTGTTTCCCGGTGCTTTTGTGAGGCCCGCTTCCTCGGCAGATTTTTTTATTATTTCTATAAGCCTTTTGCAACGGTCCTTTACCCCGCTTGCTTCTCTTTTACAATACCAGTTTTTACTAATCGCTTCTTCATAAGCTTCCGCTTTTTCGCTCTCCCAAGCTAGTCTACGTTCGTTCCCGGCATTCTTGTTTACAGTCTGTCCCCTTCTTCTATTATGTTGTCTTAGTTTGATTTTTTCCCCAGGGGCGGGAAATTTTGGGAGGTTGTCCGATTCTGTTCTCAGTTTTACTTCTAACCCCCCTACCAGGAATTCCTTTCCCCCTGAAATTATTGCATAGTCTAGTATCGAACCTGTGCTGCCTTGTTCACCTATGTACGTGTAATTCCCCTCCCTGGCCCTTTCGCAGCGCCCGTTCAGGATCATTAGGCCATTTTTTTCACAAAAGTTTAGCATCCTCCTTCCTTCCGCGTTTTTCGTCTTTTTCTTTCGACTGTCTCGACTGTCCATCCTCCTGTTCATCTTCATCTACTCCCCCTTGATCTTTCCCTATCCTTGCATTCACGTCTCCTACGATTATTATACATATTCCGTTGTCTTCCGATGTTTGTACAATATTGTCCAGGTCTTCTTCCAGTTTCTTAAAACCCTCGCCATTGTATATGGTTATTATCACCCCTTCCTCCTCATAGTCTCTTCCAATTTTTATCCCCCTTATTATTATTTCTTCTTTCCATTCTTCCATCCTTCCCGCCCCCAATATTGCTTTTCTTACTCCCACTATTTGCCCTCCACTTGCCCTCCCTCTTTTTTTTACTCGTTTCGCTGATTTAGTTTTCCACACGAAATCTCTGCTAAAACTACCGACTACTTTACATTCGTTTTTTCCCTCTAGCCATGTTTCTTGGATCGCTATCACGTCGTAGTTCTTCAACCACTCCCACGCTTCTCCCAATTTTCTTATTCCTGCCACGTTCCATGTAACCACCTTGAGTCCCTCGCTGTCGATGCCCGCGCCTTTCGTATCGTTGCGTCATTTCGGTGTGTCTCCGAAACCCCGGGTCTTCTCTCGTCTCGATGTTGTTGTTGCTGCTGAAGCTGTATCTTTCCAGTCTGCCTCCTCTTTCGCTCCAATATTGCCACACCCCTTGAAACTTAATTTTCATGTATCCAGCCCTGACGTCTTCCTCTCCTCCTCTTCTTGCCTCTTCCGCTTTTTTTCTAGCCAGCTCTGGACCTTCTGCTCTCTCCAGGTTAGATCATCTTTAATTTCGACCCTGCACCTTCTCCATCGCGCCGCTTTTATCATCTGAATTTTGTTTTTCAACGATCCTAGCTTTATTGTGCAGCCATATCTATCTATTTTCCAACCACTTATCCGTGGCACAATGCCCGTTTTCTTCCTTAGTATTTCTTCGACCTCTCTTCCTCCTCCTTGCCCCGGCGTTAGTATTCCTTCGACCCTTATGTTGCGTTTTCGTTTTCTTCTTTCTTGCACTTCCCTTCTCCATTCTTCTTCGTTCAGACTCCTCGGTTGTTCCCTCCCTTCAAACTGCCGCGGGTCTACTCCTTCATGTTCTCTTCGCCTCGGGCTGTTTACTTGCAGCTCTTCGTCACTTTTTCCGCTGATTTCGAGAGCTGCCGTTTCGCGGTTCGTCTCTTCCCTCACGTTTTGATTTTTATCCCGAGAGTTCCTCCCCCCGCCAACTGTAGACATTTGTCTTGAACGCTCATCACTCCCGTTTGCTGTGTTGGTTCTTTGCCACATTGCATGTGTATCCCTTTTTACACTATTGCTATGTTAGTATTCGTCGAGCTTCCTTTCCACTGCTTCTAATCCTGTTTTTAATATTTGTTTTTCTATGTCCCACTCCCTGTCTTTTTTCTTGAGTTCTCCCCTCAAACTTTCTAACTCCTTCAGTATTTGTTTCACTGCTTTATTGCACTCTCGCTCAATTATCTGTTGAGTTTCTTGTTTTACTTCTCGGAAGGATTGAGTCATGCTTACTTGTACGCTCGCGAAAATTCCTTCTGCTATTGCGTTCGAATCATCCACGTATTCTTCGTGGGCTTCTTCCTCTTCCCCCCCTTGACTCGTTTCGATAGACGTTGACACATGCACTATTTCGTCCTCGATTATTATCGGTCCACGCTCTCTCTGTTGACGTTGCTTTCTTCCTTTTTTCGGTTTTTCCTCCCTGCCGCACTGCGAATTAGTGCATGTGTTACTTCTTCATTCCCTGCCTGTGATCTCATGACTCACCCTCCTGTTCCGAAGGCCCCGACATATCCCGCTATTCTTGTTTTCCGTCGAGTGGCTCCGCCTTTCGGCTTGTTCCTTGACCCCAGCGGTCTGTCTCTTCTCCGCTTATTTCCTAGCTTCCCCGTCTCGTCCAATGCAGCAGATACCGCTTCCACGGTCTTAAGCCCGGTGGACACGACGCTTGTTTTGCTGCTAGATTGCTCGTTGGATCTTGCCGCTGGTTTCAAAGTTGGCTATGGCGCTGGGCGCGGTGATGGCTCCTTTGCTATATTGGCTTTACACGATCAGAGATTAGTAGGGAGATGTACAACGCGGCCCTTTTCGGCGTGCCTCGTAAATGGCGGTAAATCGCGGCGGCGAGTTCGGGAGCATGATTTCGTGATCATCGCCTCTGTCGAGGTTGCAGATTCCCTTGTAGCCGCGCGAGTCCGTGGTCACCGTTCAAGTCGGTATCGCAGTCAGCGTGAACACGAACGTGTAGCTCGGAGGGGGAAAAATCGCTGCCCCTCGCAAATCGCGCTCGCTTGACGGGCGGACGGAGCGAGGTTTTCCGTCTGATCGAGCGCGACATATATGTGTGGCCGTACTGCGAATTGGAATATGCATTAAATGAATTTCAAAGTGAAAAACATGTATCGACATCATTGTTTTCTTTCGGTTGCCCGTTTATGCCGAAAATGCGGGTTAAAAAATTAACGACGAACCGCGTTGAAAAATAAAACGCCGAAATGACCGTGGAAGGTTCAAAAATAAATCTTGAACCTTTGCCGCGATTTTTTCGGCATTTTTTTCAACAGTAAATATTATGGATCAGGGTGTATCATAAATGTTTCTTTATCCGCAATGAGCGTTGTGGCTGAATTGGCAGCGTAGCGGATTAACGATGCTTACGGTCCGAGTTCAATCCCCAGTGAAGCAACTTTTTTTTTTCATTTTATACTCAGAAAATTTCGAACTTACTCTCACTTTAGCTATTCTCGCCTGTTCAGGCATTATTTATGATATTTAATTCGCATATGCTTAATAAAAGAAAAACAAGACATTGCTACCGGGGATCGAACCCGCGTCCAGTGCAGCCGGATCGCACGTAAAAGTTACCCCCTCTTTAGTCTCTTACGCGCCCATCACCCATCATGGTAGCGCGTGTCCGTGAGCGAGCGACGCTCGGATATCTTCGGAAAGAGCCGAGCACGGTCGAAGTATCCCGACCGCGCCTTCGGCAGCTGCACCAATCCATGGACGCTGAGCACGTTCATTGTGCGGCCAAGCCGAAACGAAGGCTTCGAGGGAAAAAGCAATCTGAGCACGACTCACGCGTGACGTCACCCGACGTCACGCGCGAGGCTAGCTAAACTAAACAAGCATTGAAATCCTCTAAGAGCCTCGCGCGTGACGTCGGATGACGTCACGCGTGAGTCGTGCTCAGATTGCTTTTTCCCTCGAAGCCTTCGTTTCGGCTTGGCCGCACAATGAACGTGCTCACTAGTCTCACTAGTCAAATAACTAGTGCCAAATAACGTGCTCACTAGTCAAATAACTAGTCTCACGCGCGAGACTAGCTAAACTAAACAAGCATTGAAATCCTCTAAGAGCCTCGCGCGTGCCGTCGGGTGACGTCACGCGCGAGGCTCTTAGAGGATTTCAATGCTTGTTTAGTTCTTTTTCCTATTGAATGAAAGGCTGCGGAGATATTCGGAGAAAAGTTATAGATAAAAAAAGAGAATTTCGTAAAAAAAACTTATTGCATTTTTTTATCCCTCATAATTCTGAGAAATAATGAATTTCCGAAATTTTTGCAAACATTATTTTCCTTAAGGGGTAACACCATTGTAACGGCCTGCCACAAAGGGTTTTAGACAAATAATACTTGGGGTAATTATTAAGTATATATTGAAGTATATTGCAAAAAAATGTATGGGAAAATATTACAAAATGGCGACACTGCAGCAAATTCTTTCGAGGCATGTTGAACTTAAGGAGGTACGGTGATTAGAGCGAGTTCAAGATAAAAGCCCGATTTTTTTTTATAGTATTGTCGAGACCTTCGTCTATGCGTATGCGGAGTTTCCACGAGATTTACCGTACACTTTCCGAGTTATTAATTGTTAAAGTTGGTGAATTAGTCACACGTAGACGACAAAATGTGCCTGTCCTCTCATATATCGATTTTTTTGTTCTACCTGAAGCCAAGAAACATGTACAAAAAACTGTTGGTTGCGTTCGTTGAATCTTTGTTATCGATAAGGCACCTTGAATTGGAAAGCTCACCGCAGAAATAAGCGATGAATTTAGAAATAAAGTCGCAAAAAACCAAAGTTTTCGGAGAGCGAGACTTCTCGTGACGTAACAGCAGCCATCTTGCACAACGTGTGGCAACGCCGGATACCCGCGCAAATTTGATTCGTCTATAGGATATTTTCAACGCGAATTAAAAATATGATTGTGCGAAGCCGTACATTTTTTAATGGGTTATAAAGAGCCTTTCGTCGATATTTACTTGAAGTTCTTTTACGTACAGCAAAGGTATCTCAATTTTTCTGGCGACATGTACCTATACAACGCATTTATATATAAATCCAGCATGGAAGAACCGTCATATAAAATAAACGGTCCTTTTTATACCTGCAAATATTGTGAAAATTGGGAAAGGGAAAACTAACATAACAATCGATGAAATATGTTTTGACTTTGGACAGATTGGACATTGGACATTGAGGTTAACTTCAACGCGACGTTTTTTATTTGCAATCGCAATATTATCTTTTCATTTTCTAATTCTTGTCCGTCAGAATCTACATTTGTCTCTAAACTGGACTTCAGGTACAATCCCGTTACTCTTTTGATAAACTTCCACAGTATTTTCATTCTCCATGTTAACCGGCTACAAAAAATAATAAGCCGGGCGCGTGGAACCGATGACAGCCACCGAAAATGCGACGATGCTAAACGTCAACGATATGGCGTACTACTGAAGTCGAGTGGTAGATTATTAAGGTTGTTTTCATATTATAAAAATAATAAGAAACTCGAAATTCAATACTTAAAAAATATTTCTCGAAAAATAGGCCATATACATATATCTAAAACGTGGCGATATTGCGGCGTGAAATAGACTCTAAGTTTACTAGCATGGTCATCACCGTACCTCCTTAAGGTGCTCTGCGGCACGCAGTATAACTTGTGCCAATTTTAATCTGACCAAATAATTTTTTTTTAATTAAATCTAGATGAGTGTTGCAAGTAAACCACGTAGGGGATTTTAGAAATATTGATTTTTGAGTAATTGACGAGTATTTGACTAAAAATGTTCAATTTTTTAAAGACAGTTATTTTTTAATAAATATTGTTTTAATTAACTTATCGAAAATCCCCTACGTGTTTCAGTAGCTACACTCATGTAGACTTAATAAAAAAGAAAACTCTTTCTCATAGATTAAAAATGTCACAGTTATACTGCGTGCCACAGGGCTTCGACATGCTTCGGAAGAATTGCTGCAGTGTGGCCATTTTGTAATATTTTCGGATGAAAAATTTATAGCAATATACTTAAATATATGCTCAATAAATATCGCAAGTATTATTTGTTTATCACATTTTCTTCCGCCAAAAAAAATATTAAAAAATACGCTTCCTGTAAGGCCGTTACAGTGGTGATACCCCTTAAAGAATGCATATAATTTCCGAGATTTTTCCGTGATTGTAATAAAAATGATGAAATGTTCGTAAAAATTCGGAGAAACTCGGATGTTTGCGTAAAAACAATTGTCCGCAAAACTCCGAATTCTTCATATTTGTTCCAATTCATAGAAAAATTCGGGAAAATCGGAAAAATTTTCCGGAAAAAATCGGACTATTTTGGAAAAATATTGCACTAGGGGCGCGGGATCGTTCCCCGCGCTTAGTGCTTCTTTTAAAATTATTATTACTATTAATTCTTATTTGATTAGTTATTTTTATTAGTTATCATTATTATTTTAATTGGTTATCTTTTAGTGTCGAAAAATTTATCACGCACTCTGACCGCTTATTTTATTAGTTTATATGTTAATTTGAAAATATAATAATAAATCTAAATTACAACTTATTTTACTTCTGAAATTTTTTTGCGCTTTACTCACACCCGTTCCTATGCCAAATAAATTGTAATTCATAAAAGTAAGCGGAAATATATTCGTATTATTATATTCATTCTCATAAACTTTCAGCAAGCGATAAAGCATTATCATAGTGTATCCGGCCGCGAATTGTAAGTACCAGAAAGTGCACATATTTACAAGCGATGAGATGGTCCCGTTGGTAGCGTTCCTGGCTTCGGTCCGCAGGGGTGCGGGATCGGTCGCGGCGCTGATCCCCGCTTTTTTAAAAATTATTATTACTATTAATTCTTATTTGATTAGTAATTGAATGCATATAATAATACGAATATAAATATATTTCCGCTCATATACTTTCATCAAGCGATAAAGCATTATGATAATGCTTTATCGCTTGATGAAAGTATATGAGCGGAAATATATTTATATTCGTATTATATTCATTCAATAATTAATCAAATACGTTCATATACTTTACGCTCATAGACTTTCATCAAGCGATAAAGCATTATCATAATGCTTTATGGCTAAATAAATTCCCGCTTACTTTTATGAATTACAATTTATTTGGCATAGGGACGGGTGTGAGTAAAGCGCAAACAATTTTTTAGAAGATAAATAAGTTGTCATTTAGATTTATTATTATATTTAAATTAACGTACAAACTAATAAGATAAGCGGTCAGAGTCCGCGAAAAAATTTTCGACACTAAAAGATAACTAATTAAAATAATGATGATAACTGGTGTGTGTCATGTGAGTGTGACTGTAGTCTGTGAGTTATTTCTCGACGAAACGCGACTAGCTCTGAGACTAGGAAGCGAAGTCCGGAACGGCTGTATTGGTATAGGTTTTCCGCAGTTTCCCTATACCCATGGCAGAAATGTCATGGTGAATGCAATACAGAGGGGGAAGTCGGCTGCGGCCGCAACGTGGGGATATAAACTGGAATATGGGGTATGTATCAAGGGGGAAGAACCCTGTACAGCTGGAAGTTAAACAAAATAAAAAAAAGTGAATGATGATAACTAATAAAAATAACTAATCAAATAAGAATTAATAGTAATAATATAGGATTATAGAATAATAGGATCCCGCGCCCCTAGTGCAATTTTTTTTCCGAAAAACTCCGATTTCTTCCGAATTTTTCTATGAATTGGAACAAATTTGAAGAATTCGGAGTTTTGCGGACAATTATTTTTACGCAAACATCCGAGTTTCTCCGAATGTCTCCGAATATTTCATCACTTTAATTACGATCACGGGAAAATCTCGGAAATTATATGAAGACTGTAAGGGGTAACACCACTGTAGCGGCCTTACAGGAAGCGTATTTTTTAATATTTTTTTTCCGGATGAAAATGTGATAAACAAATAATACTTCCGGTATTTATTGAGCAGATACTTAAGTATATTGCTTGAAATTTTTATCCGAAAATATTACAAAATGGCGACACTGCAGCAATTCTTCCGAAGAATGTCGAACCTTTGCGGCATGCAGTATACCTATGCCAATTTTAATTTAAAAAAAGTAATTTTGTTTTATTAAGTCTAAATGAACATTTTTAGTCAAATACTCGGCAATTACTCAAAAATCAATATTTCTAAAGTGAAGTACGTAGAGGACGTACTTCACTAGCTACACTCATCTGGATTTAATTTTTAAAAAAATGATTTTGTCCAGATTAAAAATGACACAAGTTATACTACGTGCCGCAGAGCACCTTAAGTTCAACATGCCTTGGAAAAATTGGCTGCAGTGTCGCCATTTTGTAATATTTTCCCGTCCATTTTTTTTGCAATATACTTCAATATATGCTTAATAATTACCCCAAGTATTATTTGTCTAAAACACTTCGTGGCAGGCCGTTACGGTGATGTTACCCCTTAAGGAAAACAATGTTTGCAAAAATTTCGGAAATTCATTATTTCTCAGAATTATGAGGGATAAAAAAATGCAATAAGTTTTTTCTACGAAAATCTCATTTTTTTCATCTATAACTTTTCTCCGAATATCTCCCAGCCTTTCACTCAATAGGAAGAAGAAAAAGTTCCGAAAAAAATAAGAACAAGTTTGTTCTACGAAAATCTCATTTTTTTAATCTTCAAATTTTCTCTTAAATTTATCTTTAAAAATCTCATTTCTTTTCATCTTTAACTTCACTCCGAATATCTCCACAGCCGTTCACTCAGGTCATAGGAAAAAAAGAAATTTCCGGGAAAAAAATGAGAAATCATGAATTTTCAGTGAAAAAAAATGTGTTTTTGGGAAATAGACCAGAACTTGAATCGGTTTTAAATCATTTTTTCTCCGAAAATCTCAAATATGATTAAAATATGAGAAATTATGAAAAATTTGGAGAAAAATTTGCACCACGGGCCCCTGCGGGCCGAAGCCAGGAACGCTACCAACGGGACCATCTCATCGCTTGTAGAATATGTGCACTTTCTGGTACTTACGATTTGCGGCCGGATGGATGATTGGCTTGTTTTTGGGGATAATGCTTTATCGCTTGATGAAAGTATGAGAATTAATATAATAATACGAATATAAATATATTTCCGCTTACTTTTATGAATTATATTTTATTTGGCATAAGGACGGGTGTGAGTAATTTTATTATCATATTTAAATTAACGTATAAACTAAAAAAAATAAGCAATCAGAGCGCGCTATACATTTTTTGTATACATTAATAACGCAGAAAATCAAGAGCTAAATAAGCATTGAAATCATCTAAAAGTCTCGCGCGTGCCGTCGGGTGACGTCACACGCGAGTCGTGCTCAGATTGCTTTTTCCCTCGAAGCCTTCGTTTCGGCTTGGCCGCACATGAACGTGCTCAGCGTCCATGGATTGGTGCAGCTGCCGAAGGCGCGGTTACTTCGGGATACTTCGACCGTGCTCGGCTCTTTCCGAAGATGTCCAAGCGTCGCTCGCTCACGGACACGCGCTACCATAATTGGGTGATGGGCGCGTAAGAGACTAGAGAGGGGGTAACTTTTACGCGCGATCTGGCTGCACTAATCCCCGGTAGCAATGTCTTGTTTTTTTTATTAAGCATATACGAATTAAAAATCATAAATAATGCCTGAACAGGTGAGAATAGCTAAAGCGAGAGTGAGTTCGACATTTTCTGAACATAAAATAAAGAAAAAAAATGTTGATTCACCGGGGATTGAACCCGGACCGTAAGCATCGTTAATCCGCTACGCTGCCAATTCAACCACAACACTCATGGCTGGTAAAGAATCATTTATGATACACCCCTATCCATGTTTTCTGTTGAAAAAAAAATGTCGAAGCGATCGCGGCAAAGACTCAAGGTTTCTTTGTGAACCTCCCACGGTCGTTACGGCGTTTTATTTTTCAACGCGGTTTGTCGTTAATTTTTTTAACCCGCATTTTCGGCATAAACGGGCAACAGAGAGAAAACAATGATCTCGATACATGTTTTTCACATTGAAATTCATTTAATGCATATTCCAATCCGCAGTACGGCCACACATATATGTCGAGCTCGATCGGACGGAAAACCTCGCACCGTTCGCCCGTTGAGCGAGCGCGATTTGCGAGGGGCAAAGACTTTTGCCCCTCCGAGCTACCCATTCGTGTTCTCGCTGACTGCGATACCGACTTGAGCGGTGATCACGGACTCGCGCGGCTACAAGGGAATCTGCAACCTCGACAGAGGCGATGATCACGAAATCATACTCCCGAACTCGCCGCCGCGATTTAGCGCCATTTACGAGGCACGCCGAAAACAGAAATTAGTAGGGAGATGTACAACGCGGCCCTTTTCGGCGTGCCTCGTAAATGGCGCTAAATCGCGGCGGCGAGTTCGGGAGTATGATTTCGTGATCATCGCCTCTGTCGAGGTTGCAGATTCCCTTGTAACCGCGCGAGTCCGTGATCACCGTTCAAGTCGGTATCGCAGTCAGCGTGAACACGAATGGGCAGCTCGGTGGGGGAAAAGTCTCTGCCCCTCGCAAATCGCGCTCGCTCACAGCCGAACGGAGCGAGCTTTCCGTCCGATCGAGCTCGGCATATATGTGTGGCCGTACTGCGGATTGGAATATCCATTAAATGAATTTCAAAGTGAAAAACATGTATCGAGATTATTGTTTTCTCTCGGTTGCCCGTTTATGCCGAAAATGTGGGTTAAAAAAATTAACGACGAACCGTGATGAAAAATAAAACGCCGAAACAACCGTGGAAGGTTCAAAAAGAAATCTTGAGCCTTTGCCGCGATCGTTTCCACATTTTTTTTCAACAGTAAACATTGTGGATAAGGGTGTATCATAAATGTTTCTCTATCTGCAATGAGCATTGTGGCTGAGTTGGCAGCGTGGCGGATTAACGATCTTACGGTCCGGGTTCAATCCCCGGTGAATCAACTTGTTTTTTTTTCTTCATTTTATATTCAGAAAATTTGGAACTTACTCTCGCTTTAGCTATTCTCGCCTGTTCAGGCATTATTTATGATATTTAATTCGTATATGCTTAATAAACAAAACAAGACATTGCTACCGGGGATCAGTGCAGCCAGATCGCGCGTAAAAGTTACCCCCTCTCTAGGCTCTTACACGCCCATCACACAATCATACACTTTGCAAAACAATTTAGGGAGCAAGAAATAAATCCAAATTTTTGGGGGATTTTCAACAGGCTGTAACTCATACAAAAATGGTCGTACAGCAAAAACAAAAAAAGCAAATTGTAGCTCTAAGTGTCTAGTTTTCGGATCTGAGTTTGAAAATTTTTTTTTGAAAATTTTTTTCGAGTAATCATACGAAAACCACCGAATAAAAAAATGTTCGAAATTTTTTTGGTTTTTTTTTTAATCTACGGACGTGGAAATTTTTTTTTCGACTTAACCTCTATATGGACCAGATAGCTTGTTTATTCAGCTTTAATTTGGTTTTTTAAAAATCTCGATACGAGCATTTCTCGCTGAGATATCGGTGTTTGAATGGAAAAAGATCATTTTGTCTTTGATTACCAATATCTCAACAACCAATGATCGCACAGAAATTTTGAGGTTGGTTTCAAAAACTTGAATAAATTCTCTACAAGGATTGGCAATTGAATTTTGAAAAAAAAATTTTTTTTCAATCATTACATGAATTTGAAAAAGCGACCAAAATAGGGCTTTTTGTGGTTTTTTGGAAAATCAAGCGCCCAATCAAAAATATTGCGGAAACCACTAATGTTAAGTGTGCCTTTTACTGTTCAATATACCCACAAAAACCCTACGAAGTTTCAATTTAATCCAGCCAACCGTTTTTTTTTCCCACTTGATCGAATTTTTGAAAAAATTAAAGGAGCAAGAATTTCGCTCTGAAAATGTCATAATTTTTATCAAAAATGAAAAAAAAAAAAAATTTTCATTTTTCTCTCAATTCTGTATTAGTGACTTGGAAAATTTAAGAAAAAAAAAAAATCGAAAATTTTTGAAAAAAAAATTCCAAAATTTTTGAAATTTTTTTTTTTTCTTAATTTTTTTTTCAATTGGCCCTAAATTAAAGAAATGTAGCGACTCACTGTCTCACCGATTTTCCTCTTCCGCACTTTAATTTTCCTAGTCACAAATTAATTGAATAAATTAAAAGTTGATACCCCCAAGGCAAGTCGAATATTCGTTCTACGAATATTGGGACAATAATTTTTTTGTGCGAATTTAAACAGTGTCTAAAAAAAAACAGTTTTTCTTAAAACTTTTCTTAAAAATTTTTTTTTCAAAAATTTTGGAATTTTTTTTTTTAATTTTGGAATTTTTTTTTTTTTAATTTTGGAATTTTTTTTTTCAAAAATTTTCGATTTTTTTTTTTTCAAAAATTTTCCAAGTCACTAATACAGAATTGAGAGAAAAATGAAATTTTTTTTTTTTTTTCATTTTTGATAAAAATTATGACATTTTCAGAGCGAAATTCGTGCTCCTTTAATTTTTTCAAAAATTCGATCAAGTGGGAAAAAAAAACGGTTGGCTGGATTAAATTGAAACTTCGTAGGGTTTTTGTGGGTATATTGAACAGTAAAAGGCACACTTAACATTAGTGGTTTCCGCAATATTTTTGATTGGGCGCTTGATTTTCCAAAAAACCACAATAAGCCCTTTTTTGGTCGCTTTTTCAAATTCATGTAATGATTGAAAATTTTTTTTTTTTTCAAAATTCAATTGCCAATCCTTGTAGAGAATTTATTCAAGTTTTTGAAACCAACCTCAAAATTTCTGTGCGATCATTGGTTGCTGAGATATTGGTAATCAAAGACAAAATGATCTTTTTCCATTCAAACACCGATATCTCAGCGAGAAATGCTCGTATCGAGATTTTTAAAAAACCAATTTAAAGCTAAATAAACAAGCTATCCGGTCCATATAGAGGTTAAGTCGAAAAAAAATTTTCCACGTCCGTAGATTAAAAAAAAAAACCAAAAAAATTTCGAACATTTTTTTTTCGGTGGTTTTCTTATGATTACTCGAAAAATATTTTCAAAAAAAAATTTTCAAACTCAGATCCGAAAACTAGACACTTAGAGCTACAATTTGCTTTTTTTGTTTTTGCTGTACGACCATTTTTGTATGAGTTACAGCCTGTTGAAAATCCCCCAAAAATTTGGATTTTTTTCTTGCTCCCTAAATTGTTTTGCAAAGTGTAGTACCACGTGTCCGTGGGCGAGCGACGCTTGGACATCGTCGGAAAGAGCCGAGCACGGTCGAAGTTTCTCGACCGCGCCTTCGGCAGCTAAAAGCAATCTGAGCACGACTCACGCGTGACGTCACCCGACGTCACGCGCGAGGCTTTTAGATGATTTCAATGCTTATTTGGCTCTTGATTCTCTGCGTTATTAATGTGTACAAAAAAATGTATCGCGCACTCTGATCGCTTATTTTTTTAGTTTATACGTTAATTTAAATATAATGATGAATCTAAATTACAACTTATTTATCTTATATAAAATTGTTTACGCTTTACTCACACCCGTCCCTATGCCAAATAAATTATAATTCATAAAAGTAAGCGGAAATTTATTGATATTCGTATTATCATATTCATTCTCATATACTTTCATCAAGCGATAAAGCATTATGATAATGCTTTATCGCTTGATGAAAGTATATGAGCGGAAATGTATTTATATTCGTATTATTATATTCATTCAATAACTAATCAAATAAGAATTAATAGTAATAATAATTTGAAAAAAAGCACTCAGCGCGGGAAACGATTCCGCGCCCCTGCGGACCGAAGCCAGGAACGCCACCAACGGGACCCGGGACCACCTCATCGCTTGTAAATACTATATGTGCACTTTCTGGTACTTACGATTCGCGGCCGGATACATCACGATAATGCTTTATCGCTTGATGAAAGTATATGAGAATGAATATAATAATACGAATATATTTCCACTTACTTTTATGAATTACAATTTCTTTGACATAGGGACGGGTGTGAGTAAGGCGCAAAAAAAATTTCAGAAGTAAAATACGTTGTAATTTAGATTTATTATTATATTTAAATTAACATATAAACTAATAAAATAAGCGGTCAGAGTGCGCGGTACATTTTTCGACACTAAAAGATAACTAATAAAAATAATAATGATAACTAATAAAAATAACTAATCAAATAAGAATTAATAGTAATAATAATTTTAAAAAAGCACTGAGCGCGGGGAACGATCCCGCGCCCCTAGTGCAAATTTTTTTCCGAAAAACTCCGATTTTTTCCGGAAAATTTTTCCGAATTTTTCTATGAATTGGAACAAATATGAAGAATTCGGAGTTTTGCGGACAATTATTTTTACGCAAACATCCGGGTTTCTCCGAATTTCTTCGAATTTTTTCGAATATTTCATCATTTTAATTACAATCACGGGAAAATCTCGGAAATTATATGAAGACTTTAAGGGGTAACACCACTGTAACGGCCTTACAGGAAGCGTATTTTTTGATATTTTTTTTGGCCGAAGAAAATGCGATAAACAAATAATACTTGCGGTATTTATTGAGCATATACTTAAGTATATTGCTATAAATTTTTCATCCGAAAATATTACAAAATGGCGACACTGCAGCAATTCTTCCGAAGCATGTCGAACCTCTGCGGCACGCAGTATAACTGTGCCAATTTTAATCTAAAAAAAGAATTTTGTTTCATTAAGTTTAGATTTCATTCATCTAGATTTAATTTAAAAAAATTATTTCGTCCAGATTAAAATTGGCACAAGTTATACTACATGCCTCAGAGCACCTTAAGTTCAACATGCCTCGGAAGAATTTGCTGCAGTGTCGCCATTTTGTAATATTTTCCCGTACATTTTTTTTGCAATATACTTCAATATATGCTTAATAATTACCCCAAGTATTATTTGTCTAAAACGTTTCGTGGCAGGCCGTTATTGGTGTTACCAGTGGTGTTACCAGTGGTGTTAGCCCTTAAGGAAAATGATGTTTTCAAAAATTTCGGAAATTCATTATTTCTCAGAATTATGAGGGATAAAAAAATGTAATAAGTTTTTTTTACGAAAATCTCATTTTTTTTCATTTATAATTTTTCTCCGAATATCTCCGCAGCCTTTCACTCAATAGGAAAAAGAAAAAGTTCCGAAAAAAAAGAACAAGTTTTTTTTACGAAAATCTCATTTTTTTCATCTTTAAATTTTCCCCGAATATCTTTGCAGCCGTTCGCTCAGGTAATAGGAAAAAGGACAATTTTCGGAAAAAAATAATAATCAGTTTTTTTGACGAAAATCTCATTTCTTTTCATCTTTAACTTCTCTCCGAATATCTCCGCAGCCGTTCACTCAGGTCATAGGAAAAAGAGAAATTTCAGGGAAAAATGAGATATCATGAATTTTCAGTGAAAAAAAAGTGTTTTTGGGAAATGGACCAGAACTTGAATCTGTTTGAAATCATTTTTTCTCCGAAAATCTCAAATATGACTGAAATATGAGAAATTATGAAAAATTTGGAGAAAAATTTGCGCCACGGGGCCCTGCGGACCGAAGACAGGAACGCTACCAACGGGACCATTTCATCGCTTGTAGAATATGTGCACTTTCTGGTATTTACGATTCGCGGCCGGGCGGATGATTGGCTTGTTTTTGGGGATAATGCTTTATCGCTTGATGAAAGTATGAGAATTAATATAATTATACGAATATAAATCCATTCCCGCTTACTTTTGTGAATTATTATTTATTTGGCATAAGGACGGATGTGAGTAGAGCGTAAACAATTTTAAATAAGATAAATAAGTTGTAATTCAGATTTATTATTATATTTAAATTAACGTATACACTAAAAAAATAAGCGATTAGAGTGAGCGATACATTTTTTGTATACATTAATAACGCAGAGAATCAAGAGCTAAATAAGCATTGAAATCATCTAAAAGCCTCGCGCGTGACGTCGGGTGACGTCACGCGTGAGTCGTGCTCAGATTGCTTTTTCCCTCGAAGCCATGGAGACTATACAAAAGGAGACCGAACTCCCATGGAGGGGGTAACAAAAAGTGGTCACAAAACCCGACGGTTCGAGGTAGTTCAAAATCCTCCACTTGTAGCGCTAGTATAGAATGTGGACCCGTGAAGCTAGCTACGTGTGAGAGAGACGGTACGAGGTGGGTACATAGTGAGGGAAAAGCGTGGCCGCCATATTGAATTCTTGAATTGAACTGTGTACTTCGTGAGCGGATTATTTATTGTTTTTTAACCTACATTTCGACGTTATTAGTGAACATAATTAATTTCGAGCCAAGGTTCTATCGGACTATAGTTAAATAGAGGTAAGTATATTTTTTTTAAATAATAGAGCAAGTTATTCACTTTTATAAAGCAGTGCACTGTCAATATTCCTCTTTTTTTCTCTCTCTTGTTGTCTCTAACTTCTTCTTCCCACTTACATCCAGTATAATTTAAAACTATACATTGTATTATTTCCTCAAAATAGAATGGGGAGAGTTTGTGCAGCGCCGGATTGCTCAGGTGGCAGTAAAGCCAGCAAGGCCGAATGCCAGTTACATGGTGTCCGACAACTGACGCTATTCAAAGTTCCAGAGGTAAGTTCATTTCTATTATTCGCATGTAGTGTGTGTGCATTTATGTGTAAATTTATCACAATTAACGTATTATACATGGGATAAACAACTAGGTCCTTAGATTTTTTAAATCTTATTTTTTCAAGCTTTACGCTGTCAACGTTAAAAAAATGTATGGAATTTATCTTCATTGCTTAATAAACTAATTTGTCTTTATTTTTTAATAGTGCAAGGAAAGGAGGCAACAATGGGCTGAGTCACTGGGTGTAGTTTTCAGAAGCAACAATTACGTTTGTTACATGCATTTTGCTGATGAAGATGTTTTGCGGGTCGATGTTGTGAACATAGGAGGCACAAAGCACATTCTTCCTCGTGAGAGATGACATCTGCGTAAAGGTGAGTGGCTAAGTGTCTAAGTGAGTCTAAGTCTAAGTTTGAGTCTTCTTGAAAATGGTAAATTTGTGTAGATATATACTTCCTATTTCTTTTGCACATTCTATTATTAACTCAAAAACTTGTAAGGTATGATAAAAATCGTTTCACATTTTAGTTAGCTTGAAAAGCGATTTTTGTTCTTATATATATAGTAGAAAATGAATTATTAAAAAGTAACCACTTATCATTGAAGTCGTATGGCATTTCGGTTTTCGTTTCTACGGCTCTTTACGATCTTCCCTTCGCCGACTTAACGCCCCCTTGCTTCTTCGATTCTCAACATGAGGACGAAACGATAGTGATAAATTGGCATGATTTTGTAGGAACTGACAGGTATCGGGGACCTCTCGATCTGCTGCGATGATTTACAGCGATATAACTGGAACTTGGCGGTCACCGTACAGGTTAATTTCCTCTTCGATATTTCGAATCGTCCTCTCGAATATGCGAATGTTGACTTTGTTCAATTCTTTTACAGGGGCAGCTGAATTTGTACGGGAGGCGACCATCAATGTATGCCCAAGACTCGCGCTCGAGACCTCCCGCCGTGGAAAAGAAATGACATCTAGAATATACTTCAATCCTCCTGCTAGCGGCCGCAATGTGGCTGGTTTCCTATCGTTTGTCTTCAACGTGTCTTACAGCTTCGTGACGAGCTTTCTGCAACTTGTCTTTGCGATGTTCCAAACTAATGGCAGACCTGGCAAGCTCATTGGGTCGTCGCCACCCTTATCCGTACATTATTTCATTACACGTGTTGTTATCAAGGCTCACTACCTTCACTACCTCGAGTCAAAGCATATGCCGAAATTGCCTACAAATCTGTAGAAAATTTTAACTCGTTCCTCATATTGTACGGAAAGAAAAATATTGAATTGTGCAAGACGAATAATTCTTCTACAAGCCGCATACTACAATCAGGCTATTCACTGAACTATTCAAACGATATAAGCTTTCATTCAAAATTTTGTCTTTATTTTGTAGTTCCATTTTTTATAATTTGATTTAAGACTGTATAAAAGAAACCGTTTATTAAATGGGTTTCGAATTTCTCACAATAATTATGATAATAATCTGATACTTTATGATTACAGATTTTTTCCGTACTATTATCTGAAAATTATTTGAACGGTTCATTTATTGCACTGTATAAACATAGTACCTAACGAATGCTAAATAAATTCCACAGGATGTTTAGGGTTCACCGATATCTGAACGTTACCCTGGCTGACTACGGTGACATATCGAATTCCGGTTTTCATCCGTTTGCCGCCAACAAAATGTCGTTCCTTGTCAGCGAAGATCAGACGTGGGAGGAGCAGTAACATTCCAAGCAGTTCAAGCAATGGAATACACAAGTTCTTTCGGTATTGGAATTCGACACAGCATCAACTTCTAGGACGACGACAATAATAGTAATTTAAAATAAAGTAAAGTAAAAATAAAGTTTAAAGTAAAAATTTTGTTAAAGTAGTTCTGGTACTCGAAAATGTTATATAAATCTTGATAAATGATTACTTGGAAAATATCGAACAAATGTATTTTCAATAATAATTTGAAAATTGTTTTAAACAATATTATAAGTTAATACTTGAAGAATCATTAAATAAAATTTTCGTTATTATGACCTCGTTCAGTGAAATTTTTTTAAACACAATCCACGACTAAAAAACGGCGTACATAAAAATCTGTGTCGCAAATTATGTGAAGCTCTTTGGTAAAGTATTTAAATTTTACCGAATACCTGCTTGTGTATATATACGGGATAATGTATATAGACGAAATGGCTGTTTTTGTACCGTTCATAC
Organism: Ophion obscuratus; assembly: GCA_964007375.1. Taxonomy (NCBI): domain Eukaryota; kingdom Metazoa; phylum Arthropoda; class Insecta; order Hymenoptera; family Ichneumonidae; genus Ophion; species Ophion obscuratus. Next base: position 54,073,932 of record OZ023314.1, read on the forward strand.
TCTTTCAGATATTATTTTCTTGCGTTTTTTTATTGCTTTAAAAATTCGTTTAGTATCTAAAGAATATATATTGCCACGGTTTGAAGCCCAACCGAAACTCCCAAAGATCCCTAGGAAGTCACCAAAGTGATGCCTTCCAAAAGTACCGAGAGAATGCGCGTCGTTTGCGCCCTCCACGTTTTTATTCTTATAGCCGAAAAAGTTTGCTAGTTATCTTTTTGAATAATAAGAGGCACTTCCGACGATTTTTTAATTCATAATTATTCGTAATTATAAATCCTTATAATCTCTACTTTTTAAGAACGAAAACTTCAATCGAGTTTTTCTCAAAATGGATTTTTCCACGCCTCGGAATGTAACTCAAAAAGTAATGAACCAATCAACTTACAATTTTGTATAAATATTTTTTAACTTATTGACCTTTGCATAAGTCTAAAATATCGTATGAGTTTTTACAATAAATATTTTTTTTAATGATTCGTTTGTGAAAATAAAAAGTATTTTTTTACTTTTTGTGGTTTTTGTTTATTTTAATTGCCTTACAAGACTTACATTAGATTGCGTTACAAGAACCTCGGCGTTCCTCGCCGCAAACTCCAAGAGCCACATTCGAGCACTTCTAACGCCGCGATGGTTTTTTTCTCCCATACATTTTTTTCGGTTTTCATTTAAACGTCAATATTGTTATGTAATTTGATTCATTGCATTGGATGCTCTTAATTTTGTGTAAAAAAATTTAGCATAATCTTTTGTTTGGAGGAGGATCCTCCTTAAGGCGAAGTAGAAGATGTACCACGTGACATATGAGTGCGAGAGAGATAGCTGAAATTTTCGAACAGAGATTCTTCAGAGATGAATCATATTTAAGGCAAAAGGAAATCATCAAGCTCTGCGTCAGGGAATTCTCCAGAGCCTAGTGCTTCGTTTTTCCTAAAAAAATTGACCATCTATGAGAAAATTGGGTTCGAAAATTAGTGAAGTTATGTTGACCTTCTACATGCCCTTAAGCGTGCAAATTGTTGCCAAAGGTGTCCCGCGTGAGTTCTTATACGTGTATAATGTGTATGAACGAAATAAATGGATGTTTTTAAAATTCTATTGATTGAAAATCATATTATGACATTTGTTTACCAGACAATACCTCAATAGAAACTGTAATAGAAGTAACAACAGTTTTGATTTTGAATAAACGGAATGAAGTTGCCTGCGGTCTCCTCCCCACTCCCAGTTTCCTAACAAAACTAGCGCTCTGTCACGGAACTACCTCAATCCGTCGGTTTTCGTGACCACTCCCCACCCCACAGTTCGGTCTCCTTTAGTATAGTCTCCATGCTCGAAGCCTTCGTTTCGGCTTGGCCGCACATGAACGTGCTCAGCGTCCATGTGTTGGTGTAGCTGCCGAAGGAGCGGTCACGGTCTTACATACAGGTCTGGAAACGAAGCCAGATTTCAATGGAGTCGCGAGGCACCGTTACGAGCTTCACTTTTCATTCCGCTCGCCGCCACCGCCGTCGCTACTATCGGCGAGTACCTCCCAATCACGGTCTTCTGTGATCTCTCCCTTCGCCCCTTGCCTTGTCTTAGATCGTGCCCCGTGCCATTTATTACTCCATTTTTTTTGACAACGTTCTCGATAACCTCTGTTTGCGTCAACGAGCATTTGTAGTTTGAAAAATATTCATAAAGCTGGCGAAGGTGGACCGTTGTTTCAGGGCTTTCTAAACTGACGAACCAATAAAGGTATTTGTATATTTAACATTCCATGTGTGGCGTATTTTTTTACTTTCGTCATCGAAAGAAACTCGGAATAAAATTCGAATAAAAATCCATTTCACTCGAAAAAGGTAAGTATTTTTATTTATTTTTTAAATTTTTATATTGGTCTTCTTCCAGCCATACAGGATCTTCCTCTTTTTACAAGCCCCACTTCTATTCTCTTCCACAATCCCCCGTCCTTATTCCACAATTCTTTCTCATCTACCTCTATTGCCCCTTCGCCCCCACGAAAAAGGTAATGTGCATTTCGGATCATCGAGAAGAGTGAGAGAAACGGACGGCAGCTGTTCTGTCCTTGTCGCACACGTACACGCCGATAGCAATGCCACGTAGGGGCGAAAATTGGAAACAAACGTGGGTTCGTTAACAGTGCCTACCCCCACCCAGGTCGTTTCCAGACCTGTATGTAAGACCGTGGGAGCGGTCGAGAAACTTCGGCCGTGCTCGGCTCTTTCCGAAGATGTCCAAGCGTCGCTCGCTCACAGACACGCGCTACTATGATTGGTTGGGCGCGAAAGAGACTAGAGAGGGGGTAACTTTTACGCGCGATCTGGCTGGTAGCAATGTCTTGTTTTTTTTATTAAGCATATACGAATTAAATATCATAAATAATGCCGGAACAGGCGAGAATAGCTAAAGCGAGAGTAAGTTCGAAATTTTCTGACTAAAAAATGAAGAAAAAAAAAGTTGACGCACCGGGGATTGAACCCGGACCGTAAAATTGTTAGTCCGCCACGCTACCAACTCAGCCACAATGCTCATTAAAGATAGAGAAACATTTATGATACACCCTTATTCATAATGTTTACTGTTGAAAAAAAATGTGGAAACGATCGCGGCAAAGGCTCAAGATTTCTTTTTGAACCTTCCGAGGTCGTTTCGGCATTTTATTTTTCAACGCGGTTCGTCGTTAATTTTTTTAACCCGCATTTTCGGCATAAACGGGCAATCGAGAGAAAACAATGATCTCGATACATGTTTTTCACTTTGAAATTTATTTAATGGATATTCCAATCCGCAGTACGGCCACACATATATGTCGAGCTCGATCGGACGGAAAACCTCGCTCCGTTCGCCTGTCGAGCGAGCGCGATTTGCGAGGGGCGAGACTTTACCCCCACCGAGCTACCCATTCGTGTTCTCGCTGACTGCGATACCGACTTGAGCGGTGATCACGGACTCGCGCGGCTACAAGGGAATCTGCAACCTCGACAGAGGCGATGATCACGAAATCATACTCCCGAACTCGCCGCCGCGATTTAGCGCCATTTACGAGGCACCCCGAAAAGGGGAGCGTTGTACATCTCCCTACTAATCTCTGACACGATGCTTGCTGCTAGGTTGGTTGCCATGCGTGCAAAGGCAGAGTGAACATGGCCGCTATAGCCAAACACGTACAGCTGGTATAGCTATAGGCCTCCGAAGTAACTCTTGTGGCGCACCCTTGCGGCGAGTTTTGGCAAAACTTGGATTGGTTTTCGTCTGCTAGTGCAGTATGCCGGTCGCCATTTAAATCAGGTGTCCAATCGATGATGCTTGCTCAAGCCTAGCTCTTTCGTGTTTGTGCCGGTTTGACTTAACCGCCATGCGCCAATCCAAGTTTTGCCACCGGCAGCCGTTACGGGGCGCCACCACGAAAGTTACTTCGGAGGCCTATGGATCCTATGGACATAGAAGCAGTGATCGGAGCAGAAATAGTTCGTCGTAGAAGAGCAATTGCTGCCGTTATTTTAATAAATGACCTTAAAAGAAAAAGTGAGCTTCGAGCTGAAAAATCGAAGCGTAAATTGTGGAGTCGTGAGTGGTTATTGCGGAGAAACAGAGAACGGAGTGTTTTGAATATGGTGTTCGAGAAGCTTCGGTGTGTAACTTTGTCTTAATTATTTTTCATTCATAGTATTTATAAATGTGATGTATTTGGAATTTTTTTTTCATCAGCCCTGAAGATCCTGCCAGCTTTACCAATTATACGCGAATGCTACAAGATCCATGGAACGAATTGCACTTGTAACACCACGCATTCAAAAGCAAAACAAAGTGATGCGTCAATCCATTTCGCCCAAGGACAGACTTCTTGTAACTCTGCGATATTTGGCAACAGGAAACACATTTCGAGATCTAAGCTACTCCACCCGCATAGCTGCGGTCACCACCTCAAGAATAGTTACCGAGACTTTAGATGTGATTATCGAAGTTCTCGACTCGAAAGTATTGAAGTTTCCATCAACGCCGGAAGAATGGGAGCTCATCGCTTACAAATTCGACACTTTGTGGAATTTTCCTCATTGTATTGGCGCACTCGACGGAAAACATATTAATTTCCGTCCACCACGGAAGGATGGCTCGCTATATCGCAGCTACAAAGGAAAAGATAGCATAGTACTAATGGGTCTCGTTGACGCAGAGTACAGATTTATATTCGTCAATGTTGGGAAAAATGGACGCATGCATGACTCCGCTGTTCTTCGAGAAAGTTCTTTAGGGACTAGACTGAACGACGGGACATTGAATTTGCCTGTTCCGTGTGAATTGCTCGGATTTGCTCACAAATTGCCTTACTTAATTGTCGGCGATGATGCGTTCGCGTTAAAACCTAATTTATTAAAACCGTATCCGAATCGAAACTTAACACTTGACAAGAGCGTGTTCAATTATAGACTAAGCCGTGCTCGTAGAACAAGTGAAAATGCTTTCGGTATCCTTGCAAATAGATGGGGAATTTTACTCACAACAGTGCCTCTTTCCATTGAAAAAGTCGAAACGATAACGTACGCGTGTGTACTTTTGCATAATTACCTTATTAATAAAAGCGTAAATAGTTGCGATCAGTGGTATATCCCACAGAGTTACAGAATTCCAGGCAATGATGGTAATAATAGTGAAGTGTTGTCCGAAATGCCAAACAATTGTTCACATCGATGTTGTAATCGTGGCAGTAATGAATCGTTGGAAATAAGAGATAAATTTTCTGAGTATTTTAACACTGCGGGTACTGTTTCATTTCAGTACACCGCTATTGAGCGAGGAAATTAAATATTTGCGAAGCGTAACGAATGGCGTAAGTTAATGTATAAATCGTACATAACGAGCAACGAGTTTGATATTTGAATTAAAATTTGTTTCGATCAATTTTCAGTAATGTTGTATATTATAAATAAAAAGTACTAAAAAAAACTTTTCCTGTTTTATATCGTAATTACTTATAGCTATTTAACTCTTTTCAAAGAGTCTACTCAACAGACCCAAACGAACCCATTTTTTCATCCCTTTCCCTCGTTTTTTTTGTTTTTTTTCTCTTTCATCTCTCTGCCTTATTTTCTTTTCTCCCTCTCTCTTTTTCTCGTACCTGTCTGACTGTTTCTTTTTTCTCTCTCTTTTTCGATTTTTTTGCTCTTTCATCTCTGTGCTTTTTTTCTCTATTTCGTCCTCTCGTCTTTTTTTTCTCATATCTCTGTCTTTTCTCTCTCCCTCGTTTCTCTTTTTTTTCTTTTTCTCTCTTTTTACGTAGTGACAAAAAATTGCGATTGTCCTCCCTGCATCCTTTCCTTCTTAATAATTTCCATGCTTTTTTTCAATGAGTGTCACATCAGGAAGGGATGAGAACATAATATTTTTTTCCCCTCTTTGTTGCCTACGCCTAGCGCAATAGCACGGGATGAGGGTAAAAAGGGGTAGTGCGTGGGAAAGAGTAGAATTAAGGAATAGAATTAAGAATTAAGGAATTGATACGATATTTCGGTATTGAGGGATAATTCGACAGACTTGGTGTAAGATTGACACTATGTTATTTATTATAAGAGTATTAAACGGTTTGAAGCGATCAGGCTTATGATGAATGATACAGAAAAGAAAAAGGTATGGTTAGCTTACATTGGTTGTGTTTGACGCTCGGTCGCTCGGTCGCTCGCTTGCGTGGATGTTTGCTGTCGCTCGCGTTACAAGGGCCTTCGCTCTTGGCCTGGTGCGCTCGCTGGTACAATTGCTGGTAAGACGCTCGCAGGATTTTACGCTGGACGTGTGTATACTCTAAGTGTTTACTACGATGGGCACTACGCGTAGATAGAAATATGAACGGCGCGCAAGGTCGATGAATTGAGATTGATAATCGCGGACCGATGATAGAAGTTATACAAATATAAAATAAAACTTTTGTGACTCGAAAAATGAAGACGGTTCGTATGAAGGATAATCGGAGATATTCGTTAGGCTTCTGGGTTAAGACTTGATATAAGGAGTGATTCGGTTGACGCAAATATTGGTTGACGGAAGACTGAGTTCTGAATTTGATGAAGATTGTCGGGAGACAGGGATTGAGACTCGATAGAAGAACTTGATTTGATGGTGGTTGACGGGAGACTGACTTCAGGAAGGAAGTCTTTCTTGATATGAAAATTAGGAGAGGTTCAGTAGTGGGAGAAGGAACCTTAGGGAGAGTGTGGTCTTGGTCATCTAGTTCTTTAGGGATTGGACCATTGGTCGTGAACATATCGGTTGATTAGCGTGACTGGTCGCGGTATGGTGTGCGAATACGTTACAGATTCGTGAGGCACGTGCGTGGCCTTATTTCAGGGCATCGGTTCTGACTAATATGCGTATGAAAAGGAGACCTTTGTCTCGTGTTTCGACGAAAAAGCGCATGGGGTATAGAATTCGATATCGGAGACCTAAGCATTCGCATGGTTTGTGTTATGTCAATTTACGGCTATGGTGACTTCTCATGTCGAGAGGTTTGTATATCGGACCACGCTGCGAGACCGGATGTCTTATTATTTAGTCAGAGTTATAAGATCGTCGGAGCCGCTAGTCTATGTTATGTTTAAATAATCTAGAGTCGGGGCTTCTCTTGGTCAATATGCGTGGGGACGGCGGAGGTTTTGGGGTCGCGTTGATGGTTGGTTTTTCGTTCGACAGCTCTTCTTGGAATACGCGCCTGAGATCGTGTTTTTGTTGACAGCCAATGGGATAGGAAACGTCGATGACTGTGGCGGTGTGGCTATCGTATATATATCGCTGTAGGTTGAATATGCGTGCGAAACATACGCACGTTCCTTTTTACGTTGTTACGCGTCTTATTCTTAGATTTGTACATGTATAATAAGCTTATAACGGCAAATGAGGATATTGGGAATAACCAAGAGAAGGCATATTCGCTAGGATGTAACATGAGCATTCGTTAGAATTTACGCCATAATTTAATTATCTCCTATTATTGCTACAATTCTAAAAAATTCAAACTTCAAGTTTTTAAGGATATTTTTTGCCAAATTTTTTATTTATTGAGAAACTTTACAAATAAGAAAAAAAATATTATTTTTGCTTATAATCGAAATGCCTTATTAGTTTTATGATTGTCATTAATACATCTTAAAAATAAAAAAGTTGAAACAGTCCTCCATTTTTTGACTCCTTATAGCTATTTTTTCTTTAATTATCACTACGTTCACAATCTGACGCTAATGCGTTAGTAACTGTCTGCATGACATTTTGCATCAACTCCATTTTCAAGTAAAATTTTTTAAAACGGCAGAATAGGGATGTTAAAAATATTGCAAACGAATGATCTGGATCCATTAATGAGTTTTGCACGCCACCGAAATTTACGTTAATGGGCTCGGACATCGATTTGGCAATGGCTTCGATAGCTCTCGTATATTCCTGTTGGTGTGGCTCCAAGCGAGCATGTTTTTTTTGTGTGCTTGTCGTGCATACGTCCGATGACGAAGAAGTGGATGGGACAGGGCTGACGATACTGGGACGTTGAAAAGCAAAACTCTCTTCATGGCAGTTCGTGATCGATGACGATGACGATGATGGGCTGCTCAGTGGAACGCGTACTCTGTTCATTGCAGCTGTATTTGTTTGCAGCGCTGGAGAACACCGGGGTAGCAGAATTTCTTTTTCGACTTCTTGCAGATATTCGATATTTTCAAACAGCTCATCGGTTGATGATGAATCTTCTATTGCCGCGTCAATAACAGTAACCTGGAAACATAAGAAACAAAACCTTAACGAATATTTTAACAAGTTTCACGTTGGAATGTAGGAGTATCGAGGTAGACATTACCTGACTCTGCGAATCTGATTGTAAAACTTATTTTCTTCCAGAATCTTTGCTCTTCCTGAGTGTGAAATATGAGTCGAGAAAAAGTAGCTTATCGTAGTACCATTAGCTTGGAGTGTAAATCTTGAAATGTATGGGTGAAAGAAAATTATTATTTTATAACATTTTTAAGGTTCGACCAACTTATTTCATAATTAATACTTACGTTATCTGTGCCAGTTCCGCTTTTGAACGAGGTTTTTACTTTTGCGTGTTCAATATTAAATTGGTTTCGCAAGTTATGGAATTTTGTCGAGCATTCTTTCGGTGTTACTGGATGCCTTAACCTTGATACGGTGTCATTCACTCGCTGAAGAGCCGCTGCTCTGAGATTTTTGTTATGATAATTTGACGTATTTGTAGCATATAAGCATGGCTCTTCTTGATATGCTTCAATTAGTAACGCGACTTGGTCCGCCGTCCATTTTTTCGTTCCTTTCCGCCATTTTGCAACACACTATCTGACACATCCAGCAAGAAAAATAGCACACGTTCTAACACCGAGACCCAACACACGACCACGCTTTGAAGCCAGCAGTGACGTCACTTTCTCGCAGCGCTCCCAACACAGCAGCCAGCCTAGGTCCCCGCAAGCAATCTAGTAGCAAAACAAGCGTCGTGTACACCGGGTTTAACATACAGGCCTTGAAACTCTGGTGGTGGGGGTATGTCCTCGGTTTGAAGCATGGTCGTATATACAGGTCTGGGCACTCCCGTATATTCTGTATACCCCAAAGTGTGCCTCTATCTGACGCCTCGATTTGCGGAACTGGCCGCAAACGCGTGGAGCGCTGCTATCTCGGAGTCATGTGCGACAGAGCGCGATGTACGCGCGTATGCGAATTGTCTTTCTCTTCCCGTGGCTGTGATGAAAAATTAATACATCCTAAATAATTAATCGAACACAAAAACTAAAAGCATAAACCAAAAGTATGAGCGATGAGCCATTAGTTAATGATACTCATCGTCTTTGACATGGATATGCCGATTTAACTATCGCTCAATCCAATTACATTTTTTTTCGTTTACGGAAAACAAGAACATTCGAAATTGACGTGTAGCACGCATTCCTTTCATTAGTAGTAGTAGTAGAAAAGTAGTAGAAAATATCAGTAGTCATCATTGGGAATTTAAAAAAATGAGACGTGCTCCGGGTTATTTATGTATCCACTTCTGAATCCCGGAATCATGCACCGCTTCGGCATCGCAATATATAGACACTTCATCTTTTGTTATTCCGTATTGAATAAAAACCGTGGCTACGATACACTCGAAATCACTCCGCCAAAACGAGGTTAGGCCTCGATACGAGACGAGGACGCGATATAAACAAAAGTGCCTCCCCTTCACTAGCGCCGCGGTGGAATGCGCAAATAGAGGCGTCACTTAGCGTCACGCATTTTTGAACGGAGTGCCCAGACCTGTATATACGACCGTGGTTTGAAGCACCGGCCGTTTCGCCTAGTGACCACGAGTGTCGCTGCGATAGAGTGATGCAGGCTGTGCGAGAGAGATGGAAATCGATTGTTGACTCATAGGAACCTAACCTAGCTGTACAATTGGCTGGTGAAGGCTAATTATGATATTCAGTGTCAAAAATGCATGATGGACCTAAATACAATTAAAAGTAACTTTATTGTAAACCTGAAAAAAACCAAAAGACTATAGTTATCCAAGTGGGTACAATGAATATGAATGTTTTTTTTATATAGGTGTCAATGTGAGCTCGTGTTGGTCGAGGGGGTTCGGTGCAAACTTCGTAATGCTGCTTTCAGGGGTTTGATCCCTGTGCGCTCGGTTTTTTAAAAACATGTTTTAGCTTTTATAAAACAAATAGGCTTTACGCGTTGTTTTAATTGACCAGAAAATAAGTGGAAACTATTCCAGACCGAAGTGGAATCCAGACCGAAACACTTGCAGGATGTGTTTTTTGAAAGTGAAACAAATACTTAAGAAACAGTGCTTCCTTTGCAATTCTTGATTTCCTCTTCGAAAATTTTTAATGCATGTCCCAAGAAACATTTTCAATAATCTCTACTTTGCAGTTTCCGAAACGGATTGCGTTGGTAAATTAAAAACAAACACCTCTTTTCCGACCTTTAAGCGAAGGACTCTCGAGTAGGATAAATAAAAATAATTCACTAATTTTGTTTTATGTTTTCCAGCCCGGAAAGTATTTATTGTAATATCCCAATATGTTTTCATTTTTTTCAGGTTCCCGGCTCCAACGCGAAAAAAATAATTTCAATCATTCCATAAATTGATTGTTTTATTGTCCTTAAAAAAATAGATTTTTTTTCAATATCACCGTTTTTACAAGTTTACAAGTGGAACACGTCGCGTGTGGTCGCGTGAATCAGCGGTTATGTTTCGGTTTTGTTTACTTTTGATATATATTTCCGTCTCTCTCAACAGCCTGCATCACTCTACAGGGTGTCCCAGAACTCAACGTCAAGCCGAAAAGGGGTGACCGGATTGATTGTAACCATCATGAGAAAAATCAGAAAAAAAATCTATCCCATGCAGTTTGAAAATTATGGGCATTTAAGAAAAACCTAGAAATTTGGTCAAACTGTAACCATTTTTCGGTTATTGTGGTTAATTTTTATTATTTTTGTTCATTTAAACTTTGGAACCGTAACCCTAAATAACATTTCTAGAATCACAGTCAAAAATAATGACACAATTGCCCCAAGTTTCCTAGAATCAAGACTATTTGTTAAACCATGAATTTAAAATTTTCAAAATTTGTCTACTTTGAAAGGCCCTGCTTTAAAAAAAAAGTACTAGAGTGCATTGGCAAGTGCCATTAAAAGTTGACGCATTTAATCAGGATTATAAAATGGTACAATACTTGTTAGTTTCATACTAAAAAAAAAAGATTAAAAAAATTAAAACCTCAAGTAACCCGATTTTTGCTAACCCATTTTACTCAGTTAAAATGTTTTTTATTCGCACAAGCTCTTGGTAGGTTCTTAATTTTTTCGGCAAAATGATGAGAGAGATGGATAGTGGACATGCTTGCCATGAATGAGCGAGACAGATAGTGACGCCACGCAGTGAGACGGAGATGCGTCGTTTAAACGAGTGCGAATGAAACAGATACAGACGCCATACCAAGCAAATGGCTACGCTACCAGTCTGACACCAGTTAGTACGTTTCGCTCATTCGTCTACTGCGCACCTTTCCGTATACACTTGTGTTGATTTAGTACTGACAACTTTGGCTTCTCTTATTGGACTTAGATTTTTGTGAATTGGACTTGTTGATTACATACCGGCAACTTTAGCTTCTCTCTTTTGGAATTGGACTTTTGTGTTGGCATCCTTGTTATCTACCATGCCTACGCGCTACACTTCACAAGAATATGCGAACATGCACCTCATTTATGGGGAATGCAGATGCAACGCAAGTGCCGCCGCTAGACTTTATCGTGAAAGATATCCAAATTTAGAGCGCTATCCGGATCACCGCGTGTTTGTCAATGTGCACCGTTCACTCACGGAGGGCGGCCATTTCCCGAATCAAATACGAGCTGGAGGTAGACCTCGCTTTCCTTACGAGGAAGAAGTGTTGCAAGAGGTCGCAGATGACACAAGTATTTCCGTTCATGTAATCGAAGAAAGAACGGGAATACCCAAAAGCACAGCATATCGTATTTTACAAAGAGCCGAAATGCATCCGTTTCACGTACAACGAGTTCAAAGTCTTCTCCCTCGAGATTATCCTGAAAGGATTTCATTTTGTAGAACAATGCTACAGAGGCATAATGAAAATCCCCAATTTATCCAAAAAGATCTCTGGTCAGATGAATCTACATTTAAAAAAGATGATTACATAAACTTACACAATTTTCACGAGTGGCATGTGGAGAATCCACATTTAATGCGAGAAGACAGACCCCAGTATCGCTTTAAAGTAAACCTGTGGACCGGAATTTAAAACGGCAAAACTGTTGGGCCTTTTGAGCTGCCTGAGAACTTAAATGGCACGAATTACCTACATTTTTTACGAGAAAATTTACCAACTTTATTAGACGACGTACCACTAACAGATCGTCGCCACATGTGGTATCAACAAGATGGCTGCCCAGCGCATTACGCAGTGCAAGTAAAAGATTTCCTTGACCAGGAATATCCGGAAAGGTGGATTGGACGTTCAGGCACTATCTCAGGGCCAGCCCGTTCCCCAGATTTAAATCCCTGGATTTTTTTTATTGGGGCGTTCTCAAAGAAAAAGTTTATTCAAAGCCCATTGAGAGCGTAGCCGAGCTGCGTGAACGAATTTCTCAAGCTGCTGAGGACATCAACTCTCGAGGATATGCCCGGCTAACAAGTAGATCTTTTTTACGAAGATGAAGGGCGTGTATTGAGGCTGATGGCAAACAATTTGAACATTTGCTGTAATAAAAAATGTTATTTCCCTATGTATCTGACTTTTATTCCAATAAACCTAAACTAGGTCAAGATTTTTCATTATTTTATTAATTTTACTTACTTTTGTTGACTTTGGTAAAAGTGGCGTCATTATCTGTCTTTCTCACTCATGGCAAACATGTCCACTATTCATCTCTCTCATCATTTTGCCGTAAAATTAAGAACCTACCAAGAGCTTGTGCGAATAAAAAACATTTCAACTGAGTAAAATGGGTTAGCAAAAATCGGGTTACTTGAGGTTTTAATTTTTTTACTCTTTTTTTTAGTATGAAACTAACAAGTATTGTACCATTTTACAATCCTGATTAAATGCGCCAACTTTTAATGGCACTTGCCAAGGCACTCTAGTACTTTTTTTTAAAGCAGGGCCTTTCAAAGTAGACAAATTTAAAAAATTTTAAATTCATAGTTTAACAAATAGTCTTAATTCTAGGAAACTTGGGGCAATTGTGTCATTATTTTTGACTGTGATTCTAGAAATGTTATTTAGGGTTACGGTTCCAAAGTTTAAATGAACAAAAATAATAAAAATTAACCACAATAACCGAAAAATGGTTACAGTTTGACCAAATCTCTAGGTTTTTCTTAAATGCCCATAATTTTCAAACTCCATGGGATAGATTTTTTTTCTGATTTTTCTCATGATGGTTACAATCAATCCGTTTCGGCTTGACGTTGAGTTCTGGGACACCCTGTATAGCAGCGATACTCGTGGTCACGAGTTGAAACAGTCAGTGCTTCAATAAGAGGCCATCCCCCACCACTGAAATTTTGAGCGAGTTTCAAGACCTGTATGTAAGACCATGACCTCTTCCCTAGCTATTACCATCTTGTCCAGTTCTAATTCAGTCTCTTCTCCATAGGTGTCGCTCCCGTCGCTGCCTCTCCCGTCTTCCCAGCACGTTGTGCCTTCCCTCGTCATCTCTCTCCTTAACCTCTCTAACAATTCTTAAATCTTTCGTCACTTTGATCTCCCATAACCTCCCGAATTTCCGCGTTGCTTTTACTTCCACTGCTTTTTATGCCACACTTCTTTTGTTTTATCATCTGCTTTGCATCTGTTGCACCTTTTAATGTTTATAGTTCACTTTTTCTCTGGAGTTATTTTTCAGCACAACCTTACGCTTCGGCCATTTTCCAATTCCATCAAATACAAAATATATATTATACTAATATATATATCTCATTTATCATAATATATTGTTTTTTTTTCTAAGGTACACGCCGGTCGCGTTTGTTACCTATTTTTCCCCTCATTGTGACCGTTTCTTTCCTCTACTGTTTACTCATTTTTCCTCCACCTTTCGCCCTGTTCCCCCCTGCTTACGGCCGCAGCCGACTTCACCCTCTGTATTATATTCATCATGACATTTCTGTCATAGGTATAGGGAAACGGCGGAAAACCTAAACCAATACAGCCGGCCATAGAGTTCGCCCCGCAGTCGCGGAATTAGTCTTATTTCGCCGCAAAATGCCGAAGAAAAATATTTCACGAGGAAATGTACGCGACTGGGACTCGGACCCGGCACCTCCCGGTCCGCTGGTTTAGCAGCGAGAACTACCATCGAGCGAGCAAGAACCACTAGACCATCGCACCGGTTCATTTATCATAATATATTATTATATATATATTAATAGCTGTCGTACACAGCTTCGCTCGGGTGTGAACGATTTTCACTATTTCTCGCTATGAACTTTATTATCGCACGCGTACTGTTGCGACCTACTGCAGATTTTAATTTCGGCGTTATGAAAACGTTAAACTAATCTCCGTCATATTAGCGCAAGACGAATAATAAAAGTGAATTCTCTTTCCATAAGCCACCTGAAGATAACGTGGTTGTTGGCTCTAAAAACAGCTCTCTTTGGGCCATAAAGGCGCATTTGTACCTTGATAGACAAACAAGCTGAGAAAATTCACATGTCAGCATTATAGCTGCAAGAGGACAACATACGGAGGCACACCCCGACACCAATATGCTGTCTTTTGCTTCCGCATTAAGCTGAAAATTTGCGCCACAGTGCGTGGTTTGGCGAAATAAATGTGTGATGTCGAGACGGCAAGTTTGCAGCAAATATACGCAACAATTACCTGCTGCAATAACGGTACTGATGCGGCAAGCTCCAGATTTGGAGTGATGTCATCTGTATATCACGTTTCAGTCATAAATGCACCTCGCTGTGACGTTCCGTTGCCGATAAAAACGAGACAAGTTATCGCGGCAGTGAGGTGGAAAATTTGGAATACCATATTCCGGTAAGGTTAGGGCACATTGGCGGCACGCTGTGACGTTCCATTGCCGGCAAAAACAAGGTACATGATTATAAGCATAGGCAGACTCGTTACGACAAATGTCATGATCCTAAAATTAGTTCTATAAGTTAAACCAGTTGGATGGTCGAGTGGTTAACGTGCTTGCCATCTAGGGGTGTGCGGGTACCTGATTCACTCGGGTACCCGATGTTCGGGTCGGGTCGGGTCGGGTATCTGACGGGTTACGTTTTTGCATTACCCGCCACTATCGGGTACCCGAATTTGGTAATCGGGTACTCTCAAATTTTTGGTACTCGTAAACATCGAGTACTCTTAAACTTCGAATATTCGTAAACGACTCGGAGATCCGTTGGCATCACTAAAAAGGTAAATCACCATTAAAAGGTGATTTGGCATCACTAAAAAGTGTGCGAAAGGAAACAATGTACAATAAATATCTTCTGGTCCGGCGAACGCCTTAAAGTTTTGAATTTTTCAACGTGGGTTTTAAGGTAGTACCTCAACAGGAGAGTTGAATTAAGAAATGGTTGAAATTTGACATATATGTTATTTAATACATTATCTAAACATCTGTGCAATTTGAATAAGTTTGACCACCCCAAACCTGAGATATTTACACTTAAAGTTGGCTTGGTTTACAGGTAACAAATGCGTTATGATGGGCAAACAGAGCATCATTAATTCTACCGCCAAAACTAAAATTAAGAAATTGATTTTAAAAAACGAGGATAAGCTAGAGTAAGATATCACGAATAATGTGAAAAAAAATGAGAATCATTCACCATCTAGTTTCCAAGATATAACCATGAGAAGCCCTCACAATTTTGGTGCAAAGCCTGGCAACGCTTGGCCAAGCCTGGACAGTCCCGGCAAAAAGTTCACTGGCAATAGTAGATCAAAAACACAATATAAAATATATTTTACGGCAATAAATGATATCTATCGTATTATCTACTAGTACCGAGTCAATATTGCGTAGTTTTTAATTTTATTTATTACTAATTACACCAATTATCAATCTTTTAAACATGAACATGGTATGTAAACTTTTCGTTGGGATTTTCGCAAAAGAACTACCTTAAATGAAGAAAAAAAACCCAAAAAGACCAAGATTCAACGCCTTGCGTTTATTCGAAGCGAGAAGAAAGTAGCTTCCATTTAACATTTAAAAATTGGAAATATCTTGATTAGTTTCAGAGATATAAGCGTTTGAAGAACAAGTTTTACCTGGAAAAAAAATTGAAAAATGACAAAAAATCAAATTAAGAAGAATGAATCGCCGAAATTACCAGTTAGCACTAGACAGAATTAATGAAAATTCGACGAAGAATCTTGATTTTATTCAGTTTTTCGACATTCAAATATCTCGATATTTTCTGAAATGCGAGTGTCTTAAAAGAAGTTTGCCGGACGAAAAATGTAAATATATACATTAAAAAAATACAAAAATTATTAAATAAATTATTTGTATTTCTTATGAACTCCAACCTATTGTCGACGGGTAGAGAACGTAAAGCTGGAGTCTATTTCGTCCGTTTTGATACGTTTCCGTGGACCTATCTATACTATGAAACGAAATTTTGTTCCGGAAACACGACTTATCGAGTACCCGCGATGTGAGACGAGTACTCGAAAAACTCGGGTACTTGATAAAGTTCGAGTATACCCGTTCGACCACGGGTACCCAAAGAAATTCGGGTACCCGAAAAACTAGGGTACCCGATCGGATCATAGTCTAATTACCCGACCCGACCCGACCCGACCAATTCTGTTTCCCACACACGCCTGTTGCCTTCTAAACCGGTCCATCGCGAAATTGCGGGTTCAAATTTCAGCCTCGTGATTTCGGAAAAAAATGATTACGGGCATGACGCACAACCCTCAGTCATACGCGGGCGTCGCACACATGAACCGGTACGTGTGTCCGATTCTATTCAATAAAAATGTTTATTTTGCCCTCCTTTTATTCCCCCCTGCCCAGCTACCGGTAATGCAGATTTAGCCAGTCACAACACTGCAATAGCGTGCCTCGTTTATGTCGACGAAGGAGCGTTACGGCGTGTTCTATGTCGGCAGCGGAACGTCACAGCATACCGCCAATGTGCCCTCACCTTGCCGAATGGCGTATTCCAAATTGTCCATCTTAATGCCGCAATAACGTGCCTAGTTTCTACTGGCAATGGAGCGTCACAGCGTACCTCCAATGTGCCCTCAGCTTGCCGAAATAACGAATTTCGAATTTTCTGTCGTAATGCTGCAATAACCCAGCAATGAAAGTGCTCCAAATGTACCGCTAATATTCTGCATTTTCGTACTGCAATATTAAGACGGAATGACACCCCATCGCGGTCGGTATGGTAGAACAATTATAGATACCTAAAAATCTCTGAAACGGCTCTTCAGATCCCGTCGAAACTCTGCCAAACGACGTCAAATAGATAGACGAGGGCGAATTTGAGGGGCTGTCTGCCCCTCAAATTTTCTGAATTTGAGAAAAAAAATGTAGATTGGATTATCATAAGCCAATCTACGTTTTTTTTCTCAAATTCAGAAAATTTGAAGGGCAGACAGCTGTTCGTATATCTATTTGACGTCGTTTGGCAACGTTTCGACGGGATCTGAAGAGGCGTTTCAGAGATTTTTGGGTATCTATGATTGTTCTACCATACCGACCGCGATGAGGTGTCATTCCGTCTTAACACCAGTATACACGCGAGGATGCACAATGCTATGCTGCTAGAATACAGCTTAACGCGGCGGCAAAGGATGTCATTTTTTTGTCACAACTTGCTCTCGCTTGGCGTGGTGTTGCCAATATGTTGTCGCCAAATTTTTCACTGGGTAGTTAGTCCACAAGATTTCTTCTTTCCAAGTTTGTATCTTTATTAATGATAAATCCAGTGATATTGGAAGTTATTTCTGTTATATACAACGTAATGTATAAATATACTTTCAGACGTCCCTTGGAAAAAGTATGCTCTAAAAAATAGAATCACTTCTTCTCGAAACCTGGGAGTGAATCTCATAACCTTAAAAAATCCAAACCCGAGCTAACAAGCTAAAAAAAAGAGGGGAAAATAAATTCTTCACTGCAGTAGCATCTTTACAATCTACCATGGAGGTAAGTCCAATGCGAACTCAGGGAATCAAGAACACGATCTTATCTGCAGCTCTGGAAATGACCACCATTTGGTAGGTACGCATGGCCGAACCGCGTTTCTTTAGATTTTTGCCACTACGTGGCGTTGCTGTTGAAGGGTACGGTGCAACAAAGACAGAATAGCTTCTGTCTATCTCTCTCTCCTGATGGAAGCGCATGCATCGCGTCTTCGACCGTGCCCAGCAAAGAGGATATGGGGAAGGAGTCCAATCTTCGTATCATGGAGACTAGATACAGGAGCCTGAACTCCAACGGGGAAACGATGAAAAAAGCGTGCCCAAAAATGAAGGCAACAGGGATGACATTGCGATCGCGCGAAGGATTGCGGTGCTAGGTTCAATCGACACAGCTCATTAAACTTAGCCGCCGACTATGAAAATATCGAATCTTTTTTCATGCAATCGAGTGTTAGTCGTTTGTGAGTGTTTGTTAGATAAAATCCAGCGTTTGTTAGACTTTATTTATTTAATTATACGAAAGACAAATTTCATGTCAAAGTTCGCCGCGGGAAAATGGTTTTTTAATGATTTCAAAGTTCTCTTCGTAACCAATTGTTTGATAGTCGTTTGTGAGTGATTGTTAGTCAATTTTCATCGTTTGTGAGAGCTTAATTTTTATTTTACCGTTGAAAAACCTACTGTTCCCATAGTACGCTGCAAGCCACGTGAAGTTGGCAGCATTGCCACGACGGCTGAGCACGGCTTTGCCCGTGTGACTCCTCAATTTCAGCAAAATGGTGATTATTTCAATTCTACTCGATTGCTCGTCGTTTGTTAGTGTTTGTTAGACAAAATCCAGCGTTTGTGAAACTTATAAGTTTGACATAAAATTGATATGTCGAACTTATAAGTTTGACATGAAATTTGTTTTTCGGATTATTAAATAAATAAAGTCTAACAAACGATTGGTTACGAAAAAAAATTCGAAATCATTAGAAAACCATTTTCCCGGGGCTAATTTTGACATGAAATTTGTTTTTCGTATTATTAAATAAATAAAGCCTAACGAACGCTGGATTTTGTCTAACAAACACTAGCAATCGAGTAAAATTGAAATGATCAGCATTTTGCTGAAATTGAGGAGTCACATGGGCAAAGGCGTGTTCAGCCGTCGTGGCAATGCTGCCAACTTCACGTGGCTTGCAGCGTGCTATGGAAATGAAAAGTTTTTTAACGATAAAACAAAAATGAAGCTCTAACAAACGATAAAAGTCGACTAACAATCACTCATAAACCACTAACAAACGATTGGCTACGAAGAAAAGTTCGAAATCATTAGAAAACCATTAACCCGCGGCTAACTTTGACACGTAATTTGTTTTTCGTATAATTAAATGAATAAAGTTTAACAAACGCTGGATTTTGTCTAACAAACCCTCACAAACGACTAACAATCGAATGGCATGCAAAAAAGATTCGATATTTTCATAGTCGGTGGCTAAGTTTAATGAACTTTGAATTCGTTGGTTGTACTAGAGGTTGAAAGGAGCGCCACGGCGTGCTCCATTCACGACTCAAACCAAGGAGACTAGAGCACGGTCTTACATACAGGTCTGACAACGGCGGTAGTGGGGGTAGGCACCTTTAGATGTTTTGCTTTTTATTCCGATTTCTGCCGCTTGGTGCGTGACGGCAAGGGAAAGTAGTGGTGCGACGAAGAGAGAAATAGCTCTTGTGTCCTTTTCCCTCCTGACCGCAACGCATGCGCCGTTGGCTGCGTGACGTAAACACCTTTGGCCCATTCGCCGGTAAGAGGTAGGGGGGAAACTACTTCCCCTCGCTAGTAGCGACGCGTATCGGCGCCTAGTGAATCGAAAATTAAAACATATAAGAGTGCCTACCCCCACCACGAAAATTTGGCTTCGTTGCAAGACCTGTATGTAAGACCGTGGACTAGAGTAAAGGAGTCCAAACTTCCTATCCTAGCCTGTATGTACGAAGTTCTTTCAATCGGTCGCAGAGATGTAGTACTCAGTTCCGCCGCAGGCGTCGCTAGTGTTCCCCAGAGCCCATAATATATAGTAATACAAAACTGCATAAGGTCCGAGGTCCTCCTCAACGACCAATGACAAAACTGGGGTGATCGTGTTTCTCTTTCATACTCACCTGGAACAGTCATGGGGCGTTCTCTCTCGCACACCCGAACGATAATACACCCAAGTAGGGATTCCCTCTATTATAATATATAATAATATTGTGTACATATATATAATAAATAAAATATAAATAATATTAATGAAACAACTTGAGTTGATTTATTCACATGGGCTTATTATATAATAAGCACATCAGATATAATAATTATATAATAAGTGCAACACGAGTTATTTTATTATGGAAACTTATGATTTTCCTGTTATGTTGTAAAATATGGGTAATTACAATGAAACGCGAATAAAGCGATAAACCAACCGTAATGTATCTCGTAATGTATTCATTATTCCGATGCGCGTTACTCTGTTTTCCTGTACAATAATAATAATGATAAATAATAATAACATGTACATGCAAGAAACCGGGCGAATGCGGGAACGTTGGCCCTACATGCTGGGGTTGTCTTTTCAACACGTGCTTATTATATGTATACCCATGAAACTCGTTATTTGCTAGTTACGTTTAAAAATGAAGCTAAATATGAATTGAATTAAGCGATGAACTAACCGAACAAGCCGTCAAGCCTAATTGAACCCCAAGCGCGGCAATCACTTAAATATGAAAAGATTATATTTATTGCTAGATTACGCTAGATTACTGTATTGAAGGTCCTGAGTTCGAGCCTCGGTAATTTTAATTTTTTCTTTTGCATTCGTACAGGTATCTGGTTGTATGAGCGAATTGAAGCAGTTTTAACCAATCAAAGAACTCGTCCAATCTCAAAAGAACTCGAACAAAAATACCATGGAAGAATATATTTTTTAATTTACTGCCATCAATAGTTGAAATTTGTTTTATAATTTCTACCTAGAGTGTTTACTGTTTCCCTTTAGCTCATTGACTCGCGAGGAGTCATCTCCGTTATCATACACATAGGTCGATGCTGCTGTGCTGGTGTACACGACAGATATATTTGTGTTTGAAAGGCGCCAACAATTTTGCCGCCATAACACGGTCAGTTTCACTTTACGCAGTTTTCTATTACTATATATTATGGGCTCTGGGGAACACTAGCGACGCCTGCGGCGGAACTGAGCATTACATCCCTGCGACCGATCGAAAGAACTGTTTGAGGCGGGAGTGTCGACTCCTTCTCTCTAGTCTCCTTGACTCAAACCAAAGAACAGATATTACATGGAACTCCACGGCCCGTGTTAATATTTGGCAGAAAAAATTTAGTTAGTATTTCCGTCGGTAGACTGCGCGGCGATATATCGGTGTGCCACACACAATGATAGCGGTTCAAGGCACGCCTCTCGCGGTTGTCTCTCTCTCTCTCGCGTATGCCTATCGGGTTATAGTGCTGTCCCGCTTGTATTAATGGTCAACTGGCCGACCAAGCGTTGGGCGGTTCGGTAGGAGACAGCGCATCATTTAAAATCACGTTGAGATATTTCTGTCGCGGACGGCCGTATTTTGGCGGGGGGGGGGGCACAAGGGGGGCCCTTTTGAATCAGTGACAAAATACAGTGGTGCTTAGTAAAAAATAAGTGACAGTCAATTATTATACCCAACAATAAACTGGAATAAAAAAGTTTGCGCAAATTTTGTATATTCAGACGTTTTTGCATTTTTCCTGAAAGGTTGCGGCTACGAAATTTTATCTTAAATATTTTCTTTAAGCATTCGGTCCCCCTGTTTTTATTGTCGTTACGGGATAAACTTCGGAAAAGCTATTTCACCCGATTCGGCCGAAATTTTGCACAGATGTTCCATTTAATATATAAAGACATCCCCTGAAGGGATTTTTTGCGAGTTTCAATAGAAATCGAGTTTTACATTTATTTTTTAGCCCCCTACGAGTATATCTATATCGCTCGCCACGGCCGATCGATATCCCCACTCCTCCGACTTCACTGGCGGTTAGCGTGCCGTGCTTACCCCTGCAAGTATATCTATATAACCTAAACAAACCCAATCAAACCCAAACACACAAACCCAACCGGTGGGACCTGGTGTCCGGAGACCCCTAAAAACACGGTGGACACGATTTCTCAAAAACTATCGCATCGATCTTATTGAAATTTTGCACGCTTCTTCAAAATAGTATTGACTAGTGATTGAATGAAGCATTTAAAAAAAAACTGAAATTTGGTTTTTCGGCAGAGTTATATGCAAAATAGTTCAATTTTTAGTACAATTTAGTACAAAAAAAAACCTTCGTTCAATCACTAGTCAATGCTATTTTGAAGAAGTGTGCAAAATTTCAATAAGATTGGGGTATTAGTTTTCGAGAAATCGTGTCCACCGTTTTTCCGAGGGGTCACCGGAAACCAGGTGCCGCCGGCTGACTATCACAAATTTTTTAATGACATTTAAAAAAAAATTATTGTAATGTTGCTCTTTTATGTGCTTATCATTTGGAATAAAATCATTTACCAATTATATTTTCTTTAATAAAGAAATTATGCTTTTTGCCTTCAAAACCCACGTAACCCCTTAAAAAATATTTTCGTCTAAATATTTACGTATCGCCGTTGTTGGGAAAACGATGGAAGCTCAGCTTGGGACTCGTCTTACGAAGATTTTTGCATCCATAATACGCACATCTGCTACACGATGGCATCGTTAACAATGTTGAAACTCACAAACAATTTTAAACAGCCAATTTTCCGTGGGCAAAGCGTCTAACAGAAAAGTGCGAAATACACGAATACACGATTAATTAACTAGTTAGATTGATATTCAGTATTAATAATCACGAATACGTCCGAGGCCTGTCAAATTTCTGACAGATGTAAGCAAAGTAGCAACAGATTTCTGTACCGCGTAGCACGTCCCTTGCAAGAAATCGCTGGGGGCATGCTAAATAGAGATGGAACGGGTGAGATGGAGAGGAGCGAGAGAGTAGGAGCGAAAACAGATCGATTTAAAGCCGGGGCTCCCCGGCAGAACGAGCACGTGCCTTAGATCGCTCGACCGTTGCTGCTGTTAACATTGGAATCTGCAAGAGAGCGAGCGAGACGCGAAATCACCTCAACCGTAGTTGGCTCGAGCGTTG
The DNA here is from genome assembly GCA_964007375.1 of Ophion obscuratus. Taxonomy (NCBI): domain Eukaryota; kingdom Metazoa; phylum Arthropoda; class Insecta; order Hymenoptera; family Ichneumonidae; genus Ophion; species Ophion obscuratus. The sequence goes on from OZ023314.1 coordinate 54,096,834, forward strand.
GAAGAGGTGGAGCTGGGTGGAGCCAAGCGCGCCTGCAGTTTGTCCGTGCACATCGATACAGACAGCGCTTTAGGTGGTTGGGGGAGTAACTACGAAACTCCCCCAAGAAATCTTGCCAAATCGTCCCATAAGCCGTGTTCAGGGAGGCTAGAGTGGGAGGAGGCCGATCTGTGCATTTCAAAGTGGCTACAAAAATGTGGTCAAACCGGGATGGCGCCACTATCTCTAAAACCTCTAGCAGGAAGCTGAGTATCGATGTCGTGTAAGAGGGATGGAAGAGGATCGAATACGCATCCCAGCAAGCAGTGCAGCGAGATCGCGCGCACAAGTTACCCCCTCTCTAGCTCTTACGCGCCCATCACACAATCATAGTAGCGCGTGTCCGTGAGCGAGCGACGTTCGGACATCTTCGGAAAGAGCTGAGCGCGCCGAAGTTTCTCGACCGCGCCTTCGGCACCTACACCAACACATGGACGCCGTGCTCGTTCATGTGCGGCCAAGCCGAAATGGAGGTTTCGAGGGAAAAAGCAATCTGAGCACGACTCGCGCGTGACGTCACCCGACGGAACGCGCGAGGCTTTTAGATGATTTCAATGCTTATTTAGCTCTTGATTCTCTGCGTTATCAATGTATACAAAACAAAGTATCGCGCACCCTGATCGCTTATTTTTTTAGTTTACACGTTAATTTAAATATAATTATGACTCCAAATTACAACTTATTTATCTTCTAAAAAATTGTTTACGCTTTACTCACACCCGTCCTTGTGCCAAATAAATTATAATTAATAAAAGTAAGCGGAAATATATTTATATTCGTATTATTATATTAATTCTCATACTTTCATCAAGCGATAAAGCATTATCCCCAAAAACAAGCCAATCAACCATCCGGCCGCGAATCGTTAGTACCAGAAAGTGCATATTCTACAAGCGATGGGATGGTCCCGTTGGTAGCGTTCCTGGCTTCGGTCCGCTGGGGCGCAGATTCGTTCCCGCGCTCAATGCTTTTTTAAAAATTATTAATACTATTAATTCTTGTTTGATTAGTTATTTTTATTAGTTATCTTTTAGTGTCGAAAAATTTATCGCGCACTCCGACCGTTTACTTGATTAGTTTGTACGTTAATTTAGATGTAATAATAAATCTAAATTACAACTTCTTTATCTTCTAAAAAATTGTTTGCCCTGTACTCACACCCGTCCCTATGCCAAATAAATTGTAATTCATAAAAGTAAGCGGAAATATATTTATAGTCGTATTATAAGTTCGACTATAATTATATTCATTCTCGTAAGTTACGATCCGCGGCCGGATCGAAGATTGGCTTGTTTTTGGGGATAATGCTTTATCGCTTGATGATAGTATATGAGAATGAATATAATAATGCGAATATAAATATATTTCCGCTTACTTTTATGAATTATAATTTATTTGGTATAGGGACGGGTGTGAGTAAAGCGCAAAGAATTTTTTAGAAGATAAATAACTTGTAATTTAGATTTATTATTACATTAAAATTAACGTACAAACTAATAAAATAAGCCGTTGGAGTGCGTGATAAATTTTTCGACACTAAAAGATAACTAATTAAAATAATAATGATAACTAATAAAAATAACTAATCAAATAAGAATTAATGGTAATAATAATTTTAAAAAAAGCACTGAGCGCGGGGAACGATCCCGCGCCACTGCGGACCGAAGCCAGGAACGTTACCAACGGGACCATCTCATCGCTTGTAGAATATGCACTTTCTGGTACTAACGATTCGCGGCCGGATGAATGATTGGCTTGTTTTTGGGGATAATGCTTTGTCGCTTGATGAAAGTATGAGAATTAATATAATAATACGAATATAAATATATTTTCGCTTACTTTTATGAATTATAATTTATTTGGCATAAGGACGGGTGTGAGTAAAGCGTAAACAATTTTTAGAAGATAAATAAGTTGTAATTTGGATTTATTATTATATTTAAATTAACGTATGAACTAAAAAAATGAGCGATCAGGGTGCGCGATACATTTTTTTGTATACATTGATAACGCAGAAAATCAAGAGCATCAATAACGCAGAGAATCAAGAGCTAAATAAGCATTGAAATCATCTAAAAGCCTCGCGCGTTCTGTCGGGTGACGTCACGCGCGAGTCGTGCTCAGATTGCTTTTTCCCTCGAAACCTTCGTTTCGGCTTGGCCGCACATGAACGAGCTCGGCGTCCATGTGTTGGTGTAGGTGCCGAAGGCGCGGTCGGGAAACTTCGGCGCGCTCGGCTCTTTCCGAAAATGTCCGAGCGTCGCTCGCTCACGGACACGCGCTACTATGATTGTGTGATGGGCGCGTCAGAGTTAGAGAGGGGGTAACTTTTGCGCGCGTCTGGCTATATATCATTTTGCATCTCTCTCGCACGCAGCCTACTTCTCAAGTATCATGCTGCCTTATGCACAGCTCACTTCTCATTATTTACTTGTTCCGTCTCTGTCACACCCAGCTCGTGTCTCGAGGTTTTAGCGATAGTGGCGCCATCCCGGTATGACCACATTTTTGTAGCCACTTTTTTCAAGTCTCTCCATAAGAGATTGGACTCCTCCCACTCTAGCCTCCATGGCCGTGTTGTTCCATGTAATATCTGTACTTCGCTCAAACGTGCTGTGAAGATATTATCATTCCAAATTCGGAACTTGCTGCGTCAATATCGTTATTGCAGAACGTTATTATTGCGTAATTTTGCTGCAAACTTGCTATTTTGGCATTAAACATTTATTTGGCCAAACCATGTACTGTGTCGCAAATTTGCAGCTCAATGCGGAAGCAAAATATGCCATAGTGGTGGCACGGTGTGCCGCCCAATGTTGTCATCTTGCAGCTATGATGCTGACACGTAAACTTTCACAGCACGTTAGTCTATCTGGGTGGGTTTGATCTGCCCGCAAGTGACAAACGTGCACTATTGTTTATAGATTGTTTATAGGCAGAGCGTTTTAGTGAGAGAAAAACTATACACTCAGTGTATATGATTCTAACCTCAAAAATCGTCGAAAGTCCTAGACTACAGAAACGCGATACTGCGTCCTAACCTCTGTACAATATTTTTTTCTAGGGAAATAAATAGTGAGCGACACATATAAAACTCAATTGAGCCGCGTAATACACGTTACTGTAAGTATCGTAATTACTATTTATTCTAACAATCGGGAAATATGTTTGCTTTCTACTAAATGTATCCATGTTATGCCCGTACATTAGATGAGTGAGCCAAAATATCAGATTGTCGAATTCATCGGAGAGAATACTGCACATCAAAAAACTGTGGACATTGTACCATGTGATTGGATTAGATATGATGAAAGTATGCAGAGTTTGGCTACAACATTCATGCTGCCGCCATACGATGAAGAGACTGCACAAACCCTCTATTCATTGGTTCGATACTGCATGCCAGCTCCGGAGTATTGGGCAATATTTCCCATAAAACTGAGAGGACAAGCAAGTAAGTGTTCCAAAATTGGCCTATGGTCTGCGATAAGTATAATTGAAATTTATTTAAGCAATTCTGATACGATTTTGTTTTTTGCGAAGAAAATTATAAAGAAGCAAGCCGAAAACTAAAAGAAGTGACTAGCACGATCTCAATGTTTACCAGCAATAACGAAATGTCACCAGAACAGAGAGCTCCAATGGCACATGAAAAATTCCAAAGAGGAAATAGACAACTGGAGACGCTGCATGGAGATTGGAACGTACACATGATTCCTATCGGTGAGCTTTTAAATAATGTACCTGCGTGAACGTTGCTATTGTTTTGCTTCATCGAAATGGTTATGTAATTCAGTGCATTTACATATTTTTGTCAACTTATAAATAGAGCCTCGACAGGGACAGATGCAGTATTTTCCATTGCAGCGAAGCAGCAGTCCAGGTAAAACTTTGATATTCGCTGTGTATTTGTGAACATACACACTTATGATAACTATGTAGATGTTCCTTTAATAGATTAATACTAAGAATATGCTGATTATTTGATTGCTCAGTTATAGTTGGATGATTTCATATCACGCAGGTCTACCTACAACGAAGGAACCAGCTTCAGACTTACAAGGCTCAGTGATCAATGACTCAATGATGGATGTCATTCTTTCTGATTGTCCGCCACTCCACTATGAAAAACTGATGAGTGGTATTTGTAAAAAGATGTTTATTTTATATGGAAAATATTTCATATTAATTATACGAATATTTCAGATATCACTGACGAAATCAAGAAGACAATCAAAGAATCTCTTATACCCATCGAGGAGCATATTAAAGAATTGTCAAGAGAAATTTGCAGCTTGAGAGCCGACATTGGTTCTTTGAAATCGGACAATTTTCAGCAGCCTGACTTTTCAAGCCGACAAGATCATGGGTTCAGTTTACCGTTAAAGGGACAAAAAGCATTCGAAGATTTTGACGACATTCTGCAAAGGGATGAGGACCGCAATGAAAAAATTGTAAGTAATATACAGTATATTACTTACAATAATAAATTAAACTTAAATGTTTTCCAGAAATGGTTTATATGGCAAAACGTTGATTCATCGGGTCCTCTCGTTGAATCCTTGCGGCGGGTTTTGAAAATATTTCTTACCCGTGAGGTTATCGAAAGATACACTGCAGTAAAAGACACTCATGTGAAAAAAGTTTTCGTACAAACACACTTTTTCGCAGAATTGCAATGTATGTATTGTGTAAATTTATGTCGAAACATGCCTGTGTCAATGGATACATCATCAATTATAAACCATCTTTATTTTTTGCTTTTAATTTAGCAATCCTTATTAGAAAGTACGAAACAAACAATAAATCAATATCTCGCAAAGATATTGAAAAATCATTGGGCAGAATTTTTAACTCTGCAAAAGATTGGGATGGTGCCCGGCAAGCAAGGACAAAGGCAGCAAGAGAATAGTTTGAGAATGAAGGCAAAATTATTCAATAAGGTATAATTAAAAGAATTATTAATTAAAGCACCAAAGTTCAACGAAAAATGTGATCATCATTATGTATCCACTATCTGAATAATATAAAAATAAAAATACGATGTGATTCAGAAACATATTTACATTGCATTCTAGGATACACGAGCGTAAACCCAGAGATTAGTAGGGAGATGCACAACGCTCCTCTTTAGGCAGAGATTAGTAGGGAGGTGTACAACGTTCCCCTTTTCGGCGTGCCTCGCAAATGGCGCTAAATCGCGGCGGCGAGTTCGGGAATAAGATTTTGTGTGCATCGCCTCTGTCGAGGTTGCAGATTCCCTTGTAGCCGCGCGAGTCGTGAGCACCGCTCAACTCGATATCGCAGTGTCAGCGTGCACACGAATGGGTAGCTCGATGGGAGACAAATCTCTGCCCCTCGCTCACTCGACAGGCGAACGGAGCGAGGTTTTCCGTCCGATCGAGCTCGACATATGTGTGGCCGTACTGCGAATTGGAATATGTATTAAATGAATTTCAAAGAGAAAAACATGTATCGAGAAAATTGTTTTGTTTCGGTTGGCCGTTTATGCCGAGAATGCGGGTTAAAAAAATTAACGACAAACCGCGTTGAAAAATAAAACGCCGAAACGACCGTGGAAGGTTCAAAAAGAAATCTTGAGCCTTTGCCGCGGTCGTTACGGCGTTTTTGTTCAACAGTAAACATTATGAATAAGCGTGTATCATAAATGTTTTTCTATCCACAATGAGCGTCGTGGCTGAGTTCGCAGCGTGACGGATTGACGATGCTTGCGGTCCGGGTTCGATCCCTGGCTAATCGACTTTTTTAAATCTATTTTTGTTCTTCATTTTATATTCAAAAAATTTCGAACTTACTCTCGCTTTAGGTATTCTCGCCTGTCCAGGCATTATTTATGATATTAAATTCATGTATGTTTAATTTAACAAAAGACATTGGCTACCGGGGATCGAACCCGCGTCGTCTGCACTCAGAGCCCGCACGCTGATATATCAACCGCGAGGCTCTTGTGATTGCAAGCCTGCCTTACGTATACACACTTACCCAACCTTAAAAAAAAATTCGCTGCATACCAATTGCATACTGTTTTTATGACCCAAAAGTATTATCGAAGACAAATGAAAACGATTTTTCCAAATTCTTAAAGTGGTGTTATCCCTTAAAGAATAGAAATTGATTTTTTGATTGTTGTAAATGTATATCCCCTCTTAAAGACTTTAAGGCGTCTGGCCACCTTGGCCGATCGAAAATGGGTATTTAAAAAAAAATAATAAACTCGAAAGTATGGCCGGAATATTTTTATTTTTTTACACAACGTCAGAAAGGGCTTTACGAATAACGTTAATAAATTTCCGTTCAAAATATTAAAAAATGGCGCCGTTATGCACATTGCCGCGGAGGCCCTCCGCACGATACGCGCGGTCGTTGTCCCAGCTGTTACCCGGACATGTCACATCTGCAAAAAAAATCAGCTCATCCGTGAGTAGTGTCGCTACAATGTAGCGTAGCGGTTTTTTTTCTCGACCATTAAAAAAATTATGGTGAGCCGAAGAAACAAATTTGTATTTTTCACCGAAATTATGGCTCACCATAATTTTTTTAATGGTCGAAAAAAAACCGCTACGCTACATTGTAGCGACACTACTTACGAAGGGGCTGACTTTTTTTCAGATGTGACATGACCGCGTATCAGCTGGGACAACGACCGCGCGTATCGTGCGGAGGGCCTCCGCGGCAATGTGCATAACGGCGCCATTTTTTAATATTTTGAACGGAAATTTATTAACTTTATTCTTAAAGCCCTTTCTGACGTTATGTAAAAAAATAAAAATAATCCGGCCCATACTTTCGAGTTCATTATTATTATTCTTAATATGCCCATTTTTCGATCGGCCAAGGTGGCCAGACGCCTTTAAAGAATCTCGTACGTGTTAGCGAAAACGAGCTGAAAATTATGAGGCAACTCTTCCACTTCTTTGATGTTCGCTATTTTGGACCATCGCTCGTTTGCCTATCTGAGGTCTACACTTTCGAAGTTTGTATTCTCGATATATGTCTTTTTCCTATAGATGGTATTACCAAAATTAGATACTCCCGTCTTTCCATTTCGGAGATATGGATGTTCTAGATTGTTTGAATCTGTATTTGTATGACTCAAACTGCAGACAATCTGAATACACGTTCTCGAATAAATGAGCTCTCGAATAAATAATCCTTTGGTGTAATAGTTATTCAATTTCGTCATCGGTCGAAGGATGACATTTCGAATAATTTACAGTTCGTTATATTGAGTTTATAATTCTGTCATTTCGAAATCTATGTCGTTCTATATTTGGCCTTTCAAAGTTTTGACCCCCCTCCCAATGTGAAATGTGTTGTAAAAAATGCCGAAACACACTTATCCAATGTGAAATGTGTTTTGAAAAAAATGCCGATCGAGAAAGACTCAAAGTTCTCTTCGAGCCATTCTCGATCGTTTCGGCACTTTTCTTCAACAATTTTTTAAATTAATTTTCTAAGGGGAAAAGTAAAAACTCATTTACGTATTGGGGGAAACATTAATATTTTTGTCATATTTTTCAATACTGTTTGCACCAAAATTTGGAACGCCCGCTCGTTTTAAGCAACTTCAACATGCGTCCGGCGGGGCGAACGACTGCGGGTTCTGTCGCGTCGACGATACGTCGATCAAAGCAAAAAAGTCCATTTTAACTTTGACAATCAATTACTCGAGAACTAATGATCGTACAGAAAATAAAATGTTTTATCAACAGCCCCTAATTACATGTCATAGAGCATGTTTTGTAGTTTCCAAAACCCTACTTTTTATTTTCTGTACGATCATTAGGTCTCGAGTAATTGATTGTTAAAGTTAAAATGGACTTTTTGGCTTTGATCGACGATTACTCCGCGTCAAATCATCGTACGGAGCTCCTTAAAAGGTCAAATTAAAGCTGATTAAATTGTCTAAAAGCCTTTTCTAGTCGTATGATAAAAAAAATTATTTCAAGTCGACTGACCATTTTAAAGACGAGCAAAAATTGGGAAAAAAAATTTCGTTGGTTTTCGGATGATTACAAGAAAACCGCCTACGCTAACAAATTTTTCAGTCCAGATTTGAAAACTAGATACTTGAAGCTATAATTTCCTTTTTTATTTTATTCTGTGTACGACCATTTTTCTCCGAGTTATCCCTTGTTGAAAATCAGCCAAAAATTTGGAATTTTTTAAATATCCCTTCATTTGTGTGAGTAGTGTATTTTATTTGTACATTTTATTATTTAGTTTTTACAGTTACAAAGAAGAAATTTTGGCGTCGCAACAAAAAGAAAAGTGGTCTTCAGCAGCAGCCGCAGCGGCAAGAGGCACCCGAGGGAGCCCAAGGGCGCGAGAAGGGCAGGCCATCGAAAGAACAGCGGCACGAGCGAGGGGAGCGGCCGCAGCACGGACGCCGCGGGTATCGCCGACGCGACAGAACCCGCAGTCATTCGCCCCGCCGGACGCATGTTGAAGTTGCTCAAAACGAGCCGGCGTTCCAAATTTTGGTGCTAACAGTATTGAAAAATATGACAAAAAAATTAATGTTTCCCCCAATACGTAAATGAGTTTTTACTTTTCCCCTTAGAAATTAATTTAAAAAATTGTTGAAGAAAAGTGCCGAAACGATCGAGAATGGCTCGAAGAGAACTTTGAGTCTTTCTCGATCGGCATTTTTTTCAAAACACATTTCACATTGGGCGGGGTGTCAAAACTTTGAAAAGCCAAATATAGAACGACAAAGATTTCAAAATGACATATAAACTCAATATAACGAACTGTAAATTATTCGGAATGTTATCCTTCGACCGATGGCGAAATTGAATATCTATTACACCAAAGGATTATTTATTCGAGAGCTCATTTATTTGAGAACGTGTATTCAGATTGTCTGCAGTTTGAGTCATACAAATACAGATTCAAACAATCTAGAACATCCATATCTCCGAAATGGAAAGATGGGAGTATCTAATATTGGTAATACCATCTATAGGAAAAAGACATATATCGAGGATACAAACTTCGAAAGTGTAGACCTCAGATAGGCAAACGAGCGATGGTCCAAAATAGCGAACATCAAAGAAGTGGACGAGTTGCCTCATAATTTTCGGCCGGTTTTCGCTAACACGTACGAGATTCTTTAAAGGCGTCTGGCCACCTTGGCCGATCGAAAAATGGGCATATTAAAAAAAATAATAATGAACTCGAAAGTATGGGCCGGATTATTTTTATTTTTTTACATAACGTCAGAAAGGGCTTTAAGAATAAAGTTAATAAATTTCCGTTCAAAATATTAAAAAATGGCGCCGTTATGCATATAGCCGCGGAGGCCCTCCGCACGATACGTGCGGTCGTTGTCCCAGCTGATACGCGGTCATGCCACATCTGAAAAAAAGTCAGCCCCTTCGTAAGTAGTGTCGCTACAATGTAGCGTAGCGGTTTTTTTTCGACCATTAAAAAAATTATGGTGAGCCATAATTTCGGTGAAAAATACAAATTTTTTTCTTCGGCTCACCATAATTTTTTTAATGGTCGAAAAAAAACCGCTACGCTACATTGTAGCGACACTACTCACGGATGAGCTGATTTTTTTTTGCAGATGTGACATGACCGGGTAACAGCTGGGACAACGACCGCGCGTATCGTGCGGAGGGCCTCCGCGGCAATGTGCATAACGGCACCATTTTTTAATATTTTGACCGGAAATTTATTAACGTTATTCTTAAAGCCCTTTCTGACGTTGTGTAAAAAAATAAAAATATTCCGGCCATACTTTCGAGTTTATAATTTTTTTTTAAATACCCATTTTCGATCGACCAAGGTGGCCAGACGCCTTAAAGTCTTTAAGAGAGGATATACATTTACAACAATCAAAAAATCAATTTCTATTCTTTAAGGGATAACACCACTCTAAGAATTTGGAAAAATCGTTTTCATTTGTCTTCAATAATACTTTGGGGTCATAAAAACAGTATGCAATTAGTATGCAGCGAATTTTTTTTTAAGGTTGGGTAAGTGTGTATACGTAAGGCAGGCTTGCAATCACAAGAGCCTCGCGGTTGATATATCAGCGTGCGGGCTCTGAGTGCAGACGACGCGGGTTCGATCCCCGGTAGCCAATGTCTTTTGTAAAATTAAACATATATGAATTAAATATCATAAATAATGCCTGGACAGGCGAGAATAGCTAAAGCGAGAGTAAGTTCGAAATTTTTTGAATATAAAATGAAGAAAAAAAAGGATTAAAAAAAGTCGATTAGCCAGGGATCGAACCCGGACCGCAAGCATCGTCAATCCGTCACGCTGCGAACTCAACCACGACGCTCATTGTGGATAGAAAAACATTTATGATACACGCTTAATCATAATGTTTACTGTTGAAAAAAAACGCCGTAACGACCGCGGGAAAGACTCAAGATTTCTTTTTGAACCTTCCACGGTCGTTTCGGCGTTTTATTTTGAAACGCGGTTCGTCGTTAATTTTTTTAACCCGCTTTCTCGGCATAAACGGCCAACCGAAACAAAACAATTTTCTCGACACATGTTTTTCTCTTTGAAATTCATTTAATGCATATTCCAATTCGCAGTACGGCCACACATATGTCGAGCTCGATCGGACGGAAAACCTCGCTCCGTTCGCCTGTCGAGTGAGCGAGGGGCAGAGATTTTTCCCCCACCGAGCTACCCATTCGTGTGCACGCTGCTGCGATATCGACTTGAGCGGTTACAAGGGAATCTGCAGCCTCGACAGAGGCGATGCACACACAATTATATTCCCGAACTCGCCGCCGCGATTTAGCGCCATTTGGGTGTCCACTCCCACGGTCTTACATACAGGTCTGGAAATTCCGTTAGTTCACGTGGTTCCTTTGCTGAAGTTCGCCGCGAGAGGCGCTGCAATCGAGGAGTCAGTGTGCGAGAGAGACAGCAATACTCACTCTCATTCACCAAGGCTTGCACCCAGTATTTATCGGAGTTACAACTTGCAAATATTTGTACGTATACGTGTTCATCATGTGTTGTTTTTTCCGAACAATAAATATGGAGATAGCGTTTTATATTACAGCACAAATATAATTTCGCGTTTATCAATCATATAATAACAACTATTTATCCCTTAGAATTCAAATAATGGTGTCTTATAATGTCAATAAGAAAGATTTTGTCATTATCGTTCTGCAAGGGGGGGTTGGCGGAATGTACAAAATAACGAAAAAACCAAAACGTTATTTCCTTTTTGTTGATCGTTCGTTTATTGGTTTGTCAATTTAGACATCTTTTTTTTACGACAATTTTTTTTAAATTTCATATTTTCTTGAAAGGCCTCATGTGCAACCTTATGTAATAAATTATCGCGTATGATAAAATATCCGAACCATGTTTTTCACATGGAAAGGAAAACTTATATCCCGTTAATACATCTTCGAGTGTTAAATCAAACACGTGAAACTTTGTGATTTAATTAATTTATTGCCAAACACAGAACATAAACACTGCGAAGTGGAAAAAATTGCATTCTAATCTAAGATTCTATTTAAATTTAACTTTCGTCCCAGTAAAAAGGAACGCATCAAACGTGATAGACATAAAACCGATAATGTTAGATAAATATATATTATTTAAATTATAACCTGTAATTAATAGTAGCGAAAGAATTAAAAACAATTCTTTGTACTGGGATTATGGTTTCGACGTTAAAATAAAAAACCTGTCATGTAATAAACTATACAGTCTATAGCCAGAGGAACGGCATAAGCGTGATCGACAGGGTACTCGATGACATAGTCAGCCTCCCATTCTTCTTGATCTGCAGCGGCGTCTAATTTTCGTCGAACTTCATCACGATACTTGACCATTTTGGGTTCCGATTTTTCGCCACTCAAAGCTTTCAGATCGCTTAGCGATATCAAAATCTGCGCCTCAGGTCGTTCTGCAATGGTACAATTACCATATTTGGGAGGCTTAATCACGCTATATACTGACAGCAATTTATATAGCTGCAAAACATTGATAGTTTCACTTTTAGGCTTCTGTAAGCCTTATTGCACTCCGGTACTACGCAGGACTTCGGCATTACTTCGCGGTTACTCGACGACCATATACAGGTAATGTGTTCGCTGTCAAAACTGACTCCTCGATACTAGCGACACCACGATTTCTGTTTCAATAGTGGAACCACCCCCACCACCCGAATTTCATCGAGTTTCCAGACCTGTATGTAAAACCGTGTCCACTCCTTTACTCTAGTCCACGGTCTTACATACAGGTCTTGCAACTGAATCAAATATTGGTGGTGGGGGTGGTCGTCTTACTGTCGGCTCGTTAATTTCCTTGACCGCCGCTCGCATCGCTTCAATCAAATCATAGTCGAAACAGCGGAAGACGCATGTGGCAACACAACCTCACTTAATCGGCTACTATAAAGTTTTACATAACCGTTATTAAAAAAATCACGTGTTTTTGATGACGGTGATATCGTGCGGATTTTTACATAATAATGACGACTAATCCGTGTGCGGTTCCAACGTGTGATACTGGACGTCAGTTAGTAAAGGAAAAACGTTCGGTGTTTCGGGTTCCGTCGAATATCGAACGTCGTCAAAAATGGATCACTGCAATTCCAGGAATTTCTCAGCTCATGCCTTCGCAATTCGTGTGTGAGAAACATTTTCTCCAACGATACATTCTAAGAAAGTGGGTAAAACATGACTTAAACGGTCGAGTTATCGCAGAGGTAAGTTGATTTTATCTTTTTTTATTTATGTCTATTTACTTGTCTAGCCGCTATGACAAGTTCGCAGCGCCGCTCTTGTGGCTATAAGCCAAAGCTTATTGCCGACATTAAGCGTACCACCCCCACCACCTTCGTTGCAAGACCTGTATGTAAGACCGTGCTCTAGTCTCCATGGCTCCCCGTTTCGGCAGAGATTAGTACGGAGATGTACAACGCTCCCCTTTTCGGCGTGCCTCGCAAATGGCGCTAAATCGCGGTGGCGAGTTCGGGAATATGATTTTGTGTGCATCGCCTCTGTCGAGGTTGCAGATTCCCTTGTAGCCGCGCGAGTCGTGAGCACCGCTCCAGTCAATATCGCAGTCAGCGTGCACACGAATGGGTAGCTCGGTGGGGAAAAAGTCTCTGCCCCTCGCTCGCTCGACAGGCGAACGGAGCGAGGTTTTCCGTCCGATCGATCTCGACATATGTGTGGCCGTACTGCGGATTAGAATATGCATTAAATGAATTTCAAAGAGAAAAACATGTATCGAGAAAATTGTTTTCTCTCGGTTGGCCGTTTATGCCGAGAATGCGGGTTAAAAAAATTAACGACGAACCGCGTTGAAAAGTAAAACGCCGAAACGACGGTGGAAGGTTCAAAAAGAAATCTCGAGCCTTTGCCCCGGTCGTTACGGCGTTTTGTTTTCAACAGTAAACATTATGAATAAGCGTGTATCATAAATGTTTTTCTATCCTCAATGAGCGTCGTGGCTGAGTTGGCAGCATGACGGATTGGCGATGCTTGCGGTCCGGATTCGATCGCTGGTTAATCAACTTTTTTAATCTATTTTTTTTCTTCATTTTATATTCAAAAAATTGTGAACTTACTTTCGCTTTAGCTATTCTTGCCTGTCCAGGCATTATTTATGATATTTAATTCATATATGTTTAATTTAAAAAAAGACGTTGGCTACCGGGGATCGAACCCGCGTCGTCTGCACTCAGAGCCCGCACGCTGATAATCAACCGCGATACTCTTGTGATTGGAAACCTGCCTTTTACGTATACACACTTATCTAACCTTAAAAAATCCGCTGCATACCAATTGCATATTGCTTTTATGACCCCAAAGTATTATTGAAGACAAATGAAAACGATTTTTCAAAATTCTTAGAGTGGTGTTATCCCTTAAAGAATAGAAATCGATTTTTTTATTGTTATAAATGTATATCCCCTCTTAAAGACTTTAAGGGGGGAAATCACAGTAGCACGCAAAAAATATTAAATTGGTACAGATTCAAACAATCTAGAACATCCATATCTCCGAAATGGAAAGATGGGAGTATCTAATATTGGTAATACCATCTATAGGAAAAAGACATATATCGAGGATACAAACTTCGAACGTGTAGACCTCAGAGAGGCAAACGAGCGATGGTCCAAAATAGCGAACATCAAAGAAGTGGACGAGTTGCCTCATAATTTTCGGCCGGTTTTCGCTAACACGTACGAGATTCTTTAAAGGCGTCTGGCCACCTTGGCCGATCGAAAAATGGGCATATTAAAAATAATAATAATGAACTCGAAAGTATGGGCCGGATTATTTTTATTTTTTTACATAACGTCAGAAAGGGCTTTAAGAATAAAGTTAATAAATTTCCGTTCAAAATATTAAAAAATGGCGCCGTTATGCACATTGCCGCGGAGGCCCACCGCACGATACGCGCGGTCGTTGTCCCAGCTGTTACCCGGTCATGTCACATCTGAAAAAAAATCAGCTCATTCGTGAGTAGTGTCGCTACAATGTAACGTAGCGTTTTCTTATCGACCATTAAAAAAATTATCGTGAGCCATAATTTCTGTGAAAAATACAAATTTGGTTTCTTCGGCTCACCATAATTTTTTTAATGGTCGAAAAAAACCGCTACGCTACATTGTAGCGACACTATTCACGAATGAGCTGATTTTTTTTGCAGATGTGACATGACCGGGTAACAACTGGAACAACGACTGCGCGTATCGTGCGGAGGGCCTCCTCGGCGATGTGCATAACGGCGCCATTTTTAAATATTTTTAACGGAAATTTATTAACGTTATTCTTAAAGCCCTTTCTTCCTAAAGGCCACGGTGGCCTGATGCCTTAAAGTCTTTAAGAGGGGATATACATTTACAACAATCAAAAAATCAATTCTTTAAGGGATAACACCACTCTAAGAATTTTGAAAAATCGTTTTCATTTGTCTTCAATAATACTTTGGGGCCATAAAAACAATATGCAATTGGTATGCAGCGAATTTTTTTTAAGGTTGGATAAGTGTGTGAACGTAAGGCAGGGTTGCAATCACAAGAGCCTCGCGGTTGATTATCAGCGTGCGGGCTCTGAGTGCAGACGACGCGGGTTCGATACCCGGTAGCCAACGTTTTTTTTAAAATCAAACATATATAAATTAAATATCATAAATAATGCCTGGACAGGCAAGAATAGCTAAAGCGAAAGTAAGTTCACAATTTTTTGAATATAAAAAGAAGAAAAAAAATAGAATAAAAAAAGTCGATTAACCAGCGATCGTATCCGGACCGCAAGCATCGTCAATCCGTCACGCTGCCAACTCAGCCACGACGCTCATTGGGATAGAAAAACATTTACAATACACGCTTATTCATAATATTTACTGTTAAAAAAAACGTCGTAACGACCGCGGCAAAGGCTCGAGATTTCTTTTTGAACCTTCCACGGTCGTTTCGGCGTTTTATTTTTCAACGCGGTTCGTCGTTAAATTTTTTAACCCGCATTCTCGGCATAAACGGCCAACCGAGAGAAAACAATTTTCTCGATACATGTTTTTCTCTTTGAAATTCCTTTAATGTATATTCCAATCCGCAGTACGGCCACACATACGTCGAGATCGATCGGACGGGAAACCTCGCTCCGTTCGCCTGTGGAGTGAGCGAGGGGCAGAGACTTTCCCCCACCGAGCTACCCATTCGTGTGCACGCTGGCTGTGATATCGACTGGAGCGGTGCTCACGACTCGCGCGGCTACAAGGGAATCTGCAACCTCGACAGAGGCGATGCACACAAAATCATATTCCCGTACTCGCCACCGCGATTTAGCGCCATTTGCGAGGCACGCCGAAAAGGGGAGCGTTGTACTTCTCCCTACTAATCTCTGCCGAAAAGGGGAGCGTTGTACATCTCCCTACTAATCTCTGTTTTCGGCATGTCTCATAAATGGCGCTAAATCGCGGCGGTGAGTTCGGGAGTATGATTTCGTGATCATCTCCTCTGTCGAGGTTGCAGATTCCCTTGTTGCCGCGAGAGTCCGTGATCATCGCTCAAGTCGGTATCGCAGTCAGCGTGACGACGAATGGGTAGCTCGGTGGGGGAAAAGTCTGCCCCTCGCACATCGTGCTCGCTCGACAGGCGAACGGAGTGAGGTTTTTCGTCCGATCGAGCTCGACATATATGTGTGGTCGTACTGCGGATTGGAATATGCATTAAATGAATTTCAAAGTGAAAAACATGTATCGAGATCATTGTTTTCTCTCGGTTACCCGTTTATGCCGAAAATGGGGGTTAAAAAAATTAACGACGAACCGCGTTGAAAAATAAAACGCTGAAACGACCGTGGAACGTTCAAAAAGAAATCGTGAGCCTTTGCCACGATCGTGTCGGCATTTTTTTTCAACAGTAAACATGGATAAGGCTGTATCATAAATGTTTCTCTATCTGTAATGAGCGCTGTGGATGAGTTTGCAGCGTAACGGATTACGATGCTTACGGTCCGGGTTCTATCCCCGGTGAGTCAATTTTTTTTCTTCATTTTATATTCAGAAAATTTCGAACTTTCTCTCGCTTTAGCTACTATCGCCTGTCCAGGCATTATTTATTATATTTAATTCATATATGTTTAACAAAAAAAGTATTGCTACGGGGGGATCGAACCCGCGCCGTCCGTACTCAGAGCTCGGACACTGATAGCCACGATACGAGGTTCTTATGACCGCAAAGTTGTCTTCGGCAATGCCGAAACGATCAAGTAAGACGGAACGTTTTTTTTCTCGAAGTTTCTCTTTCTCGATTGTTTTGGCACTTTTTTCCAACTTATCCAACGTCGACGCGACCGAACCCGCAGTCGATTACCCCGCCGGACGCACGTTGAAATTGCTCAAAACAAGCGAGCGTTCCAAATTTTGGTCCAAACAGTCTTGGATAATATGACAAAAAAAATGATGTTTCCGCCTAAACGTAAATGAGTTTTTACTTTTCCCCTTAAAAATTGAATTGAAAAAATGGTTGAAGAAATGTTGCGAAACGATCGAGAAAGGCTCAAAGAGAACTTTGAATCTTTCTCGATCGGCATTGAGTTTTTACTTTTCCCCTTAAAAAATTAATTGAAAAAATTGTTGAAGAAAAGTGCCGAAATGATCGAGAAAGGTTAAAAGTTAAAGCGAGCTTTAACTTTTTCTCGATCGGCATTTTTTCAAAACACATTTCACATTGGGATAGGGGTCAAAGGTTTGAAAGGCCAAATATAGAACGATAAAGATTTCGAAATGACAGAATTATAAACTCAAAATAACGAACTGTAAATTATTAGAAATGTTATCCTTCGACCGATACCGAAATTGAATAGCTATTACACCAAAGGATTATTTATGTGAGAGCGCATTTATTCGAGAACAGGTATTCAGATTGTCTGCAGTTTGAGTCATACAAATACAGATTTAAACAATCTACAACATTCACATCTACGAAATAGAAACAAGTGAGTATCGAATATTGGTAATACCATCTATACCAAAAAGCCATATATCGAGGATACAAACTTCGAAAGTTATGATCTCAGATAGGCAAACGAGTGATGGTCCAAAATGGCGAACACCAAAGAAGTAGACGAGTTGCTTCATAATTTTTTGCCGATTTTCGGTAACACGTACGAGATTCTTTTAAAGTCTTTAAGAGGGGATATATATTTACAACGATCAAAAAATCCATTTCTTTTCTTTAAGGGATAACACCATTCTAGGAATGTGGAAAAATCGTTTTCTTTTGGCTTCAAAAATACTTTGGGGTCATAAAAACAATATGCAATTGGTCCTGCAGCGATTTTTTTAAGGTTAGATAAATGTGTACAGTAGAACCTCGATTATCCGAACCTCGATTATCTGAACCCTCAATTAGCGGCTTCTCGCCGCCCGTTCCAGGTCTCTGCGAACGTACTAAGTAACCAACTAACATACCAACAACCACAAAATCTAACTCATAATAATTGTTTCATTTTCTACCCAAACTAATAACTACGGCAATCCACAATTTCGAATGCCAATGATGACGGATTGCGATAGGCGTCTTTGAGACCCTCGAATTACTGAGGCATCTTCCAAAAACACCTTAAAATCCTTCCCATCATTCCCGGCATATCACTGGTACATCGCCCTTCAGGAAGGCTACGGGAACCCCGCATCATCTAACGGCGAATACTTGCCCCTTAAAATTCGTTTCCCGAATGCTCGCGTAAATGCCGGTTCGAGAAACGAAAAGATAGCTTTCGTGGAATCACGAAACGTTTCAATATATATATATATATATTTTTCAACGTTAATATGTATGTCAAATTTAATATATATTTATGTACTGTTTTTATGTAAAAAGGTGTTGTTGACGATCTCGTCCCAAAAAACCCACGTTTCGAATATCCGAACTAGTCTCGGTCCCAATTGGTATGGATAATCGAGGTTCTACTGTATACGTAAGGCAGATTTGCAGTCACAAGAGCAGGAAGACTAGAGGTAAGGAGTACGAACGCCGTGTTGTCGAAACGTACGCAAAAGTGAGGACGAGAACGGCGGCGCTGCTCTCCTGCCGCACCGAAGTAAAGTCAGCAACAAACCAGTGCCGTACGATACACTCCCTCATATAGCGATAATTTGATCAAATGAATTGAAAAGGCAGTGCCGTACGATATGCAAAAAGCACCCTTTGCCACTTCATATGGAGTGATCATTTCATCAAATTAGTTGTTCAACCACTTGGTGAAGGCAATTTCTATATAGATACACAGGATTCTTATATATAGATTGTTTTGGAGAATACCGAAATACAGAAATTAATTCAGTTTTTTTGTTGCGGCACCAGTAACAAACAAAATTTATTTACAGACACAAGGAAATTCATAAGAAATTTGCATTCAGACAAAAAATTTACAGATCATCACCATATTTACACATTGTGACACGCTGTACAGATAAAGAATAATAACGACAAACAGAAATAAAGTCAGTTTTTTTCCTCGCGGAAACCGTAACAAACAAAATTTATTTATAGACACAAGAAAATTCATAAGAATTTTGAATGCAAACAAAAGATTTACAAATTAGCACACATCATATTTGCACATTATGACACGCTGTACAGGTAAATCGATCTTACAGTTTTTATTTTTTCCTATTGTCTTTCGTATTAATTTTCCGTGCGTGATTATTTTCGTTGACCGATCGCACTAGAAAATGTCAGCTCATGACGAGATAATAGTTTATCACTCTCTTCGTGAGCTCTTCGTTGTGTGCTTGGCATCCCACGTACTCTAAACTTTTCATGTACGAAACTTTGTCGAGAACTTGATGGAGAGTGTTAATTGTAACGGCAGTTCTCGATCGATCGCTGCACTCCAAGTTTGTCACGCGTTCGGGCACTGAAAGCAACAATTCAAACAATATTACAAGCTTTTATTTAATTTAACTTTCTATGAAAATAGCAAATTGATATTTCACTCACTCACCCACTCACTCCCCATTTTCACGCCTCGAAAATAAACAAAATGTTTATTTTCGACATGAGACATGAGACCAAACGTGCAATATACGAAAAAAAATCCATATATTGCACTTTTTGTCTCATCGACGGGACACTTGCTCCATATCTCGCGTTTGTGATCATTTTTATTTCACTCGGTACGATAATGGTACGATTAAATGAAACCATTCGTTTTATGAATGTAAATACTATTTTTCTTACCTACGATTGATTGTTTTCGCCGCAGATCACTAAATATATTTTATACCGAGACAATTATTTTTTTTTACAACTAACATAATTCGCAAAATTGGTTAGCTCGAAAACGCTTTATGCCAACACGAACGACGAGCGGGAATCATCGATGGCACATGACATCGGTTGTGTTCTTGTCGCTTAGTTTACTTCGGTGCGGTCATGCACTAGCGACGCACGCCGTGAAAACACTAACTACTAAAATCCACAGTTTCACGGACGCTTTTGGATCGGGCTCACCATAGGCGTTCGTACTCCTTACCTCTAGTCTTCCTGCACAAGAGCCTCGCAGTTGAGACATCAGCGTGCGAACTCTGAATGTAGATGACGCGGGTTCGATCCCCGATAGCAATGTCTTATTTTTTTATTAAGCATATACGAATTAAATATCATAAATAATGCCTGAACAGCCGAGCATAGCTAAAGCGAGAGTAAGTTCGACATTTTCTGAATATAAAATGAAGTAGAAAAAAAAGTTGGTTCACCGGGGGTCGAACCCGGACCGTAAGAATCGTTAATCCGTCACACTGCCAACTCGGCTACGACGCTCATTGCAGATAAAAAAACATTTATGATTCACCCTTATGCATAATGTTTACTGTTGAAAAAAAATGCCGAAACGATCGCGACAAAGGCTCAAGATTTCTTTTTGAACCTTCCGCGGTCGTTTCGGCGTTTTATTTTACAACGCGGTTCGTCGTTAATTTTTTTAACCCGCATTTTCGGCATAAACGGGTAACCGAGAGAAAACAATGATCTCGATGCATGTTTTTCACTTTGAAATTCATTTCATACATATTCCAATTCGCAGTACGGCCACACATATATGTCGAGCTCGATCGGACGGGAAAACTCGCTCCGTTCGCCTGTCGAGCGAGCGCGGTTTGCGAGGGGCAGAGTTTCCCCCACCGAGCTACCCATTCGTGTTCACGCTGACTGCGATACCGACTTGCGCGGTGATCACGGACTCGCGCGGCTACAAGGGAATCTGCAACCTCGACAGAGGTGATGATCACGAAATCATACTCCCGAACTCACCGCCGCGATTTAGCGCCATTTACAAGGCACGCCGAAAACAGAGATTAGTAGGGTGATGCACAACGCTCCCCTCAGGGAGACTAGAGTAAAGGAGTGGACACTCCATAGGAGATAAGCAGCGAAAGACGGCCCCAAAATCCCGACTTTTAAGTGACCGCAAGGGGCGCTGCGATCGCAATTCTCCGATGTATAGTAATACTTGTAGCTAAAGGTTCTAGGCATGCGCATTAGAGGAAAGTTGTCAAAATCGAGGTTTGCGTTTTTTTTTTTTGGTATTGCATGATATTTGCAAACATGTACTATACTAATATTTAGATTTTTTTCTTTTCGCGAGCGTTCAGTTATATTTTTCGTTTATTATAAAACACAAAAACGATTCGTGTTTCGTAGTTGACGGAGCTAATGTGCGGAACTCTGGTTGTAGAAAGTGAGATAATGAGAATGAAAAATGTAAGATTGTTGCATCGCTGAAAAAAATTCACAGAGTCAGATTGAGCTTCAATGCATGACGTACTGAAGGATTTGCATTGTTTTCCATTTTTATTGTTCCAATAATGTTAAGAGCGATGCTGGAAGCGTTCACGCGTGCGATTAACAACGGCAGACAGAAGTGTTACAATGAAAAGTAATCAATATAATTTCGAATAATAAATTTAAATATGGTTCACTGCGAATGAATTAAATAAACAATCTGTACTGTTAACGAGGCGCATTTTGGTGTACATTTTGTCTGTGTAATAATAAATGACTCTCACAATAAGTAATAATAATAATCACAAATATTCTATTGTACGAGCGTAATTTTTCAAATAATAAGTTATCACAATTACACCCATAGTTACTTTATCTATGTAATAAACTTCTATCAAATTTGAAAACGATTCACCGAACGGTTCAATAAGTATTTCGTTCTCAAATTATACACATTTAACATTGCCTCTTATAAAACATTAATAACTATACACAAAACATATTTAAAATGTGAGTTTTTATTTATAATTTTTTTACACATCATATAATACTTTATTTTCGAGCATGGATTCAATCTCCAGACAACCATGTATAAGTAGCCGACGGAAAGCTAAGCAAGAGAGTATATCTATATATAAGGGAAAGCCGATTGCAACGCCACCTACAACTCTTATTTTGCTTGATTTTGGAGCCAAATCGCTAGCACACAGTGTCCACTCCTTTACTCTAGTCTCCATGGCTCCCCTTTTCGGCAGAGATTAGTACGGAGATGTACAACCATGGAGACTAGAGGTAAGGAGCCCGAACGCGTATGCTAAAAGCACCCCAAACGTGGGCCCTGAAAGTGACGAAAAGTTTTGGTTCGAAATTCAGCCACATCAAGCGCTAGTGCCGACAGGGGAGGATGTGAAGTATGGCATCGGTGACGCTATGAAGTGAGCGTATATATGAACTGGAGAATTCTTGGTTATAATATTTATATATCATTCTTGGCTGTTCGTCTGTGAATGCGAAATTCTAATAAGGATTTTTTAATTGCAGTAAAAATCAGTGTTGTGGAGTGCATAGTGCATCGATAATCTTTTCTGTTATGACCACGCGTGTTTTTCCTCGGAATAAAAGAACAGCTCATTAATTAATTAATTCATTCATTCATTTCGAGTAACGCTATTGTACTCATCTCGTTATATTTTTTTCCATATTCATGCATGTTTATATAGAACACAAATTTTCATACGTAATCGGTCACCCATCCAAGTAATGCCCAAGCATACGATGGGTGTTCGTTCGCGTGCGTCCTTGGGGGTGAGTTGCGTTAAATGGGGTTTGGAGCGAGTTCCGCTCAATGGGGTATATAATAATTGCCTATGTATATAATTTAATTAACAAATGCACGATGACAGAATTAATCGACGAACGAATAAATTTATTATTTTTTCCATCTGTCTTGCGTGCATAACTGCGCTTTGAATATTCTCTTCTATCGCTCTCTCTTTTCTCATTCTATCTCTGTCGTATCCGATCTTGAGTACAGCAGCGCCAGCGGATATTTCCGTAAAAATTTTCGCTGATTCCATAGCCCGCGTCCACAGTACAGCGTTCGGGCTCCTGTACTCTAGTCTCCATGTGTACAACGCTCCCCTTTGCGGCGTGCCGCGCAAATGGCGCTAAATCGCGGCGGCGAGTTCGGGAATATGATTTTGTGTGCATCGCCTCTGTCGAGGTTACAGATTCCCTTGTAGCCGCGCGAGTCGTGAGCACCACTCAAGTCGAAATCGCAGTCAGCGTGTACACGAATGGGTAGCTCGGTGTTGGAAAAGTCTCTGCCCCTCGCTCACTCGACAGGCAAACAGAGCGAGGTTTTCCGTCCGATCGAGCTCGACATATGTGTGGCCGTACTGCGAATTGGAATATGCATTAAATGAATTGCAAAGAGAAAAACATGTATCGAGAAAATTGTTTACTTTCGGTTAGCCGTTTATGTCGAGAATGCGGGTTAAAAAAATTAACGACGAACCGCGTTGAAAAATAAAACGGCGAAACGACCGTGGAAGGTTCAAAAAGAAATCTTGAGCCTTTGCCCCGGTCGTTACGGCGTTTTTTCCAACAGTAAACATTATGAATAAGCGTGTATCATAAATGTTTTTCTACCCACAATGAGCGTCGTGGCTGAGTTAGCAGCGTGATGGATTGACGATGCTTGCGGTCCGGGTTCGATCCCTGGCTAATCGACTTTTTTTAATATATTTTTTTTCATCATTTTGTATTCAAAAAATTTCCAACTCACTCGCGCTTTAGCTATTCTCGCCTGTCCAGGCATTAGTTAAGATATTTAATTCATATATGTTTAATTTAAAAAAAGACATTGGCTACCGTGGATCGAACCCGCGTCGTCTGCACTCAGAGCCCGCACGCTGATATATCAACCGCGAGGCTCTTGTGACTGCAAACCTGCCTTACGTATACACACCTATCCAACCTTAAAAAAAAATCGCTGCATACCAATTGCATATTGTATTTATGACCTCAAAGAATTATCGAGGACCAATGAAAACGATTTTTCCAAATTTCTAAAGTGGTGTTATCCGTTAAAGAAAAGAAATTAATTTTTTGATCGTTGTAAATGTATATCCCCTCTTAAAGACTTTAAGGCATCTGGCCACCTTGGCCGATCGAAAAATGGGTATATTTTAAAAAAATATTAAACTCCAAAGTGTGAGTCGGAATATTTTCATTTTTTTACACGTCAGAAAGGGCTTTAAGAATAATGTTAATAAATTTCCGTTCAAAATGTTAAAAAATGGCCGTTATGCACATTGCCGAGGAGGCCCTCCGCACGATACGCGCGGTCGGTGTCCCAGCTGTTACCTGGTCATGTCACATCTGCAAAAAAAAACCAGCTCATTCGTGAGTAGTGTCGCTACTATGTAGCGTAGCGGTTTTTTTCGACCATTTAAAAAATTATGGTGAGACGAAGAAAACAATTTGTATTTTTCACCGAAATTATGGCTCACTATAATTTTTTTAATGGTCGAATGGCCTCCGCGGTAATGTGCATAACGGCGCCATTTTTTAATATTTTGAACGGAAATGTATTAACGATATTCTTAAAGCCCTTTCTGACGTTATATAAAAAAATAAAAATATTCCGGCCCATACTTTCGAGTTTATTATTTTTTTTAATATACCTATTTTTCGATCGGCCAAGGTGGCCAGACGCCATTAAAGAATCTCGTACGTGTTAGCGAAAACCGGCAGAAAATTATGAGGCAACTCGTCCACTTCTTTGATGTTCGCTATTTTGAACCATCGCTCGTTTACCTATCTGAGGTCTACACTTGCGAAGTTTGTATCCTCGATATATGTCTTTTTCCTATAGATGGTATTACCAATATTAGATACTCACGTCTTTATATTTCGGAGATATGGATGTTCTATATTGTTTGAATCTGTATCTGTATGACTCAAACTGCACACAATCTGAATACACGTTCTCGAATAAATGAGCTCTTGAATAAATAATCCTTTGGTGTAATAGTTATTCTATTTCGTCATCGGTCGAAGGATAACATTTCGAATAATTTACAGTTCGTTATATTGAGTTTATAATTCTGTCATTTCGAAATATTTGTCGTTCTATATTTGGCCTTTCAAAGTTTTGACCCCCATCCCAATGTGAAATGTGTTGTAAAAATGCCGAAACACACTTATCCGATGTGAAATGTTTTTTTGAAAAAAATGCCGATCGAGAAAGACTCAAAGTTCTCTTCGAGCCATTCTCGATCGTTTCAGCACTTTTCTTCAACAATTTTTTAAATTAATTTTCTAAGGTGCAAAGTAAAAACTTGCAAAGTTCTCGCGCCCTTGGGCTCCCTCGGGTGCCTCTTGCCGCTGCGGCTGCTGCTGACGACCACTTTTCTTTTTGTTGCGACGACAAAATTTCTTCTTTGTAACTGTAAAAATAAATAATAAAATGTACAAATAAAATACACTACTCACACAAATTAAGGGATATTTTAAAAATTCCAAATTTTTGGCTGATTTTCAACAAGGGATAACTCGGAGAAAAATGGTCGTACAAAAAATTAAAAATATACGAAATTATAGCTTCAAGTATCTAGTTTTCAGATCTGGACTGTAAAATTTGTTAGCGTGGGCGGTTTTCTTGTAATCATCCGAAAAACAACGAAATTTTTTTTCCAAATTTTTGCTCGTCTTTAAAATGGTCAGTCGACTTCAAATAATTTTTTTTATCATACGACTATAAAAATCTTTTAGACAATTAAATCAGCTTTAATTTGACCTTTAAAGGAGCTTCGTGCGATGATTTGGCGCGGAGTAACCGTCGATCAAAGCAAAAAAGTCCATTTTAACTTTGACAATCAATTATTCGAGAACTAATGATCGTACAGAAAATAAAATGTTTTATCAACAGCCCCTAATTGCATGTCATAGAGCATGTTTTATAGTTTCCGAAACCCTACTTTTATTTTCTGTACGATCATTAGGTCTCGAGTAATTGATTTTCAAAGTTAAAATGGACTTTTTTGCTTTGATCAACGATTACTCCGCTCCAAATCATCGTACGGAGCTCGTTATAAGGTCAAATTAACGCTGGTTAAATTGTCTAAAAGACTTTTATAGTCGTATGATAAAAAAAATATTTGAAGTCGATAGACCATTTTATAGATGAGCGAATATTTGCAAAAAAATAGATTTAAAAAGGTCGATTAACCAGGGATCGAACCCGGACCGCAAGCATCGTCAAACCGTCACGCTGCCAACTCAGCCACGACGCTCATTGAGGATAGAAAAACATTTATGATACACGTTTATTCATAATGTTTACTGTTGAAAAAAAAAACGTCGTAATGACCGCGGCAAAGGCTTCTTTTTGAACCTTCCACGGTCGTTTCGGCGTTTTATTTGTCAACGCGGTTCGTCGTTAATTTTTTTAACCCGCATTCTCGGCATAAACGGCCAACCGAGAAAAAAAATTTTTCTCGATACATGTTTTTCTCTTTGAAATTCATTTAATGCATATTCCAATCCGCAGTACGGCCACACATATGTCGAGATCGATCGGACGGAAAACCTCGCTCCGTTTGCCTGCCGAGTGAGCGAGGGGCAGAGACTTTTCCCCCACCGAGCTACCCATTCGTGTGCACGCTGACTGCGATATCGACTGGAGCGGTGCTCACGATTCGCGCGGCTACAAGGGAATCTGCAACCTCGACAGAGGCGATGCACACAACATCATATTCCCGAACTCGCCGCCGCGATTTAGCGCCATTTGCGAGGCACGCCGAAAACAGAGATTAGTAGGGAGATGCACACCGCTCCCCTTTTCGGCGTGCCTCGTAAATGGCGCTAAATCGCCGCGGCGAATTCGGGAGTATGATTTCGTGATCATCGCCTCTGTCGAGGTTGCAGGTTTCCTTGTAGCCGCACGAGTCCGTGATCACCGCTCAAGTCGGTATCGTAGTCAGCAAGAACACGAATGGGTAGCTCGGTGGGGGAAAAGTCTCGGCCCCTCGCAAATCGGGCTCGCTCGACAGGCGAACGGAGCGAGGTTTTCCGTCCGATCGAGCTCGACATATATGTGTGGCCGTACTGCGGATTGGAATATGCATTAAATGAATTTCAAAGTGAAAAACATTCATCGAGATCATTGTTTTCTCTCGGTTGCCCGTATATACCGAAAATGCGGGTTAAAAAAATTAACGACGAACCGCGTTGGAAAATAAAACGCCGAAATGACCGTGGAAGGTTCAAAAAGAAATCTTGAGCCTTTGCCGCGATCGTTTCGGCATTTTTTTTCAACATTAAACATTATGGATAAGGGTGTATCATAAATGTTTCTCTATCTGCAATGAACATATTCTTCAAGCGATGAGATGGCCCCGTTGGTAGCGTTCCTGGCTTTGGTCCGCAGGGGCCCGTAGTGCAAATTTTTCATAATTTCTCATATTTTAGTCATATTTGAGATTTTCGTAGGAAAAATGATATAAAACAGATTCAAGTTCTGGTCTATTTCCCAAGAACACATTTTGTTTCACTGAAAATTCATGATTTCTCATTTTTTCCCCGGAAATTTCTCTCTTTCGTATGACCTGAGTGAACGGCTGCGAAGATATTCGGAGAAAAGTTAAAGATGAAAAGAAATGAGATTTTCGTAAAAAAACTGATTATTATTAGTTTTTTTTCCGGAAATTTTCCTTTTTCCTGTTACCTGAGTGAACAGCTCCGAAGGTATTCGGAGAAAATTTAAAGATGAAAAAAATGAGATTTTCATACAAAAAACTTGTTCTTATTTTTTTTCGGAACATTTTCTTTTTCCTATTGAGTGAAAGGCTGCGGAGATATTCGGAGAAAAGTTATAGATGAAAAAAATGAGATTTTCGTAAAAAAAATGTATTACATTTTTTTATCCCTCATAATTCTGAAAAATAATGAATTTTCGAAATTTTTGCAAACATTATTTTCCTTAAGGGGTAACACCACTGTAACGGCCTGCCACGAAGGGTTTTTGACAAATAATACTTGGGGTAATTATTAAACATATATTGAAGTATATTGCAAAAAAATGTATGGGAAAATATTACAAAATGGCGACACTGCAGCAAATTCTTCCGAGGCATGTTGAACTTAAGGTGCTCTGCGCCACGTAGTATAACTTGTGCCAATTTTAATCTGGACAAAATAATTTTTTCAAATTAAATCTAGATGAGTGTAGCTAGTGAACCACGTAGGGGATTTTAGAAATATTGATTTTTGAGTAATTGCCGAGTATTTGACTAAAAATGTTCATTTAAAATTTATAAAACAAAATTATTTTTTTTAGATTAAAATTGGCACAGTTATACTGCGTTCCGCAAAGGTTCGACATTCTTCGGAAGAATTGCTGCAGTGTCGCCATTTTGTAATATTTTCGGATAAAAATTTCTAGCAATATACTTAAGTATCTGCTCAATAAATACCGCAAGTATTATTTGTTTATCACATTTTCCTCGCCCAAAAAAAAATGTTAAAAAATACGCTTCCTGTAAGGCCGCTACAGTGGTGTTACCCCTTACAGTCTTCATATAATTTAGGAGATTTTCCCGTGATCGTAATTAAAATGATGAAATATTCGGAGAAATTCTGAGAAACTCGAATGTTTGCGTAAAAATAATTGTCCGCAAAACTCCGAATTCTTTATATTTGTTCCAATTCATAGAAAAATTGTAAAAAATCGGAGTTATTCGGAAAAAAAATTGCACTAGGGGCGCGGGATCCTCCCCGCGCTCAGTGCTTTTTTAAAATGATTATTACTGTTAATTCTTATTTGATTAGTTATTTTTATTAGTTATCATCATTATTTTTTTTTAAACTTCCAGCTGTACAGGGTTCTTCCCCCTTGATACATACCCCATATTCCAGTTTATATCCCCACCTTGCGGCCGCAGCCGACTTCCCCCTCTGTATTGCATTCACCATGACATTTTTGCCATGAGTATAGGGAAACTGTGGAAAACCTATACCAATACAGCCGGTCCGGAGTTCGCTTCCCAGTCTCGGAGCTAGTCGCGTTTCGTCGAGAAATAACTCACAGGCTACAGTCACACTCACATGACACACACCAGTTATCATCATTATTTTAATTAGTTATCTTTTAGTGTCGAAAAAAGTATCACGCACTCTGACCTCTGATTTTATTAGTTTGTACGTTAATTTCAATTTAATAATAAATCTAAATTACAACTTATTTATCTTCTAAAAAATTGTTTTCGCTTTACTCACACCCGTCCCTATGCCAAATAAATTGTAATTCACAAAAGTAAGCGGAATTTTAGTTATACTCGTATTATTATATTCATTCTCATATACTTTCGTCAAGCCATAAAGCATTATGATAATGCTTTATCGCTTGATGAAAATCTATGAGCGTATAGTATATGAAAGTATTTGATTAGTTATTGAATGAATATAATAATACGAATATAAATATATTTCCGCTCATATACTTTCATCAAGCGATAAAGCATTATGATAATGCTTTATCGCTTGATGAAAGTATATGAGCGGAAATATATTTATATTCGTATTATTATGTTCATTGAATAACTAATCAAATATGAATTAATAGTAATAATCATTTTTAAAAAAGCACTCAGCGCTGCGACCGATCCCGCGCCCCTGCGGACCAAAGCCAGGAACGACACCAACGGGACCATCTCATCGCTTGTAAATATGTGCACTTTCTGGTACTTACAATTCGCGGCCGGATACATTTTGATAATGCTTTATCGCTTGCTGAAAGTATATGAGAATGAATATAATAATACGAATATATTTCCGCTTACTTTTATGAATTACAATTTATTTGGCACAGGGACGGGTGTGAGGAAAGCGCAAAAAAAATGTTCAGAAGTAAAATAAGTTGTAATTTGGATTTATTATTATATTTAAATTAACATATAAACTAATAAAATATTTGCAGTAAATATGTGCACTTTCTGGTACTTACAGTTCGCTGCCGGATACATTATGATGATACTTTATCACTTGCTGAAAGTATATGAGAATGAATATAATAATACGAATATATTTCCGCTTACTTTTATGAATTACAATTTATTTGGCATAGAGACGGGTGTGAGTAAAGCGCAAAAAAATTTCAGAAGTAAAATAAGTTTTAATTTGGATTTATTATTATATTTAAATTAACATATAAACTAATGAAATAAGCGGTCGGAGTGCGCGATAAATTTTTCGACACTAAAAGATAACCAATTAAAATAATAATGATAACTAATAAAAATAACTAATCAAATAAGAATTAATAGTAATAATAATTTTAAAAGAAGCACTGAGCGCGGGGAGGATCCCGCGCCCCTAGTGCAATTTGTTTTCCGAAAAACCCCGATTTTTTAGAATTTTCCAATGAATTGGAACAAATATGAAGAATTCGGAGTTTTGCGGACAATAGTTTTTACGCAAACATCCGAGTGTCTCCGAATTTCTTCGAATATTTCATCATTTTAATTACGATCACAGGAAAATCTCGGAAATTATATGAAGACTGTAAGGGGTAACACCGCTGTAGCGGCCTTACAGGAAGCGTATTTTTCAATATTTTTTTTTGGCGGAGGAAAATGTGATAAACAAATAATACTTGCGGTATTTATTGAGCAGATACTTAATTTATAATTAATAATTTATAAAGTATATTGCTAGAAATTTTGATCCGAAAATATTACAAAATGGCGACACTGCAGCAATTCTTCCGAAGAATGTCGAACCTTTGCGGAACGCAGTATAACTGTGCCAATTTTAATCTTAAAAAAATAATTTTGTTTTATTAATTTTAAATGAACATTTTTAGCCAAATACTCGGCAATTACTCCCCTACGTGGTTCACTAGCTACATTCATCTAGATTTAATTTTAAAAAATTATTTTGTCCAGATTAAAATTGGCACAAGTTATACTACGTGTCGCAGAGCACCTTAAGTTCAACATGCCTCGGAAGAATTGGTTGCATTGTCGCCATTTTGTAATATTTTCCCGTACATTTTTTTTGCAATATACACGGAAAAAAGGAAACAGCGAAAATCACAGTATAAAGCGCATAAAAAACAGGTTGCCATATTTCATTTTACAGTGAAACAGTAATGTAAATCCTGTCCTACAAAAATGACGAATTTCCCTGTACACACTGAGATTTTCACAGTTACACTGGTTTATTTACAGTTCAGTATTGTGAATACATCAGTGTTTTGCAGTAAAAATATTTAACTGTAAAATTTACACGAGATCACCTGGTTCGTATACTGTACGCAAACTGCAAGGGTTACCGTGTACACTGTATTGAGTACAGAGTGATTCATTAAATTTTCTCAGTGTGGCACGGTAGTTTTACTCTTCTTTCGACACTTCGTGGCGTTATCTGTGCACT
The DNA here is from genome assembly GCA_964007375.1 of Ophion obscuratus. Classification (NCBI taxonomy): domain Eukaryota; kingdom Metazoa; phylum Arthropoda; class Insecta; order Hymenoptera; family Ichneumonidae; genus Ophion; species Ophion obscuratus. The sequence goes on from OZ023314.1 coordinate 54,128,080, forward strand.
CTGAGATTTTTACAGTTACACTTGTTTATGTGCAGTTTGATATTGTGAATACATCAGTGACTTCAGTAAAAATATTCAACTGTAAAATTTAAATGCGGTCACTGATTTTTATACTGTACGCAAATGAGGCACGAGGTGAGGCACGAGGCCAGGACACAAAGGATTGCCAGTTAGTAGTGCGTGGTTGATGGGACGCGGACATCGAAATTTGTGCGACAGAATTCAAGAAATTATAAAGAAAGAGAGCATGTTTTTTTAAGGCACGTTCTTGTCTAATTGGGGCTTGTCTCGCGCGTGGGGTGAGTCACGTGGCCAGGACACAAAGGATTGCCAGTTAGTAGTGCGTGGTCGACAGGATGCGAGCGTTGAAATTTGTACGACATAATTCAAGAAAATACAAAAAAGAGAGAATTATTTACAAAAAGGTACGTTCTTGTGTATGTGACTGATTTTTTTATATTATCTACACATTTTTTTTCAAACTTCTTTTATGGATAAACTTTTTTTTGTGTGTCTAGACAAACTCTGTCGACATAACTGGCGCATTCATTGTACACAATACAGATTAACCAACTGTCACATTACTAGTTTTGTTAAATTTATATTACAGTGTTGAACTGTCAAAATTTACTTTTGACTACACTGTATTTTGGACTGTGTGTTCCAGTAAAAGATACAGTAGAGCGGTTCGAGTCCAAAGAGGACGGTATAGGAACTGTAATCATTTACTTTGAGCACACTGTATTTTGAGCACTGTGTTTTAGTGAATATCGCTGTGCAATCGCTCGAGTCCAATGCGAACTGTGTAGCCCCTGTATTTTGTACTATTTCTTTTTTTCCGTGTACTTCAATATATGCTTAATAATTACCCCAAGTATTATTTGTCTAAAACGCTTCATGGCAGGCCGTTACAGTGGTGTTACCCCTTAAGGAAAATAATGTTTGCAAAAATTTCGGAAATTCATTATTTCTCAGAATTATGAGGGATAAAAAAATGTAATAAGTCTTTTTTTACGAAAATCTCATTTTTTTTCATCTATAACTTTTCTCCGAATATCTCGGCAGCCTTTCACTCAATAGGAAAAAGAAAAAGTTCAGGAAAAAAATAAGAACAAGTTTTTTTTTTACGAAAATCTCATTTTTTCATCTTTAAATTTTCTCCGAATATCTTCGCAGCCTTTCACTCAGGTAATATGAAAAAGGAAAATTTCCGGAAAAAAAATAATAATCAGTTTTTTTTACGAAAATCTCATTTCTTTTCATCTTTAACTTCTCTCCGAATATCTCCGCAGCCGTTCACTCAGGTCATAGGAAAAAGAGAAATTTCCGGGAAAAAAATGAGAAATCATGAATGTTCAGTGAAAAAAATGTGTTTCTGGGAAATAGACCAGAACTTGAATCTGTTTTAAATCATTTTTTCTCCGAAAATCTCAAATATGACTAAAATATGAGAAATTATGAAAAATTTGGAGAAAAATTTGCACCACGGGCCCCTGCGGACCGAAGCCAGGAACGCTACCAACGGGACCATCTCATCGCTTGTAGAATATGTGCACTTTCTGATACTTATGAGTCGCGGCCGGATGGATGATTGGCTTGTTTTTGGGGATAATGATTTATCGCTTGATGAAAGCATGAGAATTAATATAATAATACGAATATAAATATATTTCCGCTTACTTTTATGAACTATAATTTATTTGGCATAACGACGGGTGTGAGTAAAGCGTAAACAATTTGATATAAGATAAATAAGTTGTAATTTAGATTTATTATTATATTTAAATTAGAGTATAAACTAAAAAAATAAGCGATCAGAGTGCGCGATACATTTTTTTGTATACATTAATAACGCAGAGAATCAAGAGCTAAATAAGCATTAAAATCATCTAAAAGCCTTGCGCGAGCCGTCCGGTGACGTCACGCGCGAGTCGTGCTCAGATTGCTTTTTCCCTCGAAGCCTTCGTTTCGGCTTGGCCGTACATGTACGTGCTCAGCGTCCATGCGTTGGTGTAGCTGCCGAAGGCGCGGTCGGAAAACTTCGACCGTGCTCGGCTCTTTCCGAAGTGTCCAAGCGTCGCTCGCTACAGACCCGCGCTACTATGATTGTGTGATGGGCGCGTAAGAGATTAGAGAGGGGGTAACTTTTACGCGCGATCTGGCTGCACTGATCCCCGGTAGCAATGTCTTGTTTTTTTTATTAAGCATATACGAATTAAATATCATAAATAATGCCTGAACAGGCGAGAATAGCTAAAGCGAGAAGCGAGAATAGCAGAAGTTCGAAATTTTCTGAATATAAAACGAAGAAAAAAAAAGTTGGTTCACCGGGGATTGGGCCCGGACCGTAAGCATCCTTAATCCGTCACGCTGCCAACTCAGCCACGACGCTCATTGCAGATAGAGAAACATTTGTGATACACCCTTATCCATAATGTTTACTGTTGAAAAAAAATGTCGAAACGATCGCGGCAAATGCTCAAGATTTCTTTTTGAACCTTCCACGGTCGTTTCGGCGTTTTATTTTTCAACGCGGTTCGTCGTTAATTTTTTTTAACCCGCATTTTCGGCTTAAACGGGCAAACGAGAGAAAACAGTGATCTCGATACATGTTTTTCACTTTGAAATTCATTTAATGCATATTCCAATCCTCAGTACGGCCACACATATATGTCAAGCTCGATCGGACGGAAAACCTCGCTCCGCTCGCCTGTCGAGCGAGCGCGATTTGCGAGGGCCAGAGACTTTTCCCCCACCAGCTACCCATTCGTGTTCACGTTGACTGCGATACCGACTTGAGCGGTGATCACGGACTCGCGCGGCTACAAGGGAATCTGCAACCTCGACAGACGCGATGATCACGAAATCATACTCCCGAAATCGCCGCCGCGATTTAGCGCCATTTACGAGGCACGCCGAAAAGGGGAGCGTTGTACATCTCCCTACTAATCTCTGCTACTATGATTGCGTCATGGGCGCGTAAGAGACTTTTTACGCGCGATCTGGCTGCACTGATCCCCGGTAGCAATGTCTTTTTTTTTGACGTGACAACGTCTTATAATTCGATGGAGCCGGCTGCACGCACGAAAAAACACGACTCATACGGCGTTACCTCGCTCTGAGGCGTTCCATTTAAGGCTTGAAGTGCAAGCGAGAGCGCGGAACGAGCGACAAAGAGGCACAATCGGCCTCCGCGTTCGGCAGCGTTCGACATCTGTCTCTCTCCTACTTGAGTAATGGCCTGTGCACACTGCGAGCGACGAGCGACGAGCGATGAGCGATATCCAATGGCAACGTCACTCTCATAGAGCATTTCCGTCATACTCGAGCTCTCATTGGATATCGCTCATCGCTTGTCGCCCATCGCGCGCAGTGTGCAGAGGCCATGAGCGATGCGTCCGCGTGGACAGCTGCTATACAATAATACATTTACATGTTTTCGTCAAGTATGAAGTGCAGTGAAAAGTGAAGTGGTGTCAATTGTTTATAGCAACGATAATTGCGGCGATAAAGGTAATGATTCTTTCGATATTAAATATATGTTCAGTGATATATTGTCGAATATTCGTGCTTTCATCATTAAAATAAATAGCATCGGTCCGCTAGTGCAGCGATTGAAGGTTATGCTATAATTGACAAAACTATAACAATAAGTTAACAGAACTAATTCACGATGAGTAAAAAATCAATTGCTTTACTATTCGATCGAAATAATTATCGAGCGTAGCTATGATTTCAAAAAATTAAAACATAAATGTTAAATCTTCCACATATCATAACAACGTGTCTGAAATGACAGGTTGGACCAGCCAGCCGTCAAAGGGAACAATTTTCTCCTATATCAAACACATTAAGGCGGGCTTTTTAAAAGCTAGAGTTACAAAAATTTTAAATTTAAATTTAAGATTTTAAATTTAAGATTTATGAACAATAATTTAATCACAGTTTATTCTTATAATAAATTATTCAAAATTATTACTTTTTTACAACAAATTACAATTAAATTTGCAAAAATAATTAAGTAACTAATTGAACAACAACTTCTATTCAGTTTACTTGCTGAAAGAAATAATGTCAATACAAAATTTATTATTATAAAATAATAAAATCAAAAATTAAATTTTAACAGTCGAGTAGAAATTTAAACAATAAATTTTATTCAAGTATTTTGTAAATTTAAAATGATTTTCGGAAGGAAGAATTTTATGAAAAAATAAAAGTTGTAAAACAATTGCTCAAAGCACATTCATACTTGTAAAAACTATGTACATTGTAAAAAAAATAAATAAAAATTGACATAATTGTATTTATGCGTACAAATAAATGTAACTTGATCAATTCAATTGTGATTTCCATTTACCTCTTTCTCTATATCCATACAAAATCTCTATCAAACAAATCAAATTAAAATTTTCTTTTGAAAAATGAAACCATTCCATCAGTATTTTCTTATGACGTTGTCACGTTCAACTATCGTCAGTAAACCGACTTTACAGACAACCGATTTTTATTAAGCATATACGAATTAAATATCATAAATAATGCCTGAACAGGTGAGAATAGCTAAAGCGAGAGTGAGTTCGACATATTCTGAATATAAAGTGAAGAAAAAAAAAGTTGATTCACCGGGGATTGAACTCGGACCGTAAGAATCGTTAATCCGCCACGCTGCCAAGTCAGCCACAACGCTTATTGTAGATAAACATTTATGATACACCCTTATCCATAATGTTTACTGTTAAAAAAAAATGTCGAAACGATCGCGACAAAGGCTCAAGATTTCTTTGTGAACCTCCCACGGTCGTTACGGCGTTTTATTTTTCAACGCGGTTGGTCGTTAATTTTTTTAATCCGCATTTTCGGCATAAACGGGCAACCGAGAGAAAACAATGATCTCGATACATGTTTTTCACATTGAAATTCATTTAATGCATATTCCAATCCGCAGTACGGCCACACATATATGTCGAGCTCGATCGGACGGAAAACCTCGCTCCGTTCGGCTGTCGAGCGAGCGCGATTTCCGACGGGCAGAGACTTTTCCCCCTCCGAGCTGCCCATTCGTGTTCTTGCTGACCGCGGTACCGACTTGAGCGGTGATCACGGACTCGCGCGGCTACAAGGGAATCTGCAACCTCGACAGAGGCGATGATCACGAAATCATACTCCCGAACTCGCCGCCGCGATTTAGCGCCATTTACGAGGCACGCCGACAAGGAGCCTAGAGTAAAGGAGTCCAAACTCCCTATCCTAGCCTGTATGTACGAAGTTCTTTCAATCGGTCGCAGAGATGTAGTGCTCAGTTCCACCGCAGGCGTCGCTAGTGTTCCCCAGAGCCCATAATATATAGTAATACAAAACTGCATAAAGTCCGAGCTCCTCCTCAACGACCAATCACAAAACTGGGGTGATCGTGTTTCTCTCTCGTACTCACCTGGAACAGTCATGGTGCGTTCTTTCTCGCACACCCGAACGATAATACACCCAAGTAGGGATTCCTTCCTTCTATTATAATATATAATAATATAGTGTACATAGATATAATAAATGAAATATAAATAATATTAATGAAACAACTCGTGTTGTTTTATTCACATGGGCTTATTATATAATAAGCACATCAGATATAATAATTATATAATAAGTGCAACACGAGTTATTTTATTATGGAAACTTATGATTTGCCTGTTATGTTTAAAAATATAGCTAATTACAATGAAATGCGAATAAAGCGATAAACCAACCGTAATGTATCGTAATGTATTTATTATTCGGATGCGCGTACTCTGTTTTCCTGTACAATAATAATAATGATAAATAATAATAATAACATGTACATGCAAGAAACCGGGCGAATGCGGGAATGTTGGCTCTACATGCTGGAGTGGTCTTTTCAACATGTGCTTATCATATGCATACCCATGAAAACTCGTTATTTGCTAGTTACGTTTAAAAATGAAGCTAAATATGAATTGAATTAAGCGATGAACCAACCGAACAAGCCGTCAAGCCTAATTGAACCCCAAGCGCGGCAATCACTTCAATATGAAAAGATTATATTTATTGGCAAATGATTGTGTGGCGAAGTTGGTAGAACGCTAGATTACTGTATTGAAGGTCCTGAGTTCCAGCCTCGGTAGTTTTAATTTTTTCTTTTGCATTCGTACAAGTATCTGGTTGTACGAGCGAATTGAAGCAGTTTTAACCAATCAAAGAACTCGTCCAATCCCAAAAGAAGTCGAAGAAAAATAACATGGAAGAATATATTTTTTAATTTACTGCCATCAATAGTTGAAATTTGTTTTATAATTCCTACCTAGAGTGTTTACTGTTTCCCTTTATCTCATTGACTCGCGAGGAGTCATCTCCGTTATCATACACATAGGTCGATAGCTGCTGTGCTGGTGTACACGACAGATATATTTGTGCTTGACAGGCGCGAACAATTTTGCCGCCAGAACACGGTCAGTTTCACCTTATGCAGTTTTGTATTACTATATATTATGGGCTCTGGGGAACACCAGTGACGGCAGCGGCGGAACTGAGCATTGCATCTCTGCGACCGATTGAAAGAACTGTTTGAGGCGGGAGTGTCGACTCCTTCTCTCTAGTCTCCTTGCACGCCGAAAAGCGGAGCGCAAGGAGACTAGAGTAAAGGAGTCCAAACTCCCTATCCTAGCCTGTATGTACGAAGTTCTTTCAATCGGTCGCAGAGATGTAGTGCTCAGTTCCGCCGCAGGCGTCGCTAGTGTTCCCCAGAGCCCATAATATATATCGTAATACAAAACTGCATAAGGTCCGAGCTTCTCCTCAACGACCAATCACAAAACTGGGGTGATCGTGTTTCTCTCTCGTACTCACCTGGAACAGTCATGGTGCGTTCTCTCTCGCATATCAGATATAATAATTATATAATAAGTATAACACGAGTTATTTTATTATGGACACTTATGATTTGCCTGTTATGTTTAAAAATATAACTAATTATAATGAAACGCGAATAAAGCGATAAACCAACCGTAATGTATCTCGTAATGTATTTATTATTCGGATGTGCGTTACTCTGTTTTCCTGTACAATAATAATAATGACAAATAATAATAATAACACGTACATGCAACTAACCGGGCGAATCGGGAACGTTGGCTCTACATGCTGGGGTTGTCTTTTCAACACGTGCTTATTATATGTATAGCCGTGAAAACTCGTTATTTGCTAGTTACGTTTAAAAATGAAGCTAAATATGAATTAAATTAAGCGATGAACCAACCGAACAAGCCGTCAAGCCTAATTGAACCCCAAGCGTGGCAATCACTTACATATGAGAAGATTATATTTATTGGCAGATGATTGTGTGGCGAAGTTGGTAGAACGCTAGATTACTGTATTGAAGGTCCTGAGTTCGAGCCTCGGTAGTTTTAATTTTTTTATTTTCCATTCGTACAGGTATCTGGTTGTACGAGCGAATTGAAGCAGTTTTAACCAATCAAAGAATTCGTCCAATCCCAAAAGAACTCGAACAAAAATAAAATGGAAGAATATATTTTTTGATTTACTGCCATCAATAGTTGAAATTTGTTTTATAATTCCTACCTAGAGTGTTTACTGTTCCCCTTTATCTCATTGACTCGCGAGGAGTCATCTCCATTATTATACACATAGTTCGAAAGCTGCTGTGCTGGTGTATATGACAGATATATTTGTGTTTGACAGGCGCAAACAATTTTGTCGCCATAACATGGTCAGTTTCACCTTATGCAGTTTTGTATTACTATATATTATGGGCTCTGGGGAACACTAGCGACGCCTACGGCGGAACTGAGCATTACGCCTTTGCGACCGATTCTAAGAACTGTTTGAGGCGGGAGTGTCGACTCCTTCTCTCTAGTCTCCTTGGGGGAGCGTTGTGCACAAAGAACAGATATTACATGGAACAACACGGCTTATGGGACGATTTGGCAAGATTTCTTGGGGGAGTTTCGTAGTTACTCCCCCAACCACCTAAAGCGCTGCCTGTGTCGGTGTGCACACACACATCCGCAGGTACGCGTGGCTCCACCCAGCTCCACCTCTTCCTACGCTCGAGCCAACTACGGTGAGGTGATTTCGCGTCTCGCTCGCTCTCTTACAAATTCCCAAGTCAACAGCAGCAACGGTCGAGCGGTCTAAGGCACGTGCTCGTTCTGCCGGGGAGCCCCGGCTTTAAATCGATCTGTTTTTGCTCCTACTCTCTTGCTCCTTTCCATCTCAACCGTGCCATCTCTTTTTAACATGGAGTCAGCGATTTCTTCCAAGGAACGTGCTACGCGGTATAAAAATCTGTTGCTACTTTGCTTACATCTGTCAGAAATTTGACAGGCCTCGGACGTATTCGTGATTATTAATTCTGAATATCAATCTAACTAGTTAATTAATCGTGTATTCGTGTATTTCGCGCTTTTCTGTTAGACTCTTTGCCCACGGAAAATTGGCTGTTTAAAATTGTTTGTGAGAAGCAACATTGTTAACGATGCCATCGTGTAGCAGATGTGCCTATAATGGATGCAAAAATGTTCCCAAGACGAGTCCCAAGCTGAGCTTCCATCGTTTTCCTAACAACGACGACACGTAAAAGTTTAGACGAAAATAATTTTTAAGGGGCTACGTGAGTTTTTAAGCCAAAAAGCATATTTTCTTTATTAAAGAAAATATAATTCATAAATGATTTTATTCCAAATGATGAGCACATAAAAGAGCAACATAACAATAATATTTTTTTTAAATGTCATTAAAAAATTTGGGATATTCAGCCGGTGGGACCTGGCTTCCGGTGACCCCTCGAAAAACGGTGGACACGATTTCTCGAAAACTAATGCACCAATCTTATTGAAATTTTGCACTCTTCTTCAAAATAGCATTGACTAGTAATAGAGCGAAGGTTTTTCTTCGATTACAACTAATTTTACAAGACTATGCGTAGCGTAAATTGTACCAAAAATTGAACTATTTTGCATAAAACTCTGCCGAAAATCCAAATTTTTTTTTAAATCCTTCATACAATCACTAGTCAATGCTATTTTGAAGAAGTGTGCATAATTCCAATAAGATCGATGCGATAGTTTTTGAGAAATGGTGTCCACCGTTTTTTTAGGGGTCTCCGGACACCAGATCCCACCAGCTGGGTATGTGTATTTGGGTTTGGTTGAATTGGTTTAGGTTATATAGATATAGATTATATAGAGGTTATATTGGAGGGGTGGGGTATCGATCGGCCGTGGCGAGCGATATAGATATACTCGTGCGGGCTAAAAAGTAAACTTTAAAACTCGATTTCTATTGGAACGCGCCAAAAATCCCTTCAGGAGATGTCTTTATATATTAAATGGAACATCTGTGCAAAATTTCGGACGAATCGGGTGTAATAGCTTTTCGGATGTTTATCCCGTAACGACAATGAAAAAGGGGGGACCGAATGCTTAAAGAAAATATTTAATATCAAATTTCGTAGCCGCAACCTTTCAAGAAAAATTCAAAAGCGTCTGACTCTACAAAATTTGCGCAAACTTTTTTATTCCAGTTTATTGTTGTGTATATTAATTGATTGTGACTTATTTTTTACTAAGCGCCACTATAATTTATCACTGATTCAGAAGAGCCTCCCTTGTGCCCCCCCAAAATACGGCCGTCCGCGACAGAAATATCTCAATGTGGTTTTAAATGATGCGCTGTCTCCTACTGAACCGCCCAACGCGTGGTCGGTCAGTCAACCTTTAATACACGCGGGAGAGCACGATAACCCGATAGGCATACGCGAGAGAGAGAGAGAGAGAGAGAGAGAGAGAGAGAGAGAGAGAGACAACCGCGAGAGGCGTGCCTTGAACCTCCATCATTGTGTGTAGCACACCGATACATCGCCGCGCAGCCTACCGGCGGAAATATTAACTACATTTTTTCTGCCAAATATTAACTCGGGCCGTGGAGTTCCATGTAATGTCTGTTCTTTGGTTGTGCATCTCCCTACTAATCTCTGCCGAAAAGGGGAGCGTTGTACATTGCCCTACTAATTTCTGTTAACATGGGCCGTGGAGTTCCATGTAATATCTGTTCCAGGAAGACTAGAGGTAAGGAGTACGAACGCCTATGGCGAGCCCAATCCAAAAGCGTCCGTGAAACTATGGATTTTAGTAGTTAGTGTTTTCACGGCGTGCGTCGCTAGTGCATGACCGCACCGAAGTGAAGTAAGCGACAAGACACAACCGACGTCATGTGTTATCGATGATTCCCGCTCGTCGTTGGTGTTGGCATAAAGCGTGTTCGGGGTAACCAATTTTGCGAATTGTGTTAGATATAAAAAAAATAATTGTCTCGGTATAAAATATATTTAGTGATCTGCGGCGAAAACAATCAATCGTAGGTACGAAAAATAGTACTTACATTAATAAAAAGAATGGTTTCGTTTTATCGTACCATTATCGTACCGAGTGAAATAAAAATTATCACAAACGCGAGATATGGAGCAAGTGTCCCGTCGATGAGACAAAACGTGCAATATATAGATTTTTTTTCGTATATTGCACGTTTAGTCTCATGTCTCGAAAATAAAAAAAAAAATTTATTTTCGAGGCGTGAAAATGGGAAGTGAGTGGGTGAAATATCAATTTACCATTTTCATAGAAACTCAAATTAAATAAAAGCTTGTAATATTATTTGAATTGTTGCTTTCATGGTGAAAATCAACACTCTCCATCAAGTTCTCGACAAAGTTTCGGACATGAAAAATTTAGAGTACGTGGGATGCCAAGCACACAATGAAGAGCTCACGAAGAGAGTGATAAACTACTATCTCGTCATGAGAGGACATTTTCTAGCGCGATCGGTCAACGAAAATATTCACGCAAGGAAAATTAAAACGAAAGACAATAGGAAAAAATAAAAACTGTAAGATCAATTTATCTGTACAGCGTGTCATAATGTGCAAATATGATGTGTGATAATTTGTAAATCTTTTGTTTGAATTCAAAATTCTTATGAATTTTCTTGTATCTATGTTTTTACTGCTTCCGCAACGAAAAAAAAAACATTGACTCAATATCTGTATTTCGTTATTATTCTTTATCTGTACAGCGTATCATAATGTGTAAATATGAGATGTGATAATTTGAAAAACTTTTGTCTGGATCCGAATTTCTTATGAATTTTCTTGTGTCTATAAATAAATTTTGTTTGTTACGGTTTCCGCAAAGAAAAAAAAGTGACTTTATTTCTGTTTGTCTTTATTATTCTTTATCTGTACAGCGTGTCACAATGTGTAAAAATGGTGATTATCTGTACATTTTTTGTCTGGATGCAAATTTCTGATGAATTTCCTTGTGTCTATACATAAATTTTGTTTGTTACTGCTTCCGCAACAAAAAAACTGACTTAATTTCTGTATTTCGGTATTCCCCAAAACAATCTATATATACGAATTCTGTCTATCTATATAGAAATTGCCTTCACCAACTGGTTGAATAACTAATTTGATGAAATGATCGCTCCATATGAAGTGGCAAAGGGTGCTTTTTGCATATCGTACGGCACTGCCTTTACAATACATTCGATCAAATTATCGCTCCATATGAGGCAGCGTATCGTACGGCACTGGTTTGTTGCTGACTTTACTTCGGTGCGGCAGGAGAGCAGCGCCGCCCTTCTCATCCTCACTTTTGTGGACGTTTCGACGACACGGCGTTCGTACTCCTTACCTCAAGTCAAAGAACAGATATTACGTGGAACAACACGGCTTATGGGACGATTTGGCAAGGTTTCTTGGGGGAGTTTCGTAGTTACTTCCCCAACCACCTAAAGCGCTGCCTGTGTCGACGTGCACGCACACATCCGCACGCGCGCTTGGCTCCACCCAGCTCCACCTCTTCCTACGCTCGAGCCAACTACGGTTAAGGTGATTTCGCATCTCGCTCGCTCTCTTGCAGATTCCAATGTTAAGAGGGAATGACACCTTATCGCGGTCGGTATGGTAGAACAATTATAGATTCCCAAAAATCTTTGAAACGGCTCTTCAGATCCCGTCGAAACTCTGCCAAGCGATGTCAAGTAGATCGACGAATACCTGTCTGCCCTTCAAGTTTTCTGAATTTAAGAAAAAAAAGTAAACTGGCTTATGATAAGCCAATCTACATTTGTTCTCCCAAATTCAGAAAATTTGAGGGGTTGACAGCTATTCGTCTATGTATTTGACGTCGATTGGCAAAGTTTCGACGGGATCTGAAGAGCCGTTTCAGAGATTTTTGGGAATCTATAATTGTTCTACCATACCGACCGCGATAAGGTGTCATTCCCTCTTAACAGTAGCAACTGCCGAGCGGTGTAAGGCACGTGCTCGTTCTGCCGGGGAGCCCCGGCTTTAAATCGATCTGTTTTCGCTCCTTTCCATCTCACCTGTTCCATCTCTTTTTAGCATGCCCTCAGCGATTTCTTCCAAGGACCGTACTACGCGGTACAGAAATCTGTTGCTACTTTGCTTACATCTGTCAGAAATTTGACAGGCGTCGGACGTATTCGTGATTATTAATCCTGAATATCAATCTAACTAGTTAATTAATCGTGTATTCGTGTATTTCGCGCTTTTCTGTTAGACTCTTTACCCACGGAAAATTGGCTGTTTAAAATTGTTTGTGAGTTGCAACATTGTTAATGATGCCATCGTGTAGCAGATATGCCTATAATGGATGCAAAAATGTTCCTAAGACGAGTCCGTGGGTTTTGACGCCAAAAGGCAGATTTTCTTTATTAAAGAAAATATAATTGATAAATGATCTTATCCCAAATTATAAGCACATATAAGAGCAACATTGCAATAATATTTTTTTTTAAATGTCATTAAAAAATTTGGGATACGCAGCCGGTGGGACCTGGCTGCCGGTGACCCCTCGGAAAAAAGGTGGACACGATTTCTCGAAAACTAATTCACCATTCTTATTGAAATTTTGCACACTTCTTCAAAATAGCGTTGACTAGTGATTGAGCGACGGTTTTTTTTCGATTACAACTAATTTTACAAGTCTATGCGTAGCGTAAATTGTACCAAAAATTGAACTATTTTGCATCTAACTCTGCCGAATAACTAAAATTAAATTTTTTAAATGCTTCATTCAATCACTAGTCAATGCTATTTTGAAGAAGTGTGCAAAATTTCAATAAGATCGATGCGATAGTTTTTGAGAAATCGTGTCCACCGTTTTTTAGGGGTCTCCGGGCACCAGGTCCCACCGGCTGGGTTTGTGTGTTGGTTTTGGTTGAATTGGTTTAGGTTATATAGATATACTTGCAGGGGTGAGCGCGGCACGCTAGCCACCAGTGAAGTCGGAGGAGTGGGGATATCGATCGGCCGCGGCGAGCGATATAGATATACTCGTGCGGGCAAAAAATAAACTTTAAAACTCGATTTCTATTGGAACGTGCCAAAAATCCCTTCAAGGGATGTCTTTATATATTAAATGGAACATCTGTGCAAAATTTCGGCCAAATCGGGTGTAATAGCTTTTCGGGAGTTTATCCCGTAACGACAATAAAAAAGGGGGGGGGCGAATGCTTAAAGGAAATATTTAAGATAAAATTTCGTAGCCGCAACCTTTCAGGAAAAATGCAAAAACGTCTGAATCTACAAAATTTGCGCAAACTTTTTTATTCCAGTTTATTGTTGGGTATAATAATGGATTGTGACTTATTTTTACTAAGCGCCCCTATAATTTATCACTGATTCAGAAGGGCCCCCCTTGTGCCGCCCCCCCCAAAATACGGCCCTCCGCGACAGAAATATCTCAACGTGATTTTAAATGATGCGCTGTCTCATACCGAAACGCCCAAAGCTTGGTCGGTCAGTCGACCATTAATACAAGCGGGACAGCGCTATAGCCCGATAGGCATACGCGAGAGAGAGACTACCGCGAGAGAGCGACAACCGCGAGAGGCGAGCCTTGAACCTCTATCATTGGTGTGGCACACCGATGCATAGCCGCGCAGTCTACCGGTGGAAATACTAACTACATTTTTTCTGCCAAATATTAACACGGGCCGTGGAGTTCCATGTAATATCTGTTCTTTGCTCTAGTCTTCCTGATCTGTTCTTTGGTTTAACCCGGCGGCGTGCCAGGATGAGGCCTTACTCTAGGCCTTACCTCTAGTCCAGGAAGACTAGAGGTAAGGAGTACGAACGCCGTGTCGTCGAAACGTCCGCAAAAGTGAGGGCGAGAAGGGCGGCGCTGCTCTCCTACCGCACCGAAGTAAAGTCAGCAACAAACCAGTGCCGTACGATACGCTCCCTCATATGGAGCGATAATTTGATCAAATTAATTGTAAAGGCAGTGCCGTACGATATGCAAAAAGCACCCTTTGCCACTTCATATGGAACGATCATTTCATCAAATTAGTTTTACAACCAGTTGGTGACCGCAATTTCTATATAGATAGACAGACTTCTTATATATAGATTGTTTTGGAGAATACCGAAATACGGAAATTAAGTCAGTTTTTTTGTTGCGGAAGGAGTAACAAACAAAATTTATTTATAGACACAAGGAAATTCATAAGAAATTTGCATCCAGACAAAAAAAGTACAGATTATCAGCATATTTACACATTGTGACACGCTGTACAGATAAAGAATGATAACGAAAAAACGGAAATAAAGTCAGTTTTTTTCCTCACGGAAATCGTAGCAAACAAAATTTATTTATAGACACAAAAAAATTCATGAGAAATTTTAATTCAGATAAAAGTTTTTCAAATTCTCACTTCTCATATTTACACATTATGATACGCTGTACAGATAAAGAATAATAACGAAATACACATATTGAGTCAATGTTTTTTTTTTTTCGTTGCGGAAGCAGTAAAAACATAGACAAGAAAATTCATAAGAATTTTGAATTCAAACAAAAGATTTACAAATTATCACACATTATATTTGCACATTATGACACGCTACACAGATAAATCGATATTACAGTTTTGATTTTTTCCTATTGTCTTTCGTTTTAATCTTCCTTGCGTGATTATTTTTGTTGACCGATCTCGCTAGAAAATGTCCTCTCATGATGAGATAATAGTTTATCACTTTCTTCGTGAGCTCTTCGTTGTGTGCTTTGCATCCCACGGACTCTAAATTTTTCATGTCCGAAACTTTGTCGAGAACTTGATGGAGAGTGTTGATTTTGACGGCAGTTCTCGATCGATTGCTGCACTACAAGTTTGTCTCGCGCTCGGGCACTGAAAGCAACAATTCAAACAATATTATAAGCTTTTACTTAATTTGAACTTCTATGACAATGGCAAATTGATATTTCATCTACTCACCCACTCACTTCCCATTTTCACGCCTCGAAAATAAACATTTTGTTTATTTTCGAGACATGGGACAAAATGTGCAATGTACGAAAAAAAAATCCATATATTGCACGTTTTGTCTCATCGACGGGACATTTGCTCCATATCTCGCGTTTGTGATAAATTTTATTTCACTCGGTACGATAATGGTACGATAAAGCGAAATCATTCTTTTTATGAATGTAAGTACTATTTTTCTTACCTACGATTGATTGTTTTCGCCACAGATCACTAAATATATTTTATACCGAGACAATTATTTTTTTTACATCTAACACAATTTGAAAAATTGGTTAGCCCGATCGCGCTTTATGCCAACACGGACGACGAGCGGGAATCATCGATGACACATGACGTCGGTTCTGTTCTCGTCGCTTGGTTCACTTCGGTGCGGCCATGCACTAGCGACGCACGCCGTGAAAACACTAACTACTAAAATCCACATTTTCACGGACGCTTTTGGATCGGGCTCGCCACAGGCGTTCGCACTCCTTACCTCTAGTCTTCCTGCTGATGCCGACGAACGTCGAAGGAAGCCTAGGACCATGGAGGCTAGAGTGGGAGGATTCCGATCTCTTATGGAGAGACTTGACAAAAGTGGCTACAAAAATGTGGTCATACCGGGATGGCGCAACTATCGCTAAAACCTCGAGACACGAGCTGGGTGTGACAGAGACGGAACAAGTAAATAATGAGAAGTGAGCTGTGCATAAGGCAGCATGATACTTGAGAAGTAGGCTGCGTGCGAGAGAGATGCAAAATGATATATAGCCAGACGCGCGCAAAAGTTACCCCCTCTCTAGCTCTTACGCGCCCATCGCACAATCATAGTAGCGCGTGTCCGTGAGCGAGCGACGCTCGCATGAAGAATAGAGGTAAGGAGCCCGAACGCTGTACTGTGGACGCGGGCTATGGAATCAGCGAAAATTTTTACGGAAATATCCGCTGGCGCTGCTGTACTCAAGATCGGATACGACAGAGATAGAATGAGAAAAGAGAGAGCGATAGAAGAGAATATTCAAAGCGCAGTTATAGTCCAGTCAAATTACGGCTCAGAATAAAAAAAAACATAAAATACCGCATTTTTGGGATTATGATGGATCGATAGGGGGGTGTATTCTGAGCTTAAATTCCAATTTGGGGGGTTCTACTGAGGTCAGCTCAAGGTCATTTCGATGAAAACGCGTTTAATTCGATATCTCGAGAACGGTTAGTGTTAGGCCAAAAATTGTGGAGACCTTTTCTCTTCTAAATTAAATTTCCTAACTTTTTTATCTGAAACTTTTTTTTTATCATCAATACTTTTCAATTGATTAGTTCCGAAAGGCAAAAATTTTACTTTTTTTCTCCCTATTTTTCATTTTTCGTCATTTTCTCCCCAACCGTTCAATTTTATGAAATTTTACCATTTATCAAAGTTGTAGATCCTTTAATTATGAACAACTTTTTCCTATAACTTTTTTTTCTAATACCAATATCTTCGGAGTTATATATTACTTTACCGAGCGAAATCCGCGCCATTGGCACCAAATCTGCCGAACGGCTGCGCCGATCCCAGCTGAAACCATGTGCGGATATCACTTTCACCGACAATATGACCGTCACCACAACTCAAGATAAGTTTTTAGGCAACGAGAACAATAAGAACAACGAGAACAATAATAAGACCAGATTTATCTCACTACTGAAAACTGTTCTCATCAAATCAGACATAGAGGTAGAGCAAGCCGTAGAGGATGCGGATGGTCTAATTATTGTTTTGCTGAATGAGTTTTGCTGACTGCGACAGCCGGCGCGTGCAACAATATGTACTTGAGGAAACCTGGCCGAGGCAAATCGACGGACGCTACATATAGCCCATACTGTCTCAAACCGATATATGGGCCGAATGCCGCAAAAAACCTGTTATTTTTGCACGCGATTAGTGGTTGCGACACAACTTCGGCACCATTCAACGTAGGCAAGATCAAACCAATGACCGCATTGAAAAATACTCCGGATTTGGTTTCTCTAACTGATGTTTTCTACAAGATAAAGCAGATAAAACAACTCTCGCTTCAAACGGCGAACAATTCATTTTGAATTTGTATCGCAAGGCTTCAGGTGACACGAATTGTACGAATTCAACGAGCTCCGTTATAAGGGATACAAAAAAATGGCAGGCAGTGGGAGGGTTAAATTAGAATCCCTTCCTCCTACCTCTGATGCCGCATTTATTCACTCGTTGAGGTGTTACTACCAAGCGCAATACTGGCTCGAAAATTATCTGGAACCCGAGAAGTGAGGCTGGCATCGCACCCCCCGTGGATTGGAGCCGATACCAATGTCACTGAAACCAGCTCCGGAAGATTTACTCAGATCGATTGCGTGCAAATCCAAAACCAACTGCGGCAAAGCGTGCGGATGTAGAAAGGCCGGCCTGTTTTGCTCAGTAATTTGCACTAATTGCCAAGAGAACTATTGTTCTAATGTCGCCAATGTTGTCGACGATAATATTTTTGACGCAATGGACGAGGACGACGTATGCCCCGATACCGTCAGGGCCTTTAATATTAACGAATCACTTCCATCGACCTCGGGTGCTTAATTTTACGAATTTCATGACCTATTTTTTTTATCAATAAATGTGTGAAACAGTTTCAATTATTCATTTACTTCTTTTTGTAATCCTTATTCACATTATTATCCAATAGAATGGAATAAAAAATACCCAAATTGAAAAAGTACAATATTTAAATGATATTTGAATGATTACAATATTTAATATTTAAATGAAGTACAATTTTTAAATAGTTTAATCGATTCACCTTCTGATACAGGTAAGTTGGCTAATAAATTATCATGGAATACTTTAATATTTCTTTCAAGTACTGAATACCCACTGATGTCGATGATATTGCGACATTGGCGCGGATTTCGCTCAGTAAAGTAATATATAACTCCGAACATATTGGTATTAGAAAAAAAAGTTATCGGAAAAAGTTGTTCATAATTGAAGGATCTACAACTTTGATAAACGGTAAAATTTCATAAAATTGAACGGTTGGGGAGAAAATGGCGAAAAATGAAAAATATGGAGAAAAAAAGTAAAATTTTTGCCTTCCGGAAGTAATAAATCGAAAAATATTGATGATAACAAAAAAGTTTCAGATAAAAAAGTTAGGAAATTTAATTTAGAAGAGAAAAGGTCTCTACAATTTTTGGCCTAACACTAACCGTTCTCGAGATATCGAATTAAACGCGTTTTCATCGAAATGACCTTGAGCTAACCTTAGTAGAACCCCCCAAATTGAAATATAAGCTCAGAATACCACCCCCTATCGATCCATCATAATCCCAAAAATGCGGTATTGTGTTTTTTTGTTTCAGTAATTTGACTGGACTATTATGCACGCAAGACAGATGGAAAAAATAATAAATTTATTCGTTCGTCGATTAATTCTGTCATCGTAGACGAACAGCCAAGAATGATATATAAATATTATAACCAAGAATTCTCCAGTTCATATATACGCTCACTTCATAGCGTCACCGATGCCATACTTCACATCCTCCCCTCTCGGCACTAGCGCTTGATGTGGCTGAATTTCGAACCAAAACTTTTCGTCACTTTCAGGGTCCACGTTTGGGGTGCTTCTAGCATACGCGTTCGGGCCACGGTCTTACAAACAGGTCTTGCAACTGAATCAAATATTGGTGGTGGGGGCGGTCGTCTTACTGTCGGCTCGTTAATTTCCTTGACCGCCGCTCGCATCGCTTCAATCACATCATAGCCGAAACAGCGGAAGACGCATGTGGCAACACAACCTCACTTAATCGGCTACTATAAAGTTTTACATAACCGTTATTAAAAAAATCACGTGTTTTTTTGGGACGGTGATATCGTGCGGATTTTTACATAATAATGACGACTAATTCGTGTGCGGTTCCAACGTGTGATACTGGACGTCAGTTAGTAAAGGAAAAACGTTCGGTGTTTCGGGTTCCGTCGAATATCGAACGTCGTCAAAAATGGATCACTGCAATTCCAGGAATTTCTCAGCTCATGCCTTCGCAATTCGTGTGTGAGAAACATTTTCTCCAACGATACATTCTAAGAAAGTGGGTAAAACATGACTTAAACGGTCGAGTTAGCGCAAAGGTAAGTTGATTTTATCTTTTTTTATTTATGTCTATTTACTTGTCTAGCCGCTATGACAAGTTCGCAGCGCCGCTCTTGTGGCTATAAGCCAAAGCTTATTGCCGACATTAAGCGTACCACCCCCACCACCTTCGTTGCAAGACCTGTATGTAAGACCGTGGTTCGGGCTCCTTACCTCTATTCTTCATGGACGCTCGGACATCTTCGGAAAGAGCCGAGCGTGCCGAAGTTTCCCGACCGCGCCTTCGGCACCTACACCAACACATGGACGCCGAGCTCGTTCATGTGCGGCCAAGCCGAAACGAAGGTTTCGAGGGAAAAAGCAATCTGAGCACGACTCGCGCGTGACGTCACCCGACGGAACGCGCGAGGCTTTTAGATGATTTCAATGCTTATTTAGCTCTTGATTCTCTGCGTTATTGATGCTCTTGATTCTTTGATCTTATTGATACTCTTGATTTTCTGCGTTATCACTGTGTACAAAAAAAAAATCGGTTGTCTGTAAAGTCGGTTTACTGACGATAGTTGAACGTGACAACGTCATAAGAAAATACCGATGGAATGGTTTCATTTTTCAAAAGAAAATTTTAATTTTATTTGTTTGATAGATATTTTGTATGGATATAGAGAAAGAGGTAAATGGAAATCACAATTGAATTGATCAAGTTACATTTATTTGTACGCATAAATACAATTATGTCAATTTTTATTTATTTTTTTTACAATGTACATAGTTTTTACAAGTATGAATGTGCTTTGAGCAATTGTTTTACAACTTTTATTTTTTCATAAAATTCTTCCTTCAGAAAATCATTTTAAATTTACAAAATACTTGAATTAAATTTATTGTTTAAATTTCTACTCGACTGTTAAAATTTAATTTTTGATTTTATTATTTTATAATAATAAATTTTGTATTGACATTATTTCTTTCAGCAAGTAAACTGAATAGAAGTTGTTGTTCAATTAGTTACTTAATTATTTTTGCAAATTTAATTGTAATTTGTTGTAAAAAAGTAATAATTTTGAATAATTTATTATAAGAATAAACTGTGATTAAATTATTGTTCATAAATCTTAAATTTAAAATAAAAAATTTGGAAACATCATTAAAATTTTTGTAACTCTAGCTTTTAAAAAGCCCGCCTTAATGTGTTTGATATAGGAGAAAATTGTTCCCTTTGACGGCTGGCTGGTCCAACCTGTCATTTCAGACACGTTGTTATGATATGTGGAAGATTTAACATTTATGTTTTAATTTTTTGGAATCATAGCTACGCTCGATAATTATTTCGATCGAATAGTAAAGCAATTGATTTTTTACTCATCGTGAAATAGTTCTGTTAACTTATTGTTATAGTTTTGTCAATTATAGCATAACCTACAATCGCTGCACTAGCGGACTGATGCTATTTATTTTAATGATGAAAGCACGAATATTCGACAATATATCACTGAACGTATATTTAATATCGAAAGAATCATTACCTTTATCGCCGCAATTATCGTTGCTATAAACAATTGACACCACTTCACTTTTCACTGCTCTTCATACTTGACGAAAACATGTAAATGTATTATTGTATAGCAGCTGTCCACGCGGACGCATCGCTCATGGCCTCTGCACACTGCGCGCGATGGGCGACAAGCGATGAGCGATATCCAATGAGAGCTCGAGTATGACGGAAATGCTCTATGAGAGTGACGTTGCCATTGGATATCGCTCATCGCTCGTCGCTCGTCGCTCGCAGTGTGCACAGGCCATTACTCAAGTAGGAGAGAGACAGATGTCGAACGCTGCCGAACGCGGAGGCCGATTGTGCCTCTTTGTCGCTCGTTCCGCGCTCTCGCTTGCACTTCAAGCCTTAAATGGAACGCCTCAGAGCGAGGTAACGCCGCATGAGTCATGTTTTATCGTGCGTGCAGCCGGCTCCATCGAATTATAAGACGTTGTCACGTCAAAATGTATCGCGCACCCTGATCGCTCATTTTTTTAGTTCATACGTTAATTTAAATATAATAATAAATCCAAATTACAACTTATTTATCTTCTAAAAATTGTTTACGCTTTACTCACACCCGTCCTTATGCCAAATAAATTATAATTCATAAAAGTAAGCGGAAATATATTTATATTCGTATTATTATATTAATTCTCATACTTTCATCAAGCGACAAAGCATTATCCCCAAAAACAAGCCAATCATTCATCCGGCCGCGAATCGTCAGTACCAGAAAGTGCATATTCTACAAGCGATGAGATGGTCCCGTTGGTAACGTTCCTGGCTTCGGTCCGCAGGAGTGCGGGATCGTTCCCCGCGCTCAGTGATTTTTTTTTAAATTATTATTACCATTAATTCTCATTTGATTAGTTATTTTTATTAGTTATCATTATTATTTTAATTAGTTATCTTTTAGTGTCGAAAAATTTATCACGCACTCCAACGGCTTATTTTATTAGTTTGTACGTTAATTTTAATGTAATAATAAATCTAAATTACAAGTTATTTATCTTCTAAAAAATTCTTTGCGCTTTACTCACACCCGTCCCTATACCAAATAAATTATAATTAATAAAAGTAAGCGGAAATATATGTATATTCGCATTATTATATTTATTCTCCTATACTATCATCAAGCGATAAAGCATTATCCCCAAAAACAAGCCAACCATCGATCCGGCCGCGGATCGTAACTTACGAGAATAAATATAATTATAGTCATACTTATAATACGACTCTAAATATATTTCCGCTTACTTTTATGAATTAAAATTTATTTGGCATAGGGACGGGTGTGAGTAAAGGGCAAACAATTTTTTAGAAGATAAAGAAGTTGTAATTTAGATTTATCATTACATCTAAATTAACGTACAAACTAATTAAATAAGCGGTCGGAGTGCGCGATAAATTTTTCGACACTAAAAGATAACTAATAAAAATAACTAATCAAACAAGAATTAATAGTATTAATAATTTTTAAAAAAGCATTGAGCGCGGGAACGAATCTGCGCCCCAGCGGACCGAAGCCAGGAACGCTACCAACGGGACCATCCCATCGCTTGTAGAATATGCACTTTCTGGTACTAACGATTCGCGGCCGGATGGTTGATTGGCTTGTTTTTGGGGATAATGCTTTATCGCTTGATGAAAGTATGAGAATTAATATAATAATACGAATATAAATATATTTCCGCTTACTTTTATTAATTATAATTTATTTGGCATAAGGACGGGTGTGAGTAAAGCGTAAACAATTTTTTAGAAGATAAATAAGTTGTAATTTGGAGTCATAATTATATTTAAATTAACGTATAAACTAAAAAAATAAGCGATCAGGGTGCGCGATACTTTGTTTTGTATACATTGATAACGCAGAGAATCAAGAGCTAAATAAGCATTGAAATCATCTAAAAGCCTCGCGCGTTCCGTCGGGTGACGTCACGCGCGAGTCGTGCTCAGATTGCTTTTTCCCTCGAAACCTCCGTTTCGGCTTGGCCGCACATGAACGAGCGGGCGTCCATGCGTTGGTGTAGGTCCCGAAGGCGCGGTCGGGAAACTTCGGCGCGCTCGGCTCTTTCCGAAGATGTCCGAGCGTCGCTCGCTCACGGACACGCGCTACTATGATTGTGTGATGGGCGCGTAAGAGCTAGAGAGGGGGTAACTTGTGCGCGCGATCTCGCTCAGTGCAGCCAGATCGCGCGCAAAAGTTACCCCCTCTCTAGTCTCTTGCGCGCCCATCACACAATCATAGTAGCGCGTGTCCGTGAGCGAGCGACGCTCGGACGTCTTCGGGAAGAGCCGAGCGCCACCGAAATTTCCCGACCGCGCCTTCGGCAGCTACACCAACACATGGACGCTGAGAGCACGTTCGTGTGCGGCCAAGCCGAACCGAAGGATTCGAGGGAAAAAGCAATCTGAGCACGACTCGCGCGTGACGTCACCCGACGGCACGAGCGAGGCTTTTAGATGATTTCAATGCTTATTTAGCCTTTGATTCTCTGCGTTATTAATGTATAAAAAAAATGTATCGCACACTCTCAAGGCTTATTTTTTTCAGTTTATACGTTAATTTAAATATAATAATAAATCTAAATTACAACTTATGTATCTTCTAAAATATTGTTTACGCTGTACTCACACCCGTCCTTATGCCAAATAAATTATAATTCATAAAAGTAAGCGGAAATATATTTATATTCGTATTATTATATTAATTCTCATAGCTCTCATATGAAAACTCTCATATGAAACTCTCATATGAAAAAATCCAAAAAACTTCCAATCCTTAGATTTCAACTAATCAAGAACATACATCTTCACATTTTCAAACATGACGAATTTTTAAGAACAATATCATCACAAACACATCTGAACCAAAACAATATACATCACCTAAATTATCAAAACATGAATCAAACAACACAAAATCACAACATCTTATACTCAACCCTTACTAATAGACAACAGGACACAAATAATAATCTTTCCACTGATCCTCTGAATAATATAAATTCGACAATCGACTTCCGGTTGGACTCTCGCCACGGGTGGTAAGGCTCCGCGTAGTGTGCTACAATTTGGCGTAATCTAAGTAGTAATAATCTCATGCGCCGCGAAAAAAGTGCAGTAGGAAGGTAGAGTACTAAGTGAGGAATCTGTGGACGTGTGGGGAAGGCGTAGGAGGACGAAGTAAACCCATTAGGGCGAAAAAAGGATCGTCGCGTGCTGGGCAGGTTAAGCCAGTGACAGGGGAAAAGTGTCATGGCGGAGGAACGACGGAACGGGACGGGCCACGGCTTCGAGGACCGCGAGGACCAGGAACGGATGTGTGGCGATGAAGGCGCGTCCACATGGCCAGGGGCACGAGCTGGCGAGGATGGAGCTGAAGGCGGACGGCTTGAAACGGCCGATGGAAGCGCCGCCACGGCAGATTTGGAAATCGCGGCGGTCGAGACAGAACGCGACGATGACAGGCAGAGCAACAAGAGGGGCAGGGGGAGGCCGAAGAAACTGGCGGGAGGAGGGACGACAAAAAGGCCAAACAGCATTGACAGATACTTCGTGCAAGAGCAGGCACAGGAAAAAACCGCTTTTGGAAAGAACACGAAGATGAGGAGAACGCCATGCAAGGAAGGGGGAATAAAGAGGCAGGAGAACACTGTCGTAACAGGTCTTGAGAAGAGACTGGAGGACAAACAACGAGACGAGGAGGGATATGACGAGCGAAATGACGTCGCCACAGTAGAATGTCATAAGGAAATTAATACGGCCAATGGTTGTGACAATGTGAGTAAGGAAGAAGGTAAGAATTGGGAGGCAAAACTGGAAAAAACTGTGGGAATTCTGGAACAAGTGCTAAAGAGCGGTCTGGACAAAATAAAAGAAGAGTTGAAAGCTGAAAAGGAAAAGTCACCGCTGCCCTGTCGTTGCGAGGATATGGACAGAATTATAAAGGAGTTGTTGGGAGAAGCAAATTCATGGAAGTACAAGCTCGACAGGGATACTATCGTGTGGAGAGAGGAGAGGGAAGCCTTGGTGAAAGAGACAAATTTCTGGAAGAGAAAAGCGCATGAGAAAATGGATTTGTGCGAGCGCGAAGCCGCTGCATGGGAGGAGGAACCGATGGGACCGGAAGTCGCAACATTTACCCTGGAAAGCGACAAAAACAACAACGAAGCGTGGGTAGAGGAGGAAAGACCTGCTACAGCTGACCACGATTGGACGGAGGTGGCAAGAGGAAAGAGGGGGAGGACAGCGCGACCTAGCAGGCCATCGGAAATGGAAAAGGACAAGAGATGCTGGAATCTGCCTGGCGGAAGCAGAGGGAACGCAGATCGAGGAAGGAAGACGGATAATAGGGGGTTCGAAAATTCGGGCCACGGCCGCGCAGCGGCGTGGCGTGACGACAGGACGTTGGCTGACGACCATCGAGTGCAGCGGCATACACATCGGCCGCGACCAATGGAAAGAGGGGAATGGGAGCAGGAGCGTCTGGAAAGAAGGGCCAGGAAGAAAAACGTTAAGATAGGTGGAATGAAGGCAAAAGGAAGCGAGGGTGAAATCATCAGGGAAGTGGGCGATTTCTTGTGGGAAAAACTGAGGGCAAAACCGGTAATAAGACGGGTGATTAAAACGTTGGGCGGGCCAGTGTTAGTCTTGGAATCGATGGACGAGAAAGTCCAGCTAATGAAACGTAAGCGCGAGCTCAGGGGTACGAGAATTTTTTTAGAGGACGACCTAACGATAAGAGAGAAGGAGGTGAAAAACTGGCTGAGGGGGGAGGTGAGCAGAAAGAGAAGGGAGGGGAGGGAAGCCAGAGAAGGGTACAGTAAGATGTGCGTGGATGGTGAATGGTGGTATTGGGTAGACCCGGAAGGGCGTCTGGTGGATGAAAACAATTTTTTTCGAGGTAGGGGAGTCTGGTGATACTCGTGGCACATACAAGCTGCTAACGTGGAATGTCTGCGGAATGGGGAATATAGCGGAGGCAAGAAATCTTTTGGAAAGGCATGACGTAATTATGCTACAAGAAACGTGGTTAGAGAAAATGCCGAGTGGAAAATGACTGAACAAAACCGCGAGGGGGTATGTGTGGTGGTTCAAAAAGGCGGAGAGGGGAAAAAGAAAAGGTCGAGCTAGTGGTGGACACCTGATAGGCATAAAGAAAGAAATAAGTACGTCTTGTAAAGTAGTCGAATGGGAGTATGGGGGAATAGTGCAAATATGGCGAGAAAAGGAAAAGAAATGGTCGTGGATTATTGAGGTATATAATAATGTAGGGGTAAAAAATCTCGAGGGACCGCTAAGGACGAAGGTTGAGGAGGGGATCGAGAAGGGAGCTGGAATCATCATCGCGGGAGACCTGAATGCCAGAATAGGACGGGAGGGGGGAATCACGGTATGCGAGAAATCAGGGGGGCCATCGTGGGAGAGGAATTCAAGAGACGAGATACTGAATGCGGAGGGGAGAAGCTTGCTGAGGCTGTGCGAAGGCTTAGGCCTGACGATCCTGAATGGGAGAAAGAAAGGTGATGAGATGGGGGAGGTCACCTTTGTTGGGAATGGGGGGGTAGGGACGGGATCGGTCCTTGACCTAGTCATCTGGGTGGAAGATGAGGAAGAGGACCTGGTAAGAGAGCTGAAAGTGATACCAAGAGCTGAGTCGGACCATTTTCCGGTTGGGTTCACGATTATGGGGTCAAATGTGATAAAGAAAAGAGATAAAGGGGGCGCGCAAAAAGGAAAGGGGGAGAAAACGGAAGACAGGTTAACCTGGATTGATGAAGCATCTGAGGAGTATGTAGAGGAAGTCGACAAAGTAAGAGTGGGGGGCATTAGGGATGACTCGACCAATCAGAGGTGGGAGAAATTGAGGCAGGCGATCTGGAAGGGAGCGGAGGCCACAGGAATGGTAAAAAAGAGGAATAAACGGGGTGGGGACAGGAGCTGGCTAGGGCAAGAAGGGGTGCAACAAAAAAGGAACGTTCAACGAGCACTCAAAAAATTTCTTAAAACAAGAAATCCGGAAACGAAGAGGAAGCTTAACGAAGAAAGGAAAAAGTGGGGGGATCTAAAGGGGAGGAAAAAGAAAGAATGGTTGGAAGAAAGATGGGGGGAGATTCAGGACAGTAAAACAATGACTGAATGGTGGAGGGCAATAAAGAAGTTCAGAGGGAGGAAAAGTGCCGCAGGAGAAAATATTAACAAGGAAGATTGGGAGGCACACTTCACAAAACTTATGGGGGCAGGGGATCCAACACAGGCCAGGACTGGTCCCTGGGAATTCGAGTTCGTAGAAGAGGAAGGTGGAGAGGCTGGGCCTTGGAACAGGGAATTCAGTAGGGAGGAACTATGGAAAGTGCTGAGGAAATTGAAGAGAAGGAAAGCGGCAGGGGAAGATGGGATCACAGGGGAATTCATAAGGGGTCTATCAACAGAGGCAAAGGAAGAGTTAAAGGACATATTAAACGGAATCTGGAGAGAAGGAAAGTTACCAGGGGGGTGGGAAGT
Organism: Ophion obscuratus; assembly: GCA_964007375.1. Taxonomy (NCBI): domain Eukaryota; kingdom Metazoa; phylum Arthropoda; class Insecta; order Hymenoptera; family Ichneumonidae; genus Ophion; species Ophion obscuratus. The sequence goes on from OZ023314.1 coordinate 54,155,596, forward strand.
AGCGAGAATTTTTCCGATACATAAGGCGGGGGACGAGGAGGATGTAACCAATTATAGGGGCATATCATTACTAAATGTTGGCTACAAAATCCTGACAAGCCTAATGATTAGGAGAATCAATAGATGGGTAGAGGATAATAAGATCGTAAGGGAGAGTCAGGCGGGCTTTAGGGAAAAAAGGGGTACGCGGGATCACGTCTTTGTACTGAACGCGCTAGTAAATAATAGCCTTAGGAGAAAGGGTGGGAAACTGTATGTTGCGTTCGTCGATTTTAAAGCAGCATTTGATAAAATTGATAGGAACATCATGTTTGGGAAACTCTGGGAGAAAGGTATTACCGGAAGGATGCTTAAGTTGATACGAGGAATCTACGAACGTACTACAAACGAAATCATCACAAGTAATGGAAGAACGGGTAAATTCGAAACAAAAAAGGGGGTGAGACAGGGATGTCCCCTCAGCCCGACCCTCTTCGGATTGGTCCTAGACGATATTGATGAGGAATGGGAAAAGAATGGTATAGGAGGAACGGTGATGGGTGGGAAAAAATTCTACGCCCTCAAATATGCGGATGATATTGCTCTAGTAGCAGACAATGCCGAAGCGTTAAGGGATATGTTGAGGCGGCTGGAAAAATTTGAGGCGAGGATGAAAATGGAGATAAACACGGAGAAAACTAAGGTTATTATTTTTAAAAGAGGGGGAAGACCGAAGAAGGGAGAAAAATGGGAATTTAGGGGGAAAACACTGGAGGTCGTGAGGGAATTTAAATACTTGGGGTTCTGGTTCTCGGCGAATAATGCAATGAAACGGCATCTGCAAATAGTGACAGCGAAGGCTAGGAAGGCAGCAAATACGGTCTGGGGGTTGATGAAGCGAGCGAGAGTGGACGATCTGAAGTACAGGTTACAGCTGATGGACTCTTTGGTAAAGGCAGGGGCGCTATATGGAGTGGAAGTGTGGGGATGGAGGAGAAGGGAGGAGGTGGAGAAAATGCAAGGGAGATTTGTAAAAATGGCATTAGGCTTAGCGAGGAATACACCGAGCTATCTCTGGAAAATGGAAGGGGACAAGAGAAGTATCGAGATTGAAGCAAGGAGGAGGGCAAGTAGCTACCTGCTAAAAATTGTGGAAATGGAAGAAGACAGATGGCCGAAAATTTGCCTAAGGGAAGAGCTCAGGAACATCCTGAATGGAAACGCGTCAAAATGGGGAAATGAGCTCAGAACAGCGATGGAGGAAGTTGGAGATGGGAGGGTCCTGGAGTTAATAAGAAATAATGGGAATAAAAGAGCGATTAAGGATATGTTAATGGAAGGAATAAACATAAAAAGGGACCAGGACATACAAAAGGATTGGGGGGGCATTGATAGATCCACATTCTGCAGCTATTTCAAGGGGATCAAAGAGAAACTGGGGAGAGAGGATTTTTGGGAGGACAAAGATATTAGGGGGGTCATTAAAGAGGAATGGGAAAGACTGCGATGCGGAAACCTGGAGAGGGTAGGAAAGAAAGGTTATAATAACTGGAAGTGCAGAGTATGTGGAAAGGAAGAGGAGACTCTGGAACACATCTGGAGGTGTGGAGAGGCGAGGAGACAAATTAACGATAAGTGGGTAGCAGGGGTAGACAAATGGAGAGGGGACAAAGTGGGGGAATGTCTAAGACGATGGTGGATAGAAACGTTAAAGGGAAAAATAGTTAAGGAACTGGCGGAATATACTCTGGCATTCAGGGACCTCGACGGAGCGGGCTGAGGACTACGCGAAATTAGTTTATTAAAAGACTCTAAACTAGTAGCTGTAAGCACGCCAAAAAACGACCGAGTATCCCTAAGGAAACGCAATAGGAGTTAGCTTATGATTATTATTAATGTTATGTATTATGATTATTTATGTAAGGCAAAATGTATACAAAAATGGAAAACTTGTAACGCAAAATGCAAGTCTGTAAGTTGGGCCATGTCACAGCAAATACAAGACATATGGAATAAAACTATACTATACTATATAAATTCGACAATCACATTAAATAAAACGAAAGAATGGCTTATAAATCTCTCCAACATTGGTATTCTGCTACACATTTCCACATTCTTGTCTCTAGGTGAAAAATTTTGTTTTTCTTACCTCAAACTCTCAAACATAAAAACTCATATCCACAAATCAATCTCCGAACTTGAGTCCAAATCTGATTTTTTATTCGACAAACCTAGACAAATCGAAATTAGAACCAGATTCACTAAAATCTTAAACAAAATAAGTATTCCAACATCATTTTCTAACACTAATCAAATAATAAAACACACGTCCTCATTCTTAAAAAACAACCCTCAACTTTTAGTTACACGAGCTGACAAAGGAAATTCAACAGTCATTCTTAACAAATCAGATTACATTGCAAAAACTTATAATTTACTCGCAGATTCCTCAACTTACAAATTAACAAATAGAAATCCCATCAACACTCTACAAAAAGGCATTGACCATATTCTCTCCAGATGGAAAACCCTAAAAATCATTAATGAAACAAAATACGAATACTTAAAAGCTGAAAATTGCAACCTATTTCGTCTCTATTGGCTGCCAAAAATTCATACAAATAATTATCCACTTCGTCCAATGGTATCATCAATAAATAGTCCAACGCATAAACTAACTGAATTTATACAATCTAAACTTTCTAAATTAATCAATACGACTAATTGACACGTCAAAGATAGTTTCCACCTAATACATTGACTTTCTAACATCTCAATTCCACTCAATTACAAATTCGTCTCGTTTGATGTTGTTTCTCTCTATACCAACATCCCATTACGACTTGTTATTCAAAGCCTTCAAAAAAGATCAAATGTATTTTCAAAAACATTTCCTTTAAACGAAATAATTAAAGCCATAGAATACATCATGTTCTCAACTTTCTTTACATTTCAAAATAAAATTTACCAACAAATCTCAGGGTTACCAATGGGTTCACCTCTGACTCCAATACTATCTAACATCGTCATGATTGATCTTGAATCAAATTGTCTGGAAAAATTAAAATTTTCGTTACCACTATATAAAAGATATGTTGATGATATTATTATTGCTCTACCAACAGACAAAATAGAATCCACCAAAAAGATTTTTAACTGATATAACTCAAAATTACAATTTATATCAGAAAATGAAGTAGATAAAAAATCCTGTTTCTTGATATACTTTTAATCCATAAACAAAATTCAATTATTACAAATTGGTATAGGAAACCAACCTGGTCAGGCAGATTTATAAATTTCTTTTCACACCACCCACTTTCCCAACAAAAAGCCATAATTTACATGCTAGTTGACAGAGCAATGAAATTATCTCATCCTCCATTTCACAAAGAAAACCTCAAACTTATTAGTAACAAGATGACACAAAATTGCTATCCGATCTCTTTCACAGAAAAAATAATAAAACATCGGCTTTCCACAATCAACAATCAAAAAAAGAATAACAACAATTTTGATTCTTCCAGACTAATAAATGTTCCTTACACAAAAAAAAACATCCATCATCAACTAATTCGTCTTTTCCAACAATACAACATAACATTAGTCACAAACAATAAACACAACATTTAATCGATTACTGGCTCCACCAACGACAAAATAAATAACAACCAAAAATCCAACATAGTTTACACAATCGATTGTAAGGATTGCAATGCCACATACATCGGCCAAACCAAAAGACACCTTGAAACCAGAATAAAAGAACATAAAAATAGCCTAAAATATACTACCACAATACACACAGCCTTAGCACAACATGCAATAGAACGAAAACATGCCTTTCAATTCGACAATGTAAATATTTTGAACAATGAAAATTGGCTCAAAAAAGACTAATCCTAGAAATGATCCAAAGTAAGGCACACTCCAACGTCATAAATTTTAGAACTGCATACAAAAACTAAGCTCGATCTATAACTCTATTATATAACTATTAAAATATTTTACAATACTTGACTTGACATAACAATTTTAAAATTATTGACACTATAACTTAATTTTAAATACTCTTAATATGACGCACCAATTTTATTTCTCTTGACACGTCACTGCCTAAAGGATCTTTCTCCCCCGATTCGCAAAATAAAGACTCTAATAAGCTTCACGAAATTAAGACACCACTCAGTTTCTCTCGAACTTTCCGTGATCACACAACTCAATATGTAACTGAGTAATGTAAATTTCGAGTTTTTGTTTATTTTGGAAGAAAATTTTTTAAATCTTAAACTCAATAGGTAATCATCACAGTTATTTGATACTTTATTACAATTTCTTTTAAATCAATCACGTACATTAAATTTTCACAAATTTCAAATTTCAAATCACAAATCACGTGCATTAAAGATAGTCCCGTTGGTAGCGTTCCTAGCTTAGGGGCGCGGGATCGTTCCCCGCGCTCAGTGCTTTTCTGTTTTTTTTTTAATTATTATTTTCTTTTTGTATAGGGCGAATTGTTTATACGTGAAACACGCTCATTGAAAGAACATTATTCTGAAAATAGAAAAACTGTTCATGATGTTTTACGATTAAATTTTTTTTGTTCTGACAATGCTGAGTGTTCACGAATAAACAATTCACCCCATTACAATGCAAATTACCTGTAAATGTAAAAACATACAAGAATGCCACTTTCTGGCACTTACGATTCGCGGCTGTATAGATGATCGACTTGTTTTTGGGAATAATGCTTTATCGGTTGATGAAAGTTTGAGAATGAATATAATAATACGAATATAGATATATTTCCGCTTACTTTTATGAATTACAATTTATTTGGCATAAGGACGGGTGTTAGTAAAGCGTAAACAATTTTTTAGAAGATAAATAAGTTGTAATTTAGTTCTATTATTACATTTAAATTAACGTACAATCTAATAAAATAAGCGATCGGAGTGCGCGATAAATTTTTCGACACTATAAGATAACTAATTAAAATAATAATGATAACTAATCAAATAAGAATTAATAGTAATAATAAATTTAAAAAAAAGTACTGAGCGCGGGGAACGATCCCGCGCCCCTGCGGACCAAAGTCAGGAACGCTACCAAAGGGACCATCTCATCGCTTGTAGAATATGCGCACTTTCTGGTACAGACGATTCGCGGCCGGATGGATGAATGGCTTGTTTTTGGGGATAATGCTTTATCACTTGATGAAAATATATGAGAATGAATATAATAATACGAATATAAATATATTTCTGCTTAATTTGATGAATTACCATTTATTTGGCATAGGGACGGGTGTGAGTAAAGCGCAAACAATTTTTTAGAAGATAAATAAGTTAAAATTTAGATTTATCATTATATTTAAATTATCGTACAAACTAATAAAATAAGCGGTCGGAGTGCTCGATAAATGTTTCGACGCTAAAGGTAACTAACTAACATAATAATGATAACTAACAAAAATAATCAAATAAGAATTAATAGTAATAATAATTTAAAAAAAAGCACTGAGCGCGGGGAATGTCCCGCGCCCCTGCGGACCGAAGCCAGGAACGCTACCAACGAGACCATCTCATCGCTTGTAGAATATGTGTACTTTCTGGTACTGACGATTCGCGGCCGGATGGATGATTGGCTTGTTTTGGGGGATAATGCTTTATCGCTTGATGAAAGTATGAGAATTAATAAGTGAAAGATGTGTGCGGCCGTGTTGATGACAAGTTGCTAGTTGAAGATTCGGCTTCAGTCCGGCCAATAGAGGTTTTCCAAGGTCAGCGATGGAAATAAATTATGCTTTCTTACGTTTCGACTCTTTGTTTCGGGTCCTCTACAAAAATTATATTTTTCTCTATAAATTTTGATACACAAATTTTACAAATAAAGTTTGAAGTTATTAAATACACGAATGTTTTATGTTATGATTGTGTTATAAAATTGTTGTGTCGTTTTGTATAACTGATATGTTAATTCTGTTTTGTTTATAACTATATTGATTTGATATGCATAAGTTCTTGTATTGCGTTAATTCTTCATATTCATCGGTGTTTGAAATGAGTGATGTGTGAGTGTGTGGTTTATTATACTATGGAGTTATAAAGAAATGAAATATGAGAAACGACTAACCTCGATGTCGTTGATGTTTCTAGCTTTTGCTTATATTTGGAAGGTTATTTCAAAAGACAGTATTTATGGAAGTAAGTACTGTTGTGCTGAAACATACTCAACAAATGGAAGAATTTATCGTTTTTTAGCGATTTTTATCATCCGTAAGGGATTAATAATTATAAGAAAATTTTGTGGTTTATTTGTGAAAATTTAATGTACGTGATTGATTTAAAAGAAATTTTAATAAAGTATCAAATGACTGTGATGATTACCTATTGAGTTTAAGATTTTTTTAATTTTCTTCCAAAATAAACAAAAACTCGAAATTTACATTACTCAGTTACATATTGAGTTGTGTGATCACGGAGAGTTCGAGAGAAACTGAGTGGTGTCTTAATTTCGTGAAGCTCATTAGAGTCTTTATTTTGCGAATCGGGGGGGAAAGATCCTTTAGGCAGTGACGTGTCAAGAGAAATAAAATTGGTGCGTCATATTAAGAGTATTTAAAATTAAGTTATAGTGTCAATAATTTAAAAATTGTTATGTCAAGTAAAGTATTGTTAAATATTTTAATAGTTATATAATAGAGTTATAGATCGAGCTTAGTTTTTTTATGTCAGTTCTAAAATTTATGAGGTTGGAGTGTGCCTTACTTTGAATCATTTCTAGGATTAGTCTTTTGTGAGCCAATTTTCATTGTTCAAAATTTTTACATTGTCGAATTGAAAGGCATGTTTTTGTTCTATTGCATGTTGTGCTGAGGCTGTGTGTATTGTGGTAGTATGTTTTAGGCTATTTTTATGTTCTTTTATTCTGGTTTTAAGGTATCTTTTAGTTTGGCCGATGTATGTGGCATTGCAATCCTTACAATCGATTTTGTAAACTATGTTGGATCTTTGCTTGTTATTTATTTTGTCTTTGGTGGAGCCAGTAATTGTAATGTTGGAAAAGACGAATTAGTTGATGATGAATGTTTTTTTGTGTAAGGAACATTTATTAGTCTGGCAGAATCAAAATTGTTGTTATTCTTTTTTTGATTGTTGATTGTGGAAAGCCGATGTTTTATTATTTTTTCTGTGAAAGAGATCGGATAGCAATTTTGTGTCATCTTGTTACTAATAAGTTTGAGGTTTTCTTTGTGAAATGAAGGATGAGATAATTTTATTGCTCTGTCAACTAGCATGTAAATTATGGCCTTTTTTGGGAAAGTGGGTGGTGTGAAAAGAAATTTATGAATCTGCCTAACCTGGTTGGTTTCCTATACCAATTTGTGATAATTGAATTTTGTTTATGGATTAAAAGTATATCAAGAAACGGGATTTTTTATCTACTTCATTTTCTGATGTAAATTGTAATTTTGAGTTATATGAGTTAAAAATCTTTTTGGTGGATTCAATTTTGTCTGTTGGTAGAGCAATAATAATATCATCAACATATCTTTTATATAGTGGTAACGAAAATTTTAATTTTTCCAGACAATTTGTTTCATGATCGATCATGACGATGTTAGATAGTATTGGAGCCAGAGGTGAGCCCATTGGTAACCCTGAGATGTGTTGGTAAATTTTATTTTGAAATGTAAAGAAAGTTGAGAACATGATGTATTCTATGGCTTTAATCATTTCGTTTAAAGGAAATGTTTTTGAAAATAGATTTGATCTTTTTTGAAAGCTTTGAATAACAAGTTGTAATGGGATGTTGGTATAGAGAGAAACAACATCAAACGAGACCAATTTGTAGTTGACTGGAATTGAGATGTTAGAAAGTGAATGTTTTAGGTGGAAACTATCTTTGACGTGTGAATTAGTCGTATTGATTAATTTAGAAAGTTTAGATTGTATAAATTCAGCTAGTTTATGCGTTGGACTATTTATTGATGATACTATTGGACCAAGTGAATAATTATTTTTATGAATTTTTGGCAGCCAATAGAGACAAAATAGGTTGCAATTTTCAGCTTTTAAGTATTCGTATTTTGTTCCATCAATAATTTTTAGGGTTTTCCATCTGGAGAGAATATTGTTAATGCCTTTTTGTAGAGTGTTGATGGGATTTCTATTTGTTAATTTGTAAGTTGAGGAATCTGCGAGTAAATTATGAGTTTTTGTGATGTAATCTGATTTGTTAAGAATGACTGTTGAATTTCCTTTGTCAGCTCGTGTAACTAAAAGTTGAGGGTTGCTTTAAGAATGAGGACGTGTGTTTTATAATTTGATTAGTGTTGGAAAATGATGTTGGAATATTTATTTTGTTTAAGATTTTAGTGAATCTGGTTCTAATTTCGATTTGTCTAGATTTGTCGAATAAAAAATCTAATTTGGACTCAAGTTCGGAGATTGATTTGTGGATATGAGTTTTTATGTTTGAGAGTTTGAGGTAAGGGAAACAAAACTTTTCACCTAGAGACAAGAATGTGGAAATGTGTAGCGAAATATCAATGTTGGAGAGATTTATAAGCCATTCTTTCGTTTTATTTAATGTGATTGTCGAATTTATATTATTCAGAGGATCAGTGGAAAGATTATTATTTGTGTCCTGTTGTCTATTTGTAAGGGTTGAGTATAAGATGTTGTGATTTTGTGTTGTTTGATTTATGTTTTGATAATTTAGGTGATGTATATTGTTTTGGTTCAGATGTGTTTGTGATGATATTGTTCTTAAAAATTCGTCATGAGTGAAAATGTGAAGATGTATGTTCTTGGTTAGTTGAAATCTAAGGTTTTGAAGTTTTTTGGATTTTTTTCATATGATAGCTATGAGAATTAATATAATAATACGAATATAAATATATTTCCGCTTACTTTTATGAATTATAATTTATTTGGCATAAGGACGGGTGTGAGTAAAGCGTCAACAATATTTTAGAAGATACATAAGTTGTAATTTAGATTTATTATTATATTTAAATTAACGTATAAACTGAAAGAAATAAGTCTTGAGAGTGTGCGATGCATTTTTTTTATACATTAATAACGCAGAGAATCAAGGGCTAAATAAGCATTGAAATCATCTAAAAGCCTCGCTCGTGCCGTCGGGTGACGTCACGCGCGAGTCGTGCTCAGATTGCTTTTTCCCTCGAATCTTTCGGTTCGGCTTGGCCGCACATGAACGTGCTCAGCGTCCATGTATTGGTTTAGCTGCCGAAGGCGCGGTTGGGAAATTTCGGTGGCGCTCGGCTCTTCCCGAAGACGTCCGAGCGTCGCTCGCTCATGGACACGCGCTACTATGATTGTGTGATGGGCGCGTAAGAGACTAGAGAGGGGGTAACTTTTGCGCGCGATCTGGCTGCACTGATCTCGCTGCACTGCTTGCTGGGATGCGTATTCGATCCTCTTCCATCCCTCTTACACGACATCGATACTCAGCTTCCTGCTCGAGGTTTTAGAGATAGTGGCGCCATCCCGGTTTGGCCACATTTTTGTAGCCACTTTGAAATGCACAGATCGGCCTCCTCCCACTCTAGCCTCCATGCCTAGGACTGTGTGGGCAGAGATTAGTAGGGAGATGTACAACGCTCCCCTTTTCGGCGTGCCTCGTAAATGGCGCTATATCGCGGCGGCGAGTTCGGGAGTATGATTTCGTGATCATCGCCTCTGTCGAGGTTGCAGATTCCCTTGTAGCCGCGCGAGTCCGTGATCACCGCTCAAGTCGGTATCGCAGTCAGCGTGAACACGAATGGGTAGCTCGGTGTGGGAAAAGTCTCTGCCCCTCGCAAATCGCGCTTGCTCGACCGGCGAACGGAGCGAGGTTTTCCTTTCGATCGAGCTCGACATATATGTGTGGCCGTACTGCGGATTGGAATATTTTTTTTGTCGTTTAATAGGGAACTATGATCTGTTACATAAGTAACAATAAATAGTTGTGATGCTTAGAGGTGTAATGTGGACATGGGATTGGAATATGCATTAAATGAATTTCAAAGTGAAAAACATGTATCGAGACCATTGTTTTCTCTCGGTTGCCCGCAGGGGCGGATTTCCCTATAGGCCGACTAGGCCCGGGCCTAGGGCGGCAAAATTTAGAGGGCGGCAAAACTTGGTGGGATTTTTTTTTTTTCAGTAATCGCGCCTTTCGCCTCCCGCTCCTTCGCGTAGGCGATATTCGGAAAAAAATTATAATAAAAAAAGCGGCCCTGATGAGTAGGTGCACAATCACAAAAAAAGAGTACGAATAAATGACATTCTGGAAATAAGTATTAGTTTTCGTACATGGTGGAGAAGTGGAAGAGTCGTTCCCAGGATCCGTCATATTCCCATCACACGCCGCCCGCAGGCCTTCTAAAAAACGCCTTCAATTTGTTAATTTCTTAAATCATATCAACTTGTTTCTCAACCGTTTTTCAGCTTGCTTTCTGTGCACGACGAGAAGCATATCAGCAATTTCATAATAAATTCTCGTTTCTCACAAATCTGACGGTCCTAAGCCCAGCTGAAGTAGAAGAGAAAGCAACAGCGTTAAAAAAGATTTACTCTTCTGATCTCGAAGAGGGTTTTGTTGAAGAGTGCCAACATTTTCGCTGCCAGTGTTTTTCGAGCCGAAGCCAAACCGACACGCCGATGACATTATTGAAATGGCTTCATGATCAGGATCTACACAGCATTTATCCTAACGTTGATATAGCTCTACGTATGTGTGTTTGTATCCCGATTACGAACTGTTCCGGTGAACGCAGCTTCTCGTGTTTGCGGCGGGTGAAAAATTATTTGCGCTCGAAAATGAACGAGGACAGGTTGAACGCTCTGGCTATCCTCTGCATCGAATCACAGTTGCTACGGTCTTTGGATTGTGATGATTTGATAAACAAATTCGCTGCCCAGAAAGCTAGACAAAAGACAATTTGTGAATAACGATTCATTGTATAGTATCTGCGAAACACTGATTGAGATAATTTTATCATTTACTGACCTTCGTTGTTTTTATTTTTATTTTATTCCTATACTTCAATTGATTTTTCGTGCTTTACGGCGAGTAGGGGGGGGCGGCAATCTTTCTAGGGCGACCTAGGCGCCCTAGGGCGACCTAGGACGACCTAGGCGACCTAGACTTTCTAGCCTAGGGCGACCAACGGATCAAATCCGCCCCTGGTTGCCCGTTTATGCCGAAAATGCGGGTAAAAAAATTAACGACGAACCGCGTTGAAAAATAAAACGCCGAAACGACCGTGGAAGGTTCAAAAAAAAATCTTGAGCCTTTGCCGCGATCGTTTCGGCATTTTTTTTTCAACAGTAAACATTAGGGATAAGGGTGTATCATAAATGTTTCTCTATCTGTAATAAGCGTCGTGGCTGAGTTGGTAGCGTGACGGATTACGATGCTTACGGTCCGAGTTCGATCCCGCGGCAAATCAACTTTTTTGACGTGACAACGTCTTATAATTCGATGGAGCCGGCTGCACGCACGAAAAAACATGACTCATGCGGCGTTACCTCGGTCTGAGGCGTTCCATTGAAGGCTTGAAGTGCAAGCGAGAGCGCGGAACGAGCGACAAAGAGGGACAATCGGCCTCCGCGTTCGGCAGCGTTCGACATCTGTCTCTCTCCTACTTGAGTAATGGCCTGTGCACACTGCGAGCGACGAGCGACGAGCGATGAGCGATATCCAATGGCAACGTCACTCTCATAGAGCATTTCCGTCATACTCGAGCTCTCATTGGATATCGCTCATCGCTTGTCGCCCATCTCGCGCAGTGTGCAGAGGCCATGAGCGATGCGTCCGCGTGGACAGCTGCTATACATTAATACATTTACATGTTTTCGTCAAGTATGAAGTGCAGTGAAAAGTGAAGTGGTGTCAATTGTTTATAGCAACGATAATTGCGGCGATAAAGGTAATGATTCTTTCGATATTAAATATATGTTCAGTGATATATTGTCGAATATTCGTGCTTTCATCATTAAAATAAATAGCATCGGTCCGCTAGTGCAGCGATTGTAGGTTATGCTATAATTGACAAAACTATAACAATAAGTTAACAGAACTATTTCACGATGAGTAAAAAATCAATTGCTTTACTATTCGATCGAAATAATTATCGAGCGTAGCTATGATTTCAAAAAATTAAAACATAAATGTTAAATCTTCCACATATCATAACAACGTGTCTGAAATGACAGGTTGGACCAGCCAGCCGTCAAAGGGAACAATTTTCTCCTATATCAAACACATTAAGGCGGGCTTTTTAAAAGCTAGAGTTACAAAAATTTTAATGATGTTTCCAAATTTTTAATTTTAAATTTAAGATTTATGAACAATAATTTAATCACAGTTTATTCTTATAATAAATTATTCAAAATTATTACTTTTTTACAACAAATTACAATTAAATTTGCAAAAATAATTAAGTAACTAATTGAACAACAACTTCTATTCAGTTTACTTGCTGAAAGAAATAATGTCAATACAAAATTTATTATTATAAAATAATAAAATCAAAAATTAAATTTTAACAGTCGAGTAGAAATTTAAACAATACATTTTATTCAAGTATTTTGTAAATTAAAAATGATTTTCTGAAGGAAGAATTTTATGAAAAAATAAAAGTTGTAAAACAATTGCTCAAAGCACATTCATACTTGTAAAAACTATGTACATTGTAAAAAATAAAAATAAAAATTGACATAATTGTATTTATGCGTACAAATAAATGTAACTTGATCAATTCAATTGTGATTTCCATTTACCTCTTTCTCTATATCCATACAAAATATCTATCAAACAAATAAAATTAAAATTTTCTTTTGAAAAATGAAACCATTCCATCAGTATTTTCTTATGACGTTGTTACGTTCAACTATCGTCAGTAAACCGACTTTTTGACGTGACAACGTCTTATAATTCGATGGAGCCGGCTGCACGCACGAAAAAACATGACTCATGCGGCGTTACCTCGCTCTGAGGCGTTCCATTTAAGGGGTAAGGCCACTGTAAATTTTTTGAAAAATCGATTTTTTTTATTGGCTTAAAAAATAGTTTAAACTTCGCAAAACTTTAAACGCGTTTTAAACTAGTTTAAGATTCGCGTTTTAAACTAGTTTAAGATTCGCACTTAAACTAGTTTAAGATTCGCAAAACTTTAAACGCGTTTTTCTCGAAACATGGTTTTTCAAAATGGCACGCAGCATAACTCGAACAATTTTCATTTTTTTTACTTGAAATTTTAACCAGATGTGAACATTTACATTATCTTGAGAATGTCGATCGGAATTTTCAAGAACTTTATTTATTGATTTTTTATTAACAAAAAACTTGCCGTTTTTTTCGTCAAAAATCAATTTTTTTTTCAAACGCACGCCAAATCCACAAAAATTGATACTTTTTAAAATCCGATCGACATTCTCTAGCTATAGCCCTCTAGATTAATGGTTTTTTTTTTGTTCTAGATTCAAAAGTGCACCAGTGGTGCTGCGTGCCGCGGAGCCCTGGAAGCAAAACATGTCCCGGGAAGATAGCTGTGGAACCGCCATTTTGTTTTTTTTTTTACTGTAAAAAAATTTTATAATAAAGTTTAATGTATGCCCGATAACACCATTAAAAGTTTTTTTTCAAATACCTTCAATTTCGGGAGCAAAAAATTAGTGAAAAAACCTTTTTTTTTGGGCCGTTACAGTGGCCTTACCCCTTAAGGCTTGAAGTGCAAGCGAGAGCGCGGAACGAGCGACAAAGAGGCACAATCGGCCTCCGCGTTCGGCAGCGTTCGACATCTGTCTCTCTCCTACTTGAGTGATGGCCTCTGCACACTGCGAGCGACGAGCGATGAGCGATATCCAATGGCAACGTCACTCTCATAGAGCATTTCCATCATACTCGAGCTCTTATTGGATATCGCTCATCGCTTGTCGCCCATCGCGCGCAGTGTGCAGAGGCCATGAGCGATGCGTCCGCGTGGACAGCTGCTATACAATAATACATGTACATGTTTTCGTCAAGTATGAAGTGCAGTGAAAAGTGAAGTGGTGTCAATTGTTTATAGCAACGATAATTGCGGCGATAAAGGTAATGATTCTTTCGATATTAAATATATGTTCAGTGATATATTGTCGAATATTCGTGCTTTCATCATTAAAATAAATAGCATCGGTCCGCTAGTGCAGCGATTGTAGGTTATGCTATAATTGACAAAACTATAACAATAAGTTAACAGAACTATTTCACGATGAGTAAAAATCAATTGCTTTACTATTCGATCGAAATAATTATCGAGCGTAGCTATGATTTCAAAAAATTAAAACATAAATGTTAAATCTTCCACATATCATAACAACGTGTCTGAAATGACAGGTTGGACCAGCCAGCCGTCAAAGGGAACAATTTTCTCCTATATCAAACACATTGAGGCGGGCTTTTTAAAAGCTAGAGTTACAAAAATTTTAATGATGTTTCCAAAATTTAAATTTTAAATTTAAGATTTATAAACAATAATTTAATCACAGTTTATTCTTATAATAAATTATTCAAAATTATTACTTTTTTACAACAAATTACAATTAAATTTGCAAAAATAATTAAGTAACTAATTGAACAACAACTTTTATTCAGTTTACTTGCTGAAAGAAATAATGTCAATACAAAATTTATTATTATAAAATAATAAAATCAAAAATTAAATTTTAACAGTCGAGTAGAAATTTAAACAATAAATTTTATTCAAGTATTTTGTAAATTTAAAATGATTTTCTGAACGAAGAATTTTATGAAAAAATAAAAGTTGTAAAACAATTGCTCAAAGCACATTCATACTTGTAAAAACTATGTACATTGTAAAAAAAAATAAACAAAAATTGACATAATTGTATTTATGCGTACAAATAAATGTAACTTGATCAATTCAATTGTGATTTCCATTTACCTCCTTCTCTATATCCATACAAAATATCTATCAAACAAATAAAATTAAATTTTTCTTTTGAAAAATGAAACCATTCCATCAGTATTTTCTTATGACGTTGTCACGTTCAACTATCGTCAGTAAACCGACTTTACAGACAACCGATTTTTTTCTTCATTTTGTATTCAGGAAATTCCGAACTTACTCTCGCTTTAGCGATTCTCGCCTGTTCAGGCATTATTTATGATATTTAATTCGTATATGCTTAATAAAAAAACAAGAGATTGCTACCGGAGATCGAACCTGCGTCGTCTACACTCAGAGCCCGCACGCTGATATGGGGGCATCCATTAATTACGTGAGGTGATTGTGGCGATTTTTCGACCCCCCTCTCCTCCTGGTGAGATGTCGTGAGATTTAGCTCGACCCCCTCCCCCCTCCCCTAATCTCACGTGAGATTTTTCAAAATGCATACGTTCACGGAAAATAAATTGTAGTAGAAGTAACTGCGGTTGTAGGACCATTTACTCCACCATGTAAAGTAGTAGGGAGACTCTCTACGTGATAAAAATTATGTGATTACTAAAATTACTAAAACTACTAGAATTACGTGATATTTGCCGAAGCCGCCCTCTCCCCCACGTGAGATTGAGTTAGATTTCGCTCGAACCCCTCCCCCCCCCCCCCCCCCTAAACGCCGCACGTAATTAATGGACGCCCCCTAATCGGAAAAAATTAGAAGAAGGCTAGTTTTTGGACAGGTGATTTTGTAGGTGCTGCGGGTGCTAAATCCAAGTTTGCCTAAAAATTGGGTTGTAGGGTTTTCTTAGGGGATGAAAGGGGATGGGAGTAGATTAATGCCAAACTACACCCCCTACGAGGTCGGCACCGTGAGACAAAATGTGCAGAAAAATCCAGGCTTCAATTTTGTCCACAGAGCCGAAGTCGTGAAAGTCCAATTTGGGGGTGAAAAAGTGGGGTGAAATTTTGAAAAATCAGTTTTAATTGAAAAACTCTTAAGAAAAAAATCGTACACTTTTCGTTCAAATGGGAACGCTGTAGCCCTTGAAAAGACGCGCCGATCAAATATTTGATCATCACTCTCCGATAATATCTTCACTCCCAACAAAAATGGTTGAAATACCCCAAAAAAATTGTTTATTCAATAACTCAAAAACAATCGATTTTTCGGGTATGGTTCAAATGTACGAAATGTAGAGAATAATTTTCTCTATATTTTTGTTTCTATGGACCACCCTTGAATTTTGATTTTTCAACCCCTCTCGCGGATTGAAAATTCAAAATAAAATTCTGGGAAAACTAATGACCGCACGAATTCGCCGCCGTGAAAGAATATGTAACTTGAACCCTCAGCTACATTTTGGCCCACAGTGCCAAACTCGTATCTCTTTATTTTCGGTCAATAGTTTTTCCGGAATTTCATTTTGAATTTTCAATCCCTGAGAGGGGTTCGAAGAAATTCAAGGGTGGTCCATCGGAACGAAAATATAGAGAAAATTGTTCTCTACATTTCGTACATTCAAACCATCCCCGAAAAATCGATTGTTTTTGAGTTATTCCATAAACCATTTTTTTACATACTTCAACAATTCTTTTGAGGGTGAACATATTATTGGAGAGGGATGACCAAATACTCGATCGACGCGTTTTTTCAAGGGCTACACCGTTCCCATTTGAACAAAAATTGTATGAATTTTTCCTAAAGAGTTATCGAATGAAAACGGATTTTTCAAAACTTCACCCCACTTTTTCACCCCGAAAATGAACTTCCACGACTTCGGCGTTGTGAACAAAAATAAAGTCCGGATTTTTCTGAACATTTTGTCTCCCGGTGCCGACCTCGTGGGGTTTGTAGTTTGGCATTAATCCACTCTGATCCCCTTTCATCCGCTAAAAAAACCCTACACCCCGATTTTTAAGGAAACTTGGATTTAGCACCCGCGGCATCTACAAAATCACCTGTCAAAAAACTACCCTTCTTCCAGTTTTTTCCGCTACCAATATACAGCACGGCTGTACTACACTGTTTTTTCCACACTCCTTTTTTCTTCACCTCCCCCCTTGCAGCCGCAGCCGACTTTCCCCTCTGTACCATATTCATCATGACATTTATGTTATGGGTATAAGGGAACTGCGGAAAACCTATACCAATATAACCGGTCATCAAGTTCGCCCTCCAGTCGTGGAACTAGTGTTATTTCGCCGCGAAATGCCGAAGAAAAACATTTCACGACGAAATGTACGCGACTGGGGTTCGAACCGGGAACCTCTCGGTCTGCAGGTTTAGTGGCAAGTACGCTCACCACTAGACCATTGCACTGGTAATTATTTATATTTTATTTATAAATTTTGTTATTTTTTTACAGTTACAAAGAAGAAATTTTGGCGCCGCAAAAAAAAGAAGAGTGGTCGTCAGCAGCAGCCACAGCAGCAAGAGGCACCCGAGGGAGCCCAAGGGCGCGAAACGGGCAGGTCACCCATAGACCAGCGGTACGAGCGAGGGGAGCGGCCGCATCGAGGACGCCGCGGGTATCATCGACGCGACCGAACCCGGAGTCGATCGCCCCGCCGGACGCACGTCGAAATTGCTCAAAATGAGCGGGCATTCCAAATTTTGGTCCAAACCGTCTTGGATAACATGACCAAAAAATAAATGTTTCCGCCAAAACGTAAATGAGTTTTTACTTTTCCCCTTAAAAAATTAATTGAAAAAATTGTTGCAGAAAAGTGCCGAAATGATCGAGAAAGGCTCAAAGCGAGCTTTAAGTTTTTCTCGATCGGCATTTTTTAAAAACACATTTCACATCGGGATGGGGGTCAAAACTTTGAAAGGCCAAATATAGATAGACAAAGATTTCGGAATGACAGAATTATAAACTCAAAATAACGAACTGTGAATTATTCGAAATTTTATCCTTCGACCGATAACGAAATTGAATAGCTATTACACCAAAGGATTATTTATGTGAGAGCGCATTTATTCGAGAACGGGTATTCAGATTGTCTGCAGTTTGAGTCATACAAACACAGATTTAAACAATCTAGAACATTCACATCTCCGAAATAGAAAGAAGTGAGTATCTAATATTGGTAATAATACCATCTACAGCAAAAAGCCATATATCGAGGATACAAACTTCGAAAGTTTTGATCTCGGATAGGCAAACGTGCGATGGTCCAAAATAGCGAACATCAAAGAAGTGGACGAGTTGCTTCATAATTTTCTTTTAAAGTCTTTAAGAGGGGATATACATTCACAACGATCAAAAAATAAATTTCTTTTCTTTAAGGGATAACACCATTCTAGGAATTTGGAAAAATCGTTTTCTTTTGGCTTCAAAAGTATTTTGGGTTCATAAAAACAATATGCAATTGGTCTTGCAGCGATTTTTTTTAAGGTTGGATAAGTGTGCACAGTAGAACCTCGATTATCCGAACGTCGATCATCCGAACCCTCAATTATCCGAACGTTGGCGCGAAAGATACATTGTTGCTCGCTGCCACCGCCGTGAGCAACAATGAGCAACCCAACGCAACTTCTCCTTCTCAAACGGCTACGAGAAGTAGACGCTCAAAAACGTGTTACAGCCGTTCGTCAAGGAAAAATGGACGATTTTATCAAAATTTTTTTTAAAAAGGCATTCGACTTGTTTCAGGTGTTCAAAATGGGCACACACACACACACATATAGATATATATATATATATATATATATATATATATATATATATATATATATATATATATATATAGGGTGGCCGGAACATTGACGTCCAAAAATAAAATTTAGGTCCCTTGTATCGTGGGGTATCCGAATAACCCCCATGTATGTCCCGTGACTTTTCATAGTTTTCGAGTTATGAATTTGTTCTGAATTTTTAAGAATTTTCAACCTGACCAATTTAAAAAAAATCTAAAAAAATAGTAGAAGACTTTGTCAAGATTTTTTTTTGCTACTGAATCTTCATGAGTAGTACTTTTATGCATAAAATAAACAGCTTCGTTACTGTGATGAAAGTTATGAAAATGGTGGTCTTAAGTGAAAAATTTACGTTCGGTTAATTATGACTTTAACTTTCAACTTTAAATTAAAAATCTAAAAGGTAACTTCATCGTTCCTAATTAGGCCCCAAGAATGCGCCTGACTGTCAGCTTTCATAATGATTAAAAAAAGTAGTACTTAATAGGGCTACTTTGGCTACTTTGGGAAAATTCTTAAAATTAGCCATCTGATTTAAAAAAATTGCCCATTTTATCATTTCTAAGGTTATTTAGTTTGTTAACTAACCAAAAATGACTGCAGGAAAGCTAAGATTTAAACATTTGTTCTCGTAACGAGAACGGATCGCGTAAACGACCTTTTTCCTGTATAAAATTCATAACTCGAAAACTATGAAAAGTCGCGCGACATACATGGGGGTTATTCGGATACCCCACGATACATGGGACCTAAATTTTATTTTTGGACGTCAATGTTCCGGCCACCCTGTGTGTATATATATATATATATATATATATATATATATATATATATATATATATATATTTCAACGTTAATATGTATGTCAAATTTTAATATATATTTATGTACTGTTTTTATGTAAAAAGGTGTTGTTGATGATCTGGTCCCAAAAAACCCACGTTTCGATTATCCGAACTGTTGATTATCCGATCTAGTCTCGGACCCAATTAGTTCGGATAATCGAGGTTCTACTGTATACGTAAGGCAGGTTTACAGTCACAAGAGCCTCGCGGTTGAGATATCAGCGTGCGGGCTCTGAGTGTAAACGACGCGGTTTCGAACCCTGGTAGCAATATCTTGTTTTTTTTATTAAACATATACGAATTAAATATCATAAATAATGCCTGAACAGGTGTTCGAAATTTCCTGAATACAAAATGAAGAAAAAAAAGTTGATTCGCCGGGGAATTGAACCCGGACCGTACGCATCGTAATCCGTCACGCTACCAATTCAGCCACGATGCTTATTGCAGATAAAGAAACATTTATGATACACGCTTATCCATAATGTTTACTGTTTTAAAAAAATGCCGAAACGATCGCGGCAAAGGCTCAAGATTTTTTCTTGAACCTTCCACGGTCGTTTCGGCGTTTTATTTTTCAACGCGGTTCGTCGCTAATTTTTTTTACCCGCATTTTCGGCATACACGGGCAACCGAGAGAAAATAATGATCTCGATACATGTTTTTCACTTTGAAATTCATTTAATGCATATTCCAATCCCATGTCCACATTACACCTCTAAGCATCACAACTACTTATTGTTACTTATGAAACTGATCATAGTTCCCTATTAAACGACAAAAAAAAATATTCCAATCCGCAGTACGGCCACACATATATGTCGAGCTCGATCGAAATGAAAACCTCGCTCCGTTCGCATGTCGAGCAAGCGCGATTTTCGAGGGGCAGAGACTCTTCCCCCACCGAGCTACCTATTCGTGTTCACGCTGCTGCAATACCGACTTGAACGGTGATCACGTACTCGCGCGGCTACAAGGGAATCTGCAACCTCGACAGAGGCGATGATCACGAAATCAAACTCCCGAACTCGCCGCCGCGATTTAGCGCCATTTACGAGGCACGCTAAAAAGGGGAGCGTTGTACATCTCCCTACTAATCTCTGGTGTGGGGCCCGGGCGAAGTCGAAAATGCCATCATCATGTGAACAGAGGGTCGCTATCAGCCCCCTGGCACTGATGGATCTACCGTGTCCCGTTATTGTCGCCACGTAAACTAACCCACCATGCGGCGCTAGTAGTCACCCCCATGACCCCCACTCCAGTCGCGCAGCGTCTGCATAATTTGAATTCGACGCGTCTGGATAATTCATTGTTTAGAATAGAATTTAAACGTATATGTGTATATACTAAGGGATGCAATATTTACACTTGTTGCAATATCATGTGTTATACAAATATTTATTGAACGAAATAAACAGATAACATTATTATTTTTCAAATAATGGATTAGTCACATTGTACAATGTATTGCGATTTTTTTCTTGTCGAGATTGCTTTTTTTTTCTGCGTTGAGACGTGCAGAATATTGCTGCATCCGCATCAATACGTAATATTGTATTTTGGTACATTGAAAAAATGCGATTTTTCCTTGTTTGATTGATAACCTGACGTGCACCCAAGACCCACGCTCGCTGGCATTCTCAAATATGAGCACAAAAACCACAAAAATTGTTTTTTATTTTATCGCTACACTAAAATTGTTTATTATTTTATCACTTTGTGATAAAATAATTACGATTTTGCCACACTACAATTTTTTTATTCGAGAACAATGACAGATCGAGAAAACGAAAAGAAATATTCACTTGGTTCACGCGACGAAAAAGATAACGAAATAATACGGCGAGGGGGTTTGCGGAGTGGGGGTTCATGCGGGTGACTACTAGCGCCGCATGGTGGGTTAGTTACGTGGCGACAATACGGGGACACGTTACAGTTAAGAGAATTTATCCTAGTGTCAGCCCCCTGGTCGCTATCCAGCACCAAATCTCGCGTAGAAATAAACAAAGGGTTAAAAAAGAATGGTTACCGAATTCGCTCGCCCTAATATCCCTAGGGGTCTGGTTCGGGGTGAGCGTCGAGCGAGAGGGCCGCTTCCACGTGCCTCTGGAACCATCCAAAAGCTGCCACGTGACAATATATATATATATCATAAAGAAAAGTAATAACCATGTATGAAAGTGAGATTGTTTGACTTAATTGTCAGCAATTAGGTTATACATGTACATTTGCGGATGAGTAAGTCGACAATAATGGAAAGCCCTCATGCTCCTTGGAAGCAGAAAAACGTAAACAGTGGAGAGCTGAAATTTTTACAAAAAATACGGTAGCAGACAGTGATTTTCCAAACAACGTTATATCTTGACCATATCATCATTTAGCCTGCTTCATTTGAGTTTACATCCTTTGATAGCAGGATTATCGATTTCGAAATTTAACTGATATGAAAACTCTTTTAGCATACGTGACAATAATTGGTAACCATTAGCAAATAGCCGAATGTGTAGTGCTCACTGTTTTGGAAATGAAATATCTGAGCATCTTTGCCATCCACCATATTTATCCCGAATTTTCTTGACTAAAATGGCAAACATACAATGTTGCAGGAAATTGCAGAATTTCAATGCAACGAACATCGAAACCAGAGGCATGACATACTTTCGTCTGCAGAGTTTGAAAACATAATCGAAAGGCTTGTCTCACCTGAGGAGAACTCAATGAAAGAGGTGACCACTACCGGATTAAAAGGATTTGCAGACATCGGTTATTAAACTGGAGCATTGGACATTGAAGAGAACGCAATGAGAATGAGACTCATCGTTTTTGTTATCAAATTATTTTGACTTTGGTTAACATACGTATCGGTCGGTTTTCAAAGCAAAAAATCCGGAAGCAAAGCTTCAAGTGAATATATTCATTTTGGTAAACCATTCAACCATGTAAGTACTCAATGCCGGGGATCTTCAAAGTTTGATGCCTCCCGGTGTTTATGCAATAACTTTTATTGAAACAAAAGAAAAAAATGAGTTCAGTGGCGTTTTTTTCGAGGTTTTAAACTACTTGGTAGGAAAAATACCTATCTTGCAAGGATATGAAATGAGTGAAAAAATTAAGTGGTATTATTCTTAATGCAAATTAAGTGCTTGGGATAAAATTCTTCCGCATTGGCATGTTTATTTGACATCCATCGAACTACCGCACATCGGATTTTTATAAATGTTTTGCAGTGTTTCAAGTTTTTCTCAAAAATACTATTTTTTCACTATTAAAGGACTTTGGCAGTGCGGCGTTTTCATTAACCTTATGACTTAGGTATTACTTATACGCATCTGACCCCGTAAACGAATGGCCTATCTATACACGAATGTGAACATTTGACTTGGATTATTCTTTTTTCATTGCAATACCGTCCTTTGTTTTTTTAAGTTATCTGCTGTTATGGCTGAAATTTGTAGGATTCTCTGTTTAAACCATTCCTTACTTTTTGATTGCTCTATAATTTCAAGAGCAATATTTATTGCTTGCTCAATATTGCAACTGATATGATCTATATTGAACTCGTTGAAGACCGTCTTCAGTAATACGGCAATATTAATTTTCTGGCTAAAAAGCTAAAGAGACAATATGTCCTCAACGGCTATTTGCACATATTGTTTTTGTTCCTGTTTTGCAAACAAGCGAGCCAGATCGACAAGGTTTTATAAGGTTGTTGCTTACTTATGAACCCAGCACCGCCTCGCCTCGAGCTGTTGTCATTTCTTATATGGGCTCCTTTGATTAGTTGGATTTAAACTGTACAGGCTCGAGGCTTTCCATCAAGCGGGGATGTGTCATAAGTGACTTGCACATGTCTTTCATATTCATCATTTTACAACCTTTGTCGTATCCTTACGACTGTTTAGTCGTGAATTGCCACAGTGCTGACCATATGAAGTTTTCGAACTGGGGCTTCATAATAGAAATATGAAAATATTTTCATTGTCATGTGGCTGTAAACTACATTTAAAAGTTGGCACTGTAAGCTTCATATACATACATCTTTCCTAATAATAAAAATAACACGAACTGATAACGAAAGATTGTATTTTTTATTTACCTTTCTTCGTGCAACAACTTTAAAGGTTAAGTTCACTTTTTTGCATTATATCTCTTGCAGCCACAGTCTTACATAAGACCGTGGTAAGACTTACATATAAGACCGTGCTTGCATCCTAGAAACGTTTGACCGGATATGGATGACAAACCAAATTTAATTACATGCATTTTGATATAAATGCTCATATTTAAACGCTGAAATACCTGCAAAAGCATTGGAGTTATAACGCTAGAGGCACCACGCGTACTTTTGACCGCAGCTTTCGACCATCCCTCTTTCAATTTTGCACGTTCCCCACGGCCGAAAGCCGATTAAGAGGGAATGACACCTCATCGCGGTCGGTATGGTAGAAGAATTATAGATTCCCAAAAATCTCTGAAACAGCTCTTCAGATCCCGTCGAAACTTTGCCAAACGACGTCAAATAGATAGACAAACAGCTGTCTGCCCCTCAAGTTTTCTGAATTTGAGAAAAAAAAACTAGATTGGCTTATGATAAGCCAATCTGCATTTTTTTCTCAAATTCAGAAAATTTGAGGGGCAGACAGCTGTTCGTCTATCTATTTGACGTCGTTTGGCAAAGTTTCGACGGGATCTCAAGTGCCGTTTCAGAGATTTTTGGGAATCTATAGATGTTCTACCATACCGACCGCGATGAGGTGTCATTCCGTCTTAAAGTGAAGAAGCTGTAGGGGTCTGCCATACACTGTCCAAGAAGCAGTAAGTTGCGATGCTCAACAGTTTCCGAGAAAACGGCGGGAGAAGTTTTTGTTAACGGCATTTATAGCGATTTGTTTCGGCTGTTGGCATGAGCCGCCGGTAGCATAAAGGCTCATAACTGCTCGCTGGGATCGCTGGAGCAAACTTGGAAGCAAAATGTAATTCATTTTTATCGTCATTTCTTATTTTTATAATTCTGGAGCATGTCATATTAAATAGATTATTTTTTTTGTAATTTTTTTTCTTGAAAAACATTGACATGACAATGTGTATATGTTTGCTGTGTTTCTATGACGAATACCATCCAAAAAATGTATCTCATATGTGTGCTGGAGAACACTAATTGTACAATTTCTGTGAGGGATAATTTTGATAACTCATTAAAATAAATTTACGAAAAAATTAACATGTGACGTATTATAGCACAAATTGACCTTATTTTCATTACATTGCTGGTATAAAAATGATAAAAATTTAAGCGAGAGAAGAAATGAATTAAATTGAAGAAAAATTAACGTCGTCTTGAGGAGTCAAGGCCGCTGACCGCTTGCCGCTCGCTACTGGCGGCTCGCGCCAACAGCTGAAACTGATCGTTACAAAAGTTGTTCACGCAATGTTCTCGCTCTGTGTAGTTTAAAGAAAATTGGTGTTTCGAACGGCTGACCCTCGTGAGCGTGTTCCCGCTCACACGTGACTTATTTCTCTAATAATTTTCAATCGACCGAAAGGGAAAGCAATGATATTTTAGATGATGTCTGCCAATTATACGCAAGATTATTTTTCACGAATTAACATTAAAAAAATATTAAAGGTGAAAAATATGATATTTCGAGTATCGGGAAAGTTGACGCTCGCTAATTTATCGCCAGACGAGGGCTCCGTCCGAGCCGAGCTCGACCCGTCCGTTGGCAAGAAGTGCAAGGGCTCGCGGAAAGGCGCAATGCTCGGCGACCTTGACCCTTTCCTGCAAGCTTTCGACCGTGTCACCGGGTAGTACCGGGACCGCCTCCTGCTCGATGATCGCACCCGAGTCGATCTCCACCTCGACAAAATGGACCGTACATCCGGTGAGGCGTACTCCCGCTCGTAGTACGTCCTCGTGGGCATGAGCTCCCTTGAAGGAGGGCAGCAGTGAGGGATGCACGTTGAGCAAAGCTCCGCGCCATCGACGGACAAACTTTTCCGAGAGTATTCGCATGAACCCAGCGAGGCAGACGATCTCGACGCCCGATTCCTCGAGCTGCCGGGTAACCGCCGCGTCGAAAGCCTCGCGACTCGGATAATCCGTGTGTCTTATCACCTGTGAGCGATGACAGAACCTCCATATTGATTGGACGAGCAAAAGAGTTTAAAAAAAAAACAGCACCTCGAGATACTCACAAGATTCTTGATGCCGGCTCTCTCGGCTCTGGCGAGTCCCTCGACGTTTCGTTTGTTCGAGATTACGAGTACAATTTCTGCGCCCATCCTCCGCGTGGGATCGCGACACGCGTCCATCAGAGCCTGAAGATTCGTGCCGCTTCCGGAAACGAGAACGCCCACTTTCTTTGGTCGCTGCTTCGAGAGCGACTCGACCAACGAGGCGACGTAAGGTCGCATCATCTTCTCCAGAGCTTCCTCAAAGTGTAGTACCTCGACAGGCGGGTCGTTCCCCGACGAGCGCACATCAATGTGACCAATCACCACGGGATACTCACCCTCGAGCTCGGCCATGAGACGCGCTCCGTTCTCCGGTGAACACACAAGGATCGCGCCGATACCGCAATTGAAGGTTCTCAGCATTTCGGTACGGCCGATACCGCCAATAGTCGCGAGCCATCCAAAAACGGAGGGAACGTTCCACTTTGCAGCGTCGATAACGGCTCGAGTACCATCCGGCAAGATCCTGGGTACGTTTTCCGTGAGGCCGCCTCCGGTCACGTGAGCAAAAGCCTTTACCAGGTTGGACCTCATGGCCGGCAAGACTCCTCGGGCGTAGATCCTGGTCGGCTCGAGGACTGCCTCGCCTGTTTACGTGCACACAAAGGTGTCTCAAATCTGGGAAGGAATCCGGCGAGAGCGGCACTCACCGATCGTTTTTTCGCGTTCGAAGGGCGCTGGATCTTGGAATTTCTTTCCCACAAGTTTGAGGGCTCTGCGTACAAGGCTGAAACCGTTGCTGTGAAGACCGCTCGACGGAAGACCGATCACGAGGTCGTTTGCTCGTATGTCTCGACGGGGCAAGAGTTGCTCGCGCTCGACGGCTCCGACGGCGAAACCGGCCAGGTCGTATTCCCCGTCGGCGTACATGTCCGGCATCTCGGCCGTCTCTCCACCGACCTACGAGCGGTGAGTATGCGCGT
Organism: Ophion obscuratus; assembly: GCA_964007375.1. Taxonomy (NCBI): domain Eukaryota; kingdom Metazoa; phylum Arthropoda; class Insecta; order Hymenoptera; family Ichneumonidae; genus Ophion; species Ophion obscuratus. The sequence goes on from OZ023314.1 coordinate 54,182,242, forward strand.
GGTAGAGAAATAAGAGAGAGAGAAAGAGAGAGAGAAAACAAAGGGGTAGGAAACTGACCAGGGCGCAGCCGGCGCGCCTGCAGCCTTCGGCGACCCCGGAAACGACTCTCGCGGCTGTTTCGACGTCGAGGCGTCCGCAGGCAAAGTAGTCTAGGAAGAATAGGGGCTCAGCGCCATGAGCGAGAACGTCGTTGACGCTCATGGCCACGAGATCGATGCCGACCGTATCGTGGAGGCCGCACTCGATCGCGATCTGTGTCACACTTGATCGTTAGTCTCTGTAAAAATGTATATCGCGATGCACGCCCGCGGCGAGGGGGGGGGGGGGGGGGGGGTGGGTTACCTTCAGCTTGGTGCCGACGCCGTCGGTACCCGAGATCAGTATGGGGTCGGTATAGCCAGCCGCAGCCACGTCGAAGAGACCTCCGAAGCCTCCGATACCGCCCAATAGACCGGGACGCTTGGTCGTCGCGACGACGGGTCGAATCTTTGAGACGAGACTGTCGCCTGCTTCGATATCGACTCCGCTGCTCCTGTAAGTCGTCTTGCCCGAGTGGAGTATCGCCGCGGCGATACCTCGATGGCCAATGTCGGTACGAAATTGTTTACCCTCGAAGGATACGTCTCGGGCGGCTGACATAGCCCCTGCCACGGCGAGTTCGAGCGAGGACGCTAGTCGCACCGTCATCAAGACTCGTCCACCTGAAGAACATTAAGGTAGTACATGCGGGACAGTCCTATTCAAACATACCTCTATGTTTTTAAATGAGCAATCATTTTTTAAGTCACGAATTTACCTACTCCCAAACGACGTGCGTAGAATATCTTACTATTTAAATGTTGAAAAACCCATAGCAAATTAATCGACGATAAGTTTTAGAGCGGTCTTCTTCTCTGTAGTAGCAAATTTTTTGCAGTGCTTGCCCAGGTCATATACCAACACGCGGAAAGTTTGTATACACCCATGCTCGCATACTAAAATCCGACCATACGGAAAATGTGGCAACGTCACTGGCGAGCACAATCAATCCCTTACCCTGTAACCATACTCATTACCGCTCTTGGCAATGGAGTTCTTGCAACTTGTGCAGGGTGCAAATCAAAGCTTTTATCAAACGGAAAATCGCCTGCTCTACGGAGAACGATTTGTAAAGACTGAATTTTTTTTAAAGCCGTCCAAGAATCGTGCACTGTTCACAGCGTTGTCAGGTCGCCCGCTTCAACTCGGATCACATTCCTTCACGTATTTCATACTTTGGACACTCATCAATTGAAAAGTTTATGTTCAAAAGTGATATTTTTTCATCGTAATCACTGTAAAATATCCATCTATCACAGCGCCGTTTTTGAAATATATTTCTGTCTCGCCATTTTTTCAACATCAAAAAAAAATATTATGTTCTCCGGGACTGATCCTATATAGCGAGTGTTTAAAACGTCAATTTCAAGAGCGAATATATCGATAACGGAATGGTCAATGTATTTCAAATGGCACAAACGTATGCAGGATACTCTGGACAACATTAGTATTCTATTACAAAACTTTCTGCTCCTCGCCATTTTTGTCCCGAACTTAATTTGTGGGGGGGCTATAGCGTACTCACCGTTGGTGAGCAACTCGCCGCTGCCGTCCGGCGAAAGTGCCGTGCCACTGTGAAATACGAGATCTCGCTCGTGCGCCTCGACGGGACGGCGATCTACGCCCCGTATCACTCGAGGCTCGGACGACTTTACCGGATATCCGGCCGATGCGAGGACGACTCCGGCCGCGTAGAGATCCTCGCGCCACTCGGTCGGATGCTCCGCGAGATTGCCTCGGCAACAGGCCATCATCGTCTCGAAGAGATCGTTCCGCATCAACGGCAGCACCACCTGAGTCTCGGGATCACCGAAACGACAATTGAACTCGAGGAGCTGGGGTCCTTGTCGCGTAAGCATGAGACCCGCGTACAGGACTCCGCGGTAGGGTACGCCCTCTTCGGCGAGAGCCGCTATCGTCCGCTCAACGATGCACTTTCGGATTGTCGCGAGATCGCGATCGCCGATTGAGCGCGAGGGACAGTAGGCGCCCATGCCTCCGGTGTTAGGGCCAAGGTCGCCGTTCGACAGTCTCTTGTGGTCCTGTGCCGGTGGCATCGTCTCGGCGCTCTTACCTGGCGAGGTAAAAACGTAAGAAAAAAAAAAGATGAAGAATTCAAATAAATAATTACCGTCTGTGAAGAAGAGCACCGAGACTTCCTCGCCCTCGAGAATCTCCTCAACGACTATCCATTCACCGGCCGAACCGAATTTGCGCTCCGTCAGGATCGCGTCGATCGCCTGGCAAGCCTCCTCTACGTCCCGCGCCACGACGACTCCCTTGCCCGCGGCGAGACCCGACGCCTTGACTACCCGGAAGGATGGTGAGCTGTGCGGGACGAGATTTTCAAAATATGAGGTTGCGCGCGGGCATGTTGGAGAAAAACAAGAAGAAAAAAAAGCGTTCGTACTTTCGGACAAATTTTTTGGCCTCGCCGGCATCAGAGAAAGCTGCCCATCCGGCGGTCGGTATCCCGTGACGATCCATAAACGACTTGGCCCATTTTTTGTCAGCTTCGATCCTCGCTCCGGCAGCTCCAGGACCAAAACACTCGATCCCACGGCGGACGAGCTCGTCCGCTATGCCATTCGCGAGGTACTCCTCGGGCCCTACCACCACGAGGTCCACTCCCTCTCTCTCGCTCCATTCAGCCACCTCCTGACAACACCGCGATACTTATTCGTATGGCTTTATTACGATCATCCTGGGCTTAAGGAGCTGCTTACCTCGTTGTTTTTGAGGTTCAGTCGAACGAGAGTGACCTTGTCAAGCCGGGCGATCCCGGGGTTACCCGGCGAGACGTAGATCCGTCCGACATGCGGAGATTGGCTAAGTTTCCAGCATATAGCGTGTTCTCTTCCACCGCCACCAATCACAAGTACACTCTTCTCTTTCGTCATATCACTCACCGGACAACAATGAAAAGTTGGAGATAAAAACAAGTGCTCCACGTGGTTGCGCGCGCGCGCGTCTTTAATCCGACTGGGTCAACGTGCGTGCGTCGAAAGTGAGCTACAGGTGCGCGCGTGATATACAGCTAGGAGGATGAGAGCGATCTGCTACTCCAAATAAATGTCTCCCGAGTCGAAATAAGATACTCAAAGGCAATCTTTGCAGGGGGTGACAGTGTTATCGTTTGCGCGATAACCCGACGAACGCGATGACGAAAGCTAAGGAGCTTACCGACATTGGCGTAGCCATAATTTTTTCGGGGTAGGCGCCGCGTGGCAGGCGGCCGGGAGGGGGGTTAGGACGGCATAAGAAAAAAACTTTTTTCTTACCAAACTTACATAAAAGTCGGTAATTATGTAATACGTAAAATATGAAACTTTGTTTGGTCGAACTTCCGAATCACTATTACCGCCAATTTGGTTCGAATCTTAAGGATGTGAGTTTTTGCCCGAAAGAATTTTTGCCGCATCGCAATAGTTTAAGGGGTCAGATGCAGTCAGAGGCGTGAAAAAACGAGCATTTTCAATAGTTATTTTTTATATTACTTAAGTTTGTTTTACAAAAGTGGTTACACAGACTTTTTATGTTATATTCCAACTTGACTTGTACAAATTTGCAAAGAAAAATATTGATTATTTATAAAAATATCGCCATCTTTGTCGGATCCCCTTCGGCATGTAGTGCTTTGCGGTGACCATCATAAAATTTTACTAGATCATGTGAAATGAAGAAAAAAAACAATAAAGGCATTACTTTAATAATAAATCTAGTCCTCAATCGAAGATTTTTTTTCTTAAAAAATTAAGAAAAATTACGGCTTCCGACAGATAACTTTCGATTTTCGACCAAAAAATCGCTCGTTTATTGTTTTAAAAAAATAGAAATTTTCAACAAGAATGGAAATCCTTCAATTGAGGACTAGTTTTTAATGCTAGCAATAAGCACACGAAATTTCATCCAAATCCATCGAGGGGTTTTTAAATTATAGTAGTCACCGACTTGAAAAACATAGTTTCGAGAAAAACGCGTTTAAAGTTTTTCGATGTGAATACGGTATTATATGTTCGTAAAATTTTGAGCTTTATGGATGAAGCTAAAATTTTTTGGTATATTTTGATCCGCTGAATCCGAATATCGCAATTTTTGCCGAAAAGTCGAGCATTCAATTGTTTATAGCCAATTGTTAAAACAATTTTTCAAAAAATTAAAGTTTTTCGGAACGAATTATTATTTTTTAAACATTTTGGGCAATTCTAAAACGAAAGTGTTCTTTATAAAATTTCGCTAAAATTCATAGTTTTTGAGTAATGCATTTTATTAAATGTCTGAAAGAGTTTTCCAATTTTACACTTGATTTATGTATAGAAATACTAATTAAAAAATTACGTACATCGAATCATCAATGCCCGGCCCATACAATAGGGCTTCTGCCGATGTGGAAGCATCCAAAATATCAATTTGTTGCTGTCTTCGAAGCATTCTGCCTTCCCGGGTATTATCGTTTGCGCGTTCGTCAGCCGCTACCTGCCATGGGGACCCGACGCCCCTTCACTAACTGTGGGATATCCCGCAACCTATTCATCGGAATGACTTGAAATTTTCAGGGAATATTTTCGAAACATCGTACTTCAAGAAAATGTATTTAAAAAAATTGATTCTTTGAAAATTCTGACTGCATCTCACTCCTTGAGAAACATCAAATTTTGAAAACTGATGAATTACGCCGCGTGTATATCTATCATAGCGCTCTTCTGCTATCCGAAATTTATTGACATGATCGAGCCAACAAACCAACAAAATCCGAACAAACACAACTGACCTCAAACAATCCCGAAGAAACCCAAACGATCCGAAACAAACCCTGCAAAACCCAAACAAGCCCCATGAAACCGGAAACGAAGTGAAACAAACACACTCACGTGCGCCCACGCGCGCGACACGAGGGACGAACATGCCTGGTCAGCTCGATAAAGTAGGGATAGCAGTAGCACGGCACGATGGAGATACAAACGTGCGTTAATAAATCATTTTTCAAAATTCGATATTTCGAAAACCATTACGATGCGCCAAGAATCCATTTGGGCAGACTTGTATCATCAAAAAGAAGATCCGTGTAAAATTTCAGCTGCATCGGAGGTAACAGCTATTCGGAATTACAGCCCGTTCTTTAACCACGCGTTCATGTTACCATTAATATCTTAACTTTTGCAATACCTTAAAAAGTAACCAACTAGTTTTTCATCATTCTTTAATCCAGTTACGCGTCTTTGAACGTTACTTTCAGTAGATACTCAATTGAATGAGCCTTACACCCGTATTCATAGATGTACCTTGAGGAATCCTTATTCCCTATTCTTTTTTCAGAACAAAGAAGAAGGAGGCCTTATTTCTTAAGGCCTCCTTCAACTATGAATACGGATGTTAGTTTCCTATTTTCTTTCTACAAATCGGCCCAATACTTTTTTAGCTGAATTTTGTTTTTACCAATTAAGTAATTCTCTCAATTCAGCAATGACCCACGAGAGGCACATTCCTGAAGTATTGTGCTTCTGTGCCACGTTTTCATCCGCCTCATGGTAAAAAACTCTTCTCGCAGTTGGCGGAGCTCACTGGGAGCACTATACTTATTCCTTTTGAATTATTGAAGTTTTAACGTTTATTTAATCATTTTTAATTAACGTGTGTTTTTCATGACGATCTTTTCAGCTTTTGGGGCTGACTTATCAATTACGAAGATTTCAGAAATAATTATTGATGAAATCCTCTCCATTCTTCATGCCGAATGTAAAAAAACGCGCCAACTGCACGAGCTAAGCGTAGATTTTCAAATCGGTTTACAATCACTTGATCTACTAGATTCCAAGATTTACAACAATATTATCTACTACTTCGTAGTAAATGTCGACCTTCCACACATGACTTAATTGTGAAATTTGAATAGCTATTTAGCTTACGTAATGAAGTAGCTACTTTTAATAAGAACGACAAAGGAAATATTTCGTTTTGATAAGTGATTTCTTTATGCTTGCTTTAGTGAAACTTAAATCAAATGATTCGATTATTTGAGTTTAATTATTTTGGATCGATTTCGCCCGGGAAAGTACATCGCCCACCCCCGGCCCCGCCAATGCTTAACGAGCGACGCAATGAGAAACAAGTTTCCCAACTCGCGCTCGCTGTGTAAAAAAACAATCGCAGCGCGCGACAAACAGCAGAAGAAGGGAGATAAATAAACGCAAGATAAAAATGTTGAGGTTGTTGGCTAGGCGGGAGAGCGGTGCGTGGGCTCGAATGATTATTCGTCGAGAGAATAAGGATTCGGTTGATTCAAGGGCGAAAGCAGCGAATGCCGCTAGCACCGCCGAGTGCCTGAATCCTGGCGCGCAGTCGCCCTCCCCACTCCGCAGAGACCCGCTAAAAAGAAAGGTGCGAGTTTACAGATGGAATCCAGAGGAGCCAAAATCGAAACCTCGCATGCAAGAGTTCTCGATAGATGTTGACGAGTGCGGGGGAGGGGCGATGGTACTGGACGTTCTCGTCTGCATAAAGGCACGCCACGATCCAAGCCTGGCTTTTCGAAGGTCCTGTCGCGAGGGGATCTGCGGCAGTTGCGCCGTAAACGTCAACGGGTCGAATGTTCTCGCATGCGTAACGTAAACGAGACAAAAGTTTTCCCCACCGAGTAATCTACCAAACCCAAGCGACACGCAGCGTCTTTTTTTTCCAGCAAAGTCGATCCGAATCCTCGAAAATGTTTGGTGGTTTATCCGCTGCCACACGCGTACGTTATACGGGACTTGGTAGCCGACACGAGTCTCTTTCTCGAGCAATATCGCACGATTGTTCCGAGCCTCGAGCGCTTGGCTGACGGCAAGCTCACGGGCACCCGACAACTCTTGCAGAGCCCGCGTGATCGGGAAAAGCTCGATGGTCTCTACGAGTGCATACTTTGCGGTTGTTGCTCGTTCGCTTGCCCCTCGTATTGGTGGCTGAGCGACAAGTATCTAGGCCCCGCGGTCCTCCTGCAGGCCTACAGATGGATTGTCGATTCGCGGGATCAGGCTCACGAGCGACGACTCTCCGAACTGCGAGACTTTTACACGCTTTTTCGTTGTCACACTATTTTCAACTGCACCAAGGCTTGTCCCAAGGTAGGGCGCGTAGGGCCGTTTCGCGACGGAGGGGGCGGGGCAACGGGAACCGAAACTCCTGGGCTGCGACAATTCATTTTCTTTTTTCAATGAAAACAAAAAAAAACACTCCAGCCAACGGACAACGATAAAAAACCTGTCACACTCTCGCTCATTTCTTCAAAAAAATAGGAAAAAAACGCCACACACGGCGAATTCTATATAAAAGAATATATACCGTGGATTATAATGTTCTAAATTTCACGTAAATTTAGCCAACTATTCATTTCTCAAAATTTAGCGGTATATCCGGAATAAGCAATATTTCTTGACTCCCATTGTTTTCTACAACTGGTAAAAAACGCCAAAGAAAGTTTGAGTACTCAGTGCCAGACGCTTACACCGGCCAGTGTATGCTATATTTATGGAAAAATAGTTTACTCGAAATATGATACAAATAAAAAAAAAACAGAGAAAAACAGTTTGATTGCCAAGCCTAAAGTCACATGTAGTAGATGCTAACCTACCACCAAAAGAGAAATTTCAAGTTTTATCACACCGATCGACGAGCGAGCTATTGTTCTGACTGAAAGACCGCATGCATACGATGCTCTACGTTCGCGATTCGGATTCCTCAATCATCTAGGGAAGATGGGCGTAGCAAATTTGTACGATTGAGCCAGCAGAGGAATTAGTAAAAATTTACAAAGATGGTTTAGTCTTGGAAATGAGTTGGTTCAATTTGTATAATTAATTATCCTATACAGGGTGGAGTTAAACGGCCAATATAAATAGCGGTTCTATTGTAAAAAAAAGTTGACCCTTAAAAAATAATTAGGGGGCTCCACTTGTTCGGGGCTTTAAATTCGACTCTGCCCCCGCGCGACGTTCGTTGATTCGTACCTATCTCTTTGCAGGGCCTCAATCCGGGAAAAGCGATAGCGCTGCTAAAGGCTACGATGGCCGGTCTTGCGAACAAGGATAAACCCGATTTTGAAAATTCCTCAGCTGATCCTTGCGGTGAGCCGGCGCCAGCTTAAATTCCCTCGGCTACAAGAACATACGTGTATCGTTTATTGGTCGAACGTAATCGTATACAAATGTTTCCAATGGAAAAATAAATGTGCTGAGAAATATACATATATCACAATCGCGTTAGTACGATAAATCGAAAAGAAAGACTGGAAATAAATCGGCTCGTTGGAACGAGTCCTCTCGTCGCGGCTATACAGAAGGAGGGCGAAAAAAATTTATTGGCAGCGGGTTCGCTTGGCAAGCGGCGGCCCCCCTCCCGTAGCATCGTCGATCCTGTTGTCGTTCGGGGGTGCGCTGTTCTCCTCGTACGAGCTGATAAGGTCGTTTACCCTGTGGCGCATCGCGCGATCCTGCAGCCACGGATGCAAAAGTACGTGCTTTATGGTGATGCGCTTCACCGGGTCGGTCGTCATCATGCGTTTGATCTGCAAGTAAAAAATTAACGAGGGCGCGCGTCGTACACTTGGTAGGGTGTCGATGTATCGTAAGCTTTGTAACCGGGCTCACCAGATCGACAGCCCTAACGGAGACATCACCAAAGACAGCCGTGGAGCAACGATACATGCCCTTGACGATCTGATCGCGGAGCGGCACGCTCGTGTTGCGGAGACTGAAGGGCGTTCTCCCCGCGAGAGAAACGTACAGGATAACACCGAGGCTCCAGACGTCGACCTGATTGGTATAAGTGCCGCGACCGTTGGTCAAGACCATCTCGGGTGCGACGTACATGGGAGTGCCACAAAACGTGCGCATCATAGTCTCTTCGTCGACGAATTTCGAGAGACCAAAGTCCGTGACTTTGACTAGGGGGTACTCGGCGTCGCTTGCAAGCAGTATGTTCTCCGGCTGCGGATATCGGTGAAAATTAGGGGAAAAAGAAGAAAGGAAGAAAAGAAAGCCAGCGGGCGAGCCTGGCGAGGAGTCGCACCTTCAAGTCTCGGTGCGTTATACCCTGACTGTGGAGATAGTGAACGGCCAGAACAATCTGATAAAATATGAGCTTGGCGACGCTCTCGGCCAATCCGTCCTTCTCCGTGATTCTGTCAAAGAGCTCGCCGCCCTCCATCATCTCCAGAACTATGTACATACTCGTAGGCGTATCCACAATCTCCTCCATCTTAATTATGCACGGCTGAAACATTATTTGCTTTGACTCCTTTGGAAGCTCGGAGGAGGGGAATCAAAACTTTGCGGCTCTTACTCACATGCCTGAGAGACTTGAGAATGCCCACTTCGGTCCTGATCCTATCCGCGTCGAGCGTGTGTTTGGAAAAGTCACGGGTAGTCACAGTAGTGCTCCTTTTCGCTATGGTCTTGAGGGCAAACTTCTTGCCACCCGTTATGCCTAGTAGAAGTTTGACCTCGCCGCAGACGCCCGAGCCAAGAGTGCGCGAGACTACGTACTTTGAGCGAAGCTCGGGTGGCAGTCGGTCGCTCTCGGGATTGGAACTGCTCAGATAGGTGTAGACCTCTAGGTTGGGCTTGGCCAGAGCCACAGCGTCGTTGTTCCTCAGAATGACCCTGTGGCCCTTGCCCACTCTGAGGCCGTTGACAAAGGTGCCGTTGGAGCTCAGGTCGCTCAGATAGACGACAGCCTCCTCGCCGGCTCGTCCGTCGCTCGTTTCCCTCGACACGCGCAGGTGCACCTTGCTCACTATACCCAGGAGAGTGTCGTCCAGCTGGGCCTTTGTCACGTGGACGTCGCAGTCGGCGTGACGGCCCAGGGTGTACGAGTCCTTGGACATGACTGGCAAAGAGAGAGCGTTAGGCGCCATTGGCGAAAAGTTGCCAACAGAGAAAAACTGCGAGAGAGAAGGAGAGAGTGAGAGACTTGCCAAGTTGCTTGAATTGAGGGATGCTTGGAATGAGCCTGCCCCAAATGAGGGGAGATGGAAATCGGGCGGTAGTTTCGCGCTGCGAGGGCTGACTCGGCCCTGCCGCGTCCTGCGTGTCGGGCAACGTCAAAGGCATCTCCTCGTCGACGTTCGTCATTTTCACGACTTACGCCAATTTTCCGCGAAAATGATTTAACGCGCTTATCGAAAAATGAGCCAGACGAGGAAACGACAGAAAGAAACATTGGAAGCGTGTGCGTTTAGAGAGCGTTTAGATAAGGACGCAGAAAAAAAATGTAAACAATCCGCGTCGACCCATCTGTGCGTTAATACCGGCACGGCTCTTTGGCAACTTTGATTTTTCGATGTACGAAACGCGCGTCACGATGTTTGGCCTCCAGGGGAAAAGGCAAACCACGTGCGACGGATGCGCGGCTCGGCCCGCGCAATGTAGATATTCCTCTTTCCTCTTGGTCGTCTCTTGGATCTCTAACGTCGTCGGTGTTGATCAGGTTCCTGTTGGACGCGGTAAGGTAGGATGCAGCTGAAAAGGATGTTAGCGTTTTTTCTTGGGTACAATGATAGACTCATCAGTGGACTCATGGAGATTAGTTATAGCAGAGATTAGTTTAGTAGGGAGATGTACAACCATATAGGCTGGAGTGGGAGGGGTCCGAGCTGTGCATTTCAAAGTGGCTACCAGATATTGGTATAGTAGGGAGATATACAACGCTCCCCTTTACAGCGTGCCTCGGAAATGGCGCTAAATTGGGGCGGCGAGTTCGGGAATATAATTTTGTGATCATCGCCTCTGTCAAGGTTGCAGATTCCCTTGTAGTCGCGCGAGTTGGGATCATTATTTTCTCTCGGTTGCCTGTTTATGCCGGGAATGCGGGTTAAAAAATCAACGACGATAAACATTACGGATAAGCGTGTATCATAAATGTTTCTTCATCCTCAATGAGCGTCGTGGCTGCGTTTGCAGCATAACGGATTAACGATGCTTGCGGTCCGGGTTCGATCCCCGGTGAATCGATTTTTTATCAATTTTTTTTCTTCATTTTATGTTTACAAAATTTTCAACTTCCTCTCGCTGTAGCTACTTTCGCCTGCCCAGGCATTATTTATTATATTTAATTTATAGATGTTTAATAACAAAAAAAAGACATTGCTACGGGGGATCGAACCCGCGTCGTCTACTCAGAGCCCGTACCATGGAGACTAGAGTACAGGAGCCCGAACGCTGTACTGTGGACAGAGATTAGTAGGGAGATGTACAACGCTCCCCTTTTCGGCGTGCCTCGCAAATGGCGCTAAATCGCGGCGGCGAGTTCGGGAATATGATTTTGTATGCCTCGCCTCTGTCGAGGTTGCAGATTGCCTTGTAGCCGCGCGAGTCGTGAGCACCGCTCCAGTCGATATCGCAGCAGCGTGCACACGAATGGGTAGCTCGGTGGGGGAAAAGTCTCTTGCGAGGGGCAGAGACTTTTCCCCCACCGAGCTACCCATTCGTGTGCACGCTGCTGCGATATCGACTGGAGCGGTGCTCACGACTCGCGCGGCTACAAGGCAATCTGCAACCTCGACAGAGGCGAGGCACACAAAATCATATTCCCGAACTCGCCGCCGCGATTTAGCGCCATTTGCGAGGCACGCCGAAAAGGGGAGCGTTGTACATCTCCCTACTAATCTCTGCTGTGGACGCGGGCTATGGAATCAGCGAAAATTTTTACGGAAATATCCGCTGGCGCTGCTGTACTCAAGATCGGATACGACAGAGATAGAAAGAGAAAAGAGAGAGCGATAGAAGAGAATATTCAAAGCGCAGTTATGCACGCAAGACAGATGGAAAAAATAATAAATTTATTCGTTCGTCGATTGATTCTGTCATCGTGCATTTATTAATTAAATGATATACATAGGCAATTATTATATACCCCATTGAGCGGAACTCGCTCCAAACCCCATTTAACGCAATTCACCCCCAAGGACGCACGCGAACGAACACCCATCGTATGCTTGGGCATTACTTGGATGGGTGACCGCTTACGTATGAAAATTTGTGTTCTATATAAACATGCATGAATATGGAAAAAAATATAACGAGATGAGTACAATAGCGTTACTCGAAATGAATGAATGAATTAATTAATTAATGAGCTGTTCTTTTATTCCGAGGAAAAAGACGCGTGGTCATAACAGAAAAGATTATCGATGCACTATGCACTCCACAACACTGATTTTTACTGCAATTAAAAAATCCTTATTAGAATTTCGCATTCACAGACGAACAGCCAAGAATGATATATAAATATTATAACCAAGAATTCTCCAGTTCATATATACGCTCACTTCATAGCGTCACCGATGCCATACTTCACATCCTCCCCTGTCGGCACTAGCGCTTGATGTGGCTGAATTTCGAACCAAAACTTTTCGTCACTTTCAGGGCCCACGTTTGGGGTGCTTTTAGCATACGCGTTCGGGCTCCTTACCTCTAGTCTCCATGGCCCGTACGCTGATATTTCAACCGCGAGGCTCTTGTGACTGCAAACCTGCCTTACGTATAGGCCTCCGAAGTAACTCTTGTGGCGCACCCTTGCGGCGAGTTTTGGCAAAACTTGGATTGGTTTTCGTCTGCTAGTGCAGTATGCCGGTCGCCATTTAAATCAGGTGTCCAATCGATGATGCTTGCTCAAGCCTAGCTCTTTCGTGTTTGTGCCGGTTTGACTTAACCGCCATGCGCCAATCCAAGTTTTGCCACCGGCAGCCGTTACGGGGCGCCACCACGAAAGTTACTTCGGAGGTCTATACACACTTATCCAACCTTTAAAAAAAAATCGGTTGCAGGACCAATAGCATATTGTTTTTATGACCCCAAAGTATTTTCAAGAAGTTGGAAAACGATTTTTCCAACTTCCTACAGTGGTCTTATCCCTTAAAGAAAATAAATTGATTTTTTATCGTTGTAAACGTATATCCCCCCTTAAAGAGTTTAAAAGAATCTTGTACGTGTTAGCGAAAATCGGCAAAAAATTATGAAGCAACTCGTCCACTTCTTTGATGTTCGCTATTTCGGTATTCGCTATTTTGGACCACGGTCTTACATACAGGTCTGGAAACTCGATGAAATTCAGGTGGTGGGGGTGGTTCCACTATTGAAACAGAAATCGTGGTGTCGCTAGTATCGAGGAGTCAGTTTTGACAGCGAACACATTACCTGTATATGGTCGTCGAGTAACCGCGAAGTAAAGCCGAAGTCCTGCGTAGTACCGGAGTGCAATAAGGCTTACAGAAGCCTAAAAGTGAAACTATCAATGTTTTGCATCTATATAAACTGCTGTCAGTATATAGCGTGCTTAAGCTTCAAAAATATGGTAATTGTACTATTACAGAACGACCTGAGCCACAGATTTTGATATCACTAAGCGATCTGAAAGCTTTGAGTGGCGAAAAATTGGAACCCAAAATGGTCAAATATCGTGACGAATTTCGACGAAAATTAGACGCCGTTTCAGATCAAAAAGGATGGGAGGCTGACTATGTCATCGAGTACCCTGTCGATCACGATTATGCCCTTCCTCTGGCTATAGACTATATAGTTTATTACGTGACAGGTTTTTTATTTTAACTAGTTTTTTATGAAGCAGGCTTCTTATTAACTCAACGTAGGTAGCCGTAGAATAAACTAACAACTCTCATAGCACGATGGTAGAATCGTCGAAACCATCATCCCAGTACAAAGAATTGTTTTTAATTCATAATATTTATAAATTTTTATAAATAATATATATTTATCTAACATTATCGGTTTTATGTCTATCACGTTTGATGCGTTCCTTTTTACTGGGACGAAAGTTAAATTTAAATAGAATCTTAGATTTGAATGCAATTTTTTCCACTTCGCAGTGTTTATGTTCTGTTTTTGGCAATAAATTAATCAAGTCACAAAGGTTCACGTGTTTGATTTAACACTCGAAGATGTATTAACGGGATATAAGTTTGCCTTTCCATGTCAAAAACATGGTTCGGATATTTTATCATACGCGATAATTTATTACATAAGGTTGCACATGAGGCCTTTCAAGAAAATATGAAATTAAAGAAAAATGTCGTAAAAAAAAGATGTCTAAATTGACAAATCAATAAACGAACGATCAACAAAAAGGAAATAACGTTTTGGTTTTTTCGTTATTTTGTACATTCCGCCAACGCCCCCCCCCCCCCCCTCCCTGCAGAACGATAATGACTAAAAATCTTTCTTATTGCCATTATAAGACGCCATTATTGAACTCTAAGGAACAAATAGTTGTTATTATATGTTTGATAAACGCGGAATTATATTTGTGCTGTAAAATAAAATGCTATCTCCATATTTATTGTTCGGAAAAGCAACACATGATGAACACGTATACCTAGAAATATTTGCAAGCAGTAACTCCGATAAATACTGGTTGCAAGCCTTGGTGCGTGAGAGTGAGTATTGCTGTCTCTCTCGCACACTGACTCCTCGATTGCAGCGCCTCTCGCGGCGAACTTCAGCAAAGGAACCATGTGAACTAACGGAGTTTCCAGACCTGTATGTAAGACCGTGTTTTGGACCATCGCTCGTTTGCCTATCTAAGATCCACACATTCGAAGTTTGTATCCTCGATATGTGGCTTTATGCAGGGTGTCACTTAAGTCAACTTTACACTTAAGTGTATGATATTTTTATGCGGACGCCGTTTATGAAATTTCAGATAATATTTCAGATAATAAAATCCAAAGGAGGCTTCAAAAAAAATAAAAGTGTAGCTCCGTAGTATTAATATACTTGTGCGTTTGAAAAATAATGCACGTGTAAAAGAATGTTCACATCCATGTATATTGAAATCAAGTACCATCCGCTGATATCAATATACGAGTGTATATTAAATTCAAGAACCATTTGCTAATATCAATATACGGGTGTGTATTAAAATTACTGATCCTAAGTGTTAAGTTTATGCCAGAAATTGATAATTGCAATACGTTTTTATGTAAGAATTATCAAATTAAGACCACTTAATTCATTTACTGTATGATGCTTTCGTGATACTTGTATATATGGTTTTTCGCAGCTTTATCCCATAATTAATATTGAATACTTGAATAATAAAATTTAAATGCAGTGAAAAATCACTGCGCGTATGTATTTTTTTATATATATGTCTTCCTCAGAGGCACGGCCTTTCCCGTTTTACCATCCCTTCCTTTATTCCTTCCATTCCTTCCGACATTCACAATCCTTCCAGAGTTCTCTACATTCCTTCCAGAGCCCCCCCCCCCCCCCCATCCCAGACTGTTGACCGCAGCTACTCTTCCCTAATGCACTACTGTATCGCATTTGCGCGAGGGCCCAGGGAAACTGCAGAAAACCTGGGCTGATACAGGCAGCTATATTTGGCTGTGAGTTTCAGTTGTACGTATTACCATCAGAAACTCAGGCAAACTGCCGCCCACTCAGAGGTTGACGCGCAAACCAGTGCACGGGCAAGCGGTCACCGCTCCAAGTATTAACAGCCTCCAATGCTGCTTAACTTCAGTGACCGCCGAGCTCGCACACCGACCACGCGCCCATCTCTGTCGGTTCCACTGCACGCCTGTATTTGAAATACATGTGATTTTGAGATATCGTCCGGGCCAATAATTATGAAAATCAAAAAATGTTTCTTCAATATTAATATACGAACACATTAAACTCAACTTACCTGTGATTAGTTTTTGACAAACAATTGTTATTCTCAGTGGCTTTTGTCTTGGAATTTTCTGAATCGAATCCCAATATTCATGTACGCGAAGGTATTATTCCGAGAAATATATCCTCGATATTCCTAAAGATTTGTCTTATATTCAACTCCGCGTCGATGAGAAATAATATCAGATAGGGGTACAATCACGATACTTTCCAATTCCAATTCAGTTCCGAATGTATTATATTTTTCAGGCAGCCGTAAATAAATTTCAAACTGGTATTGTATTTTCAATACTCTGTTTTTTATAGTTGGATTAATATACAACTGCTGTAATCTTTAATTGAAGGCACGGATTGATGCAATACATTTTCCGTAAATGTGCAAATTTATCTTGGAAATTCCATGTTGCATCTATTAAATCCTAAATTTACGGTAGAAGTGTCTTAAATTCAATTTCATATACTGAGTTCGTAAAATTCAATTCTTTTGTGCCTAAAATGTAGGGTAAATTTAATATAATTTTCACATTGTTTCATGTGATTTTCATCAGCGTTTATGAATTTTTTTGTCAATTCCAGTTTCGCACTTTTAAATAAATCAGTTGTGATCATACATTTGTTACGTCCAGAAAGCACGATTTTATTTTATGTTTATTTTACCTTTGGGTTCTTCAATATAATTTCTTTAAAGTAGAAGGGATAGCCGCACGTCCCATACGGGCCCGGCAAACTCTTCTGTGGAAATGGGAGTGGGGGAACAAATTTGACAATGGGTATTTAGGGGTAAATGTTTATAAATGCTATTTTATTATATTGTGGTCATCCTCCTTACACCTTTGCGGGTAGTCACGCCGTTACGCAGGGACAGTTTCCCTCGCGTCGCTCTCTCTCTCTCTCTCTCTCTCTCTCACTACTCAGTCTTCACGCTCTTCCGCGGGGACAATCTCCCCGCGTTTCACTCCCGCAAACCGCACGCTGAACTTATGTGTTCTCTATTTTGTTCGGGGCTTCAATGTAGGCCCCGCACCTTTATCACTGGCTCGATAGTTTATTGGTATTTTAGAGAATAAAATTTGTATGATTAAAATGGTTTCCTAAAGTAACGATCAACGTCTCTATGCGGGTCCGCCGGGTCGCTACCCAGGTCTTACTACACCGCCGCGAGTATGTCGTTACTTAAGGGGTTACCCCCACTTGGGATTTTGAAAAAATCGATTCTTTTTATTGCATTTTTTTGAAGTATAAGTATCTGAGAATATGTCCTGAAAATTTCAAGTCGATCCGAACAAAATTGACTGAGATATGAGCGTTGAAAGAGAAGAGTCCGTTGTGTAAACGACCGGCTAGTCTGCCGTCTGGCGTGCTCGACCCTCCCTCCGACCTTCAACGCATTGTTCGATGAAAAGGGTCGTATACCTGGCATTCACAACGTTCATATAATAGACTGGAATTTATAAAAACGTATTTTCGTTGTCTGTTATGGTCTAAACTCGTCAGTGTAGCTCGAAAGTTCGACTATATAAGACGTATATTCCGCCGTTCATAATATTATAAGCGCAGTTTTTATTCATTTTATATTCAAAAATGGATCGAAAACAAGGTTCGTGACAAACAAGAAGCAGTGATAATTTACGAAAATCTCGACCAAAATAAAAGGAAGGGTGTTTTTAACCCCAACCTGGCCGAAACGGAAACTCAAAGTTTCAGCACGTCTGCGAAGAAACTGAAAAATAATATTGATATGACTGTAAGGAAACTTTACTCGAAAGATGCGTCGGTGGCTTCAATCAAAATAACAACGAAAGCTTCAACCGACTTATTTAGAAAATCAGCCCAAAAATCGTCTCGAGTGGAGCAATCGTTGTAAATTTAGCAGCTTATATTGCCGTTGGACTATTCAACGAAGGTTCAAAATCATTATTATTTTATTTGAACTCAATCGGAGTGAGCTGTGACACAACGCGCACGAATACGCTGATAAAATGGACGAAGCACGGATTGCACTGGCAGAGAGACGTGCGGCCGAGAGCACTCGTGAAGGACGAATGTTACGAAGGCAACACCAAATTTCCGTTTTGCAAGCGGCATCGTCGGCGGAAGAATGACTCTATGTAAGTTTACAAAAAAAATTTTGTTTGTGTGTGTAAACTGAAATTTACACAATTTTCTTCGTGTAAACTGAAATTGAAACTTTAAACGCGTTTTTCTCAAAATGGCATTTCTGAAGTCGGTGACCAAGATTACTCGAACACTAATGAACCGATCTTCTTGAAATTTTGCAGGCTTATTTAATACATAAAAATGTAGTCTTTAATCGTTCGATTTTTGTTTTTCGAAAAAAATGGCCGTTTTATAGCCAAAAAACGGCCGCATTTTTTTCGTTAAAATCGAACCATTAACTTTGACTGTCCGCCATTTTGTAAAAAATGAATATTTTTTAAAATCCTTTGATTAAAGACTAGTTTATACTTATATTTGACTAAATTCATCCGCATTTTTTTTCAGATGATCCACTTCGCCGCAATGTTGGTCACCGCAAACCGTGTATATAAAAACATTATTTCATTGACGGCCATTTGCCACTAAACAATGTAATATTGTTCAATAAAAAAATTACTGAAAGTTCTTCAAGATGTGTTCTTTAAGATGGTATATGGATCGATTAAAAAAGTTTTGTAGTTTCCTTTAAAAAAATTCATGAAAAAGGCCTTTTTTTGCGCTACAAGTGGGGGTAACACCTTAACTACGTTACTAGTAAAAACTAACGTCTCTGTGCGGGTCCGCCGGGTCTAAAGCCTGGACTTACTACACCGCCGCGAGGATTGCTGTTTTACTAGGAGGTTTGTCCGACTCCAGGGGCGAACCGTGGACAAATCGGAACTGATCATACTTACCGCCACCGGACTGACGTTAGCTCGGTCGCTATTAGCCCGGTGGGGTTTTTGGTAACGTCCACGGAAACTTGTTCGCTCCCAGAGTCCCACGGCCGAACCCCGCGGATCAGGCTATGCTAGATCAGCGGAATTCGATCGGGTACATCCGGTCCCACCGTCGGCGTTTCACACCCGACACCGCACAGAGACACGAGGCGACGGAGTCGTCGGAAAATAATGAATATTAAACCCGTTGATAAAAGCCACAAATAATGGAAACTAATAAACAACACATTAAAAATGTACGGGACGTGACACATTGTACGTATCGTAAAATTCAGTTTCACATATATTGTATGTTTCAGGCAACTGTAAATAAATTTCAAACTTGTTTTGTATTTTCAATGCTCTTTTTTTTACAGTTGATTTATTATACATTTGTAATAATTTTTAATTGAAGACACGGTTTAAGGCAATACATTTTCCACAAATTTACAAACTTGTCTTCGAAATTCCATGTTGCATCTATTAAATTCTATATCCACGTTAGAATTTCATGTTCCTGTTTTAAATTTACGGTACAAGAGTTTAAAATTTAATTTCATCTACTGAGTTCGTAAAATTCAATTTCTTTGTATCTTAAATGTATTGTAAATTTCGTATCATTTTTTACAGTGTAGTAATTAAGTTTTACAAAAGTGGATACATAGTCTTTTTATGTTATATTTCAACTTGACTTGTACCAATTTTCAAAGAAAAATATTGATTATTTATCAAAACATCGCCATCTTTGTCGGACCCCCTTCGACATGTAGTGTTTTGCGGTGACCATCATAACATTTTACTGGATCATGTGAAATAAAAAAAAAACAAAAAAATCTTTACTTTAATAATAAATGTAGTCCTTGATCAAAGCTTTTTTTCTTAAAAAATAACCAAAATGGCGGCTTCCGACAGATAACTTTCGATCTGCAGCCAAAATTCGCTCGTTTATTGTTTTAAAAAATAGATGTTTTCAACAAAAATGAAAATCCTTCGATTAAGGACTAGTGTTTAATGCTACCAATAAGCACACGAAATTTCATCAAAATCCATCTAGTGGTTTATGAATTATAGTGGTCACCGACTTGAAAAACATAGTTTCGAAAAAAACGCGTTTAAAGTTGTTCGATGTGGACACGGTAATATATGTTCGTAGAATTTTAAGCTTGATGGATGAAGCTAAACTTTTTTGATGTATTTTGATCCGCTGAATCTGAATATCACGATTTTTGACGAAAAGTCGAGCGTTCAATTATTTATAGCCAATTGTTAAAAGAATTTCTCAAAAATTCAAGTTTTTCGGGATGAATTGTTTTTTTTCAAACATTTTGAGCAATTTTAAAACGAAAGTATGCTTTATAACATTTTGCTGAAGTTCATAGTTTTCGAGTAATACATTTTTTTTAATTTCTGAAAGAGGTTTCCAATTTTACACTTGATTTATGTATAGAAATACTAATTAAAAAGTTACTTACATCGAATCATCAATTCCTGGCCCATACAATAGGGCTTCTGCCGATGTGGAAGCTTCCAAAATATCAATGTGATGTTGTCTTCGAAGCATTCTGCCTTCCCGGGTATTATCGTTTGCGCGTTTGTCAGCCCTACCTGCAATGGGGACCCGACGCTCCTTCACTAATTGTGGGATATCCTGTAAAGTAATCATCGGATTGACTTGAAATTTTCAGGGAATATTTACGAAAAATTTGATTTTAAGAAAATGAAGTACATGAAAAAAAATCCATTTTTTGAAAATTCTGACTCCATCTCACCCCTTAATTTACAAGATTTTGTCATAAAAATTGGTATAAAACTAGATAAATATATACTTTATCAAATGAGTATAAACCCGATCCTTTCATAATTACCCCAATAGACAAACGTGCTGTGAAAATTCACATGTCAGCATTATAGCGGCAAGAGGACAGCATACAGCGGCACACCGTGACACCAATATGCTGTCTTTTGCTTCCGTATTAAGCTGAAAATTTGCGCCACAGTGCGTGGTTTGGCGAAATAAATGTGTGCCGCCAAGACGATAAGTTTGCAGCGAATATATGCAACAATTACCTGCTGCAACAGCAGTACAGATGCGGCAAGCTTCACATTTGGAGTGATGTCATCTTTATATCGCGTTTCAGTCATACATGCACCACGCTGTGACGCACCGTTGCCGGTAAAAACGAGGCAAGTTATCTCGGCATTGAGACGGAAAATTTGGAATACGTTATTCCTGCAAGGTTATGGCACGTTGGCGGCACGCTATGACCAGAGATTAGTAGTGAGATGCACAACGCTCCCCTTTTCGGCAAGCTCAATAAACTTAGCCGGCGACTATGAAAATGTCGAATTCTTTCCCATGCCAATCGATTGTTAGTGTTTGTTAGACAAAATCCAGCGTTTGTTAGACGTTATTTATTTAATAATACAAAAAACCAATTTTATGTCAAAGTTAGCCGCAGGAAAATCTTTTCTGATGATTTCAAACTTTTTTTCGTCACCAATCGTTTGTTAGTCATTTGTTAGTGATTGTTAGTTGATTTTTATCGTTTGTTAGAGCTTAATTTTGACGTTATCGTTAAAAAACTGTTCACTCCCATAACAAGCTGCAAGCCACGTGAAGGTGGCTGCAAGCCACGTGAAGTTGGCCGCATTGCCACCACGGCTGAGCAGGGCTTTGTACATGAAACTCCTCAATTTCAGCAAAATGCTGATTATTTCAATCCTATTGGATTGGTAGTCGTTTGTTAGTGTTTGTTAAACAAAATCCAGCGTTTGTTAGACATTATTCATTTAATAATACGCAAAACAAATTTCATGTCAATGTTAGCCGCAGGAAAATGGTTTTCTAATGATTTTGAACTTTTCTTCGTAACCAATCGTTTGCTAATGATTGTTAGTCGATTTTTATAGTTTGTTAGAGCTGAATTTCGATTTTATCGTTAAAAAACGTTTCACTCCCATAACACGCTGCAAGGGACGTGAAGTTGGCCGCATTACCACGACGGCTTAGCAGGGCTTTGCACATGTAACCCCTCAATTTAAGTAAAATGCTGATTATTTCAATCCTACTCGATTGTTAGTCGTTTGTTAGTGTTTGCTAGACAAAATCCAGCGTTTGTTAGACGTTATTTATTTAAAAATACGAAAAACAAATTTCATGTCAAAGTTAACCGCAGGAAAATGCTTTTCTAATCATTTCGAACTTTCCTTCATAACCAATAGTTTGTTAGTCGTTTGTTAGTGATTGTTAGTCGATTTTTATCGTTTGTTAGAGCTTAATTTTGACTTTATCGTTAAAAAACTCTTCATTCTCATAGCACGCTGCAAGCCACGTGAAGTTGGCAGCATTGCCACGACGGCTGAGCACGGCTTTGTACATGTAACTCCGCAATTTCAGCAAAATGCTGACTATTTCAATCCTACTGGATTGTTAGTCGTTTGTTAGTGTTTGTTAGACAAAACCCAGCATTTGTTAGATTTTATTTATTTGATAATACGAAAAACAAATTTCATGTTAGAGTTAGCCTCAGGAAAATGCTTTTCTAATGATCTCGAACTTTTCTTCGTAACCAACCGTTTGTTAGTCGTTTACTGAAATTGATGAGCTACATGTACAAAGCCCTGCTCAGCCGAAGTGGCAATGCTGCAAAGTTTACGTGACTTGCAGCCAACTTCCCGTGGCTTGCGGCGTGCTATGGGAGTGAAAAGTTTTTTTAACGATAAAGTCAAAATTAAGCTCTAACGAACGATAAAAATCGACTAACAATCACTAACAAACGACTAACAAACGATTGGTTACGAAGAAAAGTTTGAATTCATTAGAATAGCATTTTCCTGCGGCTAACTTTGACATGAAATTTGTTTTTCGTATTATTAAATAAATAAAGTCTAAGAAATGCTGGATTTTGTCTTACAAACGACTAACAATCGAGTAGGATTGAAATGATCAGCATTTTGCTGAAATTGAGGAGTTTCATGTACAAAGCCCTGTTCAGCCATCGTGGCAATGCGGCCAACTTCACGTGGCTTGCAGCGTGCTATGGGAGTGAAAAAGTTTTTTAACGATAAAGTCAAAATTAAGTTCTAACAAACGATAGAAATCGACTAACAATCGTTAACAAACGACCAACATACGATTGGTATCGAAAAAAGTCGAAATCATCAGAAAAGATTTTCCTGCGGCTGACATTGACATGAAATTTGTTTCTCGTATTATTAAATAAATAACGTCTAACAAACGCCCATTGTGGGGGCGTTAGTTTTATCTTTGTTAAATAAACAATGCTCCTACCGTCGTTCTCGCATCATCGTGAGACTTTTCGACCCATTCTGACCGGAAGTAAGATAAAATCGGAGACGAATTCGGCGCAGTAATATCCGGAGTGTTCGCTCTAGGCACCGAGAACCATTCCGAGTACCGATTTTATCTTTGTTAAATAAACAATGCTCCAATCGTCGTTCTCGCTGCATCTTTACACTTCTTCCCCCATTCTGACCGAAAGTAAGATAAAATCGGAGACGAATTCGGGGCAATATTATCGGGAATGTTCGCTCGACGCCCCGAGAACCATTCCGACCACCGATTTTATCTTTGTTAAATAAACAATTCTTCTACCGTCGTTCTCGCAGCATCGTCAGACTTGTCGACCCATTCTGACCGGAAGTAAGATAAAATCGGAGACGAATTTGGGGCAGTATTATCGGTAATGTTCGCTCGAGACCCCGAGAACCATTCCGAGCACCAATTTTATCTTTGTTAAATAAACAATGCTCCTACCGTCGTTCTTGCAGCATCGTGAGACTTTTCGACCCATTCTGACCGGAAGTAAGATAAAATCGGAGACGAATTCGGCGCAGTAATATCGGGAACGTACGATCGAGGCCCCGAGAACCATTCCGATCTACGATTTTATCTTTGTTGAATAAACAATGCTCCTACCGTCGTTCTCGCACCATCGCCAGACTTCTCGACCCATTCTGACCGGAAGTAAGATAAAATCGTAGACGACTTCGGGGCAGTAACATCGGTAATGTTCGCTCGAGGCCCCGGGAACCTTTCCGAGCACCGATTTTATCTTTGTTAAATAAACAATGCTCCAATGGTCGTTCTCGCTGCATCTTTAGACTTCTCGCCCCATTCTGACCGGAAGTAAGATAAAATCGGAGACGAATTCGGCGCAGTAATATCGGGAACGTACGATCGAGGCCCCGAGAACCATTCCGATCTACGATTTTATCTTTGTTGAATAAACAATGCTTCTACCGTCGTTCTCACAGCATCGTCAGACTTGTCGACCCATTCTGACCGGAAGTAAGATAAAATCGGAGACGATTTTGGGGCAGTAATATCGGGAATGTTCGCTCGAGGCCCCGAGAACCATTCCGAGCTCCGATTTTATCTTTGTTAAATAAACAATGCTCCTACCGCCGTTCTCGCAGCATCGTCAGACTTTTCGACCCATTCTGACCGGAAGTAAGATAAAATCGAAGACGAATTCGGGGCAGTATTATCGGGAATGTTCGCCCGAGGCCCCGAGAACCATTCCGAGCACCGATTTTATCTTTGTTAAATAACCAATGCTCCGACCGTCGTTCTCGCTACATCGTCAGACTTCTCGACCCATTCTGACCGGAAGTAAGATAAAATCGGTGACGATTTCGGGGCAGTAATATCGGGAATGTTCGCTCGAGGCCCCGAGAACCATTCCGAGCACCGATTTTATCTTTGTTAAATAAACAATGCTCCTACCGCCGTTCTCGCTGCATTTTTAGACTTCTCGGCCCATTCTGACCGGAAGTAAGATAGAATCGGAGACGATTTCAGGGCAGTAATATCGGGAATGTTCGCTCGAGGCCCCGAGAACCATTCCGAGCACCGATTTTATCTTTGTTAAATAAACAATGCTCCTACCGTCGTTCTCGCACCATCGTCAGAATGCGCTACCCATTCTGACCGGAAGTAAGATAAAATCGCAGTCTATTAGAGAATGTAATTATGAAGCTGCGATCAAAATTCAAATCGATTCATGCTAAGGGTTCGCGTATTCCGGCCTCCCAGTTTGAAAAACAATTTTTTCAAGATGGGCTCTGTAGTCACTATTTTGTATGAAAATTACAATAATTTTTACATACTTTAATATGTCTTACATAAACCCTCTCATAAGAAATCCTATTCCTTGTTTCATACTGCCAAAATAAATTGTCCAAGTTAGGCCTAATTTTCTGCCGCTCGAGTGGTGTTACCCCTTAAGAGAAACCGCAAACAGAGTCGCAACGTTTTGGGATTTCCATAATCGACCCGTATCGGTACGTGAAAAATTGTATCTCAGGCGGTGCAGAAGTTCTTCTCATCTGTTTTCAGTCCTAAAAAAACGTCGTATCGATTTTCGTCTGCCGGAACCGACTGATTTCGCCTCCCCTAATGAGGAAATGGAAAGCTTCTCCTCATGTTTCCTAACCCAGCTCGAACACACTTTGAGATGACATTCGTACAGAAAAATGTATTTTTGGAGATCAATCCGACTATGATACTGAACGGAGTGTTCGAATGAGAAATGAAATCTCGAAAACATCCAATTCTCGAAAATGTAGCGTCAAGTTATTGAGAGTTTGTTAATAAAAACTTACGTATTGATTTTTTTCAATACGCAAAAAAAATCGCTCGGTATATCGAAATTCGATAATCATTCACAATTCTTTGGTTTTGTTAATTTTTATTTCTTAAGGAAGCAAAAAGAACAGGCACTCTCGATGGATAATCGCGGCAAAATTTGTAAAGGTCATTAATTGCGGCGCGCTTCACGCTTTGGCACGCAATGCGCCGAGCGATAGCAGACGATAGGTGAAACGTCAAATCGTGTGTCACGATTCTCGGGCCGAATAGGTTGACAGGCAACGTAGCGAATGATTCGCTAAACGTCAGATCATGCGCGCTGGCATTTGTCAATCGCTGCTGTTTCGCAGAACCTTCTTGACGTCGGCTACGACTTCGTGATCCTTCGTCTACTCTTCTGCCTTTTTCGATCGTCCAACATGGCGGATTCAAGCGTTAATTTCGAAGATCGAACGCCTATTTTCTAATGCTTCCCATTTGATGACGGAGGCGAAAAAAAGAAAACGGCTCGATAGAAATCTTCGGAGTAACCTGCCGAACCCGTCATTTCCCGCTGTTACACCTATTCTGAATCACCCTGTATATACATAGCCCCTGCGTGTGCGTCAGAATTGTTCGCGAACAACTAGCGATGCGAGTGGCAGAGTAGGAAACTACAAACAGAGGAAATTTTGCGTAGCAAAAATTCTGAAAGATGCCACTCCCCTGGCGTTGGTGCTCGATCTCCTGGTATGTAGTCTCCATGGTCAAAATAGTCGTATTCGGCGTCGGGGTGGTTAAGGGGCTATACCAGTGTGGACGCTGAAAACTTGGGTTTTTTCCGGAATTTTTGAACGAAAAGTACGCAATTAAATGTTTCAGAAAATTAAGAATATATTTGGCTATATTTGACCTATATTACATAATTTTTTCATAGAATAATATTGAGATCCAAGCGACTTATGCGCTGCCTTCGGAGGCGCCAAAAAATAGTTCCTCCGCTGCTGACATGATTTCGGCCGATTGAGTAGCTGAAACCGAAAAAGGAAAAAATGTCGTTAAACTGGAAGGTATTTTCTGTACAATGACGGATGATTTTCGAAAATATCAAAATCTGACAAAATGGCGTGGTTTTGAACAAAAGTTTGTTTTCTTGCCTACAAAATGGTCGTCTTTTTAAATGCCAAATCCTCAATTTTCATCCACTCATAAATATCTTACGTCATTGCAGAGTAAATATATTTAAGAGTACTCGTTTCAAATTTTAAGTCAATCGGATAATTGCTATTTGAGTTACGATGTCAGCAAATTTGAAAAATCTCATATCTAGAAAAAAGCGTTCAAAGATTTAACTATCGATTTTTGCAAGATAAAATGATATGAATGATAATGATATTCTTAAAAGTATCAATTGTCGAAAAAGACAAAAAAAATTGATTTTTTGAAAGTGTCACACTGGTATAGCCCCTTAAGTACGCCGTGCGGGCCTCACGCCTGCGCAATAAGAATATTGTCAGTGACCTATTAGCGCCATTGGGAGATTTAGAACTAAATAAAGCGGTAAAAAAGCGTAGCATTTTTATATACGGCAAGGGACAGGAGGTGCCAGTTCCCTGGTCATGATCATGGTTTTACATACAGGTGTTACAACGAAGCTACATTTTCGAGGTGGAGTCGGCACGTATATCGTCCCCACTTTTCCATTCCCTAGGCCATGGAGACTAGAGTGGGAGGAGTCCGAACTCTTATGGAGAGACTTGAAAAATGTGGCTACAAAAATGTGGTCAAACAGGAATAGCGCCACTATTACTAAGACCTCGAGAAGTCAGCTGCCTGCGAGAGAGATGTAAACTGATATATACCAGACAGATCTCCGTAATGCGTAAAGGTACAAGAATATTTTTAATATAGCAATGCCCAATAAACAATGTGCATTAGTTGCACAATTAACGGTGAAAATGTCGAAGATAATAATGCAATACGTAGTGATAGAAAAATATGTTTATTATTACAGTGTTTAATTGTACAACGAACAGTAGAAAATGTCTTAAATAATACTGATGCTTTTTTTCTTGAATTAATTTTTATTTTCTTAGGTAAATACGACGGTAAATTAATCCCTGCTATCCAAGAACAAAGCTTTGCGATCTGTTTATATAAAAACTCGTAAAAGGGGAACGGTAACACGATAATTTTTACGATAACGATATTTAACGCAACAACTCATGACTTATTGTTTTTACCATCAAACCCAAACATCGAACGGTGAAAAATGTCTTAAATAATAATTTTTTATTCTTCAATACATTTTTTACTCAGGTCAATATGATGGTAAATTACTCCTGGTCAAAGAACAATGCTTTGCGATCTGTTTGTATTAAAACTCACAATCATCAAACGGGTAACGCGATTATCCTGACCATAAGATATTTGAATGAAAATAAAAAGAAAATTACACGAAAGAAATTGCAATTAGTCATTGAGGCAAGAAATTTCAAAAATTGTCCAGCCGTTATTTTTCGATTTGAGAAAAACACCGTAATAAAAATATAAAGTCGAAGCGATATTTCTTGCTTCAATGTTTTCCGGGTAAAAACATGCTCCAATGTTTTAAAGGTAAAATATCTGTGTTCTCTTGTCAACATCAAGGCTGGTTTGTCTCGAAAATTATATTTTTATAATTCTCAAATTTTTCGAATATTGTGTGTATAGTGGCGTATTTGCTGGTACAATAGAACCTCGTTTATCCGACTCTCGATTTATCGACGCTCCGTATTATCCGAGTCACCTAACTCACCAGAGTCCTCCGCATTGTCCGAGGTGTATCTTCGGATAATACGCAGAATCTCGAATAAAACGGAAGCATCTGCTATGCCTATGCGTGGAATAGTCCTACGCTGCTACTGTTTTCCGTATTATCCGAGATTTCGGTAACACGCGTTTTGACCCGACGACAAAATATCCTCGACAAAATATCCGCGACAAAATATCCGCGACAAAATATCCGATGACACAATATCCGCAGGATAAAATATCCTCATGACAAAATATCCGCAAGACAAAATATCTGCCGATATTATATCCGCTGTCGGTAATTAAATCTATGATTAACGTTATTACTCTTAAACTAGGACAACTGACTTCATGAGACAGTCAATGTTTTTCTCTCTGCTGTGTATGTAGTGCTAATGTTTCTTGAAGGAATGACGTTGTAGTGCTACAGTTTAAAGTGTGTATGTAGTGCTACAGTTTAAAGTGTGCTGTGTATGTAGTGCTACAGTTTAAAGTGTTTAAAGAAGGGAGCAAAATTATTAATATATGACGGATATGTTTATTCAAAAAAGAGTGTGAATAAAACAAGCATAACTTGGCGTTGTGTTGAGCATAAGAAACGTTTATGTAATATTATTATAGTACATCCTATTATAGTAAATACTATTATTATAGTATCCAAGTATATTTGCGTGGCATTGCTAACAATATTTTATTAAACTAATATTATATACAAAAACTTTACAATAAAAAAATAAGTGCAATGAAGAAGCTCGTATTATGCCCCCACCCCACTATCTCACACACCCCACAAAGGTGTTTTGCGCGCGACCCCGTTGATGTGGTGGACGAGATTTAGGATTTTGTCTCGCGGATGTTTTCTCATGAGAATATTTTGTCTTTCGGATATTTTATCTTTCGGATATTTTGTCTTTCGGATATTTTGTCCTCGGATATTTTGTCGCGGATATTTTGTCGTCGGGTCAGATGTGACGTAGCCGAGATTTCACTTATCCGAGGTACCCTCTTTCCACATTACCTCGGATAAGCGAGGTTCCACCAGCCCCCTGTCGCCATCAGTCACACATGGTTCGCGTAATGTCCATCGTTTTTATTTTCTATCGCTGCCACGTGTGGCGCTAGTAGTCCTGCTCGATAACTATATATGTGACATATAACCTGTGAATATAATATACATTTTAATAAATTGACCGGTTTCTTCTTTATAATGCATAAATGAATCTTGAATATTTTGATCATAAAAATCATCGAACGCACTATGTCAAGTACTTTTTCATCGGGACTTAGAAAGTGGCGTTCCCAAATTATTTTGGTTTTCTGGAAACGCTTTTCGCAAACTGCTCTTCCACTTTTCATACAGCTGCTCTTTCGCCGCACAGCTATTTTCCACAAATTCTCACTTTGCGGGTTCTTGGGAAATGTGAAAAAAATGCACCTTTTTGGGTTTCATTTGTACCCTGAGGTATAACCAGGGACGATGCATATCGGTATGATTTATCTCAAACCAATTGCCGCTCGTCGTCGTTTGATAATTATAATCTACACACAATTCAGAAGGTATGTCATAGTAAACAAAAAATACACTTCACAGATCGCGGATTGATTTCTTGACATTTAAAATGTTCTGAAAATTGTATTGTACTCACCAGCCACAAGTCACAACACAACCGTAAAACGCGTAAAACTCCAAATACTCCGAAAATGTTATTAATTTATCAGGCATGGAACGCGCATGCGTAAAAGAAATCGAGCAGGCGGCTACTAGCGCCACGAAGTGGACTGTAGGGCAATCAAACATCCCGGACAACACGCGATTAATTTATTGCCATAGGAATAGTAGCCAGTGTCAGGGGGCTGGGTCGGCCCCCTGACACTGGCCGCTGAAATCGGCTCGGGAAATGTAGCTCGGAATTGTCGCCGAGTTTTGCCGCTTGTAGCGCTGGCAGGTACAAGACTGCTGTGATGAGATCTGGAGAGGGGATGGGTTTGCCTGTAGGGTGTAGGGGGTGTAGGGCAACACAAAAAATATGAATAATTTACAATATTCAAAACCGCTGTAATGAGTGGAAGGGGGGGGGGGTAATTAGTTACACTACCTGCCTATGACTTTTCGAAGTTTTACAACATATATGGTGATAGTAAGCATGCAAGTTAATACGAAGGAGTCAAAAATAACTACGGTGCAGGGCAACATGGAAAATCTGAATAAATACCATTGTAATTACTGCACGAAAAAACCACTAAGCACACGGAATACTAAACTATATTTATAATTTTTTGGTTGACAAGGTTTACACGGTTTACACGAATTCATTTACGCGAAGATAACCTCGAACGCTCAAATGAAACAACAACAATGGCTGTATGACGTATAGCGCCGGAGAAGGAGAAATCTCAAGCTCCATTAACTTAGCCGCCGACTATGGAAATATCGAATTTTTTTTTACGCCAATCGATTGTTAGTCGTTTGTTAGTGTTTGTTAGACAAAACCCAGCGTTTGTTAAACTTTATTTATTGAAAAAAAACGAAAAACAAATTTATGCCAAAGTTAGCCGCAGAAAATGATTTTCTAGTGATTTCGAACTTTTCTCCGTAACCAATCGATTGTTAGTCGTTTGTTAGTGATTGTTAGTCACTTTATATCGTTTGTTAGAGCTCAATTATTATTAAATTAATGAAAAACCTTTCGGCCCTAGAGCGCGCTGCAAGCCACGTGAAGATGGCAGCATCGTCGAGACACCTGCTTTCGGCTTTGCACATGTAACTCGTCAATTTCAGCAAAACGTTGATTCTTGTCGTTCTATTAGATTGTTAGACGATCGCCAGTGATTGTTAGTTAATTTTCATCGTTTGTTAGAGCTCCATTTTTATTTAATCGCTGAAAAACTTTTCGGCGCGAGAACGCGCTGCTCGTCGCGAAAGTTGGCAGCATCGCCGCGACAGCTGCTTCCGGCTGGACCACCATAAACTTAGCCGGAAGACTTTAGCGTCTCAAGGTTTCTTCTTTCCTAATCGTTTGGTGGTCGTTTGGTGGTGATTGGTAGCCTAATAAGAAGGTTTGGTGGTCGACCGTTTTGTTATAATTAAATGAGACTTTTTTCCCGTAAAGTTGGCCGGATCTTTTTTTATTTATCACGCAATCCATATAATGCCACGCCTAATTGATGCAGAATCGTTTGGTGGTCACAAATATACAAATCCCGGCGTTTGGTAGTTAATTCATTAGTTATCCCGGTCGAAAAACAATTTACGTCTAGGCGCATACGATGGAGGGCCGTAATTGGTCATTGATGGATCCAACAGAATACGACCATGTCATATTTCAATTTATTTATGTTTTTATTCACCGATCTCGTTCCATTAAGTCTCAAACGAAAGATAATGGTTAGGTAGTGATGGGTAGCTTAAATGAAACGTTTGGTAGTGATTAGTAGCTTAATTAAAACGTTTGGTAGTGATTGATAGCTTAATTAAAACGTTTAATAAATAATTCCTTAGTTACACCGATCGGAAAACTATCTACCCTCAGACGCAGGCGATACAGGGCTGTAGTTGACTGCTGAAGGATCCAATGGAATGCGGAGCAGTGATGTTTCGATTTCTTTATGTTTTCCTTCACCGATCTCATTCTAATAAGTGTCAAACGGATGATAATCGTTTGGTAGTGATTGGTAGCTGGGTTAAAAGGTTTGGTAGTTAATTCCTTAATTACGCCGATCGAAAAACCATCGACGCTTCAATTTATTTATGTTTTTATTCACCGATCTCGTTCCAATAAGTCTCAAACGAAAGATAATCGTTTGGTAGTGATTGGTAGCTTAATTAAAACATTTGGTAGTGATTGGTAGCTTAATTAAAACGTTTGGTAGCGATTGGTAGCTTAATTAAAACGTTTGGTAGTGATTGGTAGCTTAATTAAAACGTTTGGTAGTGATTGGTAGCTTAATTAGAACGTTTGGTAGTTAATTCCTTAATTACACCAATCAAAAAACCATCTACGGTTAGACGCAGACAATAGAGCGCTGTAGTTTGTCTGCTGGTGGATCCAACGGAATACGGCGCAGTGATATTTCAATTTCTTTATGTTTTTTTTCACTGATCTTGTTCCAATCAGTCTCAAACGGAAGATAATCGCTTGGTAGTAATTGGTAGATTGATTTAGACGTTTGGTACTTAATTCCCTAATCACGCTGATCGAAAAAACATCTACTCTTGCACACAGGCGATAGAGGGCTCTAATTCGCTGCTGAAGGATCTAACGGAATACGAAGCAGTGATATTACAATTTCTTTATGTTTTTCTTTGCCGATTTCGTTCTAATAAGTCTCAAATGGGCGATAATCGTTTGGTAGTGATTGGTAGCTGGACACGGTCGTACATACAGGTCTGGAAGCGACCGTGGTGGGGGTAGGCACCGTTAACGAACCCACGTTTGTTTCCAATTCTCGCCACTACGTGGCATTGCTATCGGCGTGTACGTGTGTGACAAGGACGGACAGCTTGCGTCCGTCTCTCTCACTTTTCTCGATGATCCGAAATGCACATTATCTTTTTCGTGGGGGGCGAAAGGGGAATAGAGGTAGATGAGAAAGAATTGTGGAATAAGGCTGGGAATACACGTCCGATTTTTTCTTTCCGACAATCCGATCCGACAGTCGGATCCGACTATCGGAAGGCGCTCGTGCCATACATTTGTTTGAGCATGCAATACACATCCGATCCGACTATCGGAACTCGGATCCGACTATCGGATCGGATGTGTATTGCATGCTCAAGCAAATGTATGGCACGAGCGCCTTCCGATAGTCGGATCCGACTGTCGGATCGGATTGTCGGAAAGAAAAAATCGGACGTGTATTCCCAGCCTAAGGACGGGGGATTGTGGAAGAGAATAGAAGTGGGGCTTGTAAAAAGGGGAAGATCCTGTATGGCTGGAAGAAGACCAATATAAAAATTTTAAAAATAAATAAAAATACTTACCTTTTTCGAGTGAAATGGATTTTTATTCGAATTTTATTCCGAGTTTCTTTCGATGACGAAAGTAAAAAAATACGCAACACATGGAATGTTGAATATACGAATACATGTATTGGTTCGTCAGTTTAGAAAGCCCTGAAACAACGGTCCACCTTCGCCAGCTTTATGAATATTTTTCAAACTACAAATGCTCGTTGACGCAAACAGAGGTTATCGAGAACGTTGTCATAAAAAAATGGAGTAATAAATGGCACGGAGCACGGTCTAAGGCCCGGTTCCACAACTTCACGTTTAACGAAGGTTCATGTGAACCGCCGTTAAAGATAAACTTGCGGTTAAACTGGTATTGCGTTCCACAACTCATTTGTAACCATCGGTTACGAAAACGTATAGTCTCCTAGGGAAACTTTGGATAGACACTCTTTTCTTTCCAAAAGTGAATAGTGATTGGATATTTGAAAATGCCGGTAAAAGGTTAGGAAGAATCTCGGCAATAAAGGTTATGCGGAACTTGTTGGCGATAGTAAACAACATGTCGCGGAAAAATGAAGACGGACCGCTAACGAAGAAAAGATTACCGAACTTTTCGGTCGATGAAAAAATTCGTTTAATCGAAATAGTCGAGAAGAAAAAGAATATTTTAGAAAATAAAGCATCTGATTCAGTGACAATCAAAGAAAAGGAGAAATGTTGGCTAAGTTCATGTGACGAATTTAATAGCCAAGGTTCATCGGTAAATAGAAATGTCACGTCGCTTAAAAGCTGTTGGGACAACTTAAAAAAAAAGACGCGAAAACATTTCGCCGAAGTTCGTAAAGAACTTTTCGCAACAGGTATTGTATATGAATAAACATAAATGAGGAACACATGAGCCATTGTTCAGATTACAATGAACAATTAATTATTAAATATACAATAGAAGAGGTTCGATTTATTTTCTAATTATTTCGAAATGCAACGCGACAATGAGAGAAGAACAATTGCCACTATAACCTCCAATCGCCTACAACATGTCAGCGATGTGCAGCAGCCGACCGCTCCCAGCTTTCAAAACACACACCGATGTCGCCACATTATTAAACCTCCGTTATCTTCGCTAAACCCCCAAAATCCGGGGATTAACTTTAACCGAAGCAAATCGCAGTTAACCGGCGTTTGATGATGTTGTGGAACGCTACTTCTTTACTGAACCGGGTTTAACGTCTTAAACCTCGGTTAACTGTAGTTAACCGAGAGTTGTGGAACCGGGCCTAAGACAAGGCAAGGGGCGAAGGGAGAGATCACAGAAGACCGTGAGTGGGAGGTACTCGCCGATAGTAGCGACGGCGGTGACCGCGAGCGGAATGAAAAGTGAAGCTCGTAACGGTGCCTCGCGACTCCATTGAAATCTGGCTTCGTTTCCAGACCTGTATGTAAGACCGTGTAGCTGGATTAAACCGTTTGGTAGTTAATTTCTCAATTACGCCGATCGAAAAACCATCAACGCTTAGACGCAGGCGATAGAGGGCTGTAGTTGGCTGCTGATTGATCCAACGGAATACGAAGCAGTGATATATCAATTTCTTTATGTTTTTTTTCACCGATCTCGTTCCAATAAGTCTCATACGGAAGATAATCGTTTGGTAGTGATGAGTAGCTCAATTAAAATATTTGGTAGTTAATTCCTCAATTACGCCGATTGAAAAACTATCTACGGTTAGACGCAGATGATAGAGGGCTCTAGTCGGCTGCTGATGGATCCAACGTAATACGAAGCAGTGATATATCAATTTCGTTGTTTTTTTCACCGATCTCGGTTAGGTGCAGGCGATATAGGGTTGTAGTTGTCTGCTGAAGGATCTAACGGAATACGGAGCAGTAATATTTCAATTTTTATATGTTTTTCTTCACCGATCTCGCTCTAATAAGTCTCATACGGAAGATTATCGTTTGGTAGTGATAGGTAGCTTGATTAAAACGTTTGGTAGTTAATTCCTCAATTACGGCAATGGAAAAATCAGCTACCCTTAGACACAGGCGATAGAGGGCTGTAATTCGCTGCTGAACGATCTAACGGAATCCGGAGCAGTGATATTACAATTTCTTTATGTTTTTCTTCACCGATTTCATTTTAAGAAGTTTCAATCGGATCATAATCGTTTGGTAGTGATTGGCAGCTAGATTAAAACGTTTGGTAGTTAATTCCTTAATTACGCCGATCGAAAAACCATTGACGCTTAGACGCAGGTGATATAGGGCTGTAGTTGGCTACTGAAGGATCTAACGGAATACGGAGCAGTGATATTTCAATTTCTTTATATTTTTTCACCGATCTCATTCCAATAAGTCTCATACGGAGGATAATCGTTTGGTAGGGATTGGTAGCTTGATTAAGACATTTGGTAGTTAATTCCTCAATCACGTCGATCGAAAAACCATTGACGCTTACACGCAGGCGATAGAGGCCTGTCGTTGGCTGCTGGTGGATCCAACGGAATACGAAGCAGTTATATATCAATTTTTTTATTTTTTTTCACCGATCTCGTTCCAATAAATCTCATACGGAAGATAATCGTTTGGCAGTGATAGGTAGCTTGATAAAAACGTTTGGTAGTTAATTCCTCAATTACGGCGATCGAAAAATCAACTACCCTTAGACACAGGCGATAGAGGGCTGTAATTCACTGCTGAATGATCTGACGGAATACGGAGCAGTGATATTACAATTTCTTTATGTTTTTCTTCACTGATTTCGTTTCAAGAAGTTTCATAGGGATCATAATCGTTTAGTAGTGATTGGTAGCTGGATTAAAACGTTTGGTAGTTAATTCCTTAATTACGCCGATCGAAAAACCATTGACGCTTAGACGCAGGTACTAGACTTAGACTCAGATATAGGGCTGTAGTTGGCTGCTGAAGGATCTAACGGAATACGGAGCTGTGCTATTTCCATTTCTTTGTTTTTTTTCACCGATCTCGTTCCAATAAGTCTCATACGAAAGATAATCGTTTGGTAGTGTTTGATAGTTTAATTTAAACGTTTCGTAGTTAATCCCTTAATTACGCCGATCGAAAAACCATCAACGGTTAAACATAGGCGAAAGAGCGCTGTAGTCGGCTGCTGATGGATCCAACGGAATACGGCGCAGTAATATTTCAATTTCTTTATCTTTTTCTGCACCGATTTCGTTCTAATAAGTCTCAAACCGATGATAATCGTTGGGTAGTGATTGGTATCTAAATTAAAACGTTTGGTAGTCAATTCCTTAATCACGCCGATCGAAAAAACCATCTACGGTTAGACGTAGACGATAGAGCGCTGTAGTTGACTACTAAAGGATCTAACGGAATGCGGTGCAGTGATGTTTCAATTTCTTTATGCTTTTCTTCATCCATCTCATTCTAATAATTCTCAAACGGATGATAATCGTTTGGTAGTGATTGGTAGCTGGATTAAAACGTTTGGTCGTTAATTCCTTAATTACATCGATCGAAAAACCATTGACGCTTACACGCAGGCGATAGAGGCCTGTCGTTGGCTGCTGGTGGATCCAACGGAATACGAAGCAGTGATATATCAATTTCTTTATTTTTTTTTCACCGATCTCATTCCAATAAGTCTCATATGGAAGATAATCGTTTGGTAGCTTAATTAAAATGTTTGATAGTTAATTCCTCAATTACGTCGATCGAAAAATCATCTACGCTTAGACACAGGCGATAGAGGGCTGTAATTCGCTGCTGAACGATCTAACGGAACGCGGAGCAGTGATATGTCAATTTCTTTATGTTTTTCTTCACCGATCTCGTTCTAATATGTTTCAAACGGATGATAATCGTTCGGTAGTGCTTGGTAGCTGGACTAAACCGTTTGGTGGTTAATTCCTTAATTAAGCTCATCGAAAAACCATCGATGCTTAGACGCAGGTGATAGAGGGCTGTAGTTGGCTGCTGATGGATCCAACAGAATACGAAGCAATGATATATCAATTTCGTTTTTTTTTTCACCAATCTCGTTGTAATAAGTCTCATGCGAAAGATAATCGTTTGGTAGTAATTGGTAGCTTGATTAAAACGTGTGGTAGTTAATTCCTTAATTAGGCCGATCGAAAAACCATCGACGCTTAGACGCAGGCGATAAAGGGCTGTGGTTGGCTGCTGGTGGATCCAACGGATTACGAAGCAGGGATATATCAATTTCTTTATGTTTGTTTCACCGATCTCGTTCCAATAATTCTTATACGGAAGATAATCGTTTGGTAGTGATTGGTAGTTCGATTGAAACATTTGGTAGTTAATTCCTCAATTACACCGATCGAAAAACCATCTACCCTTAGGCCCGGTTCCACAACTTCACGTTTAACGAAGGTTCATGTGAACCGCCGTTAAAGATAAACTTGCGGTTAAACTGGTATTGCGTTCCACAACTCATTTGTAACCATCGGCTACGAAAACGTATAGTCTCCTAGGGAAACTTTGGATAGACACTCTTTTCTTTCCAAAAGTGAATAGTGATTGGATATTTGAAAATGCCGGTAAAAGGTTAGGAAGAATCTCGGCAATAAAGGTTATGCGGAACTTGTTGGCGATAGTAAACAACATGTCGCGGAATAATGAAGACGGACCGCTAACGAAGAAAAGATTACCGAACGTTTCGGTCGATGAAAAAATTCGTTTAATCGAAATAGTCGAGAAGAAAAAGAATATTTTAGAAAATAAAGCATCTGATTCAGTGACAATCAAAGAAAAGGAGAAATGTTGGCTAAGTGCATGTGACGAATTTAATAGCCAAGGTTTATCGGTAAATAGAAATGTCACGTCGCTTAAAAGCTGTTGGGACAACTTAAAAAAAAAGACGCGAAAACATTTCGCCGAAGTTCGTAAAGAACTTTTCGCAGCAGGTATTGTATATGAATAAACATAAATGAGGAACACATGAGCCATTGTTCAGATTACAATGAACAATTAATTATTAAATATACAATAGAAGAGGTTCGATTTATTTTCTAATTATTTCGAAATGCAACGCGACAATGAGAGAAGAACAATTGCCACTATAACCTCCAATCGCCTACAACATGTCAGCGATGTGCAGCAGCCGACCGCTCCCAGCTTTCAGAACACACTACCGAAGTCGCCACATTATTAAACCTCCGTTATCTTCGCTAAACCCCCAAAATCCGGGGATTAACTTTAACCGAAGCGAATCGCAGTTAACCGGCGTTTGATGATGTTGTGGAACGCTACTTCTTTACTGAACCGGGTTTAACGTCTTAAACCTCGGTTAACTGTAGTTAACCGAGAGTTGTGGAACCGGGCCTTAGACGCAGGCGATAGAGGGCTGTAGTTGATTGCTGAAGAATCTAACGGAATACGGAGCAATGATGTTTCAATTTCTTTATGTTTTTCTTCACCGATCTCGTTCTAATAAGTCTAAAATGGATGATAATCGTTCGGTAGTGATTGGTAGCTGAATTAAACCGGTTGGTAGTTAATTTCTCAATGACGCCGATCGAAAAACCATCTACGGTTAGACGCATGTGATATAAGGCTGCAGTTGGCTGCTGAAGAATCTAACGGAATACAGCGCCGTAATATGTCAATATCTTCATGTTTTTTTACAGATCTCATTCCAATAAGCCTCATACGGAAGATAATCATTTGGTAGTGATTGGTAGCTTAATCGTTAGTCTGAATTTGAGAAAAAAACATGTAGATTGGCTTATGATAAGCCAGTCTACATTTTTTTTCTCAAATTCAGAAAATTTGAGGGTCAGACAGCTGTTCGTCTATCTATTTGACGTCGTTTGGCAAAGTTTCGACGGGATCTGAAGAGCCGTTTCAGAGATTTTTGGGAATCTATAATTGTTCTACCATACCGACCGCGATGAGGTGTCATTCCCTCTTAATTACGCTGATCGAAAAACCATCTACGGTTAGACACAGCTGCCGCAAGGGCTGCGCCACTGGAGTTACTTCGGAGGCCTATAGTCTCCTTGTAAAAAGTAATCGTTTGGTGGTCATTAGCAGTTTAATCATAACGTTTAGTAGTTAATTTCCTAATTACGTGATTATTTTATAATTACACTAAAAAGTTATGTTTGATATAATTATGAGGTGTCAGATGGTTATCAGATAATGATCGAGTTATAGTGGTTACTGGAAGAACAATATGTGAACAGGAAATCCAATAGTAACGTGAGTTTTCATGACTCGCTACAATTGTGAGACATCTGTCAACGCAAGTCGACCATCGCGTATAACGTGCTGAGTCTTATGAACACTAACCTGTGAGATTTCGTGCTCTCTATTTATTAACTATCTATTCACCAATTAAGTCATACTTTATTTATCACTGATATCATGGTGTTAAAGGCTTAATATTTACACATTTCGATTGGCGTAATTAGGGACTTAACTACCAAACGTTTAAATTAAGCTACCAATCACTACCAAACGATCATCTTCCGTTTGAGACTGATTGGAACGACATCGGTGAAAAAAATCATAAACAAATTGAAATATCACTTCGCCGTCTTCCGTTGGATCCATCAGCAGACAAACTACAGCGCTCTATCGTCTACGTCTAACCGTAGATAGTTTTTCGATCCGTGTAATTAAGGAATGAACTACCAAACATTTTAATTAAGCTATCAATCATTACCAAACGATTATTTTCCGTATAAGACTTATTGGAACGAGATCGGTGAAAAAAAACAGAAATTGATATATCCCTGCTTCGCAATCCGTTGGATCCATCAGCAGCCACCCACAGTCTTTTATCGCCTGCGTCTAACCGTAGAAGGTTTTTTGATCGGCGTGATTGAGGATTTAACTACCAAACGTTTTAATTAGGCTACAAAGCACTACCAAAGAATTACCTTCCGTATGAGACTTATTGGAACGAGATCAGTGAAAAACAACATAAAGAAATTGATATATCACTGCTTCGTATTCCGTTGGATCCTTCAGCAGCGAATTACAGCCCTCTATCGCCTGTGTCTAAGGGCAGATGATTTTTCGATTGGCGTAATTAGGGACTTGACTACCAAACGTTTAAATTAAGCTACCAATCACTATTCAAAGATTATCTTCCGTT
Source organism: Ophion obscuratus (assembly GCA_964007375.1). Classification (NCBI taxonomy): domain Eukaryota; kingdom Metazoa; phylum Arthropoda; class Insecta; order Hymenoptera; family Ichneumonidae; genus Ophion; species Ophion obscuratus. The sequence goes on from OZ023314.1 coordinate 54,222,348, forward strand.
TGAGACTAATTGGAACGAGATCGGTGAAAAAAACATAAAGAAATTGAAATATCACTGTGCCGTCTTCCGTTGGATCCATCAGCAGACAAACTACAGCGCTCTATCGCCTACGTCTAACCGTAGATAGTTTTTCGATCCGTGTAATTAAGGAAATAACTACCAAACATTTCAATTAAGCTATCAATCACTACCAAACAATTATATTTCGTCTGAGACTTTTCAGAACGAGATCGGTGAAGAAAAACTGAAGAAATTGAAATATTACTGCTCCGTATTCCGTTAGATCCTTCAGCAACCAACTACAGCCCTCTATCGCCTACGTCTAACCGTAGATGGTTCTTCGATCGGCGTAATTGAGGAATTAACTACAAAATGTTTTAATTAAGCAACCAATCATTACCAAATGATTATCTTCCGTATGAGAATTATTCGAACGAGATTGGTGAAAAGAATATAAAGAAATTGATATATCACTGCTCCGTATTCCGTTAGATTCTTCAGCCGCGAATTACAGCCCTCTATCGCCCGTATCTAAAGGTAGATGATTTTTCAATCGACGTAATTGAGGAAGCAACTACCAAACGTTTTAATCAAGCTACCAATGACTACCAAACGATTATCTTCTGTATGAGAATTATTAAAACGAGATTGGTGAAAAAAAAATAAAGAAATTGGAATATCACTGCTTCACATTCCGTTAGATCCTTCGGCAGCCAATTACAGCCCTCTATCGCCTGCCGTATTCCGTTATCATTCAGCAGCAATTACAGCCCTCTATCGCCTGTGTCTAGCGATAGATGATTTTTCGATCGGTGTAATTAAGGAATTAACTACCAAACTTTTAATCAAGCTACTAATCACTACCAAACGATTATCTTCCGTATGAGACTTATTAAAACGAGATCGGGGAAGAAAAACATATAAAAATTGAATTATCACTGCGCCGTATTCCGTCGGATCCATCAGCAGACAAACTACAGTTTGTCTTCCGTATGAGACTTATTGGCACGAGATCGTTGGAGAAAAACATCACGAAATTGATATATCACTGCTTCGTATTCCGTTGGATCCATCAGCAGCCAACTACAGCCCTCTACCGCTTGCGTCTAAGCGTTGATGTTTTTTCGATCGGCGTAATTAAGGAATTGACTACCAAACCTTTTAACCCAGCTACCAATCACTACCAAACGACTATCATCCGTTTGACACTTATTAGAATGAGATCGGTGAAGGAAAACATAAAGAAATCGAAACATCACTGCTCCGCATTCCATTGGATCCTTTAGCAGTCAACTACAGCCCTCTATCGCCTGCGTCTGAGGGTAGATAGTTTTCCGATCGGTGTAACTAAGGAATTATTTATTAAACGTTTTATTTAAGCTATCAATCACTACCAAACGTTTTAATTAAGCTACCAATCACTACCAAACGTTTCATTTAAGCTACCCATCACTACCTAACCATTATCTTTCGTTTGAGACTTAATGGAACGAGATCGGTGAATAAAAACATAAATAAATTGAAATATGACATGGTCGTATTCTGTTGGATCCATCAATGACCAATTACGGCCCTCCATGGTATGCGCCTAGACGTAAATTGTTTTTCGACCGGGATAACTAATGAATTAACTACCAAACGCCGGGATTTGTATATTTGTGACCACCAAACGATTCTGCATCAATTAGGCGTGGCATTATATGGATTGCGTGATAAATAAAAAAAGATCCGGCCAACTTTACGGGAAAAAAGTCTCATTTAATTATAACAAAACGGTCGCCCACCAAACCTTCTTATTAGGCTACCAATCACCACCAAACGACCACCAAACGATTAGGAAAGAAAAAACCTTGAGAAGCTAAAGTCTTCCGGCTAAGTTTATGGTGGTATGCTTACGGTCCGGGTCCAATCCCCGGTGAACCAACTTTTTTTTTCTTCGTTTTATATTCAGAAAATTTCGAACTTCTGCTATTCTCGCTTCTCGCTTTAGCTATTCTCGCCTGTTCAGGCATTATTTATGATATTTAATTCGTATATGCTTAATAAAAAAAACAAGACATTGCTACCGGGGATCAGTGCAGCCAGATCGCGCGTAAAAGTTACCCCCTCTCTAATCTCTTACGCGCCCATCACACAATCATAGTAGCGCGGGTCTGTAGCGAGCGACGCTTGGACACTTCGGAAAGAGCCGAGCACGGTCGAAGTTTTCCGACCGCGCCTTCGGCAGCTACACCAATGCATGGACGCTGAGCACGTACATGTACGGCCAAGCCGAAACGAAGGCTTCGAGGGAAAAAGCAATCTGAGCACGACTCGCGCGTGACGTCACCCGACGGCTCGCGCAAGGCTTTTAGATGATTTTAATGCTTATTTAGCTCTTGATTCTCTGCGTTATTAATGTATACAAAAAAATGTATCGCGCACTCTGATCGCTTATTTTTTTAGTTTATACTCTAATTTAAATATAATAATAAATCTAAATTACAACTTATTTATCTTATATCAAATTGTTTATGCTTTACTCACACCCGTCGTTATGCCAAATAAATTATAGTTCATGAAAGTAAGCGGAAATATATTTATATTCGTATTATTATATTAATTCTCATGCTTTCATCAAGCGATAAATCATTATCCCCAAAAACAAGCCAATCATCCATCCGGCCGCGAATCATAAGTATCAGAAAGTGCACATATTCTACAAGCGATGGGATGGTCCCGTTGGTAGCGTTCCTGGCTTCGGTCCGCAGGGGCCCGTGGTGCAAATTTTTCTTCAAATTTTTCATAATTTCTCATATTTTAGTCATATTTGAGATTTTCGGAGAAAAAATGATTTAAAACAGATTCAAGTTCTGGTCTATTTCCCAGAAACACATTTTTTTCACTGAACATTCATGATTTCTCATTTTTTTCCCGGAAATTTCTCTTTGTCCTATGACCTGAGTGAACGGCTGCGGAGATATATTCGGAGAGAAGTTAAAGATGAAAAGAAATGAGATTTTCGTAAAAAAACTGATTATTATTTTTTTTCCGGAAATTTTCCTTTTTCATATTACCTGAGTGAAAGGCTGCGAAGATATTCGGAGAAAATTTAAAGATGAAAAAATGAGATTTTCGTAAAAAAAACTTGTTCTTATTTTTTTTCCGGAACTTTTTCTTTTTCCTATTGAGTGAAAGGCTGCGGAGATATTCGGAGAAAAGTTAACGATGAAAAAAAATGAGATTTTCGTAAAAAAAACTTATTACATTTTTTTATCCCTCATAATTCTGAGAAATAATGAATTTCCGAAATTTTTGCAAACATTATTTTCCTTAAGGGGTAACACCACTGTAACGGCCTGCCATGAAGCGTTTTAGACAAATAATACTTGGGGTAATTATTAAGCATATATTGAAGTACACGGAAAAAAAGAAATAGTACAAAATACAGGGGCTACACAGTTCGCATTGGACTCGAGCGATATTCACTGAAACACAGCGATATTCACTGAAACACAGTGCTCAAAATACAGTGTGCTCAAAGTAAATGATTACAGTTCCTATACCGTCCTCTTTGGACTCGAACCGCTCTACTGTATCTTTTACTGGAACACACAGTCCAAAATACAGTGTAGTCAAAAGTAAATTTTGACAGTTCAACACTGTAATATAAATTTAACAAAACTAGTAATATGACAGTTGGTTAATCTGTATTGTGTACAATGAATGCGCCAGTTATGTCGACAGAGTTTGTCTAGACACACAAAAAAAAGTTTATCCATAAAAGAAGTTTGAAAAAAAATGTGTAGATAATATAAAAAAATCAGTCACATACACAAGAACGTACCTTTTTGTAAATAATTCTCTCTTTTTTGTATTTTCTTGAATTATGTCGTACAAATTTCAACGCTCGCATCCTGTCGACCACGTACTACTAACTGGCAATCCTTTGTGTCCTGGCCACGTGACTCACCCCACGCGCGAGACAAGCCCCAATTAGACAAGAACGTGCCTTAAAAAAACATGCTCTCTTTCTTTATAATTTCTTGAATTCTGTCGCACAAATTTCGATGACCGCGTCCCATCAACCACGCACTACTAACTGACAATCCTTTGTGTCCTGGCCTCGTGCCTCACCTCGTGCCTCATTTGCGTACAGTATAAAAATCAGTGACCGCATTTAAATTTTACAGTTGAATATTTTTACTGAAGTCACTGATGTATTCACAATATCAAACTGCACATAAACAAGTGTAACTGTAAAAATCTCAGAGTGCACAGATAACGCCACGAAGTGTCGAAAGAAGAGTAAAACTACCGTGCCACACTGAGAAAATTTAATGAATCACTCTGTACTCAATACAGTGTACACGGTAACCCTTGCAGTTTGCGTACAGTATACGAACCAGGTGATCTCGTGTAAATTTTACAGTTGAATATTTTTACTGCAAAACACTGATGTATTCACAATACTGAACTGTAAATAAACCAGTGTAACTGTGAAAATCTCAGTGTGTACAGGAAAATTCGTCATTTTTGTAGGACAGGATTTACATTACTGTTTCACTGTAAAATGAAATATGGCAACCTGTTTTTTATGCGCTTTATACTGTGATTTTCGCTGTTTCTTTTTTTCCGTGTATATTGCAAAAAAATGTACGGGAAAATATTACAAAATGGCGACACTGCAGCAAATTCTTTCGAGGCAAGTTGAACTTAAGGTGCTCTACGGCACGTAGTATAACTTGTGCCAATTTTAATCTGGACAAAATATTTTTTTTTATTAAATCTAGATGAGTGTAGCTAGTGAACTACGTAGGGGATTCTAGAAATATTGATTTTTGAGTAGTTGCCGAGTATTTGACTAAAAATGTTCATTTAGACTTAATAAAACAAAATTATACAGTTATTACGCAGTTAGCACTTATAATAAAATTATACAGTTATTACGCATTAGACTTAATAAAACAAAATTATACAGTTATTACACAGTTATACTACGTGCCGCAGAGGTTCGACATGCTTCGGAATAATTGCTGCAGTGTCGCCATTTTGTAATATTTTCGGATAAAAATTTCTAGCAATATACTTAAGTATATGCTCAATAAATACCGCAAGTATTATTTGTTTATCACATTTTCTTCCGCCAAAAAAAATATCTAAAAAATACGCTTCCTGTAAGGCCGTTACAGACCTCTTACAGTCTTCATATAATTTCCGAGATTTTCCCGTGATCGTAATTAAAATGATGAAATATTCGGAAAAATTCGGGGAAACTCGGATGTTTGCGTATAAATAATTGTCCGCAAAACTCCGAATTTTTCATATTTGTTCCAATTCATAGAAAAATTCTGAAAAAATCGAAGTTTTTCGGAAAAAAATTGCACTAGGGGCGCGGGATCATTCCCCGCGCTCAGTGCTTTTATTAAAATTATTATTACTATTAATTCTTATTTGATTAGTAATTTTTATTAGTTATCATCGTTATTTTAATTAGTTATCTTTTAGTGTGAAAAAATTTATCGCGCACTCTGACCGCTTATTTTATTAGTTTGTACGTTAATTTAAATAAAATAATAAATCTAAATTACAACTTATTTATTTTCTAAAAAATTGTTTGCGCTTTACTCACACCTGTCCCTATGCCAAATAAATTGTAATTCATAAAAGTAAGCAGAAATTTATTTATATTCGTATTATTATATTCATTCTCATATACTTTCATCAAGCGATAAAGCATTATGATAATGCTTTATCGCTTGATGATAGTATATGAAAGTAGTATATGAAAAAAGTATATAGTATATGAGCGTAAGTATATGAAAGTATTTGAATAGTTATTGAATGAATATAATATTACGAATATAAATATATTTCCGCTCATATACTTTCATCAAGCGATAAAGCATTATCATAATGCTTTATCGCTTGATGAAAGTATATGAGAATGAATATAGTAATACGAATATATTTCAGCTTACTTTTATGAATTACAATTTATTTGGCATAGGGACGGGTGTGAGTAAAGCGCAAAAAATTTTTTCAGAAGTAAAATATGTTGTAATTTACATTTATTATTATATTTAAATTAACATATAAACTAATAAAATAAGCGGTCAGAGTGCGCGATAAGTTTTTCAACGCTAAAAGATAACTAATTAAAATAATAATGATAACTAATAAAAAACTAATCAAATAAGAATTAATAGTAATAATAATTTTAAAAAAAGCACTGAGCGCGGGAAACGATCCCGCGCCCCGAGTGCAAATTTTTTTCCGAAAAACTCCGATTTTTTCCGGAAAATTTTTCCGATTTTTCCGAATTTTGCTATGAATTGGAACAAATATAAAGAATTCGGAGTTTTGCGGACAATTATTTTTGCGCAAACATCCGAGTTTCTCCGAATGTTTCCGAATATTTCATCATTTTTATTACAATCACGGGAAAATCTCGGAAATTATATGAAGACTTTAAGGGGTAACACCACTGTAACGGCTTTACAGGAAGCGTATTTTTTGATATTTTTTTGGCGGAAGAAAATGTGATAAACAAATAATACTTGCGGTATTCATTAAGCATATATTTAAGTATATAGCTATAAATTTTTCATCCGAAAATACTACAAAATGGCGACACTGCAGCAATTCTTCCGAAGCATGTCGAACCTCTGCGGCACGCAGTATAACTGTGACAATTTTAATTAAAAAAAAAAGAATTTTGTTTTATTAAGTCTACATGAGTGTATCTACTGAACCACGTAGGGGATTTTCGATAAGTTAATTAAAACAATATTTATTAAAAAATAACTGTCTTAAAAATAAATTGAACATTTTTAGTCAAATACTCGGCAATTACTCAAAAATCAATATTTCTAAAATCCCCTACGTGGTTCACTAGCTGCACTCATCTAGATTTAATTTTTTTTAAATTATTTTATTCCGATTAAAATGGGTACAAGTTTTACTGCGTGTCGCAGAACACCTTAAGTTGAACATGCCTCGGAAGAATTTGCTGCAGTGTCGCCATTTTGTAATATTTTCCCATAATTTTTTTTTGCAATATACTTTAATATATGCTTAATAATTACCCCAAGTATTATTTGTGTAAAACGCTTCGTGGCAGACCGTTACAGTGGTGTTACTCCTTAAGGAAAACAATGTTGGCAAAAATTTCGGAAATTCTTTATTTCTCAGAATTATGAGGGATAAAAAAATGTAATCAGTTTTTTTTACGAAAGTCTCATTTTTTTCATCTATAACTTTTCTCCAAATATTTCCGCAGCCGTTCACTCAATAGGAAAAAGAAAAAGTTCCGGAAAAAAATAAGAACCAGTTTTTTTTTACGAAAATCTCATTTTTTTAATCTTTAAATTTTCTCCGAATATCTTCGCAGCCGTTTACTCAGTTAATAGGAAAAAGGAAAATTTCCGGAAAAAGAATAATAATCTTTTTTTTTTTACGAAAATCTCATTTCTTTTCATCTTTACATTTTCTCCGAATATCTCCGCAGCCGTTCACTCAGGTCATAGGAAAAAGAGAAATTTCCGGGAAAAAAATGAGAAATCATGAATTTTCAGTGAAAAAAAATGTGTTTTTGGGAAATAGACCAGAACTTGAATCTGTTTTAAATAATTTTTTCTCCGAAAATCTCAAATATGACTAAAATATGAGACATTATGAAAAATTTGGAGAAAAATTTGCACTACGGGCCCCTGCGGACCGAAGCCAGGAACGCTACCAACAGGACCATCTCATCGCTTGTAGAATATGTGCCCTTTCTGGTACTTACGATTCGCGGCCGGATGGATGATTGGCTTGTTTTTGAGGATAATGCTTTACCGATTGATGAAAGTATGAAAATTAATATAATAGTACGAATATAAATATATTTCCGCTTACTTTTATGAATTATAATTTATTTGGCATAAGGACGGGTGTGAGTAAAGTGTAAACAATTTTATATAAGATAAATAAGTTGTAATTTAGATTTATTATTATATTTAAATGAACGTATAAACTAAAAAAATAAGCGATCAGAGTGCGCGATACATTTTTTTGTACACATTAATAACACAGAGAATCAAGAGCTAATAAGCATTGAAATCATCTAAAAGCCTCGCGCATGACTTCACCCGACGGCACGCGCGAGTCTCGCTCAGATTGCTTTTTCCCTCGAAACCTTCGTTTCGGCTTGGCCGCACATGTACGTGCTCAGCGTCCATGGATTGGTGTAGCTGCCGAAGGCGCGGTCGGGAAACTTCGACCGTACTCGGCTCTTTCCGAAAATGTCCGAGCGTCGCTCACTTACGGACATGCGCCACTATGACTGTGTGATGGGCGCGTAAGTCTTGTTTTTTTTTATTAAGCATATACGAATTAAATATCATAAATAATGCCTGAACAGGCGAGAATAGCTAAAGCGAGAGTAAGTTCGAAATTTTCTGAATATAAAATGAAGAAAAAAAAAGTTGGTTCACCGGGGATTGAACCCGGACCGTAAGCATCCTTAATCCGTCACGCTGCCAACTCAGCCACGACGCTCATTACAGGTAAAGAAACATTTATGATACACCCTTATCCATAATGTTTACTGTTGAAAAAAAATGTCGAAACGATCGCGGCAAAGGCTCAAGATTTCTTTTTGAACCTTCCACGGTCGTTTCGGCGTTTTATTTTTCAACGCGGGTCGTCGTTAATTTTTTTAACCCGCATTTTCGGCATAAACGGGCAACTGAGAGAAAACAATGATCTCGATACATGTTTTTCACTTTGAAATTTATTTAATGCATATTCCAATCCTCAGTACGGCCACACATATACGTCGAGCTCGATCGGACGGAAAACCTCGCTCCGCTCGCCTGTCGAGCGAGCGCGATTTGCGAGGGGCAGAGACTTTTCCCCCACCAGCTACCCATTCGTGTTCACGCTGACTGCGATACCGACTTGAGCGGTGATCACGGACTCGCGCGGCTACAAGGGAAACTGCAACCTCGACAGAGGCGATGATCACGAAATCATATCCCGAAATCGCCGCCGCGATTTAGCGCCATTTACGAGGCACGCCGAAAACAGAGATTAGTAGGGAGATGTACAACGCGGCCCTTTTCGGCGTGCCTCGTAAATGGCGCTAAATCGCGGCGGCGAGTTCGGGAGTATGATTTCGTGATCATCGCCTCTGTCGAGGTTGCAGATTCCCTTGTAGCCGCGCGAGTCCGTGATCACCGTTCAAGTCGGTATCGCAGTCAGCGTGAACACGAATGGGTAGCTCGGAAGGGGAAAAGGTCTCTGCCCCTCGCAAATCGCGCTCGCTCGACGGGCGAACGGAGCGAGGTTTTCCGTCCGATCGAGCTCGACATATATGTGTGGCCGTACTGCGGATTGGAATATGCATTAAATGAATTTCAATGTGAAAAACATGTATCGAGATCATTGTTTTCTCTCGGTTGCCCGATTATGCCGAAAATGCGGGTTAAAAAAATTTACGACGAACCGCGTTGAAAAATAAAACGCCGTAACGACCGTGGGAGGTTCACAAAGAAATCTTGAGCCTTTGCCGCGATCGTTTCGACATTTCTTTTTTCAACAGTAAACATTATGGATAAGGGTGTATCATAAATGATTCTACATCTGCAATGAGTGTTGTGGCTGAATTGGCAGCGTGGCGGATTAACGATGATTAGGGTCCGAGTTCAATCCCCGGTGAATCAACATTTTTTTTCTTCATTTTATATTCAGAAAATGTCGAACTCACTCTCGCTTTAGCTATTCTCGCCTGTTCAGGCATTATTTATGATTTTTAATTCGTATATGCTTAATAAAAAAAACAGGACATTGCTACCGGGGATCACTGCAGTCAGATCGCGCGTAAAAGTTACCCCCTCTTTAGTCTCTTACGCGCCATCACCCAATCATGGTAGCGCGTGTCCGTGAGCGAGCGACGCTTGGACACCTTCGGAAAGAGCCGAGCACGGTCGAAGTATCCCGACCGCGCCTTCGGCAGCTGCACCAATCCATGGACGCTGAGCACGTTCATGTGCGGCCAAGCCGAAACGAAGGCTTCGAGGGATAAAGCAATCTGAGCACGACTCGCGTGTGACGTCACCCGACGGCACGCGCGAGGCTTTTAGATGATTTCAATGCTTATTTAGCTCTTGATTTTCTGCGTTATTAATGTATACAAAAAATGTATCGCGCGCTCTGATTGCTTATTTTTTTTTAGTTCATACGGTAATTTAAATATGATAATAAAATTACTCACACCCGTCCTTATGCCAAATAAAATATAATTCATAAAAGTAAGCGGAAATATATTTATATTCGTATTATTATATTAATTCTCATACTTTCATCAAGCGATAAAGCATTATCCCCAAAAACAAGCCAATCATCCATCCGGCCGCGAATCGTAAGTACCAGAAAATGCACATATTCTACAAGCGATGAGATGGTCCCGTTGGTAGCGTTCCTGGCTTCGGCCCGCAGGGGCCCGTGGTGCAAATTTTTCTCCAAATTTTTCATAATTTCTCATATTTTAATCGTATTTGAGATTTTCGGAGAAAAAATGATTTAAAACCGATTCAAGTTCTGGTCTATTTCCCAAAAACACATTTTTTTCACTCAAAATTCATGATTTCTCATTTTTTTTCCCGGACATTTCTCTTTTTCCTACGACCTGAGCGAACGGCTGCGGCGATATTCGGAGTGAAGTTAAAGATGAAAAGAAATGAGATTTTTAAAGATAAATTTAAGAGAAAATTTGAAGATAAAAAAAAAGAGATTTTCGTAAAACAAACTTGTTCTTACTTTTTTCGGAACTTTTTCTTCTTCCTATTGAGTGAAAGGCTGCGGAGATATTCGGAGAAAAGTTATAGATGAAAAAAAAATGAGATTTTCGTAGAAAAAACTTATTGCATTTTTTTATCCCTCAAATTCTGAGAAATAATGAATTTCCGAAATTTTTGCAAACATTGTTTTCCTTAAGGGGTAACACCACTGTAACGGCCTGCCACGAAGTGTTTTAGACAAATAATACTTGGGGTAATTATTAAGCATATATTGAAGTATATTGCAAAAAAATGGACGGGAAAATATTACAAAATGGCGACACTGCAGCCAATTCTTCCGAGGCATGTTGAACTTAAGGTGCTCTGCGGCACGTAGTATAACTTGTGTCAATTTTAATCTGGACAAAATCATTTTGTTTTAAATTAAATCCAGATGAGTGTAGCTAGTGAACTACGTAGGGGATATTAGAAATATTGATTTCTGAGTAATTGCCGAGTATTTGACTAAAAATGTTTATTTAGACTTAATAAGACAAAATTATTTTTTTTAGATTAAAATTGGCATAGTTATACTGCATGCCACAAAGGTTCGACATTCTTCGGAAGAATTGCCGCAGTGTCGCCATTTTGTAATATTTTCGGATAAAAATTTCAAGCAATATACTTAAGTATCTGCTCAATGAATACCGCAAGTATTATTTGTTTATCACATTTTCTTCCGGAACAAAAAATATTAAAAAATACGCTTCCTGTAAGGCCGCTACAGTGGTGTTACCCCTTACAGTCTTCATATAATTTCCGAGATTTTCCCGTGATCGTAATTAAAGTGATGAAATATTCGGAGACATTCGGAGAAACTCGGATGTTTGCGTAAAAACAATTGTCCGCAAAACTCCGTATTCTTCATATTTGTTCCAATTCATAGAAATATTCGGAAGAAATCGGAGTTTTTCGGAAAAAAAATTGCACTAGGGGCGCGGGATCCTATTATTCTATAATCCTATATTATTACTATTAATTCTTATTTGATTAGTTATTTTTATTAGTTATCATCATTCACTTTTTTTTATTTTTTTTTAACTTCCAGCTGTACAGGGTTCTTCCTCCTTGATACATACCCCATATTCCAGTTTATATCCCCACCTTGCGGCCGCAGCCGACTTCCCCCTCTGTATTGCATTCACCATGACATTTCTGCCATGGGTATAGGGAAACTGCGGAAAACCTATACCAATACAGCCGGTCCCGAGTTCGCTTCCCAGTCTCTGAGCAAGTCGCGTTTCGTCGAGAAATAACTCACAGACTACAGTCACACTCACATGACACACACCAGTTATCATCATTATTTTAATTAGTTATCTTTTAGTGTCGAAAATTTTTTCGCGGACTCTGACCGCGTATTTTATTAGTTTGTACGTTAATTTAAATATAATAATAAATCTAAATTACAACTTATTAATCTTCTAAAAAATTGTTTCGCTTTACTCACACCCGTCCCTATGCCAAATAAATTGTAATTCATAAAAGTAAACGGAAATATATTTATAAATATATTTCTGCTCATATACTTTCATCAAGCGATAAAGCATTATCATCATGCTTTATCGCTTGATGAAAGTATATGAGCGGAAATATATTTATATTCGTATTATTATATTCATTCAATAACTAATTAAATAAGAATTAATAGTAATAATAATTTTTAAAAAAGCACTCAGCGCGGGGACCGATCCCGCACCCCTGCGGACCGAAGCCAGGAACGCTACCAACGGGACCATCTCATCGCTTGTAAATATGTGCGCTTTCTGGTACTTACAATTCGCGGCCGGATACACTATGATAATGCTTTATCGCTTGCTGAAAGTATATGAGAATGAATATAATAATACGAATATATTTCCGCTTACTTTTATGAATTACAATTTATTTGGCATAGGAACGGGTGTGAGTAAAGCGCAAAAAAATTTCAGAAGTAAAATAAGTTGTAATTTAGATTAATTATTATATTTAAATTAACATATAAACTAATAAAATAAGCGGTCAGAGTGCGCGATAAATTTTTCGACACTAAAAGATAACGAATTTAAATAATAATCATAACTAATAAAAATAACTAATCAAATAAGAATTAATAGTAATAATAATTTTAAAAGAAGCACTAAGCGCGGGGAACGATCCCGCGCCCCTAGTGCAATTTTTTTCCAAAAAACTCCGATTTTTTCCGGAAAATTTTTCCGATTTTTTCCCGAATTTTTCTATGAATTGGAACAAATATGAAGAATTCGGAGTTTTGCGGACAATTGTTTTTACGCAAACATCCGAGTTTTTCCGAACATTTCATCATTTTTATTACAATCACGGAAAAATCTCGAAAATTATATGCATTCTTTAAGGGGTATCACCACTGTAACGGCCTTACAGAAAGCGTATTTTTTGATATTTTTTTTTTGGCGGGAGAAAATGTGATAAACAAATAATACTTGCGGTATTTATTGAGCATATATTTAAGTATATTGCTATAAATTTTTCATCCGAAAATATTACAAAATGGCGACACTGCAGCAATTCTTCCGAAGCATGTCGAAGCTCTGTGGCACGCAGTATAACTGTGCCATTTTTAATCTAAAAGAAAGAGTTTTCTTTTTTTATTAAGTCTACATGAGTGTAGCTACTGAAACACGTAGGGGATTTTCGATAAGTTAATAAAAACAATATTTATTAAAAAATAACTGTCTTTAAAAAATTGAACATTTTTAGTCAAATACTCGTCAATTACTCAAAAATCAATATTTCTAAAATCCCCTACGTGATTTACTTGCAACACTCATCTAGATTTAATTAAAAAAAAATTATTTGGCCAGATTAAAATTGGCACAAGTTATACTGCGTGCGGCAGAGCACCTTAAGTTCAACATGCCTCGGAAGAATTTGCTGCAGTGTCGCCATTTTGTAATATTTTCCCATACATTTTTTTGCAATATACTTCAATATATGCTTAATAATTACCCCAATTATTATTTGTCTAAAACCCTTTTTGGCAGGCCGTTACAGTGGTGTTACCCCTTAAGGAAAATGATGTTTGCAAAAATTTCGGAAATTCATTATTTCTCAGAATTATGAGGGATAAAAAAATGTAATAAGTTTTTTTTATGAAATTCTCTTTTTTTATCTATAACTTTTCTCCGAATATCTCCGCAGCCTTTCATTCAATAGGAAAAAGAACTAAACAAGCATTGAAATCATCTAAGAGCCTCGCGCGTGCCGTCGGGTGACGTCACGCGCGAGTCGTGCTGACAATGAGATTGCTTTTTCCCTCGAAGCCTTCGTTTCGGCTTGGCCGCACATGAACGTGCTCAGCGTCCATGGATTGGTGTAGCTGCCGAAGGCGCTGTCGAGAACCTTAAACCGTGCTCGGCTCTTTCCGAAGATATCCGAGCGTCGCTCGCTCACAGACACGCGCTACCATGATTGGATGATGGGCGCGTAAGAGACTAAAGAGGGGGTAACTTTTACGTGCGATCCGGCTGCACTGGACGCGGGTTCGATCCCCGGTAGCAATGGCTTGTTTTTTTTTATTAAGCATATGCGAATTAAATATCATAAATAATGCCTGAATAGGCGAGAATAGCTAAAGTGAGAGTAAGTTCGAAATTTTCTGAATATAAAATGAAAAAAAAAGTTGAATCACCGGGGATTGAACTCGGACCGTAGGCATCGTTAATCCGCTACGCTGCCAATTCAGCCACAAGGCTCATTGCGGATAAAGAAACATTTATGATACACCCTTATCCATAATGTTTACTGTTGAAAAAAATGCCGAAACAATCGCGGCAAAGGCTCAAGATTTATTTTTGAACCTTCCACGGTCATTTTGGCGTTTTATTTTTCAACGCGGTTCGTTGTTAATTTTTTATCCCGCATTTTCGGCATAAACGGGCAACAGAGAGAAAACAAAGATCTCGATACATGTTTTTCACTTTGAAATTCATTTAATGCATATTCCAATCCGCAGTACGGCTACACATATATGTCGAGCTCGATCCGACGGAAAACCTCGCTCCCTTCGCCTGTCGAGCGAGCGCGATTTGCGCGGGGCAGAGACTTTTCCCCTACCGAGCTACCCATTCGTGTTCACGCTGACTGCGATACCGACTTGAGCGGTGATCACGGACTCGCGCGGCTACAAGGGAATCTGCAACCTCGACAGAGGCGATGATCACGAAATCATACTCCCGAACTCGCCGCCGCGATTTAGCGCCATTTACGAGGCACGCCGAAAAGGGCCGCGTTGTACATCTCCCTACTAATCTCTGGTTACAAAACGGATGGCCAGGGTGGCACTCCTGAAGAACCGGAGACAACGTTTGTTATCAAACGGGAAACACCGTCTCTTTCTCTTTAGTTTCGTTATCCCCCGCTCTTCAGTTTCCTGATACGGGCGAAGCACGTTGGCTCTCCCGAGACAAAGAGGATTCTTCGTTGCTTACGCCAAGTTCTCGTACGACGCAGATTATGTATTGAAGAAAATAACAAGAATCTGTTACCAGTTTGCGATATCACTTCCGTTTTAATCGGAGCTTCTTTTATCGAGACACAATCCACCTTCTGCGTACAACAGTAAAAGCGTCGACGACCATTCGTACACTTGTATCCCGTTCGCATTCTGACGATTTTCGGCCTCCGGGAGAGCCACGTCGAGATGGACGCCGAGGCGAAAGGCGAAGAATTACGCGAAGACGAAAGGATCTTGCAAGCTATTGACGAGTGTTTAAGGTCGAGGGATGACCACTACGAGAGGAACAAAGCGATTCTTAAAGAGGTGCCTTGCTTCAGATTTAGCGCTTATTGAAGTGAAGCCAAATGGGCCGATTTTTATTTAGCGGTCGTTTTCCAGATACTGGAAGACGTTTTTACCACAATAAAAGCGAGAGACAGATTCTTTCGAGAACAGTTTCAAGATTTCTTCTTTGTTGAGAAATATTACAAGGGGCCAAGGGTCAGCGAACCAGAAGAGTTTCATGTAAACATCATCATCAAGATTCCCCTGAACTACAACTTTATTCAGGTGATCCATTTTCACATGTCATTGACAATTATTTTTTCATCTGCGTATAATATATACTTTTTGTCTTCTCGCTACACAGCTTACAGAAGAAAAGCCTGGCTACTGCACGCTGAAGTTGGATGCATATTCAAAAATGTATCAACCTGAGTGGGATAAATACAGGTAATAGAAGCATCCATAAACAGAAAATAAAAAAAATGTTTGCCAGCCTCAATTCATACAATGTTCCTTGTGTAGTATATTTGTGTCGAAATGGCTGGTGTACAAGGGGAATTATTATAACTCGGGTATATACACCATCGATGGCAACGCGTTTCAACAGTCAATAGAAAGTTCGACGTGGCTATCCGCACAGAAGTGTGACTGTATGCGAGTCACGCAAAAGACACGAAACACGCAAAAGCCATGAAACTGGAGTGACTGAACTTATGGGATTTCGTGAAACTTGGAGTGTATTTATGGAGTGTCGGAGCTGGAGACACGTCGATAGTCGATTTTCGCGGAAATATTCTTTAACTTTTTGTTGTGTGAGTATGTTGAAAAGTTTTCTGTGTACATTTTCACGAAGTCCAAAACCCATCGATAACATGTAGTCACTCCAGTATCACGAACTTTATTAGGGTTATTCCACAACTGCATGCCGGTATGTAGGGCTCCATCTTTACAACCGGGGTATGAGTATTGTGTGTGTAGTATATCTACACTTTTTTCAGCGGACACTGAGTAATCAACTGTCGGTACAATCACTCGAGAAGCAATATGATTTAACACGTTAAAGTCGCTGCACCATTTTCACCTCTAATAAATCGCATTGCTCTTGATCTGCAAACAAGTATGTCACATCTCTTCCGTTACAAACATCAAGAGATTTGCACGCAGCAGCAAATCCAAATTATTCGAAATAATGCATGCACCGTTTGGAGTTTCTTTTGCGTGTCTCAAACACATCCAAGCAAAGAGACACTCCAATTTTGGAGTGTCTTCTTGCGTGAATGTATTCGAGACACGCAAAAAGACACTCCAAAGACGCACTGAAAATCTTCTGCGTGTCTCTCATACATTCACGCAAAGAGACACTCCAGGCTGGAGTGTCTCGTGTTTGCGAATATAATAGTGCTCAACAATAACTAATAACAAATTATTAGTTAATAATAAATTATTAAATAATCAACTATAAACTAGTAATAAATAACAAATAATAAATAATAAAAGTCCTAAAAAATGAAATGTTGTCATTTTCGAAGTCACTTTTATGCAGCCAAGATCTTTGGGACCGTGTTTACGCAATACCACTGCTTAAGGGCATGTACAAGGTCAACATGACCTCACAATTTTTCCAACCCTATTTTCTCATAGATGGTTGAATTTTTTAGGAAAAACGAAGCATTAGGCTCTGGAGAATTCCCTGACGCAGAGCTTGATGTTTTCCTTTTGCCCTAAATATTAATCATCTCTGAGAAATCTCCGTTCGAAAATTTCAGCTATCTCTCTCGCACTTATATGTCACATGGTACATCTTCTACTTCGCCTTAAGAAACAATTAAGGGGTAACACCACTCTAGGGGCAGAAAATAAGGTCTAACTTTGACAATTTATTTTGGGAGCATGAAAAAGAGAGTACATTTTCTTTAAAGAGGGTTTATTGAACACATATTTAAGTATTTAAATTTTTTTTAATAATTTTCATCCCAAATGGCGACGACTGAGGCCATCTTGAAAAAAGTGTTTTTCAAACTGGGAAGACGGATTACTCGAACATCTGTGCATGGATCGATATAAAATTTCGATAGTAGCTCCACGATTACATTCTCTATGAGACTACGCAGGAATTTTTTTTTTAATCAAATTTTGAGAAAATGGCGCACTTTGAAAGAAATAAATCCGTTAAAGTCGCTACACCATTTTCACCTCTAATAAATCGCATTGCTCTTGATCTGCAAATAAGTATGTCACACCTCTTCCGTTACAAACATCAAGAGATTTGCATGCAGCAGCAAGCCCAAATTATTCGAAATAATGCATGCACCGTTTGGAGTTTCTTTTGCGTGTCCCAAACACATCGAAGCAAAGAGACACTCCAATTTTTGGAGTGTCTTCTTGCGTGAATGTATTCGAGACACGCAAAAAGACACTCCAGGCTGGAGTGTCTCGTGTTTGCGAATATAATAGTGCTCAACAATAACTAATAACAAATTATTAGTTAATAATAAATTATTAAATAATCAACTATAAACTAATAATAAATAACAAATAATAAATAATAAAAGTCCTAAAAAATGAAATATTGTCATTTTCGAAGTCACTTTTATGCAGCCAAGATCTTTGGGACCGTGTTTACACAATACCACTGCATGTACAAGGTCAACATGACCTCACAATTTTTTCAACCCTATTTTCTCATAGATGGTTGAATTTTTTAGGAAAAACGAAGCATTAGGCACTGGAGAATTCCCTGACGCAGAGCTTGATGTTTTCCTTTTGCCCTAAATATTAATCATCTCTGAGAAATCTCCGTTCGAAAATTTCAGCTATCTCTCTCGCACTTATATGTCACATGGTACATCTTCTACTTCGCCTTAAGAAACAATTAAGGGGTAACACCACTCTAGGGGCAGAAAATAAGGTCTAACTTTGACAATTTATTTTGGGAGCATGAAAAAGAGAGTACAATTTCTTTAAAGAGGGTTTATTGAACACATATTTAAGTATTAAAATTTTTTTTTAATAATTTTCATCCCAAATGGCGACGACAGAGGCCATCTTGAAAAAAGTGTTTTCCAAACTGGGAAGACAGATTACTCGAACATCTGTGCATGGATCGATATAAAATTTCGATAGTAGCTCCACGATTACATTCTCTATGAGACTACGCAGGAATTTTTTTTTTTAATCAAATTTTGAGAAAATGGCGCACTTTGAAAGAAATAAATCCGTTAAAGTCGCTACACCATTTTCACCTCTAATAAATCGCATTGCTCTTGATCTGCAAATAAGTATGTCACACCTCTTCCGTTACAAACATCAAGAGATTTGCATGCAGCAGCAAGCCCAAATTATTCGAAATAATGCATGCACCGTTTGGAGTTTCTTTTGCGTGTCCCAACACATCCAAGCAAAGAGACACTCCAACTTTTGGAGTGTCTTCTTGCGTGAATGTATTCGAGACACGCAAAAAGACACTCCAAAGACGCACTGAAAATCTTCTGCGTGTCTCTCATACATTCACGCAAAGAGACACTCCAGGCTGGAGTGTCGTGTTTGCGAATATAAAAGTGCTCAAAAATAACTAATAACAAATTATTAGTTAATAATAAATAACCAAAAATAAAAGCCCTAAAAAATTAAAGTCATTTTTATGCAGCCAAGTTTTTTGGGATCTTGTCTGCACAATGTCACTGGTCAAGAGACAATTAAGAAGTAATACCACTTTAGGGGCAGAAAATAAGGCCTAACAGTGACACTTTATTTTGGGAGTATGATAAAAGGGATAGGATTGCTTTCAAGAGGATTTATTTAACACGTATTAAAGTACTGAAAATGTTTTAATATAATTTTCATACAAAATGGCGGCGACAGAGACCATCTTGAAAAACGTGTTTTTCGAACTGGGAGGATGGATTACTCGAACACCGTTGCATGGACCGATTTAAAATTTCGATAGTAGCTCCACGATTACATTCTCTATGGAACTACGCAGGAATATTTTTTTAAATCAAATTTTGAGAAAATGGCGCACTATGAAAAAAATAAATCGATTTTTTGCGCAAAAAATAAGCAGTAAATTGTTTATAAAAAAAAGGTTACATTTAATGAAAAAACGGCCACGTACTCCCATAAAGAATGTAATTGTAAGGCTATTACCAATATTTCAAATCGATCCATGCAACGGTGTTTGAGCAACCCGTCCTCGCAGTTTGAAAAACACGTTTTTCAAGATGGCCTCTGTCGTCGGCATTTTGTATGAAAATTGTAATTTTTTAAAAATACTCTAATGTGTTGAATGAACCCTTTCAAAAGACAGCCCCTATTCCTTTGTTCATACTCTCCAAATAATTTGTCAAAATTAGACCTTATTTTCTGCCGCTAGAATGGTGTCCCTTAAGATTTCACAAAAGGAAATGTATACTCAGCACATGAAGCTTCATGACTAGGCATTCCTACATTTGGACCGGAAGGACCCTTCTTTCATTCTCACAAAGAGGATGAGAATTTACAAAGTTAATTTAAATAATCGGTATCACCTGGACCTCGCAACCAGATGAAAGGTAGCAATATTTAGTGATGACCCATTACGACCGATATGTGTGGCAACAACGAACCGTACAAGGAAACAATTAATTGATAAGCAAAAGTTGGATAATCGACACCTGTTGCAGACCTGTTTCTGTACGATATAGATAATAGCAGTGCATAGGTCGATGAATCGGCACGTCCGCAAGTGCTAATTGTTCGAAATATTACATTCACTACCTGGAGTGTATTTTACATGTGTCGCATGCGTCGATGGACACGTAAAAAAGTGCAACCACTGAAGCCCCTTTTATTTTGCCCTTCGTAAACGAGACGGTGCAAAAATATGAGACGCTGTAGAACAATGAATATTCTCGAAATAATAATCATCTTTATCAAGGTAGGTACCGCGCTCCACATTATACCTATAAATCAGTGATATATTTCAAAATGGTATTCGTACATTTAATTTGAAACATGATGATAATGATAGACATAGAATAGATGATAAACATAGAATAAAAGTATTATGTTAATAGTAGTACTGTTTTTTTGTAGTATCTACAAACTTACACGGTCACCAAATTATACATATAAAATCTCGAAAAATCGTGCAAACAAAATAAAGTCGTACAAAACATAGAATAATTGTTTGATTGCAGAATCGAAAATAAATATTTGAGTTTTTGTAAAAACTAAGTTTTCACTAAGTTTACGCTTAGTTTACACGAAGTGTAAAAACTTAGCGTATGTTCCTACATTTAAGGTAGTACGTGCGCGAACCTCCTCATTAGAAAAAAAGTTGATTTTTTTTAATGCTGTAGTAGAAACATAAAAAATGACATCCGCGAAAACTCTGCAGGCCTTACCGGCTAAATACAATAGAAATTAATTCACGAAATCAACGCATTTAACCCGCACCATATAGGGAATCCGTGCGGATCGAACTTTGGAACGGAAATAATAATATTTGCCGGTCAGATCAGAGCTATGCGAAAAGCGACGAATAACACGAAAATTGTCGCGGTCACGTATGCTCCATAATAAATATAGGTTACGGGACATTTCGAGCAGATATCATCGATTCAATCGACTCATTTTTGCGTTCGCTTACCGCATTACACATACACTACAACACACGATTACACATACGGTAAACAAACACATGCTTGACATGTATCGAAAGCACCTGAATACAGCGTTGCCACGGATATTGCCAGAATTATGAAATGGCGGCCTGTGACGACTCAAGTCAAATCTGATTGCGATTTTACTTCACTTACCAAACTATAACACATACAGTTATTACATGCACTTCTCAAATAATTATTTTCTGTATCATGTTTATTATTATACCCAAATACATTATATTTTGCTTTTTTCAGATTCAATAATTTATAGATTTTCTGTCGACTAGTCAATCCGCTAGTACTACCTTAATGCAGAACCAAAGTTCGCTACGTGGTGCCCGCTTTAATGATTGGCACTTAAAGTGCGACCACTTTAAACAGCTGTCGCAGAACACGCAATCCACGACGGCGATTTGGCCGCAAGTGTCACAATTGAAACGGCCTGCGTTTCGTTTAATCTTAATTTTCTCCTTCAATGCGGCAAACGCTGCCGCCTCGAAGTACGGCTCGACACATTTCAAATCAACCTCTTTGTCGACGATCGCGTCAGAAATGGTCTCGGTGTTCAGTTTTTTAATATCTTCCAAGGGCACTTTGTACTCGTTGTTGAGAACGTTTACAATTGTCTCGGCCGCGATGACCCAACTAAGGATATTCTTCTTTTTTTTTCTGGTAACGTCTTTGCCGCAAAACTTGTAGGTTTTTTATTCATATCAAGTCCGATCGCTGATAGCACCGAACCTCTGGGACGGCCCCTCAATCGCGTATGTGGCATCAAACAAACAGAACGTATGGTCGTGAGTTCGTCTAATTGGATCGCATTTTCTTTGTGTTCTTCGCTGTTTGAAGCCTTTCCGGAAAAGAACTGAATTGTTCCCGATCGAAATTTCGCCCGCTCATTGTTGTTCGACTCGTCGTTCTTAATTACGCTTTTTTCGTGCAATTGTGGGCTTAGAGGCTCAATATTCGCAGTGAAATCCTCGTTTGATACCACTAGACCTAGATCTGCAGTTGCGGCTGCCTCCTCGTGCTCGAATCTCTCGGAATGATTTCCGTATTCCTCGATTATTGCAGTACTGTCAACCCAGTCAACAGCGTCCCTCCCAGCCGAGCTATTCAGGAAATCTTCAATCGTGTACAGTTCCTGCTGCGTTTTATCGTCGACGGGTGTTGCCTCCAATATTACAGGCGTATCTTTTGTGATAGGGCTCTGAATCTCCGATGGTGCATTTGCGGTTTCAAGAGCAGAAATTATATTTTCGCCCGTTACCTCCAGATGTATTGCTGCCGCTGCATCTGTTGCCGCTACCTCTTCGTCCTCATCATTGATGTTGCTCCCAAATAATGCTGCGATTTGCCCCTACCATTGATGAAGTGAAGAATGATTAATTCCTGCCGTCAATAATCAAGAATGATATATCCAGAGTACTACGAGGGGAAAGTACTCCTTGGGACATAATAAAATTATGGAATTTACATGTATGAAGAATGAGACTTAAAAAATCATTAGTTGAAGAACTTAAGAATAATGAAATGTTTAAACTCACCTTAACGTTCTGCTCCCGATTATGCTGATGGAGCTGATTATAGTCGGTCATTTCAAGAGTCGTTCCACATGCAGAGACGTTCAGTTTGAAAAATGCAGGACAATTGGTCTTGCAAGAGCTACAGTGAATACATAAAAATAAAAATCCGTAATATTAATCTGATATTTTCGCTAAACGACAACTAGAAAGAATAAGAGATAGATCGGTTCGATTTTGTGCATTGTTTTCATGGAATGTTTGGGAAAGCAAAATTTCTACAAGGTGTAATATAGTTCCCGGGACTTCAGATATTAAAAGAAACGAAAACTATTTAACTGAATTAACTATATAATAGGGGTGTGCGGGTAGCAGAATTGGTCAGGTCCGGTAATTAGACTATGATTCGGATCGAGTACCCGATTTTTTCTCTTCAAACGCTTATATCTCTGAAACTAATCAAAAAAAATTTTTAATCCTGAAACGTCAAATGGAAGCTACATTCTTCTCGCTTCGAATAAACGCAGGGCGTTGAATCTTGGTCTTTTTGGGATTGTTTTCCATTTAAATTCCACGTTAAAAATTTCAAAACTTCAAGGCGTTTGCCGAAACAGTTTTTCGCACTCTTTATTAGTGATGTCAAAATACAACTTTCCCGCGCCATACGATACGATGCGCCGAAATTGACCGTTTTTCACTCCGCCCTAACAGACACACACCCACACGCACGTACACACAGACACACACACGCGCGCGAGTTTTCGTTTTATCCCATTATTTGGTCGATACAACTAGAAAAAAAATAAAGATAAATATAAATAATAGATACGGATCTCCGAGTCGTTTACGAATACCCGAAGTTTAAAGAGTACTTGACGTTTACGAGTACGTAAAATTTGAGAGTACTCGGTGACCAAATTCGGGGACCCGACCTGGCGGGTAATGCAAAAATGTAACCCGTCGGGTACCCGAGTGAATCGAGTACCCGCACACCCCTACTATATAACTATATTGAGATAAAAATCTGGAAAAACTCAACCATATGGAAAATTATAATAACATTGATTCTCAATGATAATAAAGCTAAAAAGTTATGAATTAATTTTTTAGTGAAATAATTATTTAGCAAGGTTCCGGTGAATCTTGTTTTGATCTCGATTTTTCTAAATGCATACGAATTTTCTTTCTTTTTATAAATTTCTGGTTTGAGAATATCCAAAAGCTGTACTTATAAAACTATTTGTTCAATGGCCTGGATACTATTCGAGTGTAATATAGACTTTTTGTATGAAAACCTATCCAAAATTCGTGACCCGAATCAGTTTTCAACATTAAAAAGGTTCAAAAACGGGTATTTAAAAAAGTTCCCTCTACGAGAAAGCAAAAGAGGAAATTTTTTCAAAATTCATACGAAATCAGAAAAATCAAAACATTAGTTTCATATGCCGAAAAAATGTTTACGTTTTAAATTTTCAGTTGTTTAAATAATTTATTAATAACCTTTTGGCATTCACAAAATTCACAATCTATAGGGGTGTGCCGGTACTCGATTCACTCGAGTACCCGATGTTCGGGTCGGGTCCGGTACCCGACCGGTTACGTTTCTGCATTACTCGCCAGTATCGGGTACCCGAGTTTGGTCATCGGGTACTCTCAAATTTGGAGTACTCGTCAACGTCGAGTACTCGTGAACTTCGAGTATTCGTAAACGACTCGGAGATCCGAATCTATTATTCATATTTATTATTTATCTAGGTGCACGATCGAATAATGGGAGAAAACGAAAACTCGAAGAAGGCGATAAAACGAATAAATGATAATACTGTAAAAAAGAATCGTCTCACTTTTCTATTCTCTCTCTCTCTCTCTCTCTCTCTCTCTGTGTGTGTCTGTGTCTGTGTCTGTGCCTGTCTCTCTCTCTCTCTCTCTCTCTCTCTCTCTGTGTGTGTGTGTGTGTGTGTGTGTGTGTGTGTCTGTTAGGGCGCAGTGACAGAGGTCAATTTTGGGGGATCGTATCGTAATAGCGCGGGATAGTTGCGTTTCGCCATCATTAAAAAGTGTGCGAATGGAAAAAATTTACGATATCTTCTGTTCCGGCAAACGCCTTAATGTTTTGAACTTTTTAACATGGCTTTTAAATGGAGAAAAAACCGAAAAAAGACCAAGATTCAACGCTCTGCGTTTATTCGAAGCGAGAAGAATGCAACTTCCATTTGACGTTTTAAAATTGAAAATATCTTGATTAGTTTCAGAGATGTAAGCGTTTCAAAAACAAGTTTTGTGGGGGATTTTTTTTCAAAAATGACAAAAAAATATTATTAAGAACAAAAAATCGCCGAAACTACCAGTCAGAGAAAGAATCAATGAAAATTGGACAAAGAATGTTGCTTTTATTCCGTTTTTTTACATTCAAATATCTCGATATTTCCTGAAAGGCTTTTAAGTTGGAAAGATTTTTAAGTTGGCCGGAAACATCAGACAATTTTCAACCGATTGACTTGAAATGTTGAATATATCTTTAAAAATACATTGTCTACGGAAGTACGTAGGAATTTTTTATATTGCATATTTCATTTGTTATTAACAATTATCTGACGATTTTTTACGCAAATTTTTGGAAAGTGAAAAATTTCGTCAGATAATTGTTAATAACAAATTAACTATGCGATATAAAAAAAAATCATACGTACTTCCATAAATAATATATTTTTCAAGATATATTCAATATTTCAAGTGAATCGGTTAAAAAATGTCTGAGTCATGTTTCCGGCCAATTTAAAAAATGCAGTTTTGAGGTAACGCTGCACAGCCGCGATTTTGAAATTAATCGCTTCAAAAAAATTATTGTATACAGTCACTTTATATGTATGATAAACACCAATTTTGTAATCTCGATTTGTTTTGTAGTTTTTCTCAGAGAAAAAATCTCCAAAAAAGCCTACCTTTTCGGCCTCTAAACTCTGATATGGTCGATTGTTTTGAGAACTTTAGCTCATCATGAAGTACTCAAAGTTTTCACTGAAACTCTCTTTTTGTTGTGAATGTACCGGCAATACATCTTGAAGAAGAAGAGGATTGTTACAAATAAACTCGCTTTTGGTTCATTTTATTCGTGTTACGATTATTTTCTAACAAACGATACCTTCGTTGCCTCATATTGTTCCCTTTGGTCTTATTGGGATCTCCACTGTGTCTGCATACGTAGTGCAGTGCATAATACCGGATGTCCTTCGATATTATTCTTTTCAGCTTCACTGCTTCGATAGTTTTCGACCGATAACGGGAGTACTTGACGCCATCTTTGGCTTCAATTTTTTTCAGCCAATCCTCAAATGAGTTGAACGATTTGAACTTTTGATGTTTACCGAAATTCAAGGAACGGTCCATCTGGAATAAATCATGCATAGTATTCAGACTATTTAAAAAGAGTTTGTTTAGTATCAATATTCAGGGAGACAGATTCGATTCAGTGGCTTCCAAGACTTTGAGTTTATTTTTTCATGTTTTGATAATGCCTCAATCTTTCCATGTGCAAAATTTTATGATGATCTATTTGGATCTCCAGATTCAATATCCAAATAATATAGATAAAAAGATAATTCTGCAGCAAGAAAGCATATGGTGACCTATTTGCCTGAATGTTAGAAATATAAAAATGTAATCAGTTAGTAATTTTTTTAAATATTCCTCCTCATACTGTCGTGGCGGATTTTTTTAAATTATTTTTTTTTTAATTTTTTATCGTCAGTATACTGTTTGTAGATATATTGCAAAGAAAAAACGAATAACGATTCTGTATAAAAATCGAAATATTAACAAGTTTATTAACAGTGATGAACAAAGTCTCGAACAGTTTCGAAAAACTGTTCGAGACTTCGAAAAAAGGAAGAACTTTGGTTGAGGATTTAATTTTTTAAATTTTCTCTTGATGTTAATTGAATTTAATCCCTAGATGTTAATTACCAGTATTTTATTCAATCGTAATGTCAGAAATATAAAAATGTAATCAGTTAATTATTTTTTCATGGTTTGCATATTCCCTTTCATACTTTCGTGGGGGATTATTTGAAATTGTTTTTTTTTTGAAATTTTGTTTAATCATAAATTCATGGGGAAAATGTCCTCGTTTTCAAGTCATCCTTATATTTGATTTGAATTTTTCTATCGTCAGTATATTGTTTGTAGACATATTGCAAAAAACCGACAGTAAAAAAACGAATAATTGACGATCCTATATGAAAATCGTAATATTAACAAGTTTATTAACAGTGATAAATAAAGTCTAGTCCAGTTCCGAAAAACTGTTCGAGATTTCCAAACAAGGAAAAACTTTGGTTGAGGATGCAATTTTTCAAATTTTCTCTTGATGTTAATTGAATTTAATCCCTACATTTGAATTACCAGAATTTTGTTCAATCTTAATGTCAGAAATATAAAAATGTAATCAGTTAATTCTTTTTTTGTGTTTTGCATATTCCCTTTCATACTTTCGTGGGGGATTATTTGAAATTGTTTTTTTTTTTGAAATTTTGTTTTATCATAAATTCATGGGGAAAATGTCTTCGTTTTCAAGTCATCCTTATATTTGATTTGAATTTTTCTATCGTCAGTATATTGTTTGTAGATATATTGCAAAAAAGGACAGTAAAAAAAACGAATAATTGACGATCCTATATGAAAATCGTAATATTAACAAGTTTATTAACAGTGATAAATAAAGTCTTGTCCAGTTCCGAAAAACTGTTCGAGATTTCGAAACAAGGAAGAACTTTGGATGAGGATTCAATTTTTCAAATTTTCTCTTCATGTTAATTGAATTTAATCCCTAGATTTGAATTACCAGAATTTTATTCAATCTTAATGTCAGAAATATAAAAATAAAATCAGTTAATAATTTTGTCACTTTTTAAATATTCCCTTTCATACTCTCGTGGGGGATGTTTTTTAAATATTTTCTTTTATCGTAAATTCATGGGTGAAAATGTCTTCGTTTTTGAGTCATCCTTATATTTGATTTAAAATTTTCTATCGCCAGTATATTGTTTGTAGATATGTTGCAAAAAAAGCAACAGCAAAAAAACGAATAATTAACGATCCTATATGAAAATCGTAATATTAACAACTTTATTAACAGTGACGAATAAAGTCTCAAACAGTTTAAAAAAAAAGAAGAATCAAGAAGTTTGACGCACCTCCGGATAGACGATCGAGCCCTCCTGCATGGCTAGGACCTTGACCGTGGGAACCCTCACTAATTCTTGCGGGGTGGCTGATACACTCAGTGTATATCGTTTTCCAGATGGAAGTGACGGAGCCTTGAGGGATGCATGGCCGATGACTTCCTTTTTCTGTGAATATCCGCGCATGCTCAATTGCAAACGTGTTAAGCTTTTCCCCATTTTTATTGTATTTTTATTTTATATTCACCTACTGTAAAACTTATTTTGCTAAAAGATTCTTCTTCAAAATCAGTGCTTCGAATTTTTCGCTGATTTTTTTTATGCCCATTGAATTATTGGACAAATGTTTATGACATTAATTGCGCATTGAAACCTTGGCCTTTTTTTGTACTTAAAATGATTTCCTAGCATTGGTCAAAATTCATAAAATATTTACTGTTTACTTGATTGATATTAAACGTCAATATATATGAGGACTCCATCAAGCCAGTCACTTTTTTTACACCCTCAGATTGGTCTGAAACGCAACCACATTTTAGTACCAACTGAAGTTACTGTTTGCGAATTTATCCAGATTTTTTAACCCATATTTACAGATTTTTTTTGTTAAAAAATTTGAAAGATGATTGTTTTATTTTTGAAACTGCCACTTTTATCCGGGTGTAATAATCACACAATCTTCGGACAGATATGTTGATATGGTAAAAAGAATCAGAATATCACCGACAAACATTTCGGCGTACAAAAATAAGCCACTCTCCATTAGATGAAACCTACATTCGACCAAATACTGAATATTAATTAGAAAATATGTGTTTATGAATAAGCTAAAACTAATAAGACCAATGATAAATGTATGTGTTTGTTCTAGGGTAAGTATGAATGACAATGTCTTAGAGAAGAAATTTCTTCAGCGGAAGGTACAGTACAGTAACGGAATTGTACAGTGACTGAATATGGTAAGATACGGTATTTTTTCAGTAAACGACAATAAAATCCTTGAGGGAAGTTTGTTACACTGTCATCAGATTCCTACCCCAGACATCGAGTTCATTCGGCTAAAGCGAAATACTAATATTTTCATAGGCGTTTCACCTTGAGTCAGTTAATTGCATATATACACTAAATATCGACACACTACCTAAAACATTGAATAATACTCTATTTATTCATTCCGTTAGATTAATTGATGTAAAATACGACGAAGAACGATATCAGTATCTGTTCATCGAAATTTCGATGAATAGATACTACCATAGTCTTTCAAATTCGACTTTCTTCCACGAATTATCTTTTCTGCTGTAAAATTTGAGATGTATTCATATAGTACTCATGTAGAGCCTCTGCGCACGGTGTATTTTCTACGCGCCAACGACGCGATACAAACGCGATACACACTTGATCACACGATTTTTTTCTGCACGCAGAAATTACGCCGGTGCAGAGGCCCGTAGACAATAGACCTACCGATATAATGATGGAGAAAGATAAAATACTGACCTTTTGTTCGCCAAACAGAGTTAAGATGTGAAGTAGCGAAATTTACTCGATGTAAAACACCACCAGCAAGTCTATAGATATTTCCACAATACAGTCTTTGTAAATTGAAAGTTCGATTTTTACCGGTATCTTCCGCCGTATGCCGTTTTAAAATGGCAAGACTTTACTGGCAAAAATCGTTTCAACCACCGAATGATAGTTATATATCATCCGCTGCGCACTAGCGACCAATCACTTCACGTAAGGGACTTTTCTTTGTTTCTGACCACCAATGGAAGAAAGAGAAACGGGTAGCGTGGCGAAGCATTCTCGCCATCTAGCGGAAACAAGTTGTACTGTATACAGTTCAAGTGGTGAGAAATGCCCTTGAATGACCTACATGCGTAAACATAAACACAACGATACCACAGTGGAGTGAATTTACCACGCCTTTACTGTTTTACACTTTCCCAAGAGCTTCGCGATTATTACTAGCAATTATCATTAGGAATATATGTACTCTCGGCTTTCAACAGCACCGGTATAAGTATGAGGATGGCCAAAACATATTCTGTATGTAAAGCTTTAGAAAACGGTACTCACTTCCGATTTTATTCGTTTTGAAATATTTTATTGTGCGCACCTTCCCGAGTAATGATTGGATCGTGGAAAGAAATGTTTTAAAAGTAATTGAGAATTTCTTCAATTTTTTTTAACGTTTTTTTCCTAGAAAAAAAACAGCAGGACTTCTACGACCCAGTGTACAGACGGTGTCCCAAAATTTAAATGTACAGACGGAAGGTTAACGTGAAAATAGTCGTGGGTTTGGCGAGTTTGGTTCCGTCGGCGCCTCTGGCCAGAGAGGCCACCACTGGTAGGAAGAGAAAAGTGTAACGAGGCGAATCATTCGCGCCATCTAGAGGATACAAGTGGTACTGTGTACAAGTCACGTGGTAACGAATGCCCTTCAACGACCTACATGCGGAGACAAACACAAAGACACCACAGCGAAGCGAATTGCCCCGCCGTTACTGTTTTACACTTTTCCAATAGCTTCGCGATTATTAGTCACAATTATTATTAGGAATATATGTACTTTCGGCTTTAGGATATAAGGTAAGGATGGCCAAAACATATTCTTTAGTAAAACTTCAGAAAACGGCACTCACCTCCAATTATAATAATTTCTCAATATGTTATTGTACGCATGTTCCTGAGTAATTTGATATACATATGTGATAAGGGGTCTCAATAAGTTTAGGAGATACAGGATTTTAAAAGTTCCTTTATAAACAAGCATAAGGATACCCTCAAAACTACCTTTATTTTTTAAAAAAGCTGATAGTGATCAAGTTTAATTAGTATAACGTTGATGTGAAAATAGTGTTGGGTTTGGCGATTTTGGCAAAAAAAGCCCCCTCAGGTATGAACCTCGAGGGTTTGAATAGTATATGATTTGGAATTTCATATATTATTTAAAACCCTTGGGATTCAAACCTATAGTCCGCTGAAGTCGTCCCCAAAGAATGAAACCCAGTGCACTTCACGTGGTAATTTGATTATTTAAACTTACTCTGTGAGGGGATTTTTGTAACAAAAAAAATTTCTCGGTTGTGGTCTTGAGACTGGTATTTCTAATATATGTAATTAATATAATATAATAATTCTAATATATATGTATTGGGAATACAACTTTGCAGTGACCGTTTTTTTCAAAAGGTTAAGGCTTTATTATCAAAAAGTGACTACATATTTTTTAATCAAAGTACTGCCCGTCGCTAGCTACGACCTCGGCCCATCTTTCAGGTAGCATTCGAATCCCGCGTCGATAAAAGTCTTGGTCCTTGGAGGCAATCCAGGAATCGACCCAATTTTTGACTTCTTCGTAAGTACCGAAGTGCTGGTCAGCCAAATCGTGTGCCATTGACCGGAACAAGTGATAGTCGGAAGGGGCAATGTCTGGAGAGTACGGCGGGTGGGATAAAACCTCCCATTTCAGCGTTTCCAAGTACTTTTTCACGACATTTGCAACATGGGGTCGGGCATTGTCATGCTGCAGTATCACCTTGTCATGTCTTTCGTTGAATTGTGGCCGTTTCTCTTTGAGTGCCTTACTCAAGCGCATCAACTGACGTCGGTAGAGTTCCCCTGTGATGGTTTCGGATGGTTTGAGCAGCTCATAGTACACAACGCCCAGCTGGTCCCACCAGATACACAGCATCACTTTGGATCCGTGAATATTCGGTTTGGGCGTCGATGACGGAATATGACCAGGCAGTCCCCATGATTTTCGGCGTTAAGGATTATCCTAGTAAACCCACTTTTCATCTCCAGTCACAATCCGGTGCAAAAATCCCTTCCTTTGTTGTCTTTGGAGCAGTTCCCGCAAATGCTGAGAATTTGGCTTGTGGGTTGCCATGTTTGAGTGCCAATAACTTTATAATGCATACACATATCCGTTAGCTTTTTTAAATTGTTTACATTGGCAGAGCCTCTAGTTTAAAATGCCACTTTTTTATTGAGCTAGGGTCACTACTTCGGCCGTAGTGGCTCTCTAAGTAAAACGGTCACTGCAAAGTTGTACTCCTAATATATATATATATACACACACACACACACACACACACACACACACACACACACACACACATATACATTAGACTGATTCAAAAAAAAAAATTATTTTTTTTTCCTTCAGGATTCTCGTGCTATTGTTGGGCACTAATAAAAGAAAATTTCTCTAAAAAGATGGGCGCGGTCACTCAATTTTTAGAGGTGGCTATCTCGACTTTTTTGTATTTGAATTTTTTTTAACGAACGTATTGCATTTAAGCACCGTCATGGCTTCGGATTACGGATAAAAATCACATCCAGCAGCTATTTCGTAACAAAAATAAACTCTAACAATTTGAAAAGATTGCAATATTCACAATTCAAATCCAGGTAGATCAATAATGGCCTCTATACTACTCTCGTTATTCATGTAGATTTACTTATACGCATTAACATTTTGCACTTTTTACGAAAAATTAAATTCTAAGTTTTTATTCATAAATCATGTATTTACATTTTCAAAATGCTACACTTATATTATCTTCAAACTCATTTATATTTCTTCCCAGCCACTGTGCATAACATCGCGCATGCCACTGCGCATACCACTGCGCATGTCACTGCGCATCCGCGGCGCCATTTTGTATTGGCGCAGCGCATTTGTAAGTGGTGTTTTTTTTTCAATGTGACTCAATTAAAGACAATTTTAAACAAAGGCTCGGAAAAACGCAGACAACACAATTTGGCTAATCGGCAAGAAAATTCCGAAAATAAGTACCCGTCATTTACCGTCAAATCGGAAAGTTTTGAGTTTGTTCTTTTACAAACATAAGAGAGAAAAACTGACCATACGTCGAAGTGCACACGAAACGATGAAAGAAGTTTTCGAATAATGGAAATGTGCTGAAATTCCAACGGGTCGATTGAATAACGCAATCGTGAAATTAATAAAACTCCATCTAGTCTGGAAAAAACTTTTAAACATCGGGTTAAAAAGAATTTGCCGTCACAAATATTGAAGGAGCGTAAATTTAAGAGAGATTTGGACAAACTGTTAAACGTTGCACATTTTCGTTCTGCCCAAAATGTTAACGAACTTGAGCGATTATTTTTGCTATCACACGTTTCGATTATTTCTCCGTTGTGACGGCAAATTCTTTTTAACCCGATTTTTTAAAAGTTTTTTCCAGACTAGATGGAGTTTTATTAATTTCAAGATTGCGTTATTCAATCGACGCGTTGGAATTTCAGCACATTTCCATTGTTCGAAAACTTCTTTCATCATTTCGTGTGCACTCCGACGTATGGTCAGTTTTTCTCTGTTATGTTTGTAAAAGAACAAACTCAAAACTTTCCGATTTGACGGTAAATGACGGATACTTATTTTCGGAATTTCTTTGCCGATTAGCCAAATTGTGTTGTCTTCGTTTTTCCGAGCCTTTGTTTAAAATTGTCTTTAATTGAGTCACATTGAAAAAAAAAACAACACCACTTACAAATGCGCTGCGCCAATACAAAATGGCGCCGCGGATGCGCAGTGGTATGCGCAGTGGCATGCGCGATGTTATGCACAGTGGCTGGGAAGAAACATAAATGAGTTTGAAGATAATATAAGTGTAGCATTTTGAAAATGTAAATACATGATTTATGAATAAAAGCTTATAATTTAATTTTTCGTAAAAAGTGCGAAATGTTAATGCGTATAAATAAATCTACAAGAATAACGAGAGTAGTATAAACGCCATTATTTATCTACCTGGATTTGAATTGTGAATATTGCAATCTTTTCAAATTGTTAGAGTTTATTTGTTAGAGTGATTTTTATCCGTAATCCGAAGCCATGACTATGCTTAAATGCAATACGTTCGTTAAAAAAAATTCAAATACAAAAAAGTCGAGATAGCCACCTCTAAAAATTAAGTGACCGCGCCCATTTTTTTAGAGAAATTTTCTTTTATTAGTGCCCAACAATAGCACGAGAATCCAGAAGGAAAAAAAAAATATTTTCTTAACATTCACTAACTTTTATAGTTTGATAATTCTTTGCAGTAATTTCAAAAATATAATATTGCAGAGAATTCCACTATTGGACCCCATGGATTAAGTGCACTTTTCAACAGTCATGGTAAGGGGACCGTATCAATCTTGATTAAAAATTTTATGACACCTATAGAGCATGTTAATCTTATTCTAGGCATCAAATGATAATATTCACCATAAACTGATAACCGGCACTCAGTTCCATACGTTTGAGGCATTGGATAAGTTCATTGAAGAATATGCAAAGCAATCAAGACAGGTGTTCGTCAAAAGAAGTAGCCAGCGCTTGGACCCTATTAAATGGAAGGGTGTCAATACTGATTTAGTTTATTACGAAATAATTTACAAATGTAAATTTGGAGGAACCTACATCTCAGAGTCTTCTGGAGCTCGAAAAAAACGGTATATTTTTCAAATTTCATCGTGATGATATACTTTTAACAGAAATTTCGAAAAATCTCTGCACTTATAAACCTCTCTTATTCTCGTGTTTTTTTGCAGAACTTTTAGACGCCAATGTCCAGCGTACATCAGAGTTGCTCTGTCTCGAAATAAAACAGGTCTTGAAATAAAGAAATTCTGTGAGGATCATCAGAATCATGTTGGACCAGAGGTGAATATTAGCCGCCTCTGAGACTCCACGTGACTATACACACTTGGCTTTTTTTATCACGACCATAATACAAAAAATGTATACCATTCTTTTCAGCCATTTAAACTTGATAAAACACGCTTCTTCTACGGAGAAGTATCCAAAAAATGTTGCTCCTTAGTTGCCTACCCATATGAGGTATTCCACGCCATCCTGGCGCACTTTTTCGATGATCGCTGCCAATTTGGTTCACTTTTTAAATGAGTACATTGAGTCTAAAAGACACCCTGATATTTTTTTAGACCTTGCTAAACCGCCCTTATTAAAAAAAAAGTTAACACAGAAAAAGTTATACTTCTACTACAGGTGATAATTTAAAATGCTCTACATACAATCACGGATATTTGGAAATTTCATCAAATTTCTAAAAGGTGGCGTTTTTTCGAACAAATTTTTCTTTATAAGCGCTGTCTAGAATGACCTAAAAATGTCAGGGTGTCTTTTAGACTCAATAATCATATTTTTCAAAATTAATCAAATTGGCAGGGGTCAGGGAAAATTTTCGTCGGGTTGAAGTAGAATACCTCCTATATATATATATATATATATATATATCAGAGCTGAATGAAATGCTGTAAAATTAATTGAATTCCATTACCGATTTTGAAAATAACGCGGAATGGAATCGATAATGCATTGATAAGATATTGTATTGTTTGTAACCCTGAATATAATTGTGGGTTTGTTGAACCGACAAAGACAGCAATTGGGCGCTTATTATTTTGATTACTACTTCGTCATTTTTTATAGACTTATTTATGAAAATGGTTATTTTTATAGGAATGTGTCGAATATATACCGGAGAATCGGAAACTAAAAGAACAGAAAGAGAAAGTTCTAAAGCTGCTAGAACTCGGGTGCAGCAAAAAAGTAATTCAAGATAAACTTGCGGAGGAAGAGAACAAAGTAATTTCGCGGAAGGACCTAGACAATCTCGCACGTCAACTACGAAAAGATGACGACGATACATTGACTGCATCCGTCGAACTTTTACAAAAAACATACGGTAACTTATATATTCAGTCTCCCGTTAAAAAATATTTTTTGCGAAAATAATAAGAGGAGACATGCGACAAGACACCCGTTGAGCTTTTACAATTACCAATGGTACACTAAACGATTCAATAATGTCCCTTAACAAAAATATTGCTTGTCAATAGAATGAGAAAAAAATTACGAAAATTCACTATTTCATCCACATTGTATTCACAGGGGTGCAAACAGGGGCGAACAATTTTGCAATGCAAAATAAACTTGTCAATGACGTTAAATCTTTTACATCAGTTATTAATCTCCGCAATGTATTGGCAATTCAAGTGGTTGGTTCAAGGTTACGATTTATGAAGTAGCGTAAATTTTGTATTCGTCTGCCTTATAATATCTTAAAATATATTTTCTTAGATTGGGCGAAAGAAATCGATTATTTTTTATTTACATTTTCGTTGAGAATGAAATAAATGAATGTTGCCCAAGTTTTCGCCCTTTATATTAATGTTCAGAGATTCCGCCTCGCGATTTTCTATTTCCCATTCATTCAATATGGTAAAAGTTGTGTTTGCCACTTCTCAGCTTCATAACTCGTCTACGGGTGAACACAGGGAAATGTCCACGACCCTTTTTTTATAGGAAATATAACGCTCTACAAAAGAGGTTCCCAGCCTTCATATGATAAATTCACTCGTTCGAATGTTATTCAACATTAAAGTTGAAAAAATGATAAATTTCATGATTCTGTGAGATTTTTTAACCATTACAACAAAATTATTGATTTTTTATCTTTTTAAATTTGTTCCCTAGATATTTATTTATCATGCTATGGGCAATTGAATTCGGTTTAAGAATATATTTTTGTACTGATGTAATTTTAAATAACAATAAATATAAATCTATTATGAATTTCAGAAACTATCTAGGGAATAATTTGAAAAGGATTCAATACTTTTTGGGATGACTCAGAAATAAAAACAAACAATAATTGCGTCGTGACCGTCCAAAAATCTGACAAAATCATTAAATTTATCATAAATTCAACTTTAACGTTGAATCAAATTGGAACGAGTGAATTTATCGTATGAAAGCCGAGGACCTTTTGTGCAGAGCGTAGAATTTCCTATAAAAAATGATTCGGGCATCTCCGTGTGTTTACCCGTAGGTGGTTTATAAAGCTGAGATGTAGCAAACGAAAGTTTTACCATGTTGAATGAATTGGAAATAGAAAATCGCGACGCGGAACCTCTAAATATTAATACAAAGGGTTGAAATTTGGTCAGCATTCTTTTTTGTCATTGTCAACAACATTTTCAACAAAAAAAAAAACATTTCGAAAAATCGTTTTTTTTCCCCCAGTACTTGGCCGCATATTACTATTCTTCATCAGTTCAGGTAACTGAGTGGTTTAAACTGTAAAAAGTTTTAGCACTATAACTGTCGAGAAAAGACCTTGCTCCCCTCTACCGCAAATAGCAAAACCAGTGTTCTCTCATTAGTTTTTAGACTCACACTGGTGAATCACAAAGTGAATTTTAAAAAAAGTATAAATTAGAATTAGAGTATTACTTCCTTGTCAAACTTACATATATACTCATTCACAAATCCCCCTCTATGACCAAGAAGCTTTTTATTGTTGGTGTTCTTATAAAGGAAGCTTTGTGAACGCGAAAAGACTATAAAGCAGTATGCAAAATCCCATTTGTTTTTTTATTTCTTGCTTCGGTAGATTGAAGTCCTGAATGTTGCTCAAGTTTGAATGTTACAACGCCAAACAGACGAATTGTCAACATTTATTGAAAAATTAAAAGTCTCATCGAGAAACCACGTAACTTTTTATTTAAATAAATGTTATATTTACGTTTCGCCAAAGGTTTTACTTATGATTAACATTTTGATTTCACTTTGAGTTCGATAATTTAAAAATTTCCAGGGCTGGAGCCCTACGGCATAAAAAAAATGTAACCCTACAAATCTTGTTATTTTGTGATGAAGATAGCCTTTATAGTATCAATCATGCTCAAATGTCATTTTTTCAATGTACATAATTCCTACGAATTTGGTTTTTAATACAATTTATGTTCAAAATTCATATTACGGAAGTATCAGTCTTAACCATTATTACCATACGACAAATTTCTACGTCGATTGAGCTCGTGATTACAAACGAAAGTACTAGACACAAAACAAAAACGGTCGTAAAAAAACAATTATTTCCAACAATGTTTTTCCGCGTTATGACTTTTCCAACTGCAGCTAAATCTACGTATTAAATGTGCTATAATAATAATAGGTGATACAAATAGTTTGGCGTATTGAACAGTTTTGACGTTCATTTGCTTGTAACTTGTAGCGTTTTCATCTGGTTCATCTGGTGTCTCGCTGGCTCTCATCTGGAAAATGAAGTCGATGCGCACTAGTCGCACCAGTTAAAAATGCTTTTACAAAAGAATATATTAGACATAACAAAAATAAGTCAAGAATTTACAAATGAACCTGATTCTTAGGTTATTAGAGCCGCACTCCATCAAAACCAGTCTCTATTTTTTTTTAACACACAAA
Organism: Ophion obscuratus; assembly: GCA_964007375.1. Classification (NCBI taxonomy): domain Eukaryota; kingdom Metazoa; phylum Arthropoda; class Insecta; order Hymenoptera; family Ichneumonidae; genus Ophion; species Ophion obscuratus. Next base: position 54,260,512 of record OZ023314.1, read on the forward strand.
CTTTAAAAAATTCAGATCACACAACGTTCAATGGCACACTGTTTTAAGAAAAGATGGGAGTTTGAGAAGTAAAAACATTTTGTAGGTCAAAAAACATATTTACCCGTTTTTTAGATGCTGTATCGACATAGTTGCTTACGTTGATGGGGGGTAATTTTTTATAATACGTAGTTAAGAATAGCATTCGTATAGTAATGCCAAAAAATATAATTATTCCAAATTACTATTTATTATTGAGAAAACTATACAATTTAAAATCATTTGTCCACCGACTTTGTTTACTACAACATCACGTATTAAATTCTTATGATAAAATCTCTTTATCGTAATAGTTAGGTTCGCTTCTTCGTAGTACAAATGTTATAGCTGTTTACACTAATCTGACGGGAATAAATTATTGATCCACATCAGTTATTTTTCGGTGAATATGCCGATAGATTATGTTATTATATTAAACGAACTATTTATTATTTTTGTTCCAGGTGCTGATGTATGTATAATACATACGAACTACGAATTTAAAGGCTTATACTTTTCCACCGAAACGATGCGTCGAGATATAGCAATGTATCCTGAAATTGTATTTGTAGACGGCACGTACAAATTGTTCACAAGGAACTTTACACTCATGTTGCTGGTCGTAGAAGATGGAAGTACGCAAACTAAAATTGTGGGTGTTGGCATTCTTGAAAATGAGGAGCGTTCGACCCTTGAATGGTTTTTCGAGTGTTTCAAGACACACAACGCTGAGTCGACTAAAAGAATCAACTGTTTTATGAGTGACAAGGACCTTACGGAAAGGTCTGTAATCAAAAAAAATTTTCCTGGGGTACCGATGTACATTTGTTTATTTCATACGTTAAAGACTTTCAGTCGCGAAATAACAACGAATAAGATGGATATCTCACCTAAAGAAAGAGTAGCTTCCCTCGAGTACCTTGACCAGCTAGCTAAAAGTTCGTCGGATAGTGCTTATGACCGAATTTACAACGAGTTTTGTCAAAATGCCCCACAATCAGTTTTGGAATATTTTGATAAAAATTGGAATCCGATTCGTTCAGAATGGACTGTGTGCAATATGAAGCACGTTACCCTCGGAAATACCACTAATAACAGATTGGAATCTCTGAACGGTAAAATCAAACAGGTAATTGATCGCAAAAGTACGATGGTGCGTTTCGTGAAAAAATTCTTTAAGTTTTTGGACTGTCGAAATCACCAAGAGGCACATAAAAGAGCTCAAGAAATTTTGAAACTAGACGTTGTACCTTTCGGACCAAACAGTGATGAGTCGAAGTACAAAACCGAGTTGACGAGCTACGCCTTTGCATTTGTTTTGAAAGAAATGAAAAAATCGCATGCTATTACATTCACGAAACAGGATGAAAAAAGTATGACATGCTCGATTGCGTATTTGGATAGCGTGATTCAGACGGGATGTTTGAGTTGCACATGTCCTACAAAAATCGCCATGTTACTACCGTGTCGACACATTTTTGCCGTGAGAAGGTTGTATCGTGTATCGGCATTCGATAAGGCCCTATGCCCGGAACGGTGGACGAAAAAATATTCGACGTTCGATGATTGTAGGTTGAATAATGGAGATACACGACACAAAAACACAGTCCATTCATCTGCAGTTGTTACACACGTCGCTCCTCAAAAACCCCGAACTGCAATTAAAAAAAAAAAAATTCTCGAGCTGACCCTAAATAATCTTCTTCATACCGCAAAAGTGTCTCCCGAAAGCACCTTTGATTATAGAGTCAGTGTGCTAAAACAAATTCAGGAAATGTGGGACCAGGGCTTTGAAGTATACGTTACAAAAGCTGGCGCATCACCGGTAAACTCTCCGATAAAAAATGCAGATCAATTAGTAAAGGGAATTAATACAGACGAAAATAAAACCTTGACGGAACATGACATGATGGACCTTAAAATCGATTCCGACGTTTTGTCAACTATCCAAACTGAAATTGCTAATCTTTCACTGCAAACTGAAAATAGACCAGAAGAACTCGATGATTCATCAGCGATAGTCAACAGGTCTCAAAGCGTTATTCAAAGTACACCAGTCTCGGAATCTGAAATTAGCGGCAATGTCCTCGATAGGTTCAAACTACCTCCGGCAATAAAATTAGTCGGTCGACCAAAAGGAGCTCTTTCGACGACTTTAGGTATTCCGAAAAGAAAATCAAAGCTACTTCCATTCCGAGAAAAAAATATTGAGACTCAACGAAATGAAATGTTCGGCTGGGTCTTCGCGGCCGAGGTCATACCAAACATTTTGAACCATGAGTATAAAGTGACCTCGGAAGATATAATAAAACTGGAGTTCGAAACGATTTCTGACGCTATCGTGGATGAGGCGGTGAATTTTAACATTGTCAAGCCGTATTTTGAGGTGGCAGCGTTTGCGGAATTGAAAGAAAAGATTGAAGCCAAACGAAGCGCAGGCCTTTTCACGTGCGACATTTGCAAGCAAATCGCTGACATAGACTGCGTGTTTTGCGACAGCTGTTTAAAATGGTCCCATTTTAAGTGCCAGTTAATAAAGAGGGCACCGCGTAGCGAACTTTGGTTCTGTGTGAAATGTAGGAACATACGCTAAGTTTTTACAAAGACTCAAACATTTCTTTTGTTTTATACGATTTTGCGATTTTATATGTACTGTTCGGTGACTTGGTGTAAGTTTGTAGGTTCTGAAAAAAAAACAATCCTACTATTAATATAATGCTACTATTCTGTTCTATGAATCATCATCATGATGTTTCAAATAAAATATATAAACGATTTTAAAATATATCAATGATTTGGGTGTAATGTGGAGCGCAGTACCTACCTTGATAAAGTTGATTATTATTTCGTGAATATTCATTGTTTGAGAGTGTCTCATATTTTAGCACCGCCTCGTAAACGAAAGGCAAAATAAAAGCGGCTTCAACGGGTGCAATTTTCTACGTGTCCATGGACGCATGCGAAACATGTAAAATACACTCCAGGTAGTGCCCGTAACATTTCGAACAATTAGCACTTGCGGACGTGCCGATTCATCGATCTTTGCACTGGTCTTATCTATATTGTAGAAATTTCTACACTCTGACCAAAAAAGATCTTATTACGTCCAGTAGAAAATGGCACATTTCTCCCAAAGACCTTGGCTGCGTGAAAATGTCTTTAAGTACGACAATATTCTACTATTCCGGTGTTATTTTTGAGAAATATTATATTCGCAAACGTGAGACACTCCAACCTGGAGTGTCTCCCTTGGTGAATGTATGCGAGCCACGCAGAAGATTTTCGGTGCGTCTTGGAGGGTTTTCTTACGTGAATGTATTTGAGTGTCTTTTGCGTGAATGTATTTGAGTGTCTCTTGCGTGAATCTATGCGAGACACGCAGAAGATTTTCGGTGTGCTTGGAGTGTCTTCTTGCGTGAATGTATTTGAGTGTCTCTTGCGTGAATCTATGCGAGACACGCAGAAGATTTTCGGTGTGTCTTGGAGTGTCTTCTTGCGTGAATATATTTGAGTGTCTTTTGCGTGAATCTATGTGAGACACGCAGAAGATTTTCGGTGTGTCTTGGAGTGTCTTCATGCGTGAATGTATTTGAGTGTCTCTTGCGTGACTGTATGCGAGACACGTAGAAAGACACTCCAAAGACGCACCGAAAATCTTCTGTGTGTCACGCATGCATTCACACGAGGAGACACTCCAGGTTGGAGTGTATGGCGTTTGCGAATATAATAGTGCTCGTAAATAACACCGGAATGATAAAATATTGTAATTATTAGTCATTCTTATGCGGCCAAGGTCTTTGGGACCTTGGCTGCACAATATCACTGCTCAAGAAACAATTAAGCTTTCACAAAAAGAAGTGTATACGTAGCACATGAAGCATTATGAATAGCCATTTTTAGATTTGGATTGGAAGGACCCTTCCTTCAGTCTCACAAAGAGGATGAGAGTTTACAAAGTTAATTTAATTAATCGATATCACCTGAAGATTGCAGCCAGTTGAAAGGTAACAATATTTACATTGATGATCTGTTACGACCAACATACGTGTCGGCAACGAACCCTATGAGGAAAACATTCCTCTATAAGAAAAAGTTCGATAATCCACACCTGTTGCAGAGCTGTTTGTGTACGATATAGATGATACCAGTGCATAGATCGATGAATCGGCACGTCTGCAAGTGCTAATGGTCCGAAATGTTACGTGGACTACTTGGAGTGTATTTTACATGTTTCGCATGCGTCCATGGACACATAGAAAAGTGCACCCGCTAAAACACCTTTTATTTTGCCTTTCGTTAACGAGACGTTGCAAAAATATGAGACACTGTAAAACAATGAATGTTCACGAAATAATCATCATCTTTATCAAGGTACGTACTGCGCTACACATTACACCGAAATCAGTTATATATTTAAAAATCGTTTTTATATATTTTATTTCAAACATCATGATGAGGATTCATAGAACAGAATAGTAGTGTTATATTAATAGTAGGATTGTTTTTTTTTTCAGAACCTACAAACTTACACCAAGTCACCGAACGATGCATATAAAATGTAGTGAAATCGTATAAATCATAAAACCACTGTTTGATGGTTATCGTAAAATAGTATAAAACATAAAATAAATGTTTGAGTTTTTGTTAATACTTAGGTTATATTCCTACATTTGATAAAGAACCAACGTTGGCTATGCTTTATTGATTGGCACTTGAAAAGGGACCATTTCAAACAGCTGTCGCAAAAAACATAGTTATGTCAGCGATTTACCTACAAGTGTCACGCGTGAAACGGCCTGCGCGTTGTTTGGTATCAATCATTTCGTTCAATTCGGTAAACGCTGCCACCTCGAAATACGGCTTAAAATTTTTTTAATTCACCACCTTATTCACGATCGCGTCGGAAATGGTTTTGGACTCCAGTTTTATCATATCTTCCGAGGTCATTGCTGAAAATCGTCGGTATGATCTCTGCCGCGAACACCCAGCCCAACATTTTATGTCGGGACTCGATATTTTTTCTTGGAATGGAAGTAGCTTCGATTTTTTTTTTTTGGAATACCTAAAGTCGTCGACAAAGCTCCTTTTGGTCGACTGACTAATTTTATTGCCGCAGGTATTTTGAAACTATCAAGGACATTGCCGCTAATTTCAGATTCCGAAACTGGTGTACTTTGAATAACGCTTCGAGACGTGTTGGCTATCACCGATGAACCATCGAGTTGTTCTGGTCTATTTTCAGTTTGCAGTGCAAGATTAGCAATTTCAGTTTGGATAGTTGATAAATCGTCGGAATCAATGTTAAGGTCCATCATGTCATGTTCCGTCAAGGTCTTGTTTCCGTCTACAGTATCTGAAAATGGGCAAATATGTTTTTGACGTGCAAAAGGTTTTTATTTCTCAAACTCCCATCTTTTCTTAAAAAATGGTGCCATTCAACGTTGTGTGATCTGATTTTTTTTAGGTTTGTGTTTTTTTAAAATAGGGATTGATTTTAATGGAGTGGGGCTCGAATAAGGTAAGAGTCAGGTTCATTTGTAAATTCTTGAGTTATTTTTTTATGTCTAATATTTTCTTTTGTAATATCATTTTTAATCAGTGCGACAAGTGCCCATCGCCTCTATTCTTCAGACGAGAGCCACTGAGACCCCAGATGCACTAAGTATACCTTTGTCTTATCTACTCCTGTGTAAAAATGTTCACTGATTTCCCCCGTGGAAAACGCTATAAGTTACAAACAAATTGACGTCAAAACTGTTCAATACCCCAATCTATTTGTATCACCTATTATTATTGTAGCCCATTTAATACGTAGATTTAGCTGCAGTTGGAAAAAGTCATAACGCGAAAAAACATCGCTGTAAATACAATTTTTTTACCACCGTTTTCGTTTTGTGTTTAGTACCACGAGCGCAATCGACATGAAAATTTGTCGTATGGTACTAATGGTTGAGTCTGATACTTCCGTAATACGAATTTTGAACGTAAATTTGATTAAAAACCAACTTCGTAGAAATGATGTACATTTGAAAAAAAATGACATTTCAGCATGATTGATACTATAAATGCGACTATAATCGATGAAGTTTAAATTTTTAAGGTTACATTTTTTTTAAATGTCTAAGGCTCCAGTCCTGGAAAATAATTAATCATCGAACTCAAAGTGAAATCAAAATGACCACCATAAGTAGAACAATTGGCGAAAAGTAAATATAACATTTGTTTAAATAAAAAAATTACGTGATTTTTCTATGAGACTTTTAATTTTGCAATGAATGTCGACAGTTCATCTGTTTGGCGTTGTAACATACAAACTTCAGCAACATTCAGAACTTCACTTCACATTTACTTCACATTTACAGAAAGTAGCTCTTTGATTAGTCGATTCTTAGCGGAAACTTTGAGTCTAAAAAAAATGTCTCGCGATTAAAGTTGTATGAAGCTTGCTTGGAATATTTAAAAAAATAAGTTTATCAACTTGATAAATGGGACTTTTTATCAAAAATTTAAAAGATTATGGTTTTATTAAAAAACGGCAACTTTTATCCGACTGTAAAAAGTACACAAGCTTCGGACAGACGTATCGATAATGTAAAAAACAAATCAGAATTTTTTTCTATTATATCGACACATCTGTCCGAACATTGTGTGATTTTTACACCCGGATAAAAGTGGCGGTTTTTAAAAATAAAACGATCATCTTTCAAACTTTTTATCAAAAATATACGTCGAGTTTAAAGAATTATTTTAAAAATTTCCGACACAATCTTACATGAGAGTTCAACTTTAACCTTCAGACATTTTTCTTCTCGAAGTTTCCGCTATAAATTGACGTGAAAACTAATACGCTTCTATTTGTAAATATGGATTTAAAAATCTGAATAAATTCGCAAAGAGTAGCTCGAATTGGTACTAAAGTGTGTGGTTATTTTTAAGACCAATCTGAGGGTAAAAAATAGTGGCTAAATTTATAGAGTTTTCATATTAATCAAGTATACAACGTTTAATATCAATCAAGTATACAATAAATATTTTATGAATTTTCGCCCACGCTAGAAGCCGAAGTATATAGCACAAAAGGTCACAATATGTTTTCTTGCTGCAAATTTATCTTTCCATCTATATTATTTGGACACTCAATCTGGAGATCCAAATAGCTCATCTTAAAATTTTGCATGCGAGAAAGATTGAGGCATTCTAAAAAACATGAAAAAACAAACTCAAAATCTTGGAAGCTACTGATTCGAATCTCACTCCCTGGATTTTTATACTAAACAAACTCTTTTTCAATAGTCTAAATACTATCCTTGATTCATTCCAGATGGACCGTACCTTGACTTTTGGTAAACATCAAAAGTTTAAATCGTTCCGCTTGTGTGAGGATTGGTTGAAGAAGATTGACACCAAAGAGGAGGTCAAATACTCCCGTTATCGCTGGAAAAGTGTAGAAGCAGTTAAACTGAAGAGGACAATATCAAAAGACATCCGATATTAAGCACTCCACTACGTATGCAGACTCAGTGGAGATCCCAATAAGACGAAGGGAAAAACATCAGGCGAAAAAGGTATCGAGTGTTAGAAAATGATCATAACACGAGTAAAATAAACCAAAAGCGGATTTACTTTGTATCAATCCTTTTCCTCTTCAAGATGTATTGCGGGTACATTCTCGACAAAAAGGGAGTTTCAGTGAGAACTTCGGAGTACTTAGTGATGACATAAAGTTCTGAAATATTCGAACACGTTGGAGATAATAACAATATTATTTGTGAATGATGATAATGCCAAAATGTTATTCGTAAATTATTCAAGGGCTTAAGCCACAGTAACGGGTACAAAATCATGGGCGAATTTAACCATTTTTTCCGTATAAAAAAGTGATTTACTCATAAAACTAATTACACACCTATTTAGTATGAATATTAAGCTGTTAGAAAATATATATTTTTTTTATGTACAAAATGGCCGACTACTCGAATTGGTGTGACAAATAACTTTAACACTTTTCACTCGATTTACTTCAAATGTAAAAGTTACATTCCTTATTGCATTTAGCAGGGAAGTACGTACAGAATTTCTGATGAATCGAAAACTTTTCATTTTATGAGCAGTTTATGAGCAGTTATAACGAAATTTTTCACTGAAAATTCATTTCTTAAGTTCAAATACCTACAACTTTTGAATAAAGCAATAATTTTTTTATTCCGTACGTACTTCTCTAAGTATTCTAATGTAGATTGACGAGACTTTTTGTTTTTTGTCCTAGGTAAAAAATTGTGAATGCTAAATGTCACGCCGCGAAGCGCCTAAAAAAAGATAACAAAAGAAATTATTAGTAGTCGGCCATTTCGTACATCGAAAAAAAAAGTTTAACAGCTTGATATTCATACTAAATAGATGTGTAATTAATTATATGAGTGAATCACTTTGTCATACGAAAAAAAAATTTTAATTCGCACATGATTTTATACCCGTTACTGTGGCCTAACGCCTTAAACAAATAAAAATGTAAAACGTAAACATTTTTCGGCATATGAAACTAATGTATTGGTTTTTCTTAATTCGTATGAATTTTGAAGGAATTTCCTCTTTTTGCTTTCTCATAGAGGGAACTTTTTGAAATACCTGTTTTTGAATATTTTTTATGTGAAAAACTGAATCAAGTCACGAATTTTGAATAGATTTTCATACAGGGGGACTATATTACACTTGAATAGTATCCAGGCCATTAAACAAATAGTTTTATAAGTACAGCCGCTGAAAATTCTCAAACCAGAAATTTAGAAAAGGAAAGAAAATTCTTATGCATTCAAAAAAATCGCGATCAAAACAAGGTTCACCGGACACTTGCTAAATAATTATTCGACTAAAAAATTAATTCATAACTTTTTTGCTTCATTATCGTAGGGGGCGTACGCAAATTACGAACGCAATTTGGGGGGGGGGGGGGGGGTCCGGCCTGGCGTTACGGTCTACGCACGTCGGGGAGAGGTTTGCGTTACGTCACGTTTTTAGAACTGCCAGAAATCGGAAACGTTCTGTATTTTTAAGTTTTTCATTTAAAACTCGCGCGGAATTACACCGCCACAAGTTGACAGTTTTTCATACGAAATGTGAGTCAAGGAAAGTCACTGTGCAATAACTTGAACTGTAGCTTTCCCACTTTCTCCACCTTATCCTTTTAATAATTTTACAATTATTGAAAGTACATATATTGAAAAATATGTTGGCAGCATTTTTATTGGCAAGTCCGAAAATTGAGGGAGTTACAGTCACTTTAGTGAGAACAGGTAGCGCACCCGGTTAGTGCCCTCAGTCCCTACATGTGTGGCATCATTCACAATAGGTGAAGTGCCGGCGCTTCATATTTTGTGAAATATAATGAAGATGAAGAACTGTCATATCACCCGCGACTATATACTTTAATGTTAGTATCAATACTTTAGAAAAAACATTTTCTTGATAACTTTATATCAAGAAAAACGGAACAAAAACTTTGAACGCGCTTTTCTCGAAGCTACTTTTTTCAACCGTGCACCACCAAATACTAAAAAACTTATCAACCGATACATTTTTTTTGACATTTTTGTAATCCCCGTGACTAAGGTTGTTCGTAGCAGATTTAAAAATCGTTGACATATACTATTTTTAAAGAAAAACCGGTGCGATGGTCTAGTGGTTAGCGTGCTCGCCACTAAACCAGCGCGGACCGGGAGGTCCCGGGTTCGAATCCCAGTCGCGTACATTTCGTCGTGAAATGTTTTTCTTCGGCATTTCGCGGCGAAATAAGACTAGTTCCACGACTGGGGGGCGAATTCGATGACCGGCTGTATTGGTGTAGGTTTTCCGCAGTTTCCCTATACCCATGACAGAAATGTCATGATAAATATGATACAGAGGGGGAAGTCGGCTGCGGCCGCAGGAGGGAGGGAGAAAGATGGAGAAAAAAGAGGAGTATAAACAGTAGAGGAAAGAACGGGCACAATGAGGGGGAAGAATAGGTAACAAACGCGAAAGCGTGTACCTAAGGAAAAAACCAATAAAAAAATATATATATATAATCTACTATTTTTAAAGACTGCATTAATACTAGGAAGGGCCTTGAAAATAGAAAAAAATGTCTAAACTGTCGGCACTTTGTAAAAAAAAAATACAAAAAAACGGCTACTTATAACCATAGCTACAATTGTATAGATGTCGATAAAATGTTGACTTTTTCTCTACCGATAACAATTCATAAAGATATCGATGGGATAATGGAGACAATTTTTCTTTTTCGTCGTCAAATCAAGTCACATATCTCGGTTAATTAAAAAGAAATCATAAAAATTGATATAAAACTAGATGAATATATACTCCATAAAATGAGTATGAACCCCATCCTTTCATAATCAGTTATATCTATGAAAAACTCGCAATTATTAGCGTTAAAGCACCCGTTACGTAACGGAATAGGGGGGGGGGGTCCAGGCCAGGCGTTACGGTCCTGTTACGGAGGGGGGCAAAATTAGGAAATTTGGCGTTACGTAGTTTGTGTAAGCCCCCTTATTATAATCTTTAATATGGTTGAGTTTTTTTCAAATTTTCTCTCAATACAGTTATATAGTTGATACCAGTTACATAGTTTTCGTTTCTTTTAATATCTTAAGTCTCGGAAACTATATTACATCTTGTAGAAATGTTGCTGTCCCAAACATTGCGTGAAAACAATGTCTACAAAATCGAGCTGATATATTCTTTCTAATTTTCGTTTAGCGAATATCTCAGATTAATATTACGGATTTTCATTTTTGTATGTTGACTGTAGCTCTTGCATGATCAATTGTCCTGCATTTTTTAAATGAATGTCTCTGCATGTGGAAAAACTCTGAAAATGGCTTATAATCAGCTTCATCAGCATAATCGGAAGCAGAACGTTGACGTGAGATTGGAGATTTCTTGAGTTCCTTAAGTAATGATTTTTTTAAGCCCTAGGCCACTCTAGAGGCTGAAAAAATAGGCTTTTTGGGGATTTTTTCCAGACAAACTACAAAATAAATCGAGATTACGAAAAAGGATGTTTATCATACATATCAGTGACTGTATACAATAATTTTTTTGAAGCGATTAATTTCAAAATGGTGGATGTGCTGCGTTTATCGCAAAAACGCATTTTTTTAATTGGCCGGAATCATAACTCAGACAATTTTCAATCGATTCACTTGAAATGTTGAATATATCTTGAAAAATACACTGTCTATGGAAGTACGTAGGATTTTTTTTTACATTGCATAGTTAATTCGTTATTAACGATTTTTCATGCAAATTTTTGGAAAGTGAAAAATTTGCCTAAAAATCGTCATATAATTGTTAATAACAAATGAACTATGCAATATAAAAAAAAACCTACGTACTTCCATAGACAATGTATTTTTCAAGATATATTCAGCATTTCAAGTGAATCGGTTGAAAACTGTCTGAGTTATGTTTCCGGCCAATTTAAAAAATGGAGTTTTGAGATAAACGCTGCACAGCCGCCATTTTGAAATTAATTGCTTCAAAAAAATTATTGCATACAGTCACTGATATTTTGTCACTCTGACAAGGAGACGGCACAACCGTGAGGTCGGGGGTTTGGCCGTTTTTTTTGTGGTGAAAGAGCGACCCCTAGCACCTCACGTGATTAAAGTAGTAGGACGCACTACACGGAAAATTCGGAGAAAAATCGATTCACAGTTTCTTAGGCGCCTTATGAGTTTAGGATGTCAGGCACTTGTCGAGCCACCGTCTAGTCTAGACGGTTAGGGCTCGATCTTTTGCGCCGGAGGTCTCGGGTTCGATTCCTCATTCGGACCATATTTTTTTTTGCTATCCCAACAATTATTCCAAACGTTTCTCATCCCTACATTATTTTCAAAAATTTATTTACATAATTTTTAAAAATTATTTACATCATTTTTAAAAATTATTTTCATTGTTTAAAAATTATTCCTTTTTTTTCCAATAAAACAATTCATAACGGTGGGTTTTTATTTTTAATTGTAAGGTATATGAGGAAGAACATTGGGTTTTTAATCAGAATAACAAAGTCGATTAGGAAAAATTCAATTTTCATTCATATAATAATTATATACAAAAACCACAGTGATAATTATCGTAGAAACAAACAAAGCAAACATTTTTGCGACATCTTGCGCAAAATATGAAAGCGAATTTTTTACAATCGCAGGGAGTTTGCAATACATCTGTACAAAAACATGTCCCATTAAGATTCATGAAAATATTTCTAGTAACTGATTATTTTGAGGCAAAGCAGGCGTATTGAATCATGTCTCGGAATATTTGTGACGATAATTGATGCTGACTTATGGAATGGATTTTTATATAATCTTCCCGGGAATTAATTTCGCGTTTCTGCTTGTATCAAAATCCGATTGTATCAAAATCCATTCAATAATTCACCATCAATTATCGTCACCAATATTCCGAGACATGATTCAATACGCCTGCTTTGCCTCAAAATTATCAGTTACTAGAAACATTTTCATGAATGATAATGGGACGTTTTTATACGGATGTATTGCAAACGCCGTGCCATTGTAAAAAATCCGCTTTTATATGTTGTGCAAGATGTCGCAAAAATTATTGCTTTGTTTGTTTCTACGATAATTACCACTGCGGTTTTTGTATATAATTATTATATGAATAAAAATTGAATTTTTCGTAATCGACTTTGTTATTCTCTTTAAAAACGCAATGTTCCTCCCCATATACTTTACAATAAAAAAAGAACCTCAACGCTATGAATTGTTTTATTGAAAAAAATCATTAAAAAAAATAATGTAAATCATTTTTTTAAAATAATGTAGGGATGAGAAACGTTTCGAATAATTGTTGGGATAACAAAAAAATAAGATCCGAAGAAAGAATCGAACTCCAGACCTCCGGCGCAAAAGACCGAGCCCTAACCGTCTAGACGAGACGGCGGCTCGACAAATGCATGACATTTTAAACTCATAAGGCGCCTAAGAAACTTTGAATCGATTTTTCTCTGAATTTTCCGAGTAGCGCGTGCTACTACTTTGACCACGTGAGGTACTAGGGGTCCTCTTTGATCACAAAAAAATTCCGCCAAATCCCCGACCCCAGGGTCTCCTGTGAACAACTGGGTGTTCATCGTATGTATGATAAACACCCTTTTTTGTAATCTCGATTTATTTTGTAGTTGTTCTGAAAAAAAAATCTCCAGAAAGCCTATTTTTTCGGCATCTAGAGTGGCCTAACCCCTTAAGTCTCATTTTTCATACATGCAAATCTCATAGTTTTTTGTGTCTCAAGGAGTATTTTCCCCTCGTAGTATTCTTGATCTATCATTATTGATTATTAACAGCAGGAATTAATCATTCTTCACTTCATCAATGGTGGGGCCCGATGGCAGCATTATTTGAGAGCAACGACAATGATGGGGACGAGAAGATAGCGGCGACAGATGCAGCGGTAGCAGTACATCTATAAGTAACGGGCGAAGATATCACTTCTGCTCTTGATACCGTAACTTCATCATCGGAGGTTCAGAGCCCTATCACAAACGATCCGCCTGTAATATTGAAGGCAACACCCGTCGACAATAAAGAGGAGCAGAAACTGTACAACATCGAAGAAGAACATTTCCAAAATAGCTCGGCTGGAAGAAAGGCTGCTGAGTGGATTGACAGTACTGCAACAATCCAGGAATACGGAAATCATTCTGAGAGAATCGACAACGACAACGCGTACGCGGATGTCGAGCAGCAACTGCAGATCCAGGCGTAGCGGTACCGAACGAGGATGTCATTGCGACTCTTCAGCTTGTAAACTTACAATCACAAGTAAAAAGCGTTATCGAGAACGACTAGTCGAACAATTCGGCTATTTTCTGGAAAGGCTTCGAACAGCGAATTCAAAGGAAATGCGATCCAATTAGACGACCACACGACCATACAATCCGTTCGTATAATGCCATGTACGCGATCGAGGGGCCGTCTTAGAGGTTCGGTTCTGTCAGCAATCGGGCTCGATATGAACAGAAAAGAAGCTTTGGTGCAAACACGTTACCAGATGAAATGAAGCATATCCTCAGTTGGATGATCGCGATTGAGACCATACCGAACGTTCTGAGCAACGCGTATAAAGTGTCCTTGGAAGATATAAAAAAACTGGCATCCGAAACCATTTCAGACACTTGTGGCCAAATCGCCGACATGGACTGTGTGTTCTGCGACAGCTGTTTAAAGTTTTCCCATTCCGAGTGCCAGTCAATGAAACGGGCACCGCGTAGCCAACTTTGGTTCTATATCAAATGTAGGAACGTACGATAATTACACTTAGTGTAAACTAAGCGTAAATTTAGTGAAAACTTAGTTAAAAAAAATTCAAACATTTATTTCATGTTTTATACGATTCTGCGATAACAGTTATTTAATGTTTTATACGATTTTACTAGATTTTATATGTATTATTCGGTGCCTTGTTGTAAGTTTGTAGGTACTAAAAAAAACAATACTACTATTAATATAATACTTCTATTCGTTCTATGAATCATCATCATGTTTCAAGTTAAATGTACAAAAACGATTTCGAAATCTATCACTGATTTATAGGTATAATGTGGAGCGCAATACCTACCTTGATAAAGATGATTATTATTTCGTGAATATTCATTGTTCTACAGCGACTCATATTTTTGGACCGTCTCGTTTACGATAGATAAAATAAAAGGGGCTTCAGTAGTTGCACTTTTTACGTGTCCATGTACTCATGCGAGACATGTAAAATACCCTCCAGGTAGTGCATGTAACATTTCGAACAATTAGCACTTGCGGACGTGCCGATTTATAGATCTATGCACTGCTATTATCTATATCGTACAGAAACAGGTCTGCAATAGGTGTCGATTATCCAACGTTTGCTTATCAATTAATTGTTTGTTTGTACGGTTCGTTGTTGCCACACATCGGTCGTAATGGGTCATCAATGTAAATATTGTTACCTTTCATCTAGTTGCGAGTTTCAGATGATACCGATGAATTAAGTTAACTTTGTAAATTCTCATCCTCTGTGTGAATGAAAGCAGGGTCCTTCCGGACCAAATGTAGGAATGCATATTTATGAAGCTTCATGTGTATATACTTCCTTTTGTGAAATCTTAAGGGGTAACACCACTCTAGCGGCAGAAAGCAAGGTCTAACTTTGACAATTTATTTCGAGAGTATGTATTTATGTGTTTTGAGAGGGTTCATTTAACACATCAGAATAGTATTAAAAAAGATTATTATAATTTTCATACAAAATGGCGGCGATAGAGGCCATCTTGAAAAACGTGTTTTTCAAACTGGGAGGATGGATTGCTCAAACCCCTTTGCATGTATCGATTTGAAATATTGATAATAGCTTTACAATCACATTCTCTTCGGGAATATCTCGCCGTTTTTTTTTAAATTAAATGTAAACTTTTTTTTATTAACTGCTTATTTTTTGCGCAAAAAATCGATTCATTTCTTTCCAAGTGCGCCATATTTGTAAAATATGATTTAAAAAAGTATTCCTGCGTAGTCCCATAGATAATGTAATCGTGGAGCTACTATCGAAATTTTATATCGATCCATGCAAAGGTGTTCGAGTAATCCGTTCTCCCAGTTTGAAAAACACTTTTTTCAAGATGGCCTGTGTCATCGCCATTTGGTATGAAGATTATTTTTTAAAAATTTAAATACTTAAATATGTGTTCAATAAACCCTCTCTGAAGAAATTGTATTCCCTTTTTCATGCTCCCAAAATAAATTGTCAAAGTTAGACCTTATTTTCTGCCCCTAGAGTGGTGTTACCCCTTAATTGTTTCTTAAGGCGAAGTAGAAGATGTACCACGTGACATATAAGTGCGAGAGAGATAACTGAAATTTTCGAACGGAGATTTCTCAGAGATGATTAATATTTAGGGCAAAAGGAAATCATCAAGCTCTGCGTCGGGGAATTCTCCAGAGCCTAATGCTTTGTTTTTTCTAAAAAATTCAACCATCTAAGAGAAAATAAGGTTGAAAAATTTGTGAGGTCATGTTGACCTTGTACATGCCCTTAAGCAGTGATATTGTGTAGACAAGGTCCCAAAGATCTTGGCTGCATAAAAGTGACTTCGAAAATGACAATATTTCATTTTTTAGGACTTTTATTATTTAGTAGTAGTAGTATTTATTTCCACGGTATGGTGTACTACACCTTTTACAGTCCATCCTTCATATAATTCTCTCAATCGCTTGGTACATTGCATTTAGTTCGCTTGTTCCCTCTTTGTTTTCATTTATTTTCGCGTTTTCCATTTTCTTATGTTCTAATTTATCTTATATTCTAGCTTATCAGTTAATCTTGCTCCCCCTCCCTTTCCCTATTTCCGGTGGGTCCCTCGGTTCTCGCCCTTTTTATTCGCTCATAGGCTTTTACGAACTCGCACAACTCTGGGCTGATTTCCCCTTTTAGCGTTTCTATTGTCCACTCTTTTAGTTCTGTTCCCTGTCTGTTTCCTCTCCAGCTGTCCACCGCCTGGACCCATTTTTTCCGCATTCTTGTTCTGGCTTCCTCACACTTCCAAATATGCTCTATGCTCTCTTCATGTTTTCCACACACCCCACAGTTCGTATTTGTAAATCCTTTTTTACCCCGCTTCCCTATGTTGCCACAGTGAAGACGGGCCCATGTCTCTTTAAGGTCTCCACTTATTTCTTCCGAATCCCAATACTTTTCTCTATTTACCCCAATTTTTATTTTTGAGTAGATTGGGCAGAAGGATGATACGTCGGCCTTTATCCAGTCCTGCTGCGTATCCTGTTCCATTTTTCTTTTGATTCCTTCTTCTAACGCCTTACCTATTGCCCTATGCCCCCCCCCCTTCCCATAGCAGGTCTATTACCCTCCCACTTTTATTATTTATTATTTGTTATTTATTATTAGTTTATAGTTGATTATTTAATAATTTATTATTAACTAATAATTTGTTATTAGTTATTGTTGAGCACTATTATATCCGCAAACACGACACTCCAGCCTGGAGTGTCTCTTTGCGTGAATGTATGAGAGACACGCAGAAGATTTTCAGTGCGTCTTTGGAGTGTCTTTTTGCGTGTCTCGAATACATTCACGCAAGAAGACACTCCAAAAATTGGAGTGTCTCTTTGCTTGGATGTGTTTGGGACACGCAAAAGAAACTCCAAACGGTGCATGCATTATTTCGAATAATTTGGGCTTGCTGCTGCATGCAAATCTCTTGATGTTTGTAACGGAAGAGGTGTGACATACTTATTTGCAGATCAAGAGCAATGCGATTTATTAGAGGTGAAAATGGTGTAGCGACTTTAACGGATTTATTTCTTTCAAAGTGCGCCATTTTCTCAAAATTTGATTAAAAAAAAAATGCCTGCGTAGTCTCATAGAGAATGTAATCGTGGAGCTACTATCGAAATTTTATATCGATCCATGCACAGATGTTCGAGTAATCCGTCTTCCCAGTTTGAAAAACACTTTTTTCAAGATGGCCTCTGTCGTCGCCATTTGGGATAAAAATTATTAAAAAAAAATTTAAATACTTAAATATGTGTTCAATAAGCCCTCTTTAAAGAAATTGTACTCTCTTTTTCATGCTCCCAAAATAAATTGTCAAAGTTAGACCTTATTTTCTGCCCCTAGAGTGGTGTTACCCCTTAATTGTTTCTTAAGGCGAAGTAGAAGATGTACCATGTGACATATAAGTGCGAGAGAGATAGCTGAAATTTTCGAACGGAGATTTCTCAGAGATGATTAATATTTAGGGCAAAAGGAAAACATCAAGCTCTGCGTCAGGGAATTCTCCAGAGCCTAATGCTTCGTTTTTCCTGAAAAATTCAACCATCTATGAGAAAATAGGGTTGAAAAAATTGTGAGGTCATGTTGACCTTGTACATGCCCTTAAGCAGTGGTATTGTGTAAACACGGTCCCAAAGATCTTGGCTGCATAAAAGTGACTTCGAAAATGACAATATTTCCTTTTTTAGGACTTTTATTATTTATTATTTGTTATTTATTATTAGTTGATTATTTAATAATTTATTATTAACTAATAATTTGTTATTGGTTATTGTTGAGCATTATTATATTCGCAAACACGAGACACTCCAGCCTGGAGTGTCTCTTTGCGTGAATGTATGAGAGGCACGCAGAAGATTTTCAGTGCGTCTTTGGAGTGTCTTTTTGCGTGTCTCGAATACATTCACGCAAGAAGACACTCCAAAAGTTGGAGTGTCTCTGCTTGGATGTGTTTGGGACACGCAAAAGAAACTCCAAACGGTGCATGCATTATTTCGAATAATTTGGATTTGCTGCTGCGTGCAAATCTCTTGATGTTTGTAACGGAAGAGATGTGACATACTTGTTTGCAGATCAAGAGCAATGCGATTTATTAGAGGTGAAAATGGTGTAGCGACTTTAACGTGTTAAATCATATTGCTTCTCGAGTGATTGTACCGACAGTTGATTACTCAGTGTCCGCTGAAAAAAGTGTAGATATACTACACACACAATACTCATACCCCGGTTGTAAAGATGGAGCCCTACATACCGGCATGCAGTTGTGGAATAACCCTAATAAAGTTCGTGATACTGGAGTGACTACATGTGATCGATGGGTTTTGGACTTCGTGAAAATGTACACAGAAAACTTTTCAACATACTCACACAAAAAAAAAGTTAAAGAATATTTCCGCGAAAATCGACTATCGACGTGTCTCCAGCTCCGACACTCCATAAATACACTCCAAGTTTCACGAAAATCCCATAAGTTCAGTCACTCCAGTTTCATGGCTTTTGCGTGTTTCGTGTCTTTTGCGTGGCTCGCATACAGTCACACTTCTGTGCGGATAGCCACGTCGTAGAAAGTTTGCTTGAATGGGACACGCAGAATGTCCCCAAACTTGATAACTATACGGTAGGGCATGGATAGATTTCATCAAATCGAACCGAACTAATTTTGAACAATAGTAACCAAGGATTTTGGTTGACCATATTTTTCCGTTCTTTTATTCCAGATTAAAGTGCGCAAGAACAGTCCTGCATTTACTCAAGTGTGTATCAACAAGCAGGATTATCCAGAAATGAACGTCAATCTCGTGCCAGTTATAGAATTCGACAGCCAACCACCGTCGTCTCTTGCAAAGACGGGTTTTGTACGTTTGATATCTTTATGCCAAATTCGAGGCTCAAGTAATACCAATCTGATCAGTTCTTGTTTCACGTAACTCGCAGAAATGGTACGCCGTCCCGAATCCTTCGAAAGATCTCCTTAATAAATTCCAGTGGCGGATCGTCCTCTGCAATCATGAGAACGACTTACTGACAAGGCTCAGCTATCTCACACCCTTTATTCGACAACTCGATGTACATGGAGTAATCCTTACATAAGATTTTCATAATTGTCACTGCAGCTCGTTTGTTCATTTTGCTATTATTGTTAATGCAAAACAGAAACTGCGAGACATTCAGGAGTGGAACGCTGTCCCGTACTATCACATCAAGACTCTGTTTATACACTACGCGAGAAGCATTGAGAACGATTCCGGATTGCCGGACACCTTAAAATTAACCGGGATCAAGCTTCTCATTCACGTAAGCTAGTAGCCATCTTCTCCTCCCGTGCTGGACTACCAATGTTTGCATAATTGTTGAGCCTGGCACTCCATTTTGCAGATACTTGATCGATTGAGGAACATGTGCAAAATGCAGCATCTTGAGGACGCTTGGTATCCTGAACACAATCTCGTAGATGCCGATAAGAGCCAATTCGTGAATATTGTGGAACAACTGACAACAATGATCAACGATATTTCTGACGATCCTGCCAAGGTGGCCGATTGGATCTGTGAGTCGAAAAATACCCCCCTTGCCCTTATCATCGACACCAAGAATTTATCTATAATTACAACGATCTTTTGCCCGTGTTGCAGTCACCTCGGAAGAATTGAGCACGTATGAGGATAAGTTGAAGGCCGTAGGGATTATCCGGAACACCGATCGCCCGACCAATAATCTACAAATGAGCGAGAATGACGAAGCAGGTTCCGCGGCGTCCGGCGACATTGAATCGTCGAAGAATCGTCTCGAAGAAATGAGCAGAGTTACCGCGGGTCTCAAAGATTCCATTGATATGCTTTCGCGTCGCTTGGTGGCCGTCGAACATTATATACAGATCCGAAATTACATGTGTAAGTAGGTTATATATAATGTAATGTATACACCATATGTAATGTCATATATGCATAAGTCGCGAAAGTTAAATGTTGCGTGTCATTTGGAACACCCTGTAGCTGCAACAGTTTAATCTAACGTCCAAGAGCTGCCCGACCTCGCTCCAGCTCGATTTACCTTCGACAGCCTCTTTAACTTCCAAAACTTACTTTTCCGATTCGACTAATCTCTACCGAAGTTCGTGCCAAAGTTCATAGTATCAGAAGGCTTGAAAGGAGAAGAGTTCGTGAAAACCGTTTGGATCATATCTAGCCGCATTACTGAATAGTTATTTGATGTAGAACTGCATTAACCATGGAATGCCTAGGGATAGCTTGACATTTTATCTTTGACATTGAGATCATGCAAAAAATTATATTGCAGGTTCTGACCTTGATTTCCTACACGTTATCCTTTTTTACTCTAGTATACCCTATATGTATAAGAATTCCGTATATCAATGTATACTACCAAATAAAAGATCTGCAACAGCAAAAGAGTAAAAAGACGTTTGAAAAAAAATCTTGCGTCGTGAATCCCGTACCGCTCCAACCGGAAGGGATCAGAGTTTTATGTAGTACACCTGAACGTATACCCAGGCTCAAGATATCGGTGTGCATATACCCATTCCATATTTGCATTCAACGGAAACCGGTAGGTCCAATTTATTTATTTGAAAACAAAATATATCACTGAAAAATAAGAGAGAAAAGCGCGACGCCATCCACGTCCGGAAAGGCTTAAGGCCTTAGGACACAGTAACGGGTATAAAATCATGTGCGAATTTAACCATTTTTTGGTATGAAAAAGTGATTAACTCAAAATTAATTACACATCTATTTAGTACGAACATCAAGCTGTTAGGAAATTTTTTTTTTCATGTACAAAATGGCCGACTACTTATATCTTCTTTTATCTTTTTAGGCGCTCTGCGGCGTGACATTTAGCATCCACAATTTTTTACCTATAGCGAAAAACAAAAATTCTCGTCAATCTACATTAGAATACCTAGAGAAGTACGTACGGAATTTAAAAAATATTGTTTTATTCAAAAGTTGTAGGTATTTGAACTTAAGAAGTGAATTTTCAGTGAAAAATTTCGTTAAAACTGCTCATAAAATGAAAAGTTCTCGATTAATCAGAAACTCCGTACGTACTTCTCTGCGAAATGCCATTAGGAACATAACTTTTTAATATGAAGTAAATCGAGTGAAAATTGTTGAAGTTATTTGTCACGCCGATTGGAAAAAAGCTGTTTCGAGAAGTTTCGAGTAGTCGGCCATTTTGGACATAAAAAAAAATATATATATTTTTTCTAACAGATTGATATTAAATAGATGTGTAATTAATGTTAAGAGTGAATCACTTTTTCATACGAAAAAAATGGTTAAATTCGCACATGATTTTATACCCGTTATTATGGCGTAAGTTGAAAATAAGTAACTTCGTCCGTTGAGCGTTATGGACCGTTGATGGCGTCGCTTGCGGCATTGCAGCTAGGTAGAGCCACCTCACGACACGAAAAAAACGTGCGAGTGTGCAAAAAAAACACCAAACTTCTTGTTTTCACCACTGTCGGATGCAGTCGCAAAACGAACGTCCAATACTTTGGTAGCACTCCTAATGAACTGAGCCCTAACTGAGACAAAGACCCCTTTTGTTCAGATCGTCTCGGGCATATCAGCATCTCTTTGTGTTTGGATTCGTTATTCCCCCGTTTTCAGATACCGGCGCAACCGACGCCGGCTCTCTGAAGACAAAGAAGGCTTTCTGAAAGCTGAAAAATTACGCCATGACGAAAGAATCTCGCAAGCCATCGACAAGTGTATAAGCTCAAGGGATGACCACTACGAGAAGACCAAAGGGATTGTCAAAGAGGTTCGTTCCTTCAGATTCAGCCTTCGTTAAAGTGAAACCGAACAAGGGAGTCTCATTTTGGGGGTCTGCTTTCAGATACTGCGAGACGTTTTTACCACGGTAAAAGCACGAAACGAATACTTACGGGAACAGTTGCAGGATGTCTTCTTTGTTGAGAAACATTACAAGGGCCCGACGGTCATTAAACCAGAAGAGTTCCATGTGTATATTATCTTAAAGTTCCCCATACATTACGAGAATATCAAGGTTATCCATTCTCACCTGTATCATTGACTATCATTCATTTTTTTATCTGTCTTACCACATGTGCTTTTTCTCTTCTTGCTTCACAGTTCGAAGATGGACAGCCAGGTTACAAGCGTCTGCAATCCGATGAATTTTTATGTTTTATACCTCTATTGTCTCAATCCAGGATTGTAACAGTCAGGACTAGCTATGAATATCATAAAGAGGATTCGCGACAGTTAATGTTTGACCATACGCGTACATGGATTATGAGCAATGTACCCAGGATGAACAATTACAAGGTACAACATGGGAGATTCTTATCAAATTTCCAACAAATACATTTGTGACAATCAAAACAAAGGATTTTGGTTGAGTGTATTTTTTGTTTTTTTTTTCTGCCAGCTCAAAGTGCTCGAAGACAGTACTGCGTTTATTGTGTGTTTCAGCAAGCAGGGTTTCCCAGAAATGGACGTCAGTCTGACGACCGTATTTGCATTCGACTGCAAACCACCTTATACTCTTGCAACAGAGGGTTTTGTATGTTTGATAGCTCTATGCAGAGTTCAACGCTCGAACGATTCCAATCTGATCAGTTGTTACACCTAACTTGCAGAAGTGGTACGCCACACCGGAACCTCAGGGAGATGTCAGAGATAGAGATTTTCAGTGGCGACCGTTCTTGTTCAATCATGAGAATGATTTCCTGATGAGGCACAGCTATCTCATACCTGCCATTCGACAACTCGAGGTACATAGGCTAATCCTAGTATAATATGTTCTCACAAACTTAACTGACTTTATAAGGCGTCACTGCAAGCCGGTGACAAAGCTTTTCCAAGAACGCCTTCGAAAAAACACGATTTGCGGTGTTCACTGTATCTGAGCTAGAAATTATCTGAAATCAAGTACCACTAAAATTTAGTCAAAGTATCATCAAATCGTCCCCCCAACGGTCTTTGATAATTTTTTTTTCTTTTCTAAATTTTTGGTGGTCATGTAAAGTGAAAAGTACTATTTTTCATGAAAAATTCCGCCTTTTTGGGGGTGGAAAACCCCCTCAATGTAAAAAAAATCTCAAACTAACCGTTGCGGGAAGGTGTTTTATATGTAGAAAGTGTGTACCAAGTTTGAAATAAATCGGTCATGTAGTTTTCAAATGGCAGTGAACACGGACTTTGAAAAAGTGGTTTCGAGAAAAACGCGGCACCGGCTTGTTTGTGAATATTTTCGCGTACAAATTTCACGGAATGTTCTTGAAATGACACTTAACAATGTACAAAAGGTTTCAATAAATTTACTCTATCCACATAGATGAAAAAAATTCGCAAAAAAGTGTTTTTCACGCTGAAACCCCTACCCTCCTCTTAAAGAATTTAAAGTTTTGTTTATGTAAGTTTTATTACGTATGTACTGCCTGCGCCTTCTGTAGCTTTAATATGTAACTTCATATATTAAATATTATTTTTTACTATTGAGTTCAATAGTTTATAAATAAAAGCTTGTTTTAAAAAAGATTTTTTTCTATTCATTCGAAACAGAAACTTGGGGACAAACAGCGGTGGAACATCATTCCGAGCTATCACATCGAGACTCTGTTCATACATTACATGAGAAGCGTGGAGAAGGATTCCGGGTCGCCTGATAGCAAGTTAACCGGGACGGATCTATTCATTCACGTACGACAGGAACGCCTTTTTTTCGTTCCTCGCACGATGCTCGGATGATAGCCGAGGCTTCGCGTTTTACAGATGCTCGATCGACTGAGGCGCACGTGCGAGATGAAGCGTCTCGAGAACTTTTGTGATCCCCGTCACAATCTCATCGAGGCCGATGCTAGCCAACTCGCGAGCATCGCCGGACGACTGGCAAGAATCATCAGGGATATCACCGATGATCCTGTCAAGATGGCTGATTGGATCCGTGAGTCGAGAAAAATATCTCGCAGCGCCTTACAGCAACGATGTGCCCGGATTTGTAACGACTTTTCTTTTTTCGGCGCCTCGCAGTGACTCCGGAAGAGTTGAACATGTGCCAGAACGAGTTATTGAAGGCCATTCGCAATCTCCGGGACACTGATGGCGACTACACGAGTCGAGGAACTAGTCGGGAAAGCGAAGGCGGTTCGTCAAACGATTTTCTCAACTCGGTTTACAGTATTTCGAAGTTATGGGTGCGAACTCAACCTTCGGAGCCGGTAGCTCATCGTCACCCGACGAACCGATTAACAATAGTGCCGGTTTTTCCGAAATAATGGGCATGTTGCGCTCGATACGTAGGGATATCGCGGGTCTCGGGAACTTCGTTGATACGCTCTTGCATCGCATGACCGCCGTCGAGCAGACACTAGCCTCGTCGGCGCGATCCAACGCCCAAGAACCGTCCGACCTTGCTCCACCCCGCTTTTCCGTCGATAGCCTCTTCAGTTCCCAAAATCAGCTTTTCAGGAACGACTAGTCTTTGGCGGAGTTTGTACCAAAGCTCAAAGTAACAAAGGACTGGGAACGAGACGACATTGTGACACTTGGTTGGATCATATCTAGCTGTATTATTGGATAATGATTTCAGGCAGGGCCTCTGCATTACCCATGGAACGACTCTCAATTTTATATTTTTGACACTATTAAGATCCTGCAAAAAAAAATCATTGCAGGTTTTAGACTTTCTGCACGTCATCGTTTTTTATTCGTATGTACGTTTGTATATATGTACATATATATGTGAATAAGAACTCCGTATATCAATTCATTCTACAAAATAAAATATCTGCACACGTATAAAAATAAAAAGATATCTAAAAAACCCGCTTCGCAAATCCAAAACAGCTCCAGTCCGAAGTGAAACAAGTTCATTGTGGTACACTTAAACGTTACCGAAGCACGATATATCGGTCTGTGTTGATCCTCATACCATATTTGTATTCAAGGAAAAGCAGAAGGGCCAATGCATTCCAAAAAACAACGTTTAAACAATACACTACAAAGAAAATATAAGAGAGAAAAGTGCAACACGATTGGCATAACGAAAAGCTCAAAGCAAATGGTAACGGGCGGTTACCGTCGAGAGGCGTGAAAAATGCATAAACTTTGGGACTTTTTTTTTTAATATATAAAATACTATTTTTATATAAAATATAATTTTTTTTCTTATAAAGTACTTTTGGAAATGGGTTTCAACGTGTTTTATTCTTGTATCAATGGAGAGTAAATTCCAATTTTATTTATCAAGAATCCAAAATGGCGGCTCGAGCTTCCATCAAAGAACGCCATGCATGGGGTGTTTTGGTCTGCGCTGGGTGCTCCACAGCCTTGCCAGTACATCTGAAACAGAAAAGGATTAAAAATGATTAAACTACCCAGGTAGCAATTTTCAAAAAGTTGTCCAAAAGTCGACTAAACGGGTGCAAAATGTCCGCCCGGAAGTTATCTTAAAGTCAACAACCATCCAAAAAGATAACTGTTGGACACATGATAACTTATAGGTAACTTCCAAGCGGACATTTGGTACCCATTTGGACAACTAAAAGACAACTATTTTCAAATTGCTACCCGGGTAGGCTAAATTTGGGGGTCCTTATCGTTTTGTTTTTTCTGAAAAGCCCCTGCACAACAAAATGGCAGCCGTTTGAAAAAAAACCCTATTTTTGTACTTCCACGAGAAGATTTCTAACATCAATTTATAGCAAAAATCGCTTCCTGATTGCTCCACAAATTCAATTTCTTCTCAATTGCGCATAAATTCATGTGGATCGATTCATCCGTTGAAGCTGCAGAGCGCCCCCTGCGCTGAAAAACGCGGTTTCCAGAAAAACGCTTCCAGCGCCTCGTCTATCCGTTTTTCAGCCGGCGAACAATTCCGTTCAGCAGGCTGTAAATTCTAAAATATTTTAGATATGCAAATATCCGTTTACTCACTTGTTCTAAACACTTTAAGGATAAAAGATATTCAAAAAAATCGAATTTTTCATCGTCATGAACGGTAACCTGCCCTTAAAAGAAGTACCCAGGTAGCAATTTTCAAAAAGTTGTCCAAAAGTCGACTAAAAGGGTGCCAAATGTCCGCTTGAAAGTTATCTATAAGTTATCATGTGTCCAAAAGTTATCTTTTTGGATGGTTGTTGACTTTAAGATAACTTCCGGGCGGACATTTGGCACTCTTTTAGTCGACTTTTGGACAACTTTTTGAAAATTGCTACCTGGGTAACTTTGTCCGTTTAGCGTTGATGGCGGGTTCGTGGCATAACCGCTAGGTATTTCACGACACGAGAAGTGAGAGAAAGAAAACACTAAACTTCTCGTTTCAATCACTCGCGGATGCAGTGAAAACACATATGGCCAGGTTGGCACTTTTTAAGAACAAGGGCCCAACCGAGACAAAGAACCTTTCCGTTCAGATGGCACGGGGAATACCGACATCTCTGTTCCTCTACTTTTGTTGTTCCCCCATTTTCAGATATCGACGCGACCGGCGAACGCCGGCTCTCCGCAGCAAAGAGGACTCTTTGTCACACACGGAGTTCTCGTACGACGCGGATCGCGTACTCTACCCTAATCTCTTGTAACTTTGCCGGCAGCAACAAGCGACTCGGGTTTGCAGCGAGAAAATAAAAAAAATCTTAGCTATCAGTTTGCGCTTTTACTTCCGTTTTAATCGAAGTTTCTTTCATCGAGGCGCGATATTTTTTACGCGTACAGCAGCAAAAGCGTCGAACATTCGTATTCCGTTCATTTTGTTCGCGTTGTGACGATCCTTGTTCTCCGGGAGGGCCACGTCAAGATGGACACCGAGCCAGAACCTGCGGAAAAATTACGTGGTGACGAAAGTATCTCGGAAGTGATCGACAACTGTATCAGGTCAAGGGATCTCGACTACGAGAGGAACAAAGCGATTCTTACAGAGGTTCTTTGCTTCAGATATCGCACTCGTTGAAGTAAAGTCAACTAAGTGGATTGTTAATTGAGGGCTCTGCTTTCAGATACTGGAAGACGTTTTTACCACGATAAAAGGGCGAAACACATTCTTCCAGGAACAGTTTCAGGAGTTCTTCTTTGTCGAAAACTATTACAAAGGCCCGAAAGTCGGCGAACCAGAAGAGTTTCACGTAAACATAATCATCAAGATCCCTCTAGATTTCGAGTATTTCCAGGTGATCCATTCTCCCCTGTATTATTGACTAGAATTTATTTTTATCTGCATTATAATAAATGCTATCTTCTTGCTTCACAGTTCGGAAAAGGGGAGCCAGGCTACAAAATGCTGCAATTCCCTAATGACAAGTTAATTTACACACCCCAATGGCGTAAACACCGGTAATAGAAGCATTAAGAGAAAGAAAGCATAAGAACGATTTTTGCCAACTTTGATCCACGTAACGTTACTTGCCCTAGCAATTTCTTGTCGAAGTGGCTGATGTGAAGGAATCATGGCTCGGGTGAGAGTAATTTCGACATGAATAAGGACGAGTTTCGGAAGTCCATAGAAAGTGTGCTTGCATCAAACATTCTAAATGTACCTACAATTGACAATTATACGGTGGGACATAGACACGATTTATCAATTAGAAGAGAGAACTAAATTACTTGTGACAAGAGTAACAATGAATTTGGGTTGGTCATATTTTTTTTCTTCTTTTGTTTCAGATCAAAGTGCGCGAAACCGGTTCCGTATTTGCTCTGTGTGTCAACAAGGAGGGCTTTCCAGAAATGAACGTCAATCTCATGCCTGTAATAGAATTCGACTACGAACCGCTGTATCCTCTGGCAAAGGAGGGTTTTGTACGTTTCACGACTTTATGCCAAATTTGAGGCTCGAAGACTGCCAATCTGATGAGTTGTTTGTTTCACATACCTCGCAGAAATAGTACGCCAAGCCGGATCTTTCGAAAGATGTCTTCGATCATAAATTCCAGTGGCGACTGGTCATGTACAATCATGAGAATGAATTTTTGACAAGGCACGTCTATGTCACACCGATCATTCGACAACTCGAGGTACATAGATTAAACTTTGCACAATATATTCCTATGAATTTCACCGACATTATGGCGCGTCACTGCAACTCGGTCATAAATTTTGCTACGATTATTGTTAATGTGAAACAGAAACTTCGGGACACTCAGGAGTGGAACGTTATTCCGTATTACCACATCAAGACTCTGGTTATGCACTACGCGAAAAGCATGGAGAACGATTCCGGATTGCCAGGTACCTTCAAACTGACGGGAATCAAGCTTCTCATTCATGTAAGGGACTAGCCATATCCTTCTTTCTTCGATCGACACTCGATGCATGGATAATTGTTGAGCCTGGCGCTGCATTTTGCAGATGCTTGGTCGATTGAGGAACATGTGCCAGACGCAGTATCTTGAGAACTTTTGGACTTCCGATCACAATCTCATATACACCAATCATAGCCAGTTCGCCGATATAGCAAAACAGCTGACAACAATGATCAACGAGATTACTGACGATCCTACCAAAGTGGCCCGTTGGATCTGTGAGTCGAAAGAAATATCCCCCCTCGCCTTTCCGTCGATATCAAGAATTTATCTACATTTACAACCATGCTTTCTTCGCGTTGCAGTGACGTCGGAAGAATTGAGCATATATAAGGACGAGTTGAAGACTGTGAGGGTTTTCCAGGACACCGATTGCCCCTCTAAGAGTCTACAAACAAGCGTGGATGACGAGGCATGTTCAGCCAACGATACTTGTAATACGGCTGACGGGATTTCGAAGCTGGTTATAAGCGCGACCGCTGCGTCAGGTGGCATCGAAGCATCGCTGCCCAACGGGGCGGGTAAAAATATCGCCGGTCGTCTCGACTAATCAGACAGTGTTAATGCGGGTCTCAGGGACAGTATGACCTGACGTCCAAGAACCGTTCGACCCTGCATCAGCCCGCTTTTCCTCCTACAGCCTCTTCAACTCCCAAAATCCGCTTTTCAGGTTCAACTCGTCCTTACCTAATCTTACATAATCGTACAAAATCTCGAAATTTCGAAGTGCTTGGAACAAGAAGACTCATGACACTGGTTGGATCATATCTAGCCGTATTATTGAATAATTATTTGAGGCAGGGCTGCATTAGCCATGGAATGCCTAGAGCTAGCTTGTAATTTTGTACTTTCTGACATAAAGATTCTGCAAAAAAAATCATTGCAAGTTTAGCCTTGACTTCCTGCGCGTCATCCTTTTTTACTCGAATATACGTCTGTATGTGAATAGGAATTTCGTATATCAATTCATACTACAAAATAAAATATCTGCAACAGAAAAGAAAAAAGATATTCCAACAAAATCCTGTGGCGTGAATCCAGAACTGCTCCAGCTCAAAGCGAAGAACGCGATGTAGTACATTTGCACGTTATTAGGACTGAAGAAATCGATGTTTTCATTCTTATTTGAAATTGCATCCAAGAAAAAATAGGTGCACCAACGTATTCCAAAAAATAACATTCATATAATAGATTATAGCAAAATAAAGGAGAGAAAAGCGCAGCACAATGAGCGTCTCGAATAGCTTAAAGCTAATTCAGTTTAAAAGTGGTTTAAAATAAGTAACTTTCCGTTTAGCGTTTCGAGCATTGATGACGTTGCTTCCGGCATTCCTGCTAGGTGGAGCCACCTCACGACGAGAGTCGTACGAGCGTGCGAGAAAAAAACCCTAAATTTCTTGTTGATATTGCTGGCCGATGCAGTTACGAAAAGGATGGCCAGGTTGGCACTCCTGAGGAACCGGAGACAAAGAACCTCTGCTATCAAACGGGAAACACCGCCTCTTTGTCTTTAGTTTCCTTATCCCCCCGCTCTTCTGATACTTGCGACGCACGTTGGCTCTCCCAAGGACAAAGAGGATTCTTCGTTACGCGAAGTTCTCGTACGACGCAGATTATGTATTGAAGAAAATAACAAGAATCTGTTGCCAGTTTGCGATATCACTTCCGTTTTAATCGAAGCTTCTTTCTTCGAGGCACAATACATCTTCCGCGTACAACAGTAAAAGCGTCGGTGACCATTCGCACACTTGTATCCCGTTCGCGTTCTGACGATTTTCGCCCTCTGGAAGAGCTACGCCGAGATGGACGCCGAGGCGAAAGGGGAAGAATTACGTGAAGACGATAGGATCTTGCAAGCGATCGATAAATGTTTAACCTCAAAGGATGACCTCTACGAGAGGAACAAAGCGATTCTTAAAGAGGTTCCTTGCTTTAGATTTAGCGCTTATTGAAGT
Organism: Ophion obscuratus; assembly: GCA_964007375.1. NCBI lineage: Eukaryota > Metazoa > Arthropoda > Insecta > Hymenoptera > Ichneumonidae > Ophion > Ophion obscuratus. Next base: position 54,291,124 of record OZ023314.1, read on the forward strand.
GAAGCCAAATGAGCGGATTTTTATTTAGCGGTCGTTTCCAGATACTGGAAGACGTTTTTACCACAATAAAAGGACGAGACGGATTCTTTCGAGAACAGTTTCAAGATTTCTTTTTCGTTGAGAAATATTACAAAGGGCCAAAGGTCAGCGAACCAGAAGAGTTTCATGTACACATCATCATCAAGATTCCCTTGAACTACGACTGTATCCAGGTGATCCATTTTCACATGTGTCATTGACAATTATTTTTTCATCTGCGCATAATATATGCTTTTTGTCTTCTTGCTTCACAGCTTACAAGAGGAAATCCTGGCTACTGCACGCTGACCTTGGGTACAGATTCGAAAATTTATCAACCTCAGTGGAGAAAATACAGGTAACAGAAGCATCCATAAAATGAAAATAAAAAAAATGTTTGCCAGCCTCAATCCATATAATGTTACTTGTGTAGCATATTTGTGTCGAAATGGCTGACGCACGAGAAGTATTATGACCCGGCTACATATACCATCAATGGCAACGCGTTTCATCGGTCAATAGACGGTCTGCTTAAATGGGCCATGCTGAAGGTCCCCAAGCTTGATAATTATACGGTAGGGCATGGATAGATTTCATCAAATCGAACCGAACTAATTTTGAACAATAGTAACCAAGGATTTTGGTTGACCATATTTTTCCGTTCTTTTCTTCCAGATTAAAGTGCGCAAGAACAGTCCTGCATTTACTCAAGTGTGTATCAACAAGCAGGATTATCCAGAAATGAACGTCAATCTCGTGCCAGTTATAGAATTCGACAGACAACCACCGTCGTCTCTTGCAAAGACGGGTTTTGTACGTTTGATATCTTTATGCCAAATTCGAGGCTCAAGTAATACCAATCTGATCAGTTGTTGTTTCACGTAACTCGCAGAAATGGTACGCCATCCCGAATCCTTCGAAAGATCTCCTTAATAAACTCCAGTGGCGGGTCGTCCTCTGCAATCATGAGAACGACTTACTGACAAGGCACAGCTATCTCACACCCTTTATTCGACAACTCGATGTACATGGAGTAATCCTTACATAAGATATTTTCATATTTGTCACTGCAGCTCATTTGTTCATTTTGCTATTATTGTTAATGCAAAACAGAAACTGCGAGACATTCAGGAGTGGAACGCTGTCCCGTACTATCACATCAAGACTCTATTTATACACTACGCGAGAAGCATTGAGAACGATTCCGGATTGCCGGACACCTTAAAATTAACCGGGATCAAGCTTCTCATTCACGTAAGCTAGTAGCCATCTTCTCCTCCCTCGCTGGACTCCCAATATTTGCATAATTGCAAAATTGAGCCTGGCACTTCATTTTGCAGATACTTGATCGATTGAGGAACATGTGCAAAACGCAGCATCTTGAGGATGCTTGGTATCCCCAACACAATCTCGTAGATGCCGATGAGAGCCAATTCGCGAATATCGTGGAACAACTGACAAAAATGATCAACGAAATTTCTGGCGATCCTGCCAAGGTGGCCGATTGGATCTGTGAGTCGAAAAAATACCCCCCTTGCCCTTATCATCGACACCAAGAATTTATCTATAATTACAACGATCTTTTGCCCGTGTTGCAGTCACCTCGGAAGAATTGAGCACGTATGAGAGTGAGGTGAAGGCCGTAGGGATTATCCGGAACACCGATCGCCCGTCCAATAATCTACAAATGAGCGAGAATGACGAACCAGGTTCCGCGGCGTCCGGAGACATTGAATCGTCGCCGTTCACCGAGGCGGGTCACGATAAAGCCGGTTGTCTCGAAGAAATTAGCAGAGTTACCGCGGGTCTCAAAGATTCCATTGATATGCTTTCGCGTCGCTTGGCGGCCGTCGAACATAAACTACAGGATGTCCCAAATGTCACGCAAAAGTATGCATAAGCTGCGAAAGTTAAATGTCCCAGAGCTGCCCGACCTCGTCCCAGCTCGCTTTGCCTTCGATAGCCTCTTTAACTTCCAAAATTTACTTTTCCGATTCGACTAGTCTCTACCGCTTTTCGCGCCAAAGTTGGAGGCCTTGGAACGAGAAGAGTTCGTGAAAACCGTTTGGATCATATCTAGCCGTATTATTGAATAATTATTTCAGGTAGAACTGCATTAACCACGGAATGCCTAGAGATAGCTTGACATTTTATCTTCTTTGACATTGAGATCATACAAAAAATCATATTGCAGGTTCTGACCTTGATTTCCTGCACGTTATCATTTTTTACTCTAGTATACGCTATATGTATAAGAATTCCGTATATCAACGTACACTACCAAATAAAAGATCTGCAACAGCAAAAGCGTAAAAAGATGTTTGGAAAAAAAGTCCTGCGTCGTGACTCTAGTACTGCTTCAACCAGAAGGGACCAGAGTTTTATGTAGTACACCTGAACGTTACCCAGACTCAAGATATCGGTGTGCCTATACCCCTTCCATATTTGTATTCAACGGAAACCGGTAGGTCCAATTTATTTAGAAACAAACTATATCACTGAAAAATAAGAGAGAAAAGCGCGACGCCACCTACGTCCAGAAAGGCTTAATGCTTAGTAACGGCTAGGCTTAGGCCTTAAGCCACAGTAACGGGTATAAAATCATGTGCGAATTTAACCATTTTTTCGTATGAAAAAGTGATTAACTCAAAGTTAATTACACATCTATTTAGTATGACTATCAAGCTGTTAGGAAATTTTTTTTTCCATGTACAAAATGGCCGACTGCTATCTTCTTTTATCTTTTTTAGGCGCTCCGCGGCGTGACATTGAGTATCCACAATTTTTTACCTAGAGCGAAAAACAAAAATTCTCGTCCATCCACATTAGAATACCTAGAAATGTACGTACGGAATTAAAAAAATATTGTTTTATTCAAAAGTTGTAAGTATTTGAACTTAAGAAGTGAATTTTCCGTGAAAAATTTCGTTGAAATTACTCATAAGCTGCTTATAAAATAAAAAGTTTTCGATTAATCAGAAACTCCGTACGTACTTCTCTGCGAAATGCCATTAGGAACATAACTTTTTAATATGAAGTAAATCGAGTGAAAATTGTTGGTTATTTGTCACGCCGATTATAAAAAAGCTGTTTCGAGAAGTTTCGAGTAGTCGGCCATTTTGAACATCGAAAAAAATATATATATTTTCTAACAGATTGATATTTAATAGATGTGTAATTCAATTTTATGAGTAAATCACTTTTTGATACGAAAAAAATTGTTAAATTCCCACATGATTTTATACCCGTTATTATGGCCTAAGGCCTTTAAGAAAATTCAGTTGAAAAGAAGTAACTTCGTCCGTTGAGCGTTATGGACCGTTGATGGCGTTGCTTGCGGCATTGCCGCAAAGTAGAGCCACCTCAAGACACGAAAAAAAACGTGCGAGTGTGCAAAAAACACCAAACTTCTTGTTTTCATCACTGGCGGATGCAGTCGCAAAACGAACGTCCAGTACTTTGGTAGCACTCCTAATGACAAAGACCCCTTTTGTTCAGATCGTCTCGGGCATACCAGGATCTCTTTGTGTTTGGATTCGTTATTCCCCCGTTTTCAGATACCGGCGCAACCGACGCCGGCTCTCTGAAGATAAAGAAGGCTTTCGGCCACTTGCGCGGAGTTCTCGTACCACGCGGTGCACGTAGTCTTCCTCGATATCTTGTTTTGCGCAGCAACAATCTTAGTTACCATTTTGCGATATCGCTTCCGTTTAAAACGAAGTTTTTCTCATCGTGGAACTATAATCCTCGTACAGTAGCAATAGCGTCAACGAACGTTCGCACACTTGCGTCACCTTTTCCGCGCTGTGACGACCCTGGCTCTCCTGCCGAGCCGCGTCGAAATGGACGCCGACGTGAAAGCAGAGAAATTACGCCATGACGAAAGAATCTTGCAAGCCATCGACAAGTGTATAAGCTCAAGGGATTACCACTACGAGAAGACCAAAGGGATTCTCAGAGAGGTTCCTTGCTTCAGATTCAGCCTTCGTTAAAGTGAAACCGCACAAGGGAGTCTCATTTTGGGGGTCTGCTTTCAGATACTGGAAGCCGTTTTTACCACGGTAAAAGCGCGAAGCCAATACTTCCGGGAACAGTTGCAGGATTTCTTCTTTGTTGAGAAACATTACAAGGGCCCGACGGTCATTAAACCAGAAGAGTTCCATGTGCACATTATCTTCAAGTTCCCCATACACTACGAGAATATCAAGGTTATCCATTCTCACCTGTATCATTCATTTTTTCATCTGTCTTACCATATCATGTCTGTCTTACCATCTCATTTTTTATCTGTCTTACCATATGTGCTTTTTCTCTTCTTGCTTCACAGTTCAAAGATGGACAACCAGGTTACAAGCATCTGCAAACCTATGAAACTTTTTGTTTTTTACCTCTATTGTCTCAATCTGGGATTGTAACAGTTACGGCTAGCTGTGAATATCGTAAGGAGGATTTGCGACAGTTGTATGACCATATGCTTACATGGATTATGAGGCATGTACCCAGAATGGACAATTACAAGGTAGAACATGGGAGATTTTCATCAAATTTCCAACAAATGCATTTGTAACAATCGTAACTGTTGAGAAGTAAAGTTATCGCACGTCGATAGGCTCACTGCGCATGCGTGAGCAAAACTTAGTGTTAAGGCGCCGGAGCGCACTACTTGCGTTACCGGGACATTTTTCGTCAGTTGGTCCGTGACCGTTGCCCACGAGACGTGTGCAATAAGAAGTCCTTTGTTAACACAAACTAATAAAGCGTACTTACACATATTAAACAGTTATCTTTCTCTGTAACCCTATCGTCTCTCTTTCCCTTCGATAATCTCAACAGGTTATGGGCCCAGGCAAGCAGCCTGCGTAATACCCGATTATCGAAGTCAGAGAACGATAGAGAGAAAACGGTTATCTCGATTTTTTCTTCCTTTGTGGTCGACACGTGGTCGCCATTGTAGTGTACCGGTAAACGCGTACGGGAAAATAATCGAACGAAAATGGCGGAATCAACTCTGATAAAGAACATCAAGAAGTTTGATGGCTCGAATTTTCAAGCGTGGAAATTTCGAATGAACTCGATGCTTATCGCGAACGCGATTCAAGACGTCGTAACGGGCGCGCGAGTGATGCCGGCAGACGCAGACTCGGCCGACGGCAAAAAATGGGTGAAAGACAACGCGACGGCCATGTGCATAGTTTCCTCGTCGATAGAGGATTCCCAGCTCGACTGTATGCTCAACTGCACCACAGCGAAGCAAATGTGGGACAAATTGGTGAGAATTCACGAGCAGAAATCAGTGTCGAACAAGATGCTCTTGCTACAAAAGTTCCACGGACATCGCATGGAATCAAACGAGTCGGTTGTACAACACGTTTCCCGGGTACAAAACATGGCGTCTCAACTGAAGGATCTGGGAGAAGCGATTTCGGACACGGCCATAATGGCGAAGGTTCTTGGCAGCCTACCGATAAAGTACAACGCTCTCCAGACAGCATGGGACAGTGTACCCGAAGAAAGACAAACTCTTGATAATCTATTAGAACGATTATTGAAGGAAGAAAGAAGACTCGAAGGTGACGATGACGTCACTCGAGCGTTAGCCGCTGTTAGTCTTGGCGGGAACAAAAAGAAAAAGTTCGCCGCGAATCAAAACAATAACAGTGAGAAAAACCGCGAAAGTAGAAATACGAGCGTCGAGTGTTTCTATTGTAAAAGGAAAGGACATCTTGCTCGCGATTGCCGGAAAAAGAAAAGGGACAAAGACAATCCCGGTGAAAACCTTCGCGAGTGTGCGTTCGTCGCTTCGACAAGTGAACAAGAACAGCGACAAGTGAAATCGGAGACAGTGCCGAGTAGTGAGGTCGTAGAACGACTCATGGCAGTCGACAGAAGCGATGTCTGGATTACCGACAGCGGTGCGTCCAGGCATATCACTTACCGACGGGATTGGTACAGTGAGTTCAAACCAAGCAGTGGCGAGTCGATATCGCTCGGGGACAATGGCGTATGTGACGTTACCGGCAGTGGCACTGTGCTCATCGATAGATTAGTGAACGGTAAATGGTGTGAAGCTCGAATCGAAAACGTGCTCTACGTTCCGAAGATTCGAAAGAACTTGTTTTCAGTTGGCGTATGCACTGAAAAGGGTTTCGATGTTTTGTTCAAAGGCAAACTAGTGACAATTAACCGTGACGGCGAAGTTTTCGGTGTCGGTGTGCAACAAGACAATCAGATTTACCGAATGCTCTTTAAAGTGAGAAAACCAAGTGTTGCGAGAGAAGCAAATGTGTCAACTGTCAACTTGCGTGTCTGGCACGAACGAATGGGACACGTAAACAATCAAGTTTTGCGCGAAATGACGCAAAAGGGGCTAATTCGTGGTGTGAAATTAGCGGACATTGACAATTTCTTCTGTGAATCGTGTGCCTTCGGAAAAGCACACAGGCTTCCGTTCAAGAAGAACGAGACAAAAAGAAATACAAAACCGGGAGAATACATACATTCGGACGTATGCGGACCATTCTCAACAGAGTCGATCGGTGGTGCAAGATTCTGCATAACCTTCAAGGACGACGCATCAGGATTTCGGTATGTTTACTTCATGAAACACAAATCTGATGTTTTCGACATTTTCAAGAAATACGAAAAGCTGATCGACAACAAATTCGGTAAACCGATGAAGGTGTTACGTACGGACAATGGTCGAGAGTATTGCAACCATGAAATGAAGCGATATCTCGAGGCTCGTGGTATCGAGCTGGTAAACACGGCACCTTACACTCCCCAGCAGAACGGGAAAGCCGAGCGCGACAACAGAACGATCATCGAGAGTGCGCGCACGATGATAACGGCAAAGAAACTTCCTCTGTCGCTATGGGCGGAAGCAGTCGGCACAGCAGTGACCGTGCTCAACCGAGTTCTGGCGACCGGTAAAGAGAAAACGCCATACGAGATCTGGTTTGGAAAAACACCAGATGTGTCTCATTTTCGAGTGTTCGGATCGGATGCGTACATGCATATCGACAAACAATTTCGCAAGAAATTAGATCCGAAGGCCACAAAGTTGATCTTAGTTGGATATCAGAACGACTCGATGAATTACCGTTTGTACAATCCACAGAATAAGAAAATATCTGTATCGAGAGACGTCACATTCAACGAAAAGTCGCAACTTGGGGCAGAAAAAGGGGAAGAATTCGAATACATCCTTCCAGCGGACGAAAATGAAGATGTGGCAGAACCCGTCGAGCAGCAACCGGAGGAAGAACGCCAGGAAGCTCAGGAAGAACCTGAAAGAAACGAACATCGAGAAGATCCTCGAGAAGAAGATCAAAATCAGCCAGACAATGACAGACAACTGCGGTACCGTGCAAACATCCGACGACCCATACGGTATGAGATCGACTTCGCTGAATATAATCCGCCAAACACATTTCAGGAGGCGATGAACAGTGCCGAGGCAGAAAATTGGGCCGAGGCGATTCAGGAAGAGCTCGACGCGCACGAGCAGAACGAGACTTGGTCGATCGTACCAAGGAAAACGGATCGAAAGCCCGTAGATTCGAAATGGGTATTCAAGGTCATACGAGACACGTCAGGCGACGTATACCGGTACAAAGCAAGACTTTGTGCACGAGGATTTCAACAAAAAGAGGGACTCGACTACACGGAGACCTTCTCGCCAGTCGTGAGATACGACTCGTTGAGAGTTCTATTGGCCATGGTGGCTGAAAAGGACTTGGAGCTCACACAATTTGATGTGAGAACAGCCTTTCTTCACGGCAAGCTGAAGGAAGAGATCTACATGGAAATACCGGAGGGACTCAACATCAAGAAAGAAGAAAAACGTGGTTTCGTGTGCAAACTGAACAAGTCGTTGTACGGCTTGAAACAAGCACCCAGGTGCTGGAACGAAAAGTTTCGCGAGTTCTTAGAGAAATATCAGTTTTGCGAAACGGAAGCCGACAAGTGTATCTTTCGAGGACGGGTAGACGGTGTAGATGTATTTTTGGCGCTTTTTGTAGATGACGGACTCATCGCAGCAAAAACAAGTAAAGCCCTCGAGTCAGTAATAAAATCGTTGGGAAACGCGTTCAAAATTACGATCGGGGATGGAAAGTTATTTGTCGGGGTACAAATAGAACGAAATCGAATAAAGAAAACCATGTTCTTGCATCAAGAAGCGTATGTGAAGAAAATCCTTAATAAATTTAAGATGATTGATGCAAAAGCGGCAAGTGTTCCTGCCGACCCGCACGCACGACTAGTTCCAAACGATCGCGACGATGAAAACCCAAGTACAGTACCGTTTCGAGAAGCAGTGGGTTCGTTAATGTTTCTTGCGGTTGTGACGCGACCGGATATCGCATATTCGGTGAATTCGGTTAGTAAATTCCTTAGCAATCACAACGAGAGCCACTGGCAAGCAGTGAAACGAATCTACCGGTACTTGGTCGGAACAACGAAAGTCGGGGTAATGTACAAAAGCGGCGGGAGTAACTCGGAGTTACAGGGGTTTTCAGACTCGGATTTCGCAAGTGACGTGGAGACGCGTAGATCTACCACGGGGTATGCATTTTGTCTATCGAACGGGATTGTGACGTGGTCGTCCCAACGACAAAAGCTAGTCACACTCAGCACAACGGAGGCTGAGTACGTCGCGGCAGCAGCGGCTGCGAAAGAGGCCATTTGGCTGAGGAAATTGTTAAACGATCTTGGGTGTCTTCCGGAAACTGCGACAGTTTTGCGAGTAGACAATCAAAGTGCAATCCGATTAATAAAAAATCCGGAGTTCCACAAGCGAACCAAGCATATAGACATTAAGCATCACTATGTTCGCGAAACTGTGGAGAGTGGGGAAATATCCGTAGAATATGTTCCTACTGATCAGCAGCTAGCTGATGTATTTACCAAAGCACTTCCAAAGAGACAATTTCAGCATCTATGTAACGATTTAGGCATAGGGTCCTCGACGCACTCAAACGGCGGGAGTGTTGAGAAGTAAAGTTATCGCACGTCGATAGGCTCACTGCGCATGCGTGAGCAAAACTTAGTGTTAAGGCGCCGGAGCGCACTACTTGCGTTACCGGGACATTTTTCGTCAGTTGGTCCGTGACCGTTGCCCACGAGACGTGTGCAATAAGAAGTCCTTTGTTAACACAAACTAATAAAGCGTACTTACACATATTAAACAGTTATCTTTCTCTGTAACCCTATCGTCTCTCTTTCCCTTCGATAATCTCAACAGTAACAAAGGATTTTGATTGACCATATTTTCTGTTCTTTTTTCTGCCAGCTCAAAGTGCTCGAAGACAGTACTGCGTTTATTGTGCGTGTCAGCAAGCAGGGTTTCCCAGAAATGGACGTCAGTCTGACGGCTGTATTTGGATTCGACTGCAAACCACCTTATCCTCTTGCAAAAGAGGGTTTTGTATGTTTGATGGCACTATGCAGAGTTCAACACTTGAACGATTCCAATCTGATCAGTTGTTACACCTCACTTGCAGAAATGGTACGCCACGCCGGAACTTCAGGGAGATGTCAGAGATAGAGATTTTCAGTGGCGACCGTTCTTGTTCAATCATGAGAATGATTTTCTGATGAGGCACAGCTATCTCATGCCTGTCATTCGACAACTCGAGGTACATAGGCTAATCCTAGTATAATATGTTCCCACAAACTTAACTGACTTTATAGGGCGTCACTGCAGCTCATTTATCCATTTTGTTATGGTTATTGTTAAGGGGAAGGTAGGGGTTTCAGCGTGGAAAAAAAAAACACTTTTTTGCTAATTTTTTTCATCTATATGGATAGAGTAAATTTATTGAAACCTTTTGTACATTGTTAAGTGTTATTTCAAGAACATTCCGTGAAATTTGTACGCGAAAATATCCACAAACAAGCCGGTGACAAAGCTTTTCCAAGAACGCCTTTGGAAAAACACGATTTGCGGTGTTCACTGTATCTCAGCTAGAAATTATCTGAAATCAAGTACCATTAAAATTTAGTCAAATTATCATCAAATCCTCCCCCCAACGGTCTTTGATAAATTTTTTTTCATTTCTAAATTTTTTGGTGGTCATGTAAAGTGAAAAGTGCTATTTTTTAAGAAAAATTTCGCCATTTTGGGGGTGGAAAACTCCCTCAATGTAAAAAAAATCTCAAACTAACCGTTGGGGGGAGGTATTTTATATGTAGAACGTGTGTACCAAGTTTGAAATAAATCGGTCATGTAGTTTTCAAATGGCAGTGAACACGGACTTTGAAAAAGTGGTTTCGAGAAAAACGCGGCACCGGCTTGTTTGTGGATATTTTCGCGTACAAATTTCACGTAATGTTCTTGAAATGACACTTAACAATGTACAAAAGGGTTCAATAAATTTACTCTATTCATACAGCTAAAAAAATCGCAAAAAAGTGTTTTTTTTTTCACGCTGAAACCCCTACCGTCCCCTTAATGCGAAACAGAAACTGCGAGACACTCAGGAGTGGAAGGTTATCCTTCAATACCACATCAAGACTTTGGTCATGCAGTACGCGAGAAGCATGGAGAACGTTTCCGGGTTGCCCGACACCCGCAAATTAACCGGAACTGAACTTTTCATTCACGTAAAGAAGTAGCCATTTTTCCCTCGCTCGACACTCGATGCTTGGATGATTCTTGAGCTTGTCACTCCATGTTGCAGGTACTTTATCGATTGAGGAAAATGTGCAAAACGCAGTATCTTGAGAATTTTTGGGATTTCAAACACAATCTCATAAACGCAAATCACAGTCAGCTCGCGGATATAGGAGAAAAACTGACAAGAATGATCAATGAGATTACTGACGATTCTGCCAAGGTGGCTGATTGGATCTGTGAGTAGAAAAAAAAGTAATCCACCTCCCTCCCCATTCCATCGACATCAACAATTCATCTATATTTACGATGCTCTTCCCCGCGGTGCAGTGACGTCGGAAGAATTGCCCATGTACCGGAACGAGTTGAAGGCTTTGGAGATTCTTCAGGACACCGATGGCCCCTCCCAGAATTTACAAACGAGCATGCATGACGAACCAGGTTCGCCCAAAGATATTCGTAACACGGCTGACGGTGTTTCGAAGCCGGTTACAGGCGCGACCGCAGCGTCCGGTTGCATCGAATCATCGCCATCCAACGGGGCGGGTAAAGACGTCGCCGGCTGGCCCGAAGAATTGGACAGAGTTATCGCGGGACTCAACAATTCCATGGATTTGCTCTCGCGTCGCTTGGCGGGTCTCGAACAAAAATCAGCCGAAACTGCTTAATCTCGCCCACCCTGCCCTTCGCCGACAGCCTCTTTACTCCCAAAATTAGCTTTTCAGGTTCGACGAGTCCCTACCGAAGTTCGTAACAAAGCTTGAAGTATCAGAGCGCTTTCAACAAAAAGACTCCATGACAATTGGTCGGATTACATCTAATCGTATTATTGAATAATTGAGCCAAGACTTTCTTTTTGGACATTCTAAAATCGTAAAAAAAAAATTGTATTCCAGGTTTTGACTGCTTCCACGTCATCTTTTTTACTCGTATAAATGCCTGCATATGTATATCAATAAGAGTTTCGTATAACAATACGTACTAGAAAATAAAACACCTGCAACAGTATAAGAATCTAAAGATATTTTTTTTAAACGCGCGCTACGAATTCACAACTCCTTCAGCCTAACGTGAAACAAATTCGTTGTAGTTCTGAGCGCTACAGAGGCCCGATATAGGGGTCGTCTATGTATTACATCATCGATTATTGCCGGTTTGTGAACCGCACTCCGAAATTATCCTATCGTCATAATCTATTTCAGAATGACGTCATTTATGGTCGGCCCCATATCTGTATACTTATCCATATTTTATATTTGCATTTACGGAAAAGCGGGAGCACCGATGCATTCCAAAACAATTGCGTTAATGGAAAAGATTTCAGAAAAAAAAAAGATAACGGGCAACATGTAGGCGTCCCGAAAGGCAACGCAGTTTCGGTACAAAAGTCAAAATGTTAAGAAATTCATCAAATTTGGTGATAATGTTCTTCAACATTAAGTGCGAAAACGCACATTTTTTCAAAATTATCTTCTACTTAGTTATCAAGTAATTAAGCATCAAAGCAGATTTCTTATGCACGCAATGTATACCTATATATATATATATATATATATATATATATATATATATATATATATATATATATATATATATATATATATATATATATATGGAAACGCTATGCTTATACACGTGAACTTTAGTGTTACATACTCGATAACTGTGCAGAAGAAAAATCTGAAAAAATTTGAATTGTGAAATTTGGCACTAAAGAATATGTTCGCGAAATTTTATAAAATTCTGAACTTTCTGAATTTTTTAATGTTTTTAACATGTTTTAGCATAGCAACATTGTATCGCCCGTATCGAACAAACTCTGCTCGTTTAGCGCTTCGAGCATTGGTGTCGTTGCAGGTGGCATTGCCGCTAGGTAGAGCCACCTTACGACACAAGAAGTGCGAGCGTGCGAGAAAAAAAACACTAAATTTCTCGCTTCAATCGTTGGCGGATGCAGTTACAAAATATGGCCAGGTTGGCACTCCTGAAGAGCCGCGGCCCAACCGAGACAAAGAAACTTTCCGTTCAAATGGCACGGGGAACACCGTCTCTGTCTTTAGTTTTGTTCTCCCCCCGCTCTTCCGTCTCCTGTACGTGCACGGCCGCGCACGCTGACTCTTCGAAGACAAAGAGAACTCTTTCGTTACGCGAAGTATTCGTACGACGTCGAACACGTAGTCTTGCTTGGACTCTCGTAATTCTGCGCAGCCACAAGCGACTGGTTTTCCGTTTTAATCGAAGCTTCTTTCATCGAGGCACAATACTTTTCTCGCATACAGCAGCAAAGGGCGTCGACGACCATCCGCACACTTGTATCCCGTTTCTTTTCGCGTTGCTACGATCTTCGCTCTCCTGGAGAGCCACGTCGAGATGGACGCCGAGGTGAAAGCGGAAAAATTACGCGAAGACGAAAGGATCTTGCAAGCGATCGATAAGTGCATAAGCTCAAGGGATGACCACTACGAGAGGAACAAAGCGATTCTTAAAGAGGTTCCTTGGTTGTGATTCAGCCCTCGTTGAAGTGAAGCCAAATGAGTGGATTCTTATTTTAGGGCTTTGCTTCCAGATGGTGGAAGACGTTTTTACCACGATGAAAGGGCGAAGCCCATTCTTCCGACAACATTTTCAGGATTTCTTCTTCGTCGAGAACTATTACAAAGGCCCGAAAGTCGGTAAACCGGAAGAGTTCCGCGTAAACATCGTCATCAAGATTCCCTTGAATTTCGCGTATATCCAGGTGATCTCTTCTGTATCATTGACTATGATTTATTTTTGGCTGTACTGTAACATGCGTTTTGTCTTCTTGCTTCACAGTTGGAACAACGGAAGCCAGGTTATAATTTCCTGAAATTTCCAAATGCAGACGTAATTTATACAACTTCATCTGATAAATACCGGTAATAAAAGCGTTGAGAGAAAGAAAACGAACAAAGAAATTTCGGCAAATTTACTGCATTCAACGTTACTTCCCTAGCTCCTTTGTGTCAACATGGCTGACAAAGGGTACATCCTGTACTTACGTAAACAAGGACGTATTTCGAGTGTCGATTGAAAGTTTGCTTGCACGAGCCATGTTGAATATACCTAGAATTGACAATTACACTGTGAGATACGGATCATTCAAATAAATTTTAAAACAAGTAATTCATTTGTGACAATGGTAACAAAAGGTTTGCCCATTTTTTCCATGTTGTTTTGTTTCAGGTGAAAGTTCGCAAAGATAGTTCTCCTTGTACTCTTTGCTTCAACAAGCAAGGCTTCCCAGAGGTGAATGTCAGTCTCGTGCCTGTGTTAGAATTGGGCTACAAGCCTCTGCATCCTACGATGAAGGATCTTGTATGTTTGATGGTTTTATGGTTTTATGTCAAATTCGAGACTCGAAAATTCCAATTTCATCAGTTATTTCACATCATTCACAGAATAGGTATGCCGTACCAGTAATTCTGGAAAATGTCGTGGATAAGAGTTTTCATTGGGAAATGGCCTTCTACAATCATGAGGCCGATTTACTGATACGGCACAGCTATCTCAAGCCTTTCATTAGACAATTCGAGGTACATAGAGAAATCACCTTGTACAATACATGCTCACATATTTCACCGACTTTTTGGCACGGCACTGCCGCTCATCCATTTTAGTACGATTATTGTTAATCCGAAACAGAAACTGCGCGACACTCAGGAGTGGAATGTCATCTCGTATTATCATATCAAGACTTTGTTCATGCATTACGCGATAAACATTGAGGACGATTCTGGATTGCCAAACACCTGCAAATTAACCGGGATGAAGCTTTTTGTTCACGTAAGAATGTAACTCTTTTTCCCTTGGTGGACACTCGATGCTTGGATGATTGTTTAGCTTTATTGCCACTTAATTTTTCAGATTCTTGATGAATTGAGGGATGTGTGCAAGACTCGCCATCTTGAGAACTGTTGGATGCCGAAACACAATCTCATAGACGCCGATGAGAGCCAGTTGGCGGATATCGTTGAAAAGTTGACAGTAATCATCGGGGAGATTACCGACGATCCTGGCAAACTGGCCGATTGGATGTGTAAGTCGATAAAATTTCCCCCCACCCTGCCATCGACAAAAATAATATATTTATATTTACAAAGATGCGATCCGTGGGTTGCAGTGACGTCGGAAGAAATGAGCATGTACCAGAACGAGTTAAAGGCTATTACGAATGTCCAGGCCACTGATGGCCCGTCCCAGACTCTACAAATGAGCGAGGAAAGCGAATCAGGTTCGCCCAAAGATATTCTCATCACGGCTGACGGAGTTTCGAAGCCCGTTCCAGACGCGAACGCGGCGTCCGATGACGTCGAATCATCGTCCTCTGCCGAGGCGAGTAACGATAAAGCCGGTTTTTCCGAAGAAGTGGACCTTCTCAAAGTTATCGCCGGTCTCAGAGATACCATTGAAGAGCAATCGCGTCGCCTGACGGCCCTCGAGCAGAAATGAACCGCGACGACCTGATCCAACGCCCAAGATCCGCCCGACCTCGCCCCAGTCCGATTTTCCGTCGACGTCGTCTTCAACTCCTAAAATCAGCTTTCTAAGTGCAAAAAAATTTTCAAAACTTCAAACCAAAGCTTAAAGTATCAGAGGGCTTGGAACAAAAAGACTTCGTGACAATTGTTTGGATCGTATCTAGCCGTATTGAATAATTATTTTATGCATGGCTGCATTAGCCATAGAATGCCTAGATATAGCTTGAAATTTCATATTTTTACATTATTATACTGCAAAAAAATCACATTGTTCGTTTTAGACTAGACTTCCTGCACGGCATCCTTTTTTACTCACTTTGTGCCGCAGCCAAAAGTAAACGTGTTCAACGCAATACATTTGAACATTAACGAGGCTCGAGATATCCGTGTATTCATCCTTTTATATTTGCATCCAAGGAAAAGCGTCAATGTATTCCGAAAAAATTACGCTTGTATAATATATTACAATAAAGAGAGCCCAAAGCTAATTTAGTTTAAAAAAAAAGTAACTTCGTGTAGCGTTCTGAGCGTTGATAGCATTGCTTGTGACATTGCCGCTAGGTAGCGTTGGCGAATGCAGTTACAGAACATATGGCCAGTGTGGCACTAGTGAAGAATCAAGGCACGGAATTCTCCGTTCAGTTGGCACGAGGAGTACCGGGATTCCTTTATCTCTAGTTTTGTTCTTTCCCCCCGTTCTCAGATATTGTCGCCGGCTGTTCGATGACAAAGAGGGCTCCCGGCCATTTGCGCCGAGTTCTCGCGCGACGCGGATCACGCAGCCATCCTTGATATCTCTTGATTTTGCGCAGCTACAAGCGACTGGTTTACAGTGAAAAAATAATAAATAGAACCTCATTCATAAAGTCCCATTTTAATCGAAACTTCTTTCATCGAGGCACGATATTTCTTCCGTGGACAGCAGCAAAAGCGTCGAAGAACATTCGCACATTTATATCCCTATCTCCTTTGCTCGCATTGCGACGATCCTCGATCTCTGCCAGAGCCACGTTGAAATGGACGCCGAGGTGAAAGCTAAAAAATTACGCGAATACGAAAGGATTTTGCAAGTGATCGACGATTGTATAAACCCAAGGGATGAACACCACGAGAGGAAGAAAGCAATTCTTAAAGAGGTCCCTTGCTTCAGATTGAGGCCTTCTTGAAGTGAAGCCAAATGAATGCATTGATATTTTAATTATCTGCTTCCAGATACTGGAAGACGTTTTTGCGACAATAAAAGGACGAGACGGATTCTTTCGAGAACAGCTTCAGGGTTTCTTTTTCGTTGAGAAAAATTACAAGGGCCAGACGGTCACCAAATTGGAAGAGTTTGATGTAAACATGATCATCAAAATTCCTGTGCATAACAACGATATCCAGGTGATCCATTCTCATCTCCATCATTGACTATGATTTATTTTTGTCTACATTATAATATATGATTTTTGTCTTCTTGCTTCACAGGTAACAGGATCGAAACTAGGCTACACAAAGGTGAGATTGTCCAGCTGTGTTGTTTCGACTGCTGCGTGGAATAGAAACAGGTAATAGAAGTATCAAGATGACCAAAAGATACAAACAATCTTTGCCAGGCTCAAACGATTAAATGTTACTTGGTAGCAAACTCACTTCAAACTGGCTGGTGTACAAGTATGGCAAGTATGAGTACGGCTATTTCATCGATAGCAATGAGTTTCGACATTCAATAGGGAGTTTGCTCGAATCGACCATGCTGAATGTACCCAAAATTGACAATTACACAGTGAGTATAGACGATTTTAATCAATTAGAAGGGAACGAATATTATTTGTGACAATAGTAACAAAGGATTTTGGTGAACCATATTTTTCCTGCTCTTTGCTTCCAGATCAGAGTACACCAAAATGGTCCTGCATTTACTCAAGTGCGTGTCGACAAGCAGGGCTTTCCAGAGATGAAAGTCAATTTCGTGCCGGTATTAGAATTGGACTACAAACTACAGAGTTTTCTCATTAAGGATAATTTTGTACGTTCACCGGCTTTATGCCAAATTCGACGCTCGCACAATGCCAATCTGATCAGTCTTGTTTCACGCAACCTGCAGGAATGGTACGCCATACCAGATCCTCCGAAAGATATTGCGGATCAGCACCTCCAGTGGCGAATGTGCTATGAACATAATGAGAATGCCTTACTGAAACGGCACAGCTATCTCACGCCTGTCATTCGACAACTTGAGGTACATAGAGTAATCCTTGTACAATAAATTCTTACAAATTTCGCCCACTTTATAACGCTTACGGCAACTCGTTCGTCCATTTTGCTACGATTATTGTTAATATGAAACAGAGACTTCGAGAAATTCATAAGTGGACTGTTATCTCGTACTACCAAATCAAGACTCTGGTTATGAACTACGCGAGAAGCCTGGAGATCGACTTTCAATCGCCAAGCACCTTCAGATTAGCCGGAATCAAGCTTTTCATTCATGTAAGGAGTAGCTATACGATTCTTTCCTCGTTTGACACCCCATGTTGGGTTAATTGTTGAGTCTGGCACTGCATTTTGCAGATGCTTCAGCAATTGAGGAACGTGTGCAAGATGCAGCATCTTGCACACACTTGGGTTCCCAACCACAATCTCGTAGATGCTGATGAGAGCCAGTTCGCGAATATTGAGGAACAACTGACAAGAATCATCAACGAGATCACTGACGATCCTGGTAAGGTGGCCGATTGGATCTGCGAGTCGAAATATATCCCCCCTCCCCTCCATTTTCCTTTCTATCGTCACCAAGCATTTATTTAGAATGATCCTTTCGCCATGTTGCAGTGACATCGGAAGAATTAACCATGTATGCGAACGAGTTGAAGGCTGTGGGGATCCCCCAGGACGCAAATTGCCCCTCAAAGAATCTACAAATGAGCGAGAATGATGAACCAGGTTCGTCGGAAGATGTTCGTAACACGGTTGACGATGTTCATAACACGGCTGACGATGTTCGTAACACGGCTGACGATGTTCGTAACACGGCTGACGATGTTCGTAATACGGCTGACGATGTTCGTAACACGGCTGACGATGTTCGTAACACGGCTGATGATACTTCGAAGCCGGCGACAAACGCGACCGCGTCATCCGGTGGCATCGAATCATCTCTATCCTACGAGGCGAAAAAAGATATCGCCGGTTGTCTCGAAGAAGTGAATAGAGTTGTCGCGGGTCTCGGGATTTCCATTGATACGCTTTCACGTCGCGTGACGGCCCTCGAACAGAAGACAGCCGAGACGGCTTGATCAAACGTCCAAAAACTGCCCGATTTTCCTTCGACAACCTCTACTCCCTAAATCAGGGCTTCAGGTTCCACCAGTCCCTACCGAAGTTCGTATCAAAGCTCGAAGTATCAGCGGGCTTGCAATAAGAAGCCTCGATGATGGAGGTTGAAGTTTTATCTAACCGTATTATTGAATAAGTATTTGAGGCAAGGCTGCATTAGCCATAGCATGTTTGGAGATGGTTTGATATTTTATTTCCTTTGACATTATGAAAAACATGCAAAACATATTGCAAGTCTTAGCTTTGATTTCATGCACGCTATCTTTTACTCGTATATACGCTGCATACATATGAATATGATTTTCTTATATCAATTTATACTACAAATAAAAGATCTGCTACAGAAGAGTAAATAGATGTCTCAAAAAAAAAATCCTGCGTCGTGAATCCAGAACTGTTCCAACCGGAAGTGATCAGACTTCGATGTAGTAAACCTTGAACGTGACCCAGGCTCGAGATGCGGTGTCTCTATTATTCCATATTTGCATTCAACGAAAACGGGTGGCCCAATTTATTGAAAGAAAAAAAACCGTTATACGATATATTACTGAAAAATGCGAGGGGGAAAGCGCGACGCCATGTGCGTCCAGAAAGGGTCAAAGGAAATTCAGTTTAAAATACGTAATTTCGTCGGGTAAGCGTTATGGAACGCTGGTTGGCGTTGCTTGCGGCATTGCCGCTAGGTAGAGCCACCTAAGGACACGAAAAGAAGTGAGGGCGTGCAAAAAAAAATACCAAATTTTTTTAATCACTGTCGGATGCAGTTACAGGACTCCAACCGAGACAAAGAACCTTTCCGTTCAGATCGTCTCGAGCATGCCGGGATCTCTTTGTGTCCAGTTTCGTTATTCCCCTTTTTCCAGATACCGACGCGACCGACGCACGTCGGCTCTCCGAAGACAAAGAGTGCTTTTGGCCACTCGCGTGGAGTTCTCGTACCACACGCGAATCGTCTAGTCTAGTCTTCCTCGATCTCTTGTAATTTTGCGTAGCGAGAAGCGACCCGGGTTTGCGGCGGAACAATAATAAGAATTTTTGTTACCGCGTTGCGATATCACTTCCGTTTTAATCGAAGCTTTTTTCACCGTGGCAATATAATTCTTTCGCATATGGTAGCGAAAGCGTCGACGAACGTTCGCACACTTGTATCCCTTTCTTCTTTTCCGCGTGTGACGCTTCTCGCTCTCCTGCATTGAGGTCGCGATGGACGCCGAGATGAAAGTCGAAAATTTACGCCATGACGAAAGAATCTTGCACGCCATCGACAAGTGTATGAGCTCAAGGGATGACCACTACGAGAGGACCAAAGGGATTCTCAACGAGGTTCCTTGCTTCGGATTCAGCCCTCGTTGAAGCGAAGCTGAACAAGTGGATTCTTATTTTGGGGGTCTGCTTGCAGATACTCGAGGATGTTTTCACCAAGATAAGAGGGCGAGACGGATTCTTCCGGGAACAGTTTCAGGAATTCTTCATCGTCGAGAAACATTACAAGGGACCAACGGTCATCAAACCAGAAGAGTTCGATGTGCACATCATCATCAAGATCCCCCTGAATATCAAGAATCTCCAGGTGACCCATTTTCTCCCGTATCATTCACCATTATTCATTTTTATCTGCGTCGTTATATATGCTTTTTGTCTTCTTGCTTCACAGTTCGAAAATGGGAAGCCAGGGTACAAATATCTGAAACTGCACCACCCACTACGTTATACACCCCAATGGCTCAAATACAGGTACAGTAGAACCTCGATTATCCGAACCTCGATCATCCAAACCCTCAATTATCCTAACGATGACTTATCCGACTTATATGACTTATTCGGACTTATTCGAACGCTCAATTACTCGAACGTTGGCGACAAAGACACATTGTTGCTCGCTGCCACTGCTGTGAGCAACAATGAGCAACCCAACGCAACTTCCCCTTCTCAAACGACTGCAAGACTTAGCCGCTCAAAAACGCATTACAGCCATTCATCAATTAAAAATGGACGATTTTATTTAAAAAATATTGAAAAAGGCATTCGACTTTTTCCGGTATTCAAAACACACACACACACATATATATATTTCAACGTTAATATATATGTCAAATTTGAATATATATGTATGTACTGTTTTTATGTAAAAAGGTATTTTTTATGATCTCGTCCCAAAAAACCCATGTTTCGATTATCCGAACTAGTCTCGGTCCCAATTGGTTCGGATAATCGAGGTTCCACTGTAATAGAAGTGCTAAAAGAACAAAAAGATACAAATCATTTCGGCCAACCTCAATCTGTTAATGTTGTTTCCCTAGAAAATTTTTATCATCGTGGCTGGTGGATGTGAATTCTGGCGCCTGTAGGCCCGACTTTAAATTAGATAAGGAGGCGTTCCGACAGTCGATGGAAAGTTTGCTCGCATGGGCTATGCTGAATGTACCCAGAATTGACAATTACACGGTGCGACATGAACCATTTTCACCATTATCATCAGAACAGCGAATTCATTCATCACAATAGTAACAAAGGATTTGGCTTCACCATATTTTTTCTGTTTTTCCCTCCGTCAGATCAAAGTCCTCAAAGAAAGTCCTGCATTTACTCTGTGCGTTAAGAAGCCGGGTTTCCCAGAAATGAACGTCAGTCTAATGCCCGTATTAGAATTCGACTGCAGACCACCTTATTCTCCTGGAAAAGAGGGTTTTGTACGTTCGACGTCTCTATGCCAAGTTCGATGCTTGAACAATGCCAATCTGATCAGTTATCGTTACACGCGACTTGCAGAAATGGTACACCGTGCCGGACGGTCCGAACGATTTTCCAGAAGACACGCGCCAGTGGCGGCCATTCTTGTACAATCATGAGAATGATTTCCTGACAAGGCACAGCTATCTCATGCCTCTCATTCGACACCTCGAGGTACATGACTAATTCTAGTATAATATTTCCCACAAACTTCACCGACTTTACAGGGCGTTACCGCAGCTCATTTATCCATATTGCTACGATTATTGTCTATGTGAAACAGAAACTGCGAGACGCTCAGGAGTGGAAGGTTATCCTTCATTACCACATCAAGACTCTGGTCATGCAGTACGCGAAAAGCATGGAGACCGATTCCGGATCGCCCGACACCTGTACATTAGCCGGAATTCAACTTCTTATTCACGTAAAAGAGTAGCCCTTGTTTCGTCGCTCGACCCTCTGTGTTCGGATAATTGTTGAGCCTGGCACTACATTTTGCAGATGCTCGATCGATTGAGGAACATGTGCGAGACGCAGCATCTCGAGAGCTTTTGGGATTCGGAACACAATCTCATAAGCACCAATCACAGCCAGTTTAAGGTCATCGTGGAACAACTGACAAGAATGATCAATGAGATTACTGACGATTCCGCCAAGCTGACTCATTGGATCTGTGAGTCGAGCAATATCCTCCCTTCTCGCCTTTCCACCGACACGAAAAATCTATAATTACGATTCATTTCCCGTAATGCAGTGACGTCGGAAGAAATGGGCATGTATGAGGACGAGTTGAAGGCTGTGCAGATTCTCCAGGATACCAATCACCCCTGCGAAAATCTACAAATGAGCGAGAATGACTCGCGAGGTTCGTCCGATGATATTCGTAGCACGGCTGACGATGTTACGAAGCCGGTAACATGTTACGAGAGGTCGATTCAATTCCAGACTCAATCCCTCCGGACACAGCGGTTGCGACTGGTGCGTAAAAGGCGCAACCGCCGTGCCCGAAGGAATAAAGAGATTTACCGCGAGTGTAAAGAATTCCATTGATGAGCTTTCGCGTCGCTTGGCAGCCGTCGAACAGAAATTGGCCGCGACGGCTTAATCCAACGTCGAAGAGCCGCCCGACCTCGCTTCATTCCGCTTTTTCTGCGACAGCCTCTTCATCTCCACAAAATAGCTTTCCAAGTTCGAGTAGTCCTTGCCAAAGTTCGTACCAAAGCTTAATGTATGAGAGGACTTGGAACAAGAAGATTCCATGACAATTGTTTGGATCATATTTAGCCGTATCATAGAATAATTATTTGAGAGAGGACCAGCCATAGATTGCCTAGAGATAGTTAGACATTTTATCTTCTTTGACATGAAAATCATACAAAAAACTCATGTAGCGGCAATTGGCCTCGATTTCCTGCACGTCGTCCTTTTTACTTCTGTATACGCCGTATATCTCTGTGTATATATATATATATAAGCATTTCGTATATCAGTTTATACTACAAAATAAAAGATCTGCAACAGCATAAGAGTAAACAAAATTTCTTTAAAAAGCCTGCTTCCCGAATCCAGAACTGCAGAAAGGCTCGAAGCAAATTTAGTTTAAGGGAGGTTTCTACTTTGTTGGACGAAGAAATGTTCGATCTTTCACCATCTTTTTATGCGGCAAATATTAAATATAGAATGTTGAAATTTGGTATCTTTATTGAGCGGTTCTTATTAAATGTGATCATAATTTTTTAACTGACAAAAGATGGGAGTGGCAGGAGCCACGTTATCGGTGCGCTGTCGATGATATTCTTCGCTTGAGGAAGTCCTAAGTCCTGAACCGGTGATCAGACGCAAAAAAACCAACCATTTTTACTTTTTACAATATCGTGTATAAGGCGAACTAGAATTATCCAAAAATTCTAACGTTTTGATTTGATAAAAAATGTTAGGTAAAAAACTAAAATTCCCTTTCGATCGATATTTTTTTATTTTTTATATCTTGATTCTAGTTCGACTTAGGGGTCGTCCATTAATCACGTGAGGTTTTTTAGGCCACTTTCTGAACCCCCCTGCCCCATGGTGATATGTGGCGAGATTTCTAGCCAGCCATGAGCTGGCTGACCCCCCCACATCGCGTGTATTTTTTTTGTTAAGAAACGTCTGACACAAGCGATAGAGAGTGCGGTAGTTTATTATGAAAAACGAAATAATATATAAGTATTGTCAGCATATTTAAATGGCATTGTCCGTGCAGTTACAAATAAAAATACACGTGATATGTCGCAACACCCCCCGGCCTCGAGCGTGATCAACCGTGATGTTATCCACCCCCCCCCCCCCCCATATTTGAGCCTCGCGTGATTAATGGACGACCCCTTATCCATAATATTGTACAACGTAAAAATATGTTTTTTTTTTCTCCAGATCACATGTTCAGGACTGGACACTTCCGCAAGCGAAAAATATAATCGCCGGCGCACCGAAATTCGTGGCTCCTTCCACTCCTAGGACCATGTTTTGTCGAACTTAAAAAAAATGTATCATGCTCATTAAAGACCGCTTAGTAAACATACCACATTTCAACATTTTATATTTTTTGCTATAAAAAGTGGTGAAAAATCGAACATTTTTTGGCTATACAAATAGAAACTTCCCTTAAGGTAGTACGAGCGCGCAATCTTGATTTCTATAGATTGTGTTGAAATTTTAACCAGACATTGTTCATATCATTATGCATGTTTGAGTGGAATTTCATAACAGTCGACTATTTAGATTGGGAGGGAAATGGGTTTTTAAATTGCACCTTTTAACACTGCAGGGTCTGCATTGAAATTTAGACAGAATAAGTATCCGTAAAAAACATTTGTCCCCTATAATAAGAAGACATGGCCATATCGCATCGTTCCCATATATGTAATACATATGATCGTTCCACGTATCCAATGACGTGAGTTTGCGCGGCATATTTAAAATAATACTGCAACACAAATTTTCATTTGGAAGTAATTTTTAATCGAGCGAAGTTTTTAATTAGTTTTGAATTAACCAACACTTTTATTTGTTAATGAAGATAACATAAACAATATAAAATGTTGATATTTATAATGCAAATATTTTTTTAAGACAAAATTTTGAACTTTAGGAACACGATAATTATGCTTTTACAGGGTACAAATATTTTTCACGGATAATTATTCTGTCTAAATTTCAATGTAGACCCTGCAGTGTTAAAAGTTGCAATTTTAAAACCCATTATCTCCCAATGTAAAAAGGCGACTCGGAAATTTCACTCAATCATGCATAATGATATGAACAATGACGTTAAAATTTGAACAAAATCTATAGAAATCAAGATTGCGCGCTCGTACTACCTTAATAGAAGTATCGTTGTCCGTTCGGTGTTCTCAGACCCAATGGCGTTGCTTGTGGCATTGCCGCTAGGTAAAGCCACCCAATAAGAGCGGGCGTGCAGAGAAAAAAAAACTAAACTTCTTATTTTAATCACCGGCGGATGTTGTTTTAAAACACATGGCCGCGACAGTTTGGTATCGTTAGCGAGCGACGGCCAATAAGAGGCTTCCGTTCTTCTGTGATCGTGCATGCGATTGGCTGTCGCTAGCTACGCAACGAAAAGTGTCCCTACCCAGTCAGAGATTAGTAGGGAGACGTACAACGCGGCCCTTTTCGGCGTGCCTCGTAAATGGCGCTAAATCGCGGCGGCGAGTTCGGGAGTATGATTTCGTGATCATCGCCTCTGTCGAGGTTGCAGATTCCCTTGTAGCCGCGCGAGTCCGTGATCACCGTTCAAGTCGGTATCGCAGTCAGCGTGAACACGAATGGGTAGCTCGGTGGGGGAAAAGTCTCTGCCCTTCGCAAATCGCGCTCGCTCGACAGGCGAACGGAGCGAGGTTTTCCGTCGGATCGAGCTCGACATATATGTGTAGCCGTACTGCGGATTGGAATATACATTAAATGAATTTCAAAGTGAAAAACAGGTATCGAGATCATTGTTTTCTCTCTGTTGCCCGTTTATGCCGAAAATGCGGGATAAAAAATTAACAATGAACCGCGTTGAAAAATAAAACGCCGAAATGACCGTGGAAGGTTCAAAAATAAATCTTGAGCCTTTGCCGCGATGGTTTCGGCATTTTTTTCAACAGTAAACATTATGGATGAGGGTGTATCATAAATGTTTCTTTATCCGCAATGAGCCTTGTGGCTGAATTGGCAGCGTAGCGGATTAACGATGCCTACGGTCCGAGTTCAATCCCCGGTGATTCAACTTCTTTTTTCATTTTATATTCAGAAAATTTCGAACTTACTCTCACTTTAGCTATTCTCGCCTATTCAGGTATTATTTATGATATTTAATTCGCATATGCTTAATAAAAAAAAACAAGCCATTGCTGCCGGGGATCGAACCCGCGTCCAGTGCAGCCGGATCGCACGTAAAAGTTACCCCCTCTTTAGTCTCTTACGCGCCCATCACCCAATCATGGTAGCGCGTGTCTGTGAGCGAGCGACGCTCGGATATCTTCGGAAAGAGCCGAGCACGGTTTAAGGTTCCCGACCGCGCCTTCGGCAGCTACACCAATCCATGGACGCTGAGCACGTTCATGTGCGGCCAAGCGGAAACGAAGGCTTCGAGGGAAAAAGCAATCTCATTGTCAGCACGAATTGAAATCATCTAAGAGCCTCGCGCGTGCCGTCGGGTGACGTCACGCGCGAGGCTCTTAGATGATTTCAATGCTTGTTTAGTTCTTTTTCCTATTGAATGAAAGGCTGCGGAGATATTCGGAGAAAAGTTATAGATAAAAAAAGAGAATTTCATAAAAAAAACTTATTACATTTTTTTATCCCTCATAATTCTGAGAAATAATGAATTTCCAAAATTTTTGCAAACATTATTTTCCTTAAGGGGTAACACCACTGTAACGGCCTGCCACAAAGGGTTTTAGACAAATAATAATTGGGGTAATTATTAAGCATATATTGAAGTATATTGCAAAAAAATGTATGGGAAAATATTACAAAATGGCGACACTGCAGCAAGCTCTTCCGAGGCATGTTGAACTTAAGGTGCTCTGCGGCACGCAGTATAACTTGTGCCAATTTTAATCTGGCCAAATAATTTTTTTTAAATTAAATCTAGATGAGTGTTGCAAGTAAACCACGTAGGGGATTTTAGAAATATTGATTTTTGAGTAATTGACGAGTATTTGACTAAAAATGTTCAATTTTTTAAAGACAGTTATTTTTTAATAAATATTGTTTTAATTAACTTATCGAAAATCCCCTACGTGTTTCAGTAGCTACACTCATGTAGACTTAATAAAAAAGAAAACTCTTTCTTATAGATTAAAAATGGCACAGTTATGCTGCGTGCCACAGAGCTTCGACATGCTTCGGAAGAATTGCTGCAGTGTCGCCATTTTGTAATATTTTCGGATGAAAAATTTATAGCAATATACTTAAATATATGCTCAATAAATACCGCAAGTATTATTTGTTTATCCCATTTTCTTCCGCCAAAAAAATATAAAAAAATACGCTTCCTGTAAGGCCGTTACAGTGGTGATACCCCTTGAAGAATGCATGTAATTTCCGAGATTTTTCCGTGATTGTAATAAAAATGATGAAATGTTCGGAAAAATTCGGAGAAACTCGGATGTTTGCGTAAAAACAATTGTCCGCAAAACTCAGAATTCTTCATATTTGTTCCAATTCATAGAAAAATTCGGGAAAAAATCGGAAAAATTTTCCGGAAAAATCGGAGTTTTTTGGACAAAAATTGCAATTCCGCTCATATACTTTCATCAAGCGATAAAGCATTATGATAATGCGTTATCGCTTGATAAAAGTATATGAGCGGAAATATATTTATAAATATATTTCCGCTCATATACTTTCATGAAGCGATAAAGTATTATGATAGTGCTTTATCGCTTGATGAAAGTATATGAGCGGAAATATATTTATATTCGTATTATATTCATTCAATAATTAACCAAATACTTTCATATACTATATGCTCATAGACTTTCATCAAGCGATAAAGCATTATCATAATGCTTTATGGCTAAATAAATTTCCGCTTACTTTTATGAATTACAATTTATTTGGCATAGGGACGGGTGTGAGTAAAGCGCAATTTTTTCGAAGATAAATAAGTTGTAATTTAGATTTATTATTATATTTAAATTAACGTACAAACTAATAAAATAAGCGGTCAGAGTCCGCGAAAAAATTTTCGACACTAAAAGATAACTAATTAAAATAATGATGATAACTGGTGTGTGTGTCATGTAAGTGTGACTGTAGTCTGTGAGTTATTTCTCGACGAAACGCGACTAGCTCCAAGACTGGGAAGCGAACTCGGGACCGGCTGTATTGGTATAGGTTTTCCGCAGTTTCCCTATACCCATGGCAGAAATGTCATGGTGAATGCAATACAGAGGGGGAAGTCGGCTGCGGCCGCAAGGTGGGGATATAAACTGGAATATGGGGTATGTATCAAGAGGAAAGAACCCTGTACAAGTGGAAGTTAAAAAAATTTAAAAAGTGAATTATGATAACTAATAAAAATAACTAATCAAATAAGAATTAATAGCAATAATATAGGATTATAGAATAATAGGATCCCGCGCCCCTAGTGCAATTTTTTTTCCGAAAAACTCCGATTTCTTCCGAATTTTTCTATGAATTGGAACAAATATGAAGAATTCGGAGTTTTGCGGACAATTATTTTTACGCAAACATCCGAGTTTCTCCGAATGTCTCCGAATATTTCATCACTTTAATTACGATCACGGGAAAATCTCGGAAATTATATGAAGACTGTAAGGGGTAACACCACTGTAGCGGCCTTACAGGAAGCGTAGTTTTTAATATTTTTTTTCCGGAAGAAAATGTGATAAACAAATAATACTTGCAGTATTTATTGAGCAGATACTTACGTATATTGCTTGAAATTTTTATCCGAAAATATTACAAAATGGCGACACTGCAGCAATTCTTCCGAAGAATGACGAACCTTTGCGGCATGCAGTATAACTAGGCCAATTTTAACCTAAAAAAAAATAATTTTGTTTTATTAAGTCTAAATGAACATTTTTAGTCAAATACTCGGCAATTACTCAAAAATCAATATTTCTAAAATCCCCTACGTAGTTCACTAGCTACACTCATCTGGATTTAATTTAAAAAAAAATTATTTTGTCCAGATTAAAATTGTCATAAGTTATACTACGTGCCGCATAGCACCTTAAGTTCAACATGCCTCGGAAGAATTGGCTGCAGTGTCGCCATTTTTTAATATTTTCCCGTCCATTTTTTTTGCAATATACTTCAATATATGCGTAATAATTACCCCAAGTATTATTTGTCTAAAACACTTCGTGGCAGGCCGTTACAGTGGTGTTACCCCTTAATGAAAACAATGTTTGCAAAAATTTCGGGAATTCATTATTTCGCAGAATTATGAGGGATAAAAAATGCAATAAGTTTTTTCTACGAAAATCTCATTTTTTTTTCATCTATAACATTTCTCCGAATATCTCCGCAGCCTTTCACTCAATAGGAAGAAGAAAAAGTTCCGAAAAAAAATAAGAACAAGTTTGTTTTACGAAAATCTCATTTTTTTAATCTTCAAATTTTCTCTTAAATTTATCTTTAAAAATCTCATTTCTTTTCATCTTTAACTTCACTCCGAATATCGCCACAGCCGTTCACTCAGGTCATAGGAAAAAGAGAAGTTTCCGGGAAAAAAAAATGAGAAATCATGAATTTTGAGTGAAAAAAAATGTGTTTTTGGGAAATAGACCAGAACTTGAATCGGTTTTAAATCATTTTTTCTCCGAAAATCTCAAATACGATTAAAATATGAGAAATTATGAAAAATTTGGAGAAAAATTTGCACCACGGGCCCCTGCGGGCCGAAGCCAGGAACGCTACCAACGGGACCATCTCATCGCTTGTAGAATATGTGCATTTTCTGGTACTTACGATTCGCGGCCGGATGGATGATTGGCTTGTTTTTGGGGATAATGCTTTATCGCTTGATGAAAGTATGAGAATTAATATAATAATACGAATATAAATATATTTCCGCTTACTTTTATGAATTATATTTTATTTGGCATAAGGACGGGTGTGAGTAATTTTATTATCATATTTAAATTAACGTATAAACTAAAAAAAATAAGCAATCAGAGCGCGCGATACATTTTTTGTATACATTAATAACGCAGAAAATCAAGAGCTAAATAAGCATTGAAATCATCTAAAAGCCTCGCGCGTGCCGTCGGGTGACGTCACACGCGAGTCGTGTTCAGATTGCTTTTTCCCTCGAAGCCTTCGTTTCGGCTTCGCCGCACATGAACGTGCTCAGCGTCCATGGATTGGTGCAGCTGCCGAAGGCGCGGTCGGGATATTTCGACCGTGCTCGGCTCTTTCCGAAGATGTCCAAGCGTTGCTCGCTCACGGACACGCGCTACCATGATTGGGTGATGGCGCGTAAGAGACTAAAGAGGGGGTAACTTTTACGCGCGATCTGACTGCACTGATTCCCGGTAGCAATGTCTTGTTTTTTTTATTAAGCATATTCGAATTAAAAATCATAAATAATGCCTGAACAGGCGAGAATAGCTAAAGTGAGAGTAAGTTCGAAATTTTCTGAATATAAAATGAAAAAAAATGTTGATTCACCGGGGATTGAACTCGGACCGTAAGCATCGTTAATCCGCCACGTTACCAATTCAGCCACAACGCTCATTGCAGATAAAGAAACATTTATGATATACCCTTATCCATAATGTTTACTGTTGAAAAAAATGCCGAAACAATCGCGGCAAAGGCTCAAGATTTATTTTTGAACCTTCCACGGTCATTTCGGCGTTTTATTTTTCAACGCGGTTCGTCGTTAATTTTTTAACCCGCATTTTCGGCATAAACGGGCAACCGAGAGAACACAATGATCTCGATACATGTTTTTCACATTGACATTCATTTAATGCATATTCCAATCCGCAGTACGGCCACACATACACTCCCGCTCAAAAGTTTGGATACACTCATCGATATTTCTTGCCGCACTTGAAGTTGGATAACTCTGCCAAAAAAAAAGATATCCAAATTCCCAAGGCGGCGTTTGAAAAAGGGTGTATCAGGCTACAGTTTGTCGATTTTTAAAAATTTTTACGATTTTTTTTCGACCCAGTACGCTCTTTGGTACTTGACCGTTTTTAGGCCTTTTTTCGACATCCGCGAATCGGGCGCACATTTTAAGGAAATTTTTTGTATTTTTTTTTACCATGAAAAACTCAAAAGGAATGATAAAAACTCCATCTTCCTCTATTTAAAAAATTTTTGCGATTTTTTTTCGAAATGTCATTTCATTTTTTGCTAAAAAAGATAGATTTTGAAAAATTCAGAATAACTCGAGAACAATAGGGTTTAAAAAAAAACATCAGGGATGAAAAAAGTTGCGTATTTTTATATTGAATCGCCTGGAATTTTTTCAGAATTTTTCCCCGAATTTTTTTTTTTGCGTATTCTCACTCAATAAAAATACTCAAAAAAAAAAAAAAAAAAATTCGGAGAAAAATTCTGAAAAAATTCCAGGCGATCCAGTATAAAAATACGCAACTTTTTGCATCCTTGATGTTTTTTTTAAACCCTATTGTTCTCGAGTTATTCTGAATTTTTCAAAATCTATCTTTTTTAGCAAAAAATGAAATGACATTTCGAAAAAAAATCGCAAACATTTTTTGAATAGAGGAAGATGGAGCTTTTATCATCCCTTTTGAGTTTTTCATGGTAAAAAAAATACAAAAAATTTCCTTAAAATGTACTCGCGTAACTCGTGAGAGTTACGAGTAAAAACACTCACCTCATCTAGATGAGTTTTTCGTCGAAAAAGCCGCCTTTCGCTCGGCGCACCGCGTTTACGATTCGTGGCATCCGTTCGATGAGTTTATCGAGTTGGTCTTGGTTGAGACTCGACCATGCAGCCTGCAAATGCATCCAGAGATCCCCCGTGGAAGATGGACAATATTTCCGGATTTTCCGATCAAGCTCTTCCCACAGAAGCTCGATCGGATTGAGGTCCGGTGATTGCGGCGGCCAAACCATGTTGGTGATGATCCCAGTCTTTTCCTTATTTTCCAGATATCCTCTGCAGAGTCTGGAGCTGTGCTTCGGATCGTTGTCCTGCTGCATAACAAAACCATGGCCAATGGTTCGGAGACCGGATGGAAGAGCGTGTCGTACTAGTATCTGTTTGTATTCTTCCTTTCTCATAATTCCTTCGACTTTTATTAAGTCTCCGGTACCATGACCCGAAAAACAGCCCCACACCATCACAGAGCCACCCCCATGTTTCACAGTGGGCAGTAAGCATTGGGGTGCCATTTTTTCTCCGGGATTTCTTCTCACGAACACTCGTCGACGAGATCCAAATACGATGAATTTGGACTCGTCGGTCCACAAAACATTTTTCCACTGAGCTACTGTCCACTTTCGATGTTTTAAAGCCCACTGGTACCGTTTTTTTTTATTAACGAGACGCAGCAGGGGTTTTTTTATCGCGACACAGCCTCGGAGCCCAGAATCGAACAGCCGACGTTTTACTGTTGCCAGTGATATCGAGGGTTCGTTCGATTAATTATATTCTGCTCGAATTTCCGCGGCGGTTAATCTTCGATTCCTCTTACTAGTGAGGATGATCTTTTGATCGTCTTGGGGAGTTGTTTTTTTTTGCCGGCCGAAGCGACGACGATCCTGATGAGTGCCCGTCAATTTCCACCTCGCGATCGTTGTCTGGATCCCTTTCAAAGAAACTCTAATTTCTCTTGCAATTTTTCGATATGGAACTCCTTTTTTCCATAGCGCTACTATTGCACCCCGTTTATCGAGAGAAATCTGTTTTTTCCGTGCCATTTATGAAAAATTGATCAATAATTTTCTTGCGAAAATATGCAAATTACGTTTGATTTTGTACTCGCGTTTGAAGCATTCGCGCAGAACTGACTGTCGTCGTCGACAATGCTTGTAGTATTCCGCAAAATTTCTCGTTCTTTCTTCTATTTTTTTTCTCCTTTTTTCTTTTCTTCTTTCTTCTTCTATTAAAAATGTAAATAGAAAAAAATATGAGAAAATATTGATTTATTTTTCACGCGACAGCGTTGCAGAAAAACGGCATTGAATAACCTTGAGGACACGGTAAAGCATGAAAAAGAAAACAATCGTTTTGTCGTGAAATTATACTATAATCTACAAGCTTTGTCTACAAGAATACTACAAGCATTGTCGACGACGACAGTCAGTTCTGCGCGAATGCTTCAAACGCGAGTACAAAATCAAACGTAATTTGCATATTTTCGCAAGAAAATTATTGATCAATTTTTCATAAATGGCACGGAAAAAACAGATTTCTCTCGATAAACGGGGTGCAATAGTAGCGCTATGGAAAAAAGGAGTTCCATATCGAAAAATTGCAAGAGAAATTAGAGTTTCTTTGAAAGGGATCCAGACAACGATCGCGAGGTGGAAATTGACGGGCACTCATCAGGATCGTCGTCGCTTCGGCCGGCCAAAAAAAACAACTCCCCAAGACGATCAAAAGATCATCCTCACTAGTAAGAGGAATCGAAGATTAACCGCCGCGGAAATTCGAGCAGAATATAATCAATCGAACGAACCCTCGATATCACTGGCAACAGTAAAACGTCGGCTGTTCGATTCTGGGCTCCGAGGCTGTGTCGCGATAAAAAAACCCCTGCTGCGTCTCGTTAATAAAAAAAAACGGTACCAGTGGGCTTTAAAACATCGAAAGTGGACAGTAGCTCAGTGGAAAAATGTTTTGTGGACCGACGAGTCCAAATTCATCGTATTTGGATCTCGTCGACGAGTGTTCGTGAGAAGAAATCCCGGAGAAAAAATGGCACCCCAATGCTTACTGCCCACTGTGAAACATGGGGGTGGCTCTGTGATGGTGTGGGGCTGTTTTTCGGGTCATGGTACCGGAGACTTAATAAAAGTCGAAGGAATTATGAGAAAGGAAGAATACAAACAGATACTAGTTCGACACGCTCTTCCATCCGGTCTCCGAACCATTGGCCATGGTTTTGTTATGCAGCAGGACAACGATCCGAAGCACAGCTCCAGACTCTGCAGAGGATATCTGGAAAATAAGGAAAAGACTGGGATCATCACCAACATGGTTTGGCCGCCGCAATCACCGGACCTCAATCCGATCGAGCTTCTGTGGGAAGAGCTTGATCGGAAAATCCGGAAATATTGTCCATCTTCCACGGGGGATCTCTGGATGCATTTGCAGTCTGCATGGTCGAGTCTCAACCAAGACCAACTCGATAAACTCATCGAACGGATGCCACGAATCGTAAACGAGGTGCGCCGAGCGGAAGGCGGCTTTTTCGACGAAAAACTCGTCTAGATGAGGTGAGTGTTTTTACTCGTAACTCTCACGAGTTACGCGAGTACATTTTAAGGAAATTTTTTGTATTTTTTTTTACCATGAAAAACTCAAAAGGGATGATAAAAGCTCCATCTTCCTCTATTCAAAAAATTTTTGCGATTTTTTTTCGAAATGTCATTTCATTTTTTGCTAAAAAAGATAGATTTTGAAAAATTCAGAATAACTCGAGAACAATAGGGTTTAAAAAAAACATCAAGGATGCAAAAAGTTGCGTATTTTTATACTGGATCGCCTGGAATTTTTTCAGAATTTTTCTCCGAAATTTTTTTTTTTGAGTATTTTTATTGAGTGAGAATACACAAAAAAAAAAAATTCGGGGAAAAATTCTGAAAAAATTCCAGGCGATTCAATATAAAAATACGCAACTTTTTTCATCCCTGATATTTTTTTCTAAACCCTATTGTTCTCGAGTTATTCTGAATTTTTCAAAATCTATCTTTTTTAGCAAAAAATGAAATGACATTTCGAAAAAAAATCACAAAATTTTTTTAAATAGAGGAAGATGGAGTTTTTATCATCCCTTTTGAGTTTTTCATGGTAAAAAAAAATACAAAAAATTTCCTTAAAATGTGCGCCCGATTCGCGGATGTCGAAAAAAGGCCTAAAAACGGTCAAGTACCAAAGAGCGTACTGGGTCGAAAAAAAATCGTTAAAATTTAAAAAAATCGACAAACTGTAGCCTGATACACCCTTTTTCAAACGCCGCCTTGGGAATTTGGATATCTTTTTTTTTGGCAGAGTTATCCAACTTCAAGTGCGGCAAGAAATATCGATGAGTGTATCCAAACTTTTGAGCGGGAGTGTATATGTCGTGCTCGATCAGATGGAAAACCTCGCTCCGTTCGCCCGTCGAGCGAGCGCGATTTGCGAGGGCCAGAGACCCCCTCCGAGCTACCCATTCGTGTTCACGCTGACTGCGATACCGACTTGAACGGTGATCACGGACTCGCGCGGCTACAAGGGAATCTGCAACCTCGACAGAGGCGATGATCACGAAATCATACTCCCGAACTCGCCGCCGCGATTTAGCGCCATTTACGAGGCACGCCGAAAAGGGCCGCGGTGTACATCTCCCTACTAATCTCTGCTAATAGACATCAGGACATAAATAATAATCTTTCCACTGATCCTCTGAATAATATAAATTCGACAATCACATAAAATAAAACGAAAGAATGGCTTATAAATCTCTCCAACATTCATACTCCGCTACACATTTCCACATTCCTGTCTCTAGGTGAAAAGTTTCGTTTTCTTTACCTCAAACTCTCGAACATAGAAACTCATATCCATAAATCAATCTCCGAACTTGAGTCCAAATTAGATTTTTTACTCCACAAACCTAGACAAATCGAAATTAGAACCAGATTTACTAAAATCTTAAACAAAATAAATATTCAACCTCATTTTCCAACACTAATCAAATTATAAAACACACGTCCTCATTCTTAAAAAACAACCCTCAACTTTTAGTTACACGAGCTGACAAAGGAAATTCAACAGTCATTCTTAACAAATCAGATTACATTACAAAAACTCATAATTTACTCGCAGATTCCTCAACTTACAAATTAACAAATAGAAATCCCATCAAAACTCTACAAAAAGGCATTAACAATATTCTCTCCAGATGGAAAATCCTAAAAATCATTGATGAAACAAAATACAAATACTTAAAAGCTGAAAATTGCAATCTATCTCGTCTCTATTGGTTGCCAAAAATTCATAAAAATAATTATCCACTTCGTCCAATAGTATCATCAATAAATAGTCCAACGCATAAACTATCTGAATTTATGCAATCTAAAATTTCTAAATTAATCAATGCGACTAATTCACACGTCAAAGATAGTTTCCACCTAAAACATTCACTTTCTAACATCTCAATTCCACTCAACTACAAATTGGTCTCGTTTGATGTTGTTTCTCTCTATACCAACATCCCATTACAACTTGTCATTCAAAGCCTTCAAAAAAGATCAAATCTATTTTCAAAAACATTTCCTTTAAACGAAATAATTAATGGGCCCATACTCATATCAAGATACTTTCATCAAGCGATAAACCATTATCCCCAAAAACAAGCCAATTATCCACCCGGCCGCGAATCGTCAGTACCAGAAAGTGCACATATTCTACAAGCGATGAGATGGTCTCGTTGGTAGCGTTCCTGGCTTCGGTCCGCAGGGGCGCGGGATCGTTCCCCGCGCTCAGTATTTATTTATTTATTATTACTATTAATTCTTATTTGATTAGTTATTTTTATTAGTTATCATTATTATTTTAACTAGTTATCTTTTAGTGTCGAAAAATTTATCGCACACTCCGACCGCTTATTTTATTAGATTGTACGTTAATTTAAATGTAATAATAAATCTAAATTACAACTTATTTATCTTCTAAAAAATTTTTTATGCTTTACTCACACCCGTACCTATGCCAAATAAATTGTAATTCATAAAAGTAAGCGGAAATGTATTTATATTCGTATTATTATATTCATTCTCAAACTTTCATTAACCGATAAAGCTTTATCCCCAAAAACAAGTCAATCATCTATCCGGCCGCGAATCGTAAGTGCCAGAAAGTGGCATTTTTGTATGTTTTTACATTTACAGGTAATTTTCATTGTAATGGGGTGAATTGTTTATTTGTGAGCACTCACCATTGACAGAACAAAACAAATTTAATCGTAAAATATCATGAGCAGTTTTCCTATTTTCAGAATAATATTCTTTCGATGAGCGTGTTTCACGTATAAACAATTCGCCCCATACAAAAAGAAAATAATAATTTAAAAAAAAACAGAACAGCT
The DNA here is from genome assembly GCA_964007375.1 of Ophion obscuratus. NCBI lineage: Eukaryota > Metazoa > Arthropoda > Insecta > Hymenoptera > Ichneumonidae > Ophion > Ophion obscuratus. Next base: position 54,327,603 of record OZ023314.1, read on the forward strand.
CTGAGCGCGGGAAACGATCCGGCGCCCCTAAGCTAGGAACGCTACTAACGGGAGCATCTTATCGCTTGTGTTAAAAATGCACTTTCTGGCACTTACGATTCACGGCCGGATAGATGATTGACTTGTTTTTGGGGATGATGCTTTATCGCTTGATGAAAGTATGAGAATGAATATGATAATACGAATATAAATATATTTCCGCTTACTTTTGTGAATTACAATTTATTTGGCATAGGGACGGGTGTGAGTAAAGCGCAAACAATTTTTTAGAAGTTAAATAAGTTGAAATTTAGATTTATTATCACATTTAAATTATCGTACAAACTAATAAAATAAGCGATCGGAGTGCTCGATAAATTTTTCGACACTAAACGATAACTAAATAAAATAATAATGATAACTAACAAAAATTATCAAATAAGAATTAATAGTAATAATAATTTAAAAAAGCACTGAGCGCGGGGAACGTCCGCGTCCCGCGCCCCTGCGGACCGAAGCCAGGAACGCGACCAACGAGACCATCTCATAACTTGTAGAATATGTGCACTTTCTGGTACTGACGATTCGTGGCCGGATGGATGATTGGCTTGTTTTTGGGGATAATGCTTTATCACTTGATGAAAGTATGAGAATTAATGAGTCAAAGATGTGTGCGGTCGTGTTGGTGACAATTTGCTAGTTGAAGATTCGGCTTCAGTCCGGCCAATAGAGGTTTTCCAAGGTCAGCGATGGAAATAAATGATGCTTTCTTACGTTTCGACCCTTTGGTTCGGGTCCTCTTTAGAAATTATATTTTTTTCTATAAATTTTGATACACAAATTTTACAAATCAAGTTTGAAGGAATTAAATACACGAATGTTTTATGTTATGATTGTGTTATAAAATTGTTGTGTCGTTTTGTATAACTGTTATGTTAATTCTGTTTTGGTTATAACTATATTGATTTGATATGCATAAGTTCCTGTATTGCGTTAATTCTTCTTATTCATCGGTGTTTGAAATGGGTGATGCGTGAGAGTGTGGTTTATTATACTATGGAGTTATAGAGAAATGAAATATGAGAAACTACTAACCTCGATGTTGTTGATGTTTCTAGCTTTTGCTTATATTTGGAAGGTTATTTCAGAAGACAGTATTTGTGGAAGTAAATACTGTTTTGCTGGAGTATACTCAATAGATGGAAGAATTTATCGTTTTTTTGCGATTTTTATCACCTGTAAGGGATTAATAACTATAAGAAAGTTTTGTGTTTTATTTGTGAAAATTTAATGTACGTGATTGATTTAAAAGAAAAGAAATTTTAATCAAGTATTAAATGACTGTCATGATTACCTATTGAGTTTAAGATTTAAAAAATTTTCTTCCAAAATAAACAAAAACTCGAAATTTACATTTCTCAGTTACATATTGAGTTGTGTGATCACGGAGAGTTTGAGAGAAACTGAGTGGTGTCTTAATTTCGTCAAGCTTATTAGAGTCTTTATTTTGCGAATCGGGGGAGAAAGATCCTTTAGGCAGTGACGTGTCAAGAGAAATAAAATTGGTGCGTCATGTTAAGAGTAAAAATTGTTATGTCAAGTAAAGTACTGTAAAATATTTTAATAGTTATATAATAGAGTTATAGATCGAGCTTAGTTATTGTATGTCAGTTCTAAAATTTAAGGCGTTGGAGTGTGCCTTAATTTGGATCATTTCTAGGATTAGTCTTTTTGAGCCAATTTTCATTGTTTAAAATTTTTACATTGTCGAATTGAAAGTCATGTTTTTGTTCTATTGCATGGTGTGCTAAGGCTGTGTGTATTGTGGTAGTATGTTTAAGGCTATTTTTATGTTCTTTTATTCTGGTTACGAGGTATCTTTTGGTTTGGCCGATATATGTGGCATTGCAATCCTTACAATCGATTTTGTAAACTATGTTGGATTTTTGGTTCTTATTTATTTTGTCTTTGGTGGAGCCAGTAATCGATGAAATGTTGTGTTTATTGTTTGTGAATAATGTTATGTTGTATTGTTGGAAAACACGAATTAGTTGATGATGGATGTTTTTTTTGTGTAAGGAACATTTATTAGTCTGGAAGAATCAAAATTGTTGTTATTCTTTTTTTGATTGTTGAGTGTGGAATGTTGCCGATGTTTGCCGAATGCCGATGTTTTATTATTTCTTCTGTGAAAGAGATCGGATAGCAATTTTGTGTCATCGTGTTACTAATAAGTTTGAGGTTTTCTTTGTGAAATGAAGGACGAGATAATTTTATTGCTCTGTCAACTAGCATGTAAATTATGGCTTTTTTTGGGAAAGTGGGTGGTGTGAAAAGAAATTTATGAATTTGCCTGACCGGGTTGGTTTCCTATACGAATTTGTGATAATTGAATTTTGTTTATGGATTAAAAGTATATCAAGAAACGGGATTTTTTTATCTACTTCATTTTCTGATGTAAATTGTAATTTTGAGTTAAAAATCTTTTTGGTGGATTCAGTTTTGTCTGTTGGTAGAGCAATAACACTATCATCAACATATCTTTTATATAGTGGTAACGAATATTTTAATTTTTCCAGACAATTTATTTCAAGACCAATCATGACGATGTTAGATAGTATTGGAGCCAGAGGTGAGCCCATTGGTAACCCTGAGATTTGTTGGTAAATTTTATTTTGAAATGTAAAGAAAGTTGAGAACATGATGTATTCTATGGCTTTAATTATTTCGTTTAAAGGAAATGTTTTTGAAAATAGATTTGATCTTTTTTTAAGGCTTTGAATAACAAGTTGTAATGGGATGTTGGTATAGAGAGAAACAACATCAAACGAGACCAATTTGTAGTTGAGTGGAATTGAGATGTTAGAAAGTGAATGTTTTAGGTGGAAACTATCTTTGAGGTGTGAATTAGTCGTATTGATTAATTTTTATTTTATTGGGTTTGTTCCAGTCGTACAGGGTCCTTCCCATTTAACGAGCCCCCAATCCGCCTCTACCGCCAATTCCACCCCCCCCCCCCCCCCCCCCCCACCTGCGGCCGCAGCCGACTTCCCCCTCTGTATCGTATTCACCATGACATATCTGTCATGGGTATAGGGAAACTGCGGAAAACCTATACCAATACAGCCGGTCATCAAGTTCGCTCCCCAGTCGTGGAACTAGTCTTATTTCGCCGTGAAATGCCGAAGAAAAACATTTCACGACGAAATGTACGCGGCTGGGTTTCGAACTCGGGACCTCCCGGTCCGCAGGTTTAGTGGCGAGCACGCTAACCACTAGACCATCGCACCGGTTTTCGTATTGATTAATTTAGAAAGTTTAGATTGTATAAATTCAGCTAGTTTATGTGTTGGACTATTTATTGTTAATGCCTTTTTGTAGAGTTTTGATGGGATTTCTATTTGTTAATTTGTAAGTTGAAGAATCTGCGAGTAAATTATGAGTTTTTGTAATGTAATCTGATTTGTTAAGAATGACTGTTGAATTTCCTTTGTCAGCTCGTCTAACTAAAAGTTGAGGGTTGTTTTTAAAGAACGAGGGCGTGTGTTTTATAATTTGATTAGTGTTGGAAAATGACGTTGAATATTTATTTTGTTTAAGATTTTAGTGAATCTGGTTCTAATTTCGATTTGTCTAGGTTTGTCGAGTAAAAAATCTAATTTGGACTCAAGTTCGGAGATTGATTTATGGATATGAGTTTTTATGTTTGAGAGTTTGAGGTAAAGAAAACAAAACTTTTCACCTAGAGACAAGAATGTGGAAATGTGTAGCGGAGTATCAATGTTGGAGAGATTTATAAGCCATTCTTTCGTTTTATTTTATGTGATTGTCGAATTTATATTATTCAGAGGATCAGTGGAAAGATTATTATTTATGTCCTGATGTCTATTAGTAAGGGTTGAGTTTAACATGTTGTGATTTTGTGTTGTTTGATTTATGTTTTGATAATTTACGTGATGTATATTGTTTTGGTTCAGTTGTGTTTGTGATGATATTGTTCTTAAAAATTCGTCATGATTGAAAATGTGAAGATGTATGTTCTTGGTTCGTTGAAATCTAAGGTTTGGAAGTTTTTTTCATATGAGAGTTTTTTATATGAGAGTTTTCTTATGAAAGCTATGAAAATTAATATAATAATACGAATATAAATATATTTCCGCTTACTTTTATGAATTATAATTTATTTGGCATAAGGACGGGTGCAAGTAAAGCGTAAACAATATTTTAGAAGATAAATAAGTTGTAATTTAGATTTATTATTATATTTAAATTAACGTATAAACTAAAAAAAATAAGCGGCGGGAGTGTGCGATACATTTTTTGCATACATTAATAACGCAGAGAATCAAGAGCTAAATAAGCATTGAAATCATCTAAAAGCCTCGCTCGTGCCGGCGGGTGACGTCACGCGCGAGTCGTGCTCAGATTGCTTTTTCCCTCGAATCCTTCGTTTCGGCTTGGCCGCACATGAACGTGCTCAGCGTCCATGGATTGGTGTAGCTGCCGAAGGCGCGGTCGGGAAACTTCGGTGGCGCTCGGCTCTTCCCGAATACGTCCGAGCGTCGCTCGCTCACGGACACGCGCTTCTATGATTGTGTGATAGGCGCGCAAGAGACTAGAGAGGGGGTAATGTAACTCATCAATTTCAGCAAAACGTTGATTCTTGACATTCTATTAGATTGTTAGACGATCGCTAGTGATATTTATTTAATTTTCATCGTTTGTTAGAGCTCCATTAAAATTTAATCGCCGAAAAACTTTTCGGCTCTAGAGCGCGCTGCTTGTCGCGAAGGTTGGCAGCATCGCCGCGACAGCTGCTTATGGCTTTGCACATGTATCTCGTCAATTTCAGGAAAACGTTGATTCTTGTCGTTCTATTAGATTGTTAGACGATCGCTAGTGATTGTTAGTTAATTTTCATTGTTTGTTAGAGCTCCATTTTTATTTAATCGCTGAACAACTTTTCGGCGCCGGAGCGTGCTGCATGTCGCGACGGTTGGCAGCATGGCCGCGACGGCTGTTTACGGCTACGCACATGTATCTCGTCAATATCAGCAAAACGTTGATTCTCGTCATTCTATTAGATTGTTAGACGATCGCTCGTGATTGTTAGTTAATTTTCATCGTTTGTTAGAGCTCCGTTTTTGTTCAATCGCTGAAAAACTTTTCGGCGCTAGAGCGCGCTGCTTGTCGCGAAGGTTGGCAGCATCGCCGCGACAGCTGCTTACGGCTTTGCACATGTATCTCGTCAATTTCAGCAAAACGTTGATTCCTGTCATTCTATTAGATTGTTACACATCGCGCGTGATTGTTAGTTAATTTTCATCGTTTGTTAGAGCTCCATTTTTATTTAATTGCTGAAAAACTTTTCGGCGCTAGAGCGCGCTGCTTGTCGCGAAGGTTGGCAGCATTGCCGCGACAACTGCTTACGGCTTTGCACATGTAACTCGTCAATTTCAGCGAAACATTGAATCTTGACATTCTATTAGACTGTTAGACGATCGCTCGTGATTGTTCGTGGATTTTCATCGTTTGTTAGAGCTCCATTTTTATTGAATCGGTGAACAACTTTTCGGCGCTAGAGCGCGCTGCTTGTCGCGAAGGTTAGCAGCATCGTCGCAACAGCTGCTTCCGGCTTTGCACATGTATCTCTTCAATTTCAGCAAAACGTTGATTCTCGTCATTCTATTAGATTGTTAGACGATCGCTCGTGATTGTTAGTTAATTTTCATCGTTTGTTAGAGCTCCGCTTTTGTTTAATCGCTGAAAAACTTTTCGGCTCTAGAGCGCGCTGCATGTCGCGAAGGTTGGCAGCATCGCCGCGACACATGCTTACTGCATTTGCACAAGTAACTAGTCAATATCAGCAGAACGTTGATTCTTGACATTCTATTAGATTGTTAGACGATCGCTAGTGATTATTAGTTAATTTTCATCGTTTGTTAGATCTCCATTTTTGTTTAATCGCCGAAAAACTTTTCAGCGCGAGAGCGCGCTGCATGTCGCGAAGGTTGGCAGCATCGTCGCGACAACTGCTTCCGGCTTTGCACATGTATCTCGTCAATTTCAGCAAAACGTTGATTCTCGACATTCTATTATATTGTTAGACGATCGCTCGTGATTGTTGGTGGATTTTCATCGTTTGTTAGAGCTCCATTTTTATTTAATCGCTGAACAACTTTTCGGCGCTAGAGCGCGCTGCTTGTCGCGAAGGTTGGCAGCATCGTCGCGACAGCTGCTTCCGGCTTTGCACATGCATCTCGTCAATATCAGCAAAACGTTGATTCTCGTCATTCTATTAGATTGTTCGACGATGGCTCGTGATTGTTAGTTAATTTTCGTCATTTGTTAGAGCCCCGTTTTTGTTTAATCGCTGAAAAACTTTTCGGCGCTAGAGCGCGCTGCTTGTCGCGAAGGTTGGCAGCATCGCCGCGACAGCGGCTTACGGCTTTGCACAACTAGTCAATTTCAGCAGAACGTTGATTCTTGACATTCTATTAGATTGTTAGACGATCGCTAGTGATTGTTAGTTAATTTTCATCGTTTGTTAGAGCTCCATTTTTATTTAATCGCTGAACAACTTTTCGGCGCTAGAGCGCGCTGCTTGTCGCGAAGGTTGGCAGCATCGTCGCGACAGCTGCTTCCGGCTTTGCACATGTATCTCATCAATTTCAGCAAAACGTTGATTCTCGTCATTCTATTAGATTGTAAGACGATCGCTCGTGATTGTTAGTTCATTTTCATTGTTTGTTAGAGGACCGCTTTTGTTTAATCGCTGAAAAACTTTTCGGCTCTAGAGCGCGCTGCTTGACGCGAAGGTTGGCAGCATCGCCGCGACAGCTGCTTACGGCTTTGCACAAGTAACTAGTCAATTTCAGCAGAACGTTGATTCTTGACATTCTATTAGATTGTTAGACGATCGCTAGTGATTGTTAGTTAATTTTCATCGTTTGTTATATCTCCACTTTTATTTAATCGCCGAAAAACTCAGCGCGAGAGCGCGCTGCATGTCGCGAAAGATGGCAGCATCGTCGCGACAGCTGCATCCGGCTTTGCACATGTATCTCGTCAATTTCAGCAAAACGTTGATTCTTGTCATTCTATTAGATTGTTAGACGATCGCTAGTGATTGTTAGTTAATTTTCATCGTTTGTTAGAGCTCCATTTTTATTTAATCGCTGAAAAAATTTTCGGCGCCAGAGCGCGCTGCATGTTGCGACGGTTGGCAGCATGGCCGCGACGGCTGTTTACGGCTTTGCACACGTAACTCGTAAATTACAGTAAAACGTTGATTGTTACAGTAAAACGTTCATTTTCGACATTCTATTAGATTGTTAGACGATCGCTAGTGATTGTTAGTTAATTTTCATCGTTTGTTAGAGCTCCATTTTTATTTAATCGCTGAAAAACTTTTCGGCGCTAGAGCGCGCTGCTTGTCGCGAAGGTTGGCAGCATCGCCGCGACAGATGTTTACGGCTTTGCACACGTAACCCGTCAATTACAGCAAAACGTTGATTCTCGACATTCTATTAGATTGTTAGACGATCGCTCGTGATTGTTAGTTAATTTTCATTGTTTGTTAGAGCTCCATTTTTATTTAATTGCTGAAAAGCTTTGCGGCGCTAGAGCGCGCTGCTTGTCGCGAAAGATGGCAGCATCGTCGCGACAGCTGCTTCCGGCTTTGCACATGTAACTCGTCAATTTCATCGAAACATTGATTCTTGACATTCTATTAGATGGGTAGACGATCGCTCGTGATTGTTAGTTAATTTTCATCGTTTGTTAGAGCTCCATTTTTATTTAATCGCTGAACAACTTTTCGGCTCTAGAGCGCGCTGCTTGTCACGAAGGTTGGCAGCATCGCCGCGACAGCTGCTTACGGCTTTACACACGTAACTCGTCAATTACAGTGAAACGTTGATTCTTGACATTCTATTAGATTGTTAGACGATCGCTCGTGATTGTTAGTGGATTTTCATCGTTTGTTAGAGCTCCATTTTTATTTAATCGCCGAAAAACTTTTCAGCGCGAGAGCGCGCTGCTTGTCGCGAAGGTTGGCAGCATCGTTGCCAACCATCGCGCGGATGCACGGCTGCTTCCGGCTTTGCACATGTATCTCGTCAATTTCAGCAAAACGTTGATTCTTGTCATTCTATTAGATTGTTAGACGATCGCTAGTGATTGTTAGTTAATTTTCATCGGTTGTTAGAGCTCCATTTTTATTCAATCGCTGAAAAACGTTTCGGCGCTAGAGCGCGCTGCATGTCGCGACGGTTGGGCGATGCTGCCAACCGTCGCGACATGCAGCGCGCTCTAGCGCCTTAAAGTTTTTCAGCGATTAAATAAAAATGGACCTCTAACAACTGATGAAAATTAACTACCGTTCACGAGCGATCGTCTGACAATCTAACAGAATGACAAGAATCAACGTTTTGCTGAAATTGACGAGATACATTCGCAAAACCGGAAGCAGCTGTCGCGACGATGCTGCCAACCTTCGCGACAAGCAGCGCGCTCTAGCGCCGAAAAGTTGTTCAGAGATTAAATAAAAATGGAGCTCTAACAAACGATGAAAATCCACCGACAATCACGAGCGATCGTCTAACAATCTAATAGAATGTCGAGAATCAACGTTTTACTGTAATTTACGAGTTACATGTGCATAGCCGTAAACAGCCGTCGCGGCCATGCTGCCAACCGTCGCGACATGCAGCGCGCTCTGGCGCCGAAAAGTTTTTCAGCGATTAAATAAAAATGGAGCTCTAACAAACGATGAAAATTAACTAACAATCACTAGCGATCGTCTAACAATTTAATAGAATGACAAGAATCAACGTTTTGCTGAAATTGACGAGATACATGTGCAAAGCCGGAAGCCGTTGTCGCGACGATGCTACCAACCTTCGCGACATGCAGCGCGCTCTCGCGCTGAAAAGTTTTTCGGCGATTAAATAAAAATGGAGATCTAACAAACGATGAAAATTAACTATCAATCACTAGCGATCGTCTACCAATCTAATAGAATGACGAGAATCAACGTTTTGTTGATATTGACGAGATACATGTGCGTAGCCGTAAACAGCCGTCGCGGCCATGCTGCCAGCCGTCGCGACATGCAGCACGCTCTAGCGCCGAAAAGTTGTTCAGCGATTAAATAAAAATGGAGCTCTAACAAACAATGAAAATTAACTAACAATCACTAGCGATCGTCTAACAATCTAATAGAATGACAAGAATCAACGTTTTCCTGAAATTGACGAGATACATGTGCAAAGCCGTAAGCAGCTGTTGCGGCGATGCTGCCAACCTTCGCGACAAGCAGCGCGCTCTAGAGCCGAAAAGTTTTCGGCGATTAAATTTTAATGGAGCTCTAACAAACGATGAAAATTAAATAACAATCACTAGTGATCGTCTAACAATCTAATAGAATGTCAAGAATCAACGTTTTGCTGAAATTGATGAGTCACATGTGCCCAGCCGGAAGCAGCTGTCGCGGCGATGCTGCCAACCTTCGCGACGAGCAGCGCGCTCTCGCGCCGAAAAGTTTTTCAGCGATTAAATAAAAATGGAGCTCTAACAAACGATGAAAATTAACTAACAATCACTGGCGATCGTCTAACAATCTAATAGAACGACAAGAATCAACGTTTTGCTGAAATTGACGAGTTACATGTGCAAAGCCGGAAGCAGCTGTCTCGACGATGCTGCCATCTTCACGTGGCTTGCAGCGCGCTCTAGGGCCGAAAGGTTTTTCATTAATTTAATAATAATTGAGCTCTAACAAACGATATAAAGTGACTAACAATCACTAAAAAACGACTAACAATCGATTGGTTACGGAGAAAAGTTCGAAATCACTAGAAAATCATTTTCTGCGGCTAACTTTGGCATAAAATTGTTTTTCGTTTTTTTCAATAAATAAAGTCTAACAAACGCTGGGTTTTGTCTAACAAACACTAACAAACGACTAACAATCGATTGGCGTCAAAAAAAATTCGATATTTCCATAGTCGGCGGCTAAGTTAATGGAGCTGAAATCTCAGGCAGTCACGTCAGTGCCAGCGCCACGTACAGGGCGCTAGCAGAATTAAAAAACGGCTACAAAACGCGAATCGTTTCGTCGTATGGGAAAAGCGGCCCGTGTCAGGGGGCTGGGCTGGGTTCCACTGTATTTGCCGTGGAGGTTAGCAAGGAACTAGGATGCGTATTCGATCCTCTTCCATCTCTCTTACACGACATCGATAGTCAGCTAACTTCTCGAGGTCTTAGAGATTGTGGCGCCATCCCTGTTTGACCATATTTTAGTAGCCACTTTAAAATGCACAGATCGGACTCCTCCCACTCCACCCTCCATGCCCTTGGCCGCGGTCGTATATACAGGCATGAAGAATAGAGGTAAGGAGCCCGAACGCTGTACTGTGGACGCGGGCTATGGAATCAGCGAAAATTTTTACGGAAATATCCGCTGGCGCTGCTGTACTCAAGATCGGATACGACAGAGATAGAATGAGAAAAGAGAGAGCGATAGAAGAGAATTTTCAAAGCGCAGTTATAGTCCAGTCAAATTACGGCTCAGAATGAACAAAAAACATTAAATACCGCATTTTTGGGATTATGATGGATCGATAGGGGGGTGTATTCTGAGCTTAAATTCTAATTTGGGGGGTTCTACTGAGGTCAGCTCAAGGTCATTTCGATGAAAACGTGTTTAATTCGATATCTCGAGAACGGTTAGTGTTAGGCCAAAAATTGTAGAGACCTTTTCTCTTCTACATTAAATTTCCTAACTTTTTTATCTGAAACTTTTTTTTATCATCAATACTTTTCAATTTATTACTTCCGAAAGGCAAAAATTTTACTTTTTTTCTCCCTGTTTTTCATTTTTCGTCATTTTCTCCCCAACCGTTCAATTTTATGAAATCTTACCATTTATCAAAGTTGTAGATACTTTAATTATGAACAACTTTTTTCTATAACTTTTTTTTTCTAATACCAATATCTTCGGAGTTATATATTACTTTACCGAGCGAAATCCGCGCCATTGGTACCAAATCTGCCGAACGGCTGCGCCGATCCCAGCTGAAACCATGTGCGGATATCATTTTCACCGACAATATGACCGTCACCACAACTCAAGATAAGTTTTTAGGCAACGAGAACAATAAGAACAACGAGAACAATAATAAGACCAGATTTATCTCACTACTGAAAACTGTTCTCATCAAATCAGACATAGAGGTGGAGCAAGCCGTAGAGGATGCGGATGGTCTAATTATTGTTTTGCTGAATGAGTTTTGCTGACTGCGACAGCCGGCGCGTGCAACAACATGTACTTGAGAAAACCTGGCCGAGGCAAATCGACGGACGCTACATATAGCCCATACTGTCTCAAACCGATATATGGGTCGAATGCCGCAAAAAACCTGTTATTTTTGCATGCGATTAGTGGTTGCGACACAACTTCGGCACCATTCAACGTAGGCAAGATCAAACCAATGACCGCATTGAAAAATACTCCGGATTTGGTTTCTCTAACTGATGTTTTCTACAAGATAAAGCAGATAAAACAACTCTCGCTTCAAACGGCGAACAATTCATTTTGAATTTGTATCGCAAGGCTTCAGGTGACACGAATTGTACGAATCTCAACGAGCTCCGTTATAAGGGATACAAAAAAATGGCAGGCAGTGGGAGGGTTAAATTAGAATCCCTTCCTCCAACCTCTGATGCCGCATTTTTCCACTCGTTGAGGTGTTACTACCAAGCGCAATACTGGCTCGAAAATTATCTGGAACCCGAGGGTTGGGGCTGGCGTCGCACCCCCCGTAGATTGGAGCCGATACCAATGTCACTGAAGCCAGCTCCGGAAGATTTACTCAGATCGATTACGTGCAAATCCAAAACCAACTGCGGCAAAGCGTGCGAATGTAGAAAGACCGGCCTGTTTTGCTCAGTAATTTGCACTAATTGCCAAGAGAACTATTGTTCTAATGTCGCCAATGTTGTCGACGATAATATTTTTGACGCAATGGACGAGGACGACGTATGCTCCGATACCGTCAGGGCCTTTAATATTAACGAATCACTTCCATCGACCTCGGGTGCTTAATTTTACGAATTTCATGACCTATTTTTTTTATCAATAAATGTGTGAAACAGTTTCAATTATTCATTTACTTCTTTTTGTAATCCGTATTCACATTATTATCCCATAGAATAGAATAAAAAGTACCCAAATTGAAGAAGTACAATATTTAAATGATATTTGAATGATTACAATATTTAATATTTAAATGAAGTACAATTTTTAAATAGTTTAATCGATTCACCTTCTGATACAGGTAAGTTGGCTAATAAATTATCATGGAATATTTTAATATTTCTTTCACGTACTGAATACCCACTGACGTCGATGATATTGCGACATTGGCGCGGATTTCGCTCGGTAAAGTAATATATAACTCCGAATATATTGGTATTAGAAAAAAAAGTTATCGGAAAAAGTTGTTCATAATTGAAGGATCTACAACGTTGATAAACGGTAAAATTTCATAAAATTGAACGGTTGGGGAGAAAATGGCGAAAAATGAAAAATAGGGAGAAAGAAAAGTAAAATTTTTGCCTTCCGGAAGTAATAAATCGAAAAATATTGATGATAAAAAAAAAGTTTCAAATAAAAAAGTTGGGAAATTTAATTTAGAAGAGAAAAGGTCTCTACAATTTTTGGCCTAACACTAACCGTTCTCGAGATATCGAATTAAACGCGTTTTCATCGAAATGACCTTGAGCTGACCTCAGTAGAACCCCCCAAATTGAAATTTAAGCTCAGAATACACCCCCCTATCGATCCATCATAATCCGAAAAATGCGGTATTTTATGTTTTTTTGTTTCAGTAATTTGACTGGACTATTATGCACGCAAGACAGATGGAAAAAATAATAAATTTATTCGTTCGTCGATTAATTCTGTCATCGTAGACGAACAGCCAAGAATGATATATAAATATTATAACCAAGAATTCTCCAGTTCATATATACGCTCACTTCATAGCGTCACCGATGCCATGCTTCACATCCTCCCCTCTCGGCACTAGCGCTTGATGTGGCTGAATTTCGAATCAAAACTTTTCGTCACTTTCAGGGTCCACGTTTGGGGTGCATTCAGCATACGCGTTCGGGCTCCTTCCCTCTATTCTTCATGTATACAGGTCTGGGCACTCCGTTTAAAAATGCGTGACTCTAGGTGACGCCTCTATTTGCGCATTCCACCGCGGCGCTAGTGAAGGGGAGGCACTTTTGTTTACACCGCGTTTATGGGGCACGGCATGAACGGTGTAGTGACGGTCGTATGTACGTGTGGCCTAACCTCGTTTTGGCGGGGTGATTTCGAGTGTATCGTAGCCGCGGTTTTTATTCAATACGGAATAACAAAAGATGAACTGTCTATATATTGCGATGCTGAAGCGGTGCATGATTCCGGGATGCAGAAGTGGATACATAAATAACCCGGAGCACGTTTTATTATTCAAAATTCCCAATGATGACTACTGCATTTTCTACTACTACTACTAATGAAAGGAATGCGTGCTGCACGTAAATTTCGAATGTTTTCTTTTCCGTAAACGAAAAAAAAACGTAATTGGGTGAGCGATAGTTAAATCGGCATATCCATGTCAAAGACGATGAGTATCATGAACTAATGGCTCATCGCTCATATTTTCGGTTTATGCTTTTAGTTTTTGTGTTCGACTAATTATTTAGGATGTATTAATTTTTCATCACAGCCACGTGATGAAAAACAGTTCCGCAAATCGAGGCGTCAGATAGAGGCACGCTTTAGGGTATACGGAATATACGGGAGTGCCCAGACCTGTATATACAACCGTGCCCTAGGCGCACCTATGCGTCGCCATTAGCAAAGGAAAGTGCTTCCCTCCTTGCCCCGTGACGTTGTATTGACCCGCGGTGTTTACGTCTGTGTTAGTGGCGAGATTATCAATATAACCTTTGTTTGAAACCTTTGCAACTATATACCACGAGGTCTTACACCATTTCCCATGTAGGTAGCTAATTTCCCGTGTATAGGTAGTTTTCCAATAAAGGTGAACTTTTCAGCATGGTTTCCTCTACGAATATTGTTCGTACTTTATCACGGCTGCTTGAATTCCATAAATTATTCGTTTAGGATTAATAATCAATTCTACGATTACGAAATCACAAAATACCAGGCAAATAAGCAGAACATACCACATTAATGCTAAACTATATCTTCTCGTAATACTAAAAATGAACATCATTCATATTCATCGCGGCCGCTTAGGTATTGAAATAAACTTGTGGGACATATAGGAAAACTCAATAACGATGATTATAATGACAATCATCTTTCTTTTGAATTAATACATTATTTGTTATTGCTTCCATAATTATGCAGCGTATACGGCAATATGGTAAATAAAGTTAGGGCGAATGGCGCATGCGGTCCGCCAAGGAGGGCAAGAGACAGAGAGCTATTTGTCTCTTCGTCGCACACTACTTCCCTTTGCCGTCGCGCACCAAACGGTAGAAATGGGCATAAAAAACAGAGCCGCTAAGCATGCCTATTCCCGCTACCGCCGTTGTCAGACCTGTATGCAAGAAGACTAGAGGTAAGGAGTACGAACGCCTGTGGCAGGCCCACGGTCTTACATACAGGTCTGAAAACGACCGTGATGGGGGTAGGCACTGTTAACGAACCCACGTTTGTTACCAATTTTCGCCACTACGTGGCATTGCTATCGGCGTGTACATGGTTGACAAGGACAGAACAGCTCAACGTCCGTCCGTCTCTTTTACTCTTCTCGAAGATCCGAAATGCACATTACCTTTTTCGTGGGGGGCAAAGGGGGAATAGAGGTAGATGAGAAAGAATTGTGGAATAAGGACGGGGGATTGTGGAAGAGAATAGAAGTGGGGCTTGTAAAAAGGGGAAGATCCTGTATGGCTGGAAGACGACCGATATAAAAATTTAAAAAATAAATACAAATACTTACCTTTTTCGAGTGAAATGAATTTTTATTCGAATTTTATTCGGAGTTTCTTTCGATGACGAAAGGAAAAAAATACGCAACACATGGAATGTTGAATATACAAATACCTTTATTGGTTCGTCAGTTTAGAAAGCCCTGAAACAACGGTCTACCTTCGCCAGCTTTATGAATATTTTTCAAACTACCAATGCTCGTTGACGCAAACAGAGGTTATCGAGAACGTTGTAATAAAAAATGGTGTAATAAATGGCATGGGGCACGGTCTAAGACAAGGCAAGGGGCGAAGGGAGAGATCACAGAAGCCCGTGGGTGGGAGGTACTCGCCGATAGTAGCGACGGCGGTGGCGGCGAGCGGAATGAAAAGTGAAGCTTGTAACGCTGCCTCACGACTCTATTGAAATCTGGCTTCGTTTCCAGACCTGTATGTAAGACCGTGGGCGAGCCCGATCCAAAAGCGTCGGTCAAACTGTGATTTTAGTGATTAGTGTTTTCACGGCGTGCGTCGCTAGTGCATGACTGCACCGAAGTGAATTAAGCGACAAGAACACAACCGACGTCATCTGTTATCGATGATTCCCGTTCGTCGTCCGTGTTGGCATAAAGCATGTTCGGGCTAACCAATTTTGCGAATTGGGTTAGATGTAAAAAAAATAATTGTGTCTCAGTCTAAAATATATTTAGTGATCTCCGGTGAAAACAATCAATCATAGGTAAGAAAAATAGCACTTACATTCATAAAAAGAATGGTTTCGTTGTATCGTACCATTATCGTACCGAGTGAAATAAAAATTATCACAAACGCGAGTTACGGAGCAAGTGTCCCGTCGATGAGACAAAACGTGCAATATATGGATTTTTTCATATCTTGCACGTTTTGTTTCATGTCTCGAAAAATAAACAAAATGTTTATTTTCGAGGCGTGAAAATGGGAAGTGAGTGCGTGAAATATCGATTTGCCATTTTCATAGAAAGTGAAATCAAATAAAAGCTTGTAATATTGTTTGAATTGTTGCTTTCAGTGCCCGAACGCGAGACAAACTTCGAGTGCAGCGATCGACCGAGAACTGACGTTAAAATCAACACTCTCCATCAAGTTCTCGATAAAGTTTCGGACATGAAAAATTTGCAGTACGTGAGATGCCAGGCACACAATGAAGAGCTCACGAAGAGAGTGATAAACTAGTATCTCGTCATGAGAGGACATTTTATAGCGCGATCGGTCAACGAAAATAATAACGCAAGGGCAATTGAAACGAAAGACAATAGGAAAAAATCAATACTGTAAGATCGATCTATCTGTACAGCGTGTCATAATGTGCAAATATGATGTGTGATAATTTGCAAATCTTTTGTTTGAATTCAAAATTCTTATGAATTTTCTTGTGTCTGTTATTACTGCTTCCGCAACGAAAAAAAACATTGATTTAATATCTGTATTTCGTTATTATTCTTTATCTGTACAGCGTATCATAATGTGTAAATATGGGATGTGATAATTTGAAAAACTTTTGTCTGGATTAAAATTTTTAATGAATTTTCTTATGTCTATAAATAAATTTTGTTTGTTACGGTTTCCGCAAGGAAAAAAAACTGACTTAATTTCTGTATTTCGTTATTATTCTTTATCTGTACAGCGTGTCATAATGTGTAAATATGGTGATAATCTGTAAATTTTTTGTCTGGATACAATTTTCTTATGAATTTCCTTGTGTCTATAAATAAATGTTGATTGTTATTGATTGCGCAACAAAAAAAACATGGACTGACTTTCTGTATTTTGGTAATCTCCAAAACAATCTATCCATAAGAATTCTGTCTATATAGAAATTGCCTTCATCAACTAGTTGTACAATTAATTTGGTGAAATTATCGCTCCATATGAAGTAGCAAAGGGTGCTTTTTGCATATTGTACCGCACTGCCTTTACAATTCATTTGATCAAATTATCGCTCCATATGAGGGAGCAAAGGGTGCTTTCTGCATATCGTACGGCACAGGTTTGTTGCTGACTTTACGTCGGTGCGGTAGGAGAGCAGCGCCGCCCTTCTAGTCCTCGCTTTTGCGGACGTTTCGCCGACCGGCCAAGAAGACTAGAGGTAAGGAGTACGAACGCAGTGTTGAAGAAACGTCCATGGAAATCCAGATGAGAAGGGTGGCGCTGCCCTCCACCAAACCTAATTGAAATTAAGAACGAACCAGTGCCGTACAATATGCAGAAAGCACCCTTTGTTACTTCATATGCAGCGATAATATGATCAAATTAATTGTAAAAACAGTGCCGTACGATATGCAAAAAGCACCCTTTGCTTCTTCATATGGAACGGTAATTTGATCAAATTAATTGTGAAACCAGTTGGTGCAGGAAATTTCTATATATTAGGTAGATAGAAGTCTTATATAGATAATATAGATTGTTTTGGAGAATAATAACGAAATGCGGAAATTTAATTAATGTTTCTTTTCATTGCAGAAGCAGTAACAAACAAAATTTATTCATATACCCAAGAAAATTCATGAGAATTTTGAATGCCGACAAAACTTTTACAAATGACCAGACATCATGATACGCTGTACAGATAAAGAATAATAATGAAATACAGAAATTAAGTATATGTTTTTTTTCGCTGAGGAAGCAGTAACAAACAAAATTCATTTATAGACATAAGAAAATTCATAAGAATTTTGCATCTAGACAAAACTTCTATAAATTATCAGTCATTATGATACGCTATACAGATAAAGAATAATAACGAAATACACAAATTAAGTCAATATGTTTTTTTTTCTGTTGCAGAAGTAGTAACAAACAAAATTTATTTCTAGATACACGAAAATTCATGAGAATTTTGAATCCAAACAAAACTTTCACAAATGATCGTACATCATATTCACACATTATAATACGCTGTACTGATAAATAATAATAACGCACTACAGAAATGAAGTCAATATATTTTTGTTTTCGTTGCGGAAGCACTAACAAACAAAATTCCTTTATAAACACAAGAAAATTCATAAGAATTTTGAATCAAGACCAAACTTTTACAAATTATCACAAATCACATTCACATGTTATGATATACTGTACAGATAAATTGATCTCACAGATTTGATTTTTTCCCCTAGATCGCGCTAGAAAGGGTCCTCCCATGATAAGATAATAGTTTATGACTCTGACAAAATTCATAATATTTTTGAATCTAGACAAAACCTCTACAAATTATCACACATGATGATACGCTGTACAGACAAAGAATAACAACTAGATACAGAAATTAAGTCAATATGTTTTTTTTTCGTTGCGGAAGCAGTAACAAACAAAATTTATTTCTAGATACAAGAAAATTCATGAGAATTTTGAATCCAGATAAAGCTTTTACAAATGATCACACATCATATTCGTATATTATATATGCTGTACAGATAAAGAATAATTACGAAATACAGAAATGAAGTCAATATGGTTTTTTTTGTTGTGGAAGCAGTAAGTAACAAAATGCATTTATAGACACAAGAAAAATTGATAAGAATTTTCAACCACGACTGAGGTTTTGCAAATTATCACACATCATATTCTCACCGATTGAGAATAATAACGAAATACAGAAATTAAGAGAATCTATTTTTTTTTTCATTTCGGAACCAGTAACTAACAAAATGCATTTATAGACACAAGAAAATTGATACGAATTTTGAATCACATCATATTCACACTGATGATACGCTGTACAGATAGAGAATAATAACGAAATAAAGAAGTTAAGACAATATTTTTTCTTCACTGTGGATGCAGTAACAGAATTTATTTATAGACACAAGAACATTCATAGGAATTTTTGAATCCAGATAAAAGTTTTACAAATTATCACACATCATATTCCCATATTATGATACTATAGGCCTCCGAAGTAACTTTCGTGCTGGCGCCCCGTAACGGCTGCCGGTGGCAAAACTTGGATTGGCGCATGGCGGTTAAGTCAAACCGGCACAAACACGAAAGAGCTAGGCTTGAGCAAGCATCATCGATTGGACACCTGATTTAAATGGCGACCGGCATACTGCACTAGCAGACGAAAACCAATCCAAGTTTTGCCAAAACTCGCCGCAAGGGTGCGCCACAAGAGTTACTTCGGAGGCCTATACCTTGCACAGATAAAAAAATAATAACGAAATACCGAAATTCAATCGATATGTTTTCTTATCGTTGCGGAAGCAGTAACAAACAAAATTTATTTATAAACATCAGACAATACATAACACTCTCTCGATAGTTTTCGTCGCAGATCACGATAAATATATTTTAAACCGTGACACAATTGTTTTTTATTAATCGCGAAATTCGTTAGTCCGCACGGTCCGCACACGCTTTATTCCAACATGGATGACAAGCGTGAATCATCGATGGGGGATGGCGTCGGTTGCGTTCTTGTCGCTCAGTTCATTTCGGTTCGGTGATGAGCAGCGACGCACGCGGTGACACCACCAACCACTAATAACTGGATTTCTGTGGACGCTTTTGGATCGTGATCGCCGTAAGCGTTCGTACTCCTTAGCTCTAGTCAAGGAGACTAGAGAGAAGGAGTCGACACTCCCGCCTCAAACAGTTCTTAGAATCGGTCGCAGAGGTGTAATGCTCAGTTCCGCCGCAGGCGTCGCTAGTGTTCCCCAGAGCCCATAATATATAGTAATACAAAACTGCATAAGGTGAAACTGACCATGTTATAGCGACAAAATTGTTTGCGCCTGTCAAACACAAATATATCTGTCGTATACACCAGCACAGCAGCTTTCGAACTATGTGTATAATAATGGAGATGACTCCTCGCGAGTCAATGAGATAAAGGGGAACAGTAAACACTCTAGGTAGGAATTATAAAACAAATTTCAACTATTGATGGCAGTAAATCAAAAAATATATTCTTCCATTTTATTTTTGTTCGAGTTCTTTTGGGATTGGACGAATTCTTTGATTGGTTAAAACTGCTTCAATTCGCTCGTACAACCAGATACCTGTACGAATGGAAAATAAAAAAATTAAAACTACCGAGGCTCGAACTCAGGACCTTCAATACAGTAATCTAGCGTTCTACCAACTTCGCCACACAATCATCTGCCAATAAATATAATCTTCTCATATGTAAGTGATTGCCACGCTTGGGGTTCAATTAGGCTTGACGGCTTGTTCGGTTGGTTCATCGCTTAATTTAATTCATATTTAGCTTCATTTTTAAACGTAACTAGCAAATAACGAGTTTTCACGGCTATACATATAATAAGCACGTGTTGAAAAGACAACCCCAGCATGTCGAGCCAACGTTCCCGCATTCGCCCGGTTTCTTGCATGTACGTGTTATTATTATTATTTGTCATTATTATTATTGTACAGGAAAACAGAGTAACGCACATCCGAATAATAAATACATTACGAGATTCATTACGGTTGGTTTATCGCTTTGTTCGCGTTTCATTATAATTAGCTATATTTTTAAACATAACAGGCAAATCATAAGTTTCCATAATAAAATAACTCGTGTTATACTTATTATATAATTATTATATCTGATATGCGAGAGAGAACGCACCGTGACTGTTCCAGGTGAGTACGAGAGAGAAACACGATCACCCCAGATTTGTGATTGGTCGTTGAGGAGAAGCTCGGACCTTATGCAGTTTTGTATTACTATATATTATAGGCTCTGGGGAACACTAGCGACGCCTGCGGCGGAACTGAGCACTACATCTCTGTGACCGATTGAAAGAACTTCGTACATACAGGCTAGGATAGGGAGTTTGGACTCCTTTACTCTAGTCTCCTTGGCTCTAGTCTTCTTGGACACGGCGTTCGTACCCCTTACCTCTAGTCTTCCTGATGGGTCTCATCCAAAGAACAGATATTACATGGAACAACACGGCTTATGGGACGATTTGGCAAGATTTCTTGGGGGAGTTTCGTAGTTACTCCCCCAACCACCCTAAGCGCTGCCTGTATCGATGTGCACGGACAAATCCGCAGGCGCGCTTGGCTCCACCCAGCTCCACTCCTCCAACGCTCGAGCCAACTACGGTTGAGGTGATATCCATATATGTAATACTCCTATATTGCCACCGGCCTATGCTTCCCTATAAGTGGTGAGGACGGCGATGAAGTGAGACAGAGCGAGTTACTTTTGGTCGTTCTGCGCACGCGCGACTCATTGGCGTAGTCACAAATAGATATATGTTACTTGCGCCAGAAATGTTGATGCCATTAGCGGGAAAAGGAAATATTTGTGGAGAGGCGTTTTAAACACACATTCAAGAAACCTCAACAAATGCATACATTTATTATTCACATGTATTGTGCACTTTTTATTTCTGATTTTTTTTCATTTATATTATATTTCATTTCCATAAGCACTCTCGTGTATGCTCAATATAAACTCAAGGGGGATCTCACTGATATTTAGTATGCTTTATTTTGGCGACACGTGCATATCTGCTGATGGAAACCTTTTTTATCGTTATATTAAAAGTACGGATTACCATAAACCGCAAACCAACCGAACAAGCTAACAGTAAACCAAACTGAACCCCAAGCGCGGCTATCACTTAAATGTTGGAAAACTAGCTTATAATATTATTTCAATCGATAGCTCAGTTGGCAGCGTGCTAGCGTCTTGAGCGGAATACTTGAGTTCGATTCCCGCTATATTAATTTTTTTTTTCTATCAAATGCATCTTTTTGCATCTGCTTTCACTAAGTGAAGACGAACGAATAGAAAATTAAATGCAGATAATAAATGATGAAGTATAGAAAATAAATAATTGCAGATAATAAATTTGTAAGCAGATGCCGAATAAATACATGTATGAAGAAAAAAACGTTGTCGTTATATGAG
This sequence comes from Ophion obscuratus, assembly GCA_964007375.1. Lineage (NCBI taxonomy): Eukaryota > Metazoa > Arthropoda > Insecta > Hymenoptera > Ichneumonidae > Ophion > Ophion obscuratus. Next base: position 54,349,489 of record OZ023314.1, read on the forward strand.
TGCTTGCCTCTGAAATCAACACATCGGGAGGTCGCGGGGTCGAATCACCGTCTCGTAGTTTCGTCGAGAAATAAAAACACAGGCGTGACGTAGCTCCAGTTGTACACAGATGTCGCGCACACGGACCGGTACGTGTGCGTGTCGGATGGGTATGACTGTAGCCTGTGAGCTATTTCTCGACGAAACGCGACTAGCTCCGAGGCTGGGAAGCGAACTCGTGACCGGCTGTATTGGTATAGGTTTTCCGCAGTTTCCCTATACCCATGACAGAAATGTCGTGATGAATATAATACAGAGGGGGAAGTCGGCTGCGGCCGCAATGGGGAGGGGGGATGATGGAGAGAAAGAACAAGTGTAGAGCGGTGGACATATAAGTTGGAGCCTTGTAAAAAGCCGAAAAGGCTGTGCAAGTAAAACTCGAAATAAAAAAAAAAACGTTTTCGTTATATTTAAAAGTACGGATTACCACAAACCGCCAGCTTCCTCGGTCATGAGCCCTTTATCGGTTAAATGTTGTACCAAATCTTATAAAGAGTCGATACGTTTCTTCAAACGCAGAACTTGGTCCTGAAGCTTCTTTATAGTTCTGGACTTTTTTTCATCACTCTCCTTTACTAGTTTTAAAACCCGCCGAGCTCTCTTGGGAGTTGCAACATCAGGTGTGCTGATTTCCGAGATATAGCGTGGTTCAGCAAACCGTCGTTTTTGAGGGGTGTGCAATTCACTCGAGGCCGGATCTGTGAAGAATATCGATTTATATATATAATACATATTAGAAAATTATGTCATATTTTACTCATATCTTACATGATGCGTTTTCCGAGATACAGTGTGGTTCAGCAATTTGTCGTTGTCGAGGAGTATGCGATTCACTGGAGACTGGATCTGTGAAAAATATCAATATGTTTATAAAACATGTTACAAATTGATAATGCATCATATGTTATTCATATCTTACGCGATACGTCTTCCGAGATACAGCGTGGCTCAGCAAATTCTTGTTGTCGAGGTGTGTGTAACTCGCTTGAGGCCGGCTCTATGAAAAATATCAATATTTATATAAAACATGTTATAAATGTATAATGCATCATATATTACTCATGTCTTACGTGATATGTTTTCATCATTATTTACGGTTATTTCCGTCAAACAAGAACCACAACTTTTTGCAGATTGAGTAGCGTCAATCTCCACAGCGACTTGCACACTGCGGTCACTGATCTTACGCTGCACATTGTGGGACGATGCAGGAGGCGTAAGAGTTGTGACAGGAACAGATATCGATGGCACTGCTCCTATCTTCAACCGAATTCTTGATTGTTGCAGCGCATCCACTTTTTCAAGATTATCCGCAGAGAAGTGAGCAGAACAGATGTAAATACGCGACACATCATCTTTTTCTGTGAATCCACAAGTTTGTTTCCATCTTTGACGTAAACCGGGATCCTTTGGAAAACTGCAAACAAATAACAAAATATAAGTACAATATATCAACACATAATGCTCATTTATATAATTTTCAGAATGTACGTACCTATGCAACGAAATGTTATCACTTTTCGAGGCTTTACGGTTACATAAATAACAATTGTAACCCATTTTTCATTAAAGTTGACGTCGAAAACACTTTTTAGATTTCCAAAACACGAGCACTCATAACCTCACAGCACCTTTCAGTTGAACTGCCAATGGCGTAGTCAAGGAATGACGTGTTTCCATATACTCATATACAACTGTTGCGCACTCCTGCTTTTATTCGCGCTTGCGCACTGCAAGCAAAAGTGACGAGCCACGAGCGAGAGAGCGATATTGTCTGCACCGTAATGTTCTCGTCACGTTTCGGTGAGCGCTGGCAATATAGGAGTATTACATATATGGTGATATCGCGTCTCGCTTGCTCTCTTGCAGATTCCAATGTTAACAGCAGCAACGGTCGAGCGGTCTAAGGCACGTGCTCGTTCTGCCGGCGAGCCCCGGCTTTAAATCGATCTGTTTTCGCTCCTACTCTCTCGCTCCTTTCCATCTCACCCGTTCCATCTCTTTTTAACATGTCCTCAGCGATTTCTTCCAAGGGACGTGCAGCGCGATATTGAAATCTGTTGCTACTTTGCTTACATCTGTCAGAAATTTGACAGGCCTCGGATGTATTCGTGATTATTAATACTGAATATCAATCTAACTAGTTAATTAATAGTGTATTTCGCGGTTTTCTGTTAGACTCTTTGTTCACAGAAAATTGGTTGTTTAAAATTGTTTGTGAGTTGCAACATTGTTAATGATGCCATCGTGTAGCAGATGTGCGTATAATGGATGCAAAAATGTTCGTAAGACGAGTCTCACGCTGAGCTTCCATCGTTTTCCTAACAACGACGATGCGTAAATATTTAGACGAAAATAATTTTTAAGGGGTTACGTGGGTTTTTAAGCCAAAAAGCATATTTTCTTTATAAAGAAAATATAATTGAAAAATGATTTTATTCCAAATGATAAGCACATAAAAGAGCAACATTACAATAATATTTTTTTTAAATGTCATTAAAAAATTTGGGATAGTCAGCCGGTGGGACCTGGTTTCCGGTGACCCCTTGGAAAAACGGTGGACACGATTTCTCGAAAACTAATTAATCAATCTTATTGAAATTTTTCGAACTTCTTCAAAATAGCATTGACTAGTGATTGAGCGAAGGTTTTTTTTCGATTACCACTGATTTCGCAGGACTATCCGTAGTGTAAATTGCACTAAAAACTGAACTATTTTGCATATAACTCTGCCGAAAATCCAAATTTCAATTCTTTTTCAAATGCTTCATTCAATCACTGGTCAATGCTATTTTGAAGTGTGCAAAATTTCAATAAGATCGATGCGATAGTTTTTGAGAAATCGTTTCCACCATGTTTTTAGGGGTCTCCGGACACCAGGTCCCACTGGCTGGGTTTGTGTGTTTGGGTTTGTTTAGGCTATATAGATATACTTGCAGGGGTAAGCGCGGCATTGCGATGGCACACTAGCCACCAGTGAAGTCGGAGGAGTGGGGATATCGATCGGCCATGGCGAGCAATATAGATATACTCGTGCGGGCTAAAAAATGAACTTTAAAACTCGATTTCTATTGAAACGCGCTAAAAATCCCTTCAGGGGTCTTTATATATTAAATGGAACATCTGTGCAAAATTTCGGCCGAATCGGGTGTAATAGCTTTTCGGAAGTTTATCCCTTAACGACAATAAAAACAGGAGGGACCGAATGCTTAAAGAAAATATTTAAGATAAAATTTCGTAGCCGCAACCTTTCAGGAAAAATGCAAAAACGTCTGAATATACAAAATTTTCACAAAATTTTTTATTCCAGTTTATTGTTGGGTATAATAATTGACTGTCGCTCATTTTTTACTAAGCGCCACTGTAATTTATCACTGAATCAGAAGGGCCTCCCTTGTGCCCCCCCAAAATACGGCCGTCCGCGACAGAAATATCTCAACGTGATTTTAAATGATGCGCTGTCTCCTACCGAACCGCCCAACGCTTGGTCGGTCAGTTGACCATTAATATTGGGTTGGTAAGAAAGTCTTGCGACACACAACATGAGTAAAATATAAAAACATTTTATTTTAACAGTAAACAATTATTCAGTAATGTATGCTCCCTCTGTATCTACAACTCGTGCCCAACGCTCTGGTAGACTTTGCACGTCTGCACTCCAGAATTCTTTGGGTCGTGAATCGAAAAAGTCGACCAGTGTATTTTTGAGATCCGTGACATCATCAAATTTTTTATCCTGTAAATAATTTTTTAAAGCTCGAAACAGATGGTAGTCGGTAGGTGCTAGGTCTGGTGAATTCGGTGGATGCGATAGAACTTGCCATCCCAGCTGCGAAATAGATTGTTGTGTCATCTTAGCTACGTGGGGTCGAGCATGGTCGTGGAGAAGCCGAACTTGGAGACGTTTACGCCTTTTTTGTTTGATAATTTCAGCCAGCTTTTGCAGTTGTGCAGAGTAAGTATTTGCATTTATAGTGGTGTTGGATGGGAGCAGTTCGTAATATAGCATGCCCTCAGAATCCCACCAACAACAGAGTAAAACTCTCTTCACTTCACGGGGCAGCTTAGGGGTCGGATCTGGTTTTTCTCCTTTCGGTAGCCATTGTCGCTTACGTGTGTAGTTAACATAAAGCACCCAGCTTTCATCTCCAGTGGCTATTTCTTGAAGAAAATCCTTTCTGTGTGGACGTTGCAGGAGTGAAAGACAGATGGACATGCGTGTCGCTTTGTTTGATTCGCTGAGATCGTGTGGTATCCAAGAAGAAACAACTTTTCTGTATCCGAAATTTTGTAAATGTTGGAGAATCGTGGGATGGCTACAGCCGAGTTTGTAAGCTAATTCCCGTGACGACGTATTAGGCTTTGCCTTTGTAAGTGCTCGTAGTTCTTCATCGTCAACAGTTGATTTCCTGCCGGACCTAGGTTTGTCTTCAAAAGATGTATCGCCAGAACGGAAACGCTGGTACCAACGGGATATCGTTGAATGATGAACTACGTTGGCCTTGAACACACTACACATATTAGCGGCTGCGGTTCTTGCAGAACGCCCTTGTAAAAATTCGTAATATGCAATCGATCGAAGTGCACTATGATCCATCTTCGCTCGTACTGTCTGCGCGGAACAACTGACTCGCTTATATACCCTACGGCATGGAAGGTTCTAGACTAGCCTTGAATATACTACTCTCGAATGTTGTAGAACTTCGTTAGAAGAAAACATATTTTAATCGAAAGGAAAGTGTCGCAAGACTTTCTTACCAACCCAATACAAGCGGGACAGCACTATAGCCCGATAGGCATACGCGAGAGAGAGAACCGCGAGTGGCGTGCCTTGGACCGCTATCATTGTGTGTGGCACACCGATACATCGCCGCGCAGTCTACCGGCGGAAATACTAACTACATTTTTTCTGCCAAATTAACCCGGCCGTGGAGTTCCATGTAATATCTGTTCTTTGGTCTCATCATTTTTATACGAACAAGTGCGCATGCGCATCATTATGTGCATACGTACTTGTTCGTATCAAAATGATGAGACTCAACGAACACGACCATTAATTTTCGTGCAATCACGTAAATATTGCTATTGAACGATGCACAATCGTTCGTATTAACGTTGCATTCACAATTTCCCGTATTTTTCAACACGATTGAAGAAATTAATCACGATAACCATTGTTACCATCTTTCTAACGTTCTTGTACACCCGAAAAACGGACCGGAAAAAGACGAAACTACGAACTCAGCGGAATCTAGCGGAGTCGCCGACTTCCGGTTTTGAGCGCCAATCCGATGAACTGGAAAAAAATGACGTACTTTAGCATACACCTTTTAGAATTGGTTTATTGAGAAAAAACGCGTGATTCTTTTTATTTTTCGGTTAAAAAATCGTTGGTTGCAGAAAATTAGAAATGTGAAGACTGCGAGCGGATGCGCGGTATCGTCGTCGACGGCAGTGCAGTCAGATCGCGCGCAAAAGTTACCCCCTCTCTAGTCTCTTGCGCTTCCATTACTCAATTATAGTAGCGCGTGTCCGTCAGAGAGCGACGCTCGGACATCTTCGGGAAGAGCCGAGCGCCGTCGAAGTTTCCCGACCGCGCCTTCGGCAGCTACACCACATGGACACTGAGCACGTTCATGTGCAGCCAAGCCAAAACGAAGGCTTCGAGGGAAAAAGCAATCTGAGCACGAATCGCGCGAGGCTTTTAAATGATCTCAATGCTTATTTAGGTCTTGATTCTCTGCGTTATTAATATATACAAAAAATGTATCGCGCACTCTGATCGCTTATATTTTTAGTTCATTCGTTAATTTAAATATAATAATAAATCTAAATTACAACTTATTGATCTTCGAAAAAATTGTTTATGCTTTCCTCACACCCGTCCTTATGCCAAATAAATTATAATTCATAAGAGTAAGCGGTAATAAATTTATATTTGTATTATTATATTAATTCTCATACTTTCATGAAGCGATAAAGCATTATCCCCGAAGACAAGCCAATCATCCATCCGGCCGCGAATCGTCAGTACCAGAAAGTGCACATATTCTACAAGCGATGACATGGTCCCGTTGGTAGCGTTCCTGGCTTCGGTCCACAGGGGCGCGGGATCGTTCCCCTAAACCGCAACTCAGCCCACATGGGAAACTTAACCGTATAAACCGCAACTCAGCCCACATGGGAAACTTAACCGTAAGAAATAGGCAATGGAAGCTCAACAGAGCAAACATGCTGCGGCAACTTAGATATTAAAACTACTCTGTGATCCATAGACGTACTCCTACCTGTAAATATTGTACCATAGATAGCCTTTATTAATTTTAAGCTGTAGATTTCAGTACTGACAATCAAAGTTGTGATGAGGTTTTTTCTTTACCCATTTCTGTTTTTTTCCTCAAGCCTTACTACGCACCCGTCAATGCGCACATAACGCTCACGGTGATAATACCCCTTAAGCAAACGACAGTTCCTAGTACGACAACCCTAACAATAAAACTAGAAGATAAGTATAATACACGAGTCCTACAAGCGCGCAGGCATATGTAATAGCCAACCAAAGATGTATGGTTTTATTTTTATTTGTTTATTGTAACCCCCAACCAAAAAAATGTATAATACACCAACAATAAACACTTTTCTAAAAAAAAGCGGGATCGTTCCCTACTCTCAAAGCTTTTTTTAAAGCTATTATTACTATTAATTCTTATTTCATTAGTTATTTTTATTAGTTACCATTACTATTTTAATTAGTTATCTTTTAGTGTCGAAAAATTTATCGCGCACTCCGACCACTTATTTTATTAGTTAGTACGTTAATTTAAATGTAATAATAAATCTAAATTACAACTTATTTATCTTCTAAAAAATTGTTTGCGCTTTACGCACACTCGTCCCTATGCCAAATAAATTGTAATTCATAAAAGTAAGCGGAAATATATTTATAGTCGTATTATTATATTCATTTTCGTAAGTTACGATTCGTGGCCGGATGGATGATTGGCTTGTTTTTTGGGATAATGCTTTATCGCTTGATGAAAGTATATGAGAATGAATATAATAATACGAATATAAATATATTTCCGCTTACTTTTATGAATTACAATTTATTTGGCATAGGGGCGGGTGTGAGTAAATGGCAAACAATTTTTTAGAAGATGAATAAGTTGTAATTTAGATTTGTTATTACATTTAAATTAACGTACAAACTAATAGAATAAGCGGTCAGAGTGCGCGATAAATTTTTCGACACTAAAAGATAACTAATTAAAATAACAATGATAGTAATAAAAAATAACTAATCAAATAAAAATAAAGAATAAAGAATTAATAGTAACAATAAATTTTAAAAAAGCACTGAGCGCGGGGAACGATCCGGCGCCCCTGCGGACCAAAGCCAGGAACGCTACCAACGGAACCATCTCATCGCGTGTAGAATATGTGCACTTTCTGGTACTTACGATTCGCAGCCGGAGGGATGATTGGCTTGTTCTTGGGGATAATGCTTTATCGCTTGATGGAAGTATGAAAATTAATATAAAAATACGTATATAAATATATTTCCGCTTTCTTTTATTAATTACAATTTATTTGGCATAGGGCCGGGTGTGAGTAAAGCGTAAACAATTTTTTAGAAGACAAATAAGTTGTAATTTTGATTTCTTATGATATTTAAATTAACGTACAAACTAATAAAATAAGCGGTCACAGTGCGCGATAAATTATTCGACACTTAACCCTTTGACTGTCAGTGACACACATATGGGCAAAAAAAGTCGTGCCATTTTTGTGTCATGACACACATGTGGGCATTTGAAAAAAAAAAACATATTTCTACTACAGCGATTTGACTATAATTTGGTAAATCATACGTTTTGACGTCGCTGAATCGGAATTTGAAATCAGATTTCCAAAATTCAAAATGGCGAATCCAATATGGCGGACGCAAATTCAAAAAATGGTTCGATTCCGACGAAAGTAGGTACCGTATGGTTTTTGAGGTCGCTGAAACCGAATTTAAATTCGGATTTCCAAAATTCAAAATGGCGGATCCAATATGGCAGACGCAAATTCGACAAGTAGTTTGATTTCGACAAAAATTTGTATCTTTAGGTTGTTTATGGTCGGGAATTTCGAATTTGTGTCCTAACTTCAAGTATCTGACGCTCGGATACAATATCATAAATAAAAATTTAGCAAATCATGTATGACAATCTATCCATAGTAACAAATGTAAAAAAATACTTTTTTGGTTTTATATCCCGCTCTCTGCTGAACTCAGAGTCGCGTATCGAGGACGTGGCGGTCATTGACTCCGACTATGTATTTTTTTGTACTTTTTGGGCTTTTTGTATTTTTTCAAATTTCTTGTTACTATTCATATTTTCTTTTTTTCTCGTATTTCTCGTATTCAATTTTTTTTTGTATTTTTGCAACTTAAAAAATTTATATTTCTTTTGTAGTTCTGATTTTTTTTCGATTTTAATTTTATTCTTTTTTTTGTTGTCTGTATCTATTGTTTTTTTTTTCATTCTATGTGGATTTGTTTTTCATTAATTTATATATTTTATTTTATGTTTGGACCACAAATGAAAAAGAATTTCGGTATTTCACCTGATCATACCGTTATTCGTGGTACTTTTGGAAGCAAGTACCGCACACAGTGGAACGTTACCACAATCTTTCCACATAAAGGATGTTGCCTTCCTTTGTTTTTTGGAATAACATTCAGTGCAACGCTTTCTTATCTACTTATAGTCTGAAATATAGAATGCACAGTGACTTCGTGTCGAGTGCAGAGGATTTTTGGGTTTACGATCATACTCTTTAGATGATGTGTGTTGATCACAATGATCTTCTAACAGCTCTATTGCCAGGGCACAACAAAACTGTAAAGAAGTCATTTTTTTGAGTCAGTTTAGAGATGATTATAGACAACGGAAGCATTATAAATTGCAGTATCGAATAAATGAAAGTCTAATTTGTGATGCCACTTGACGGTCGTGTGAATTGTTTCGTAAGAAGAAATAGACTGATCTGTTTTGTCTACATCTCCCATATTGTTATTATAAGAAATAACAACAATTGGCTTCATGATCTGTTTCTTGGTGAGCTTAGTCTTTAGTCCATGTCAAAATTCTCGCAAGACATTCACATTGTTTATATTATTATTAATGTTATGTTAAATGATTTCTCGCATTTAGTCGCTCGATTTCAAATCAACTCACTCATACTAAAACTGAAAACCTTTCCTGTCATATTGGAGCCACCATTTTGAATTTTGGAAATTCGACTTCAGATTTGGATCCAGCGACCTCGAAAACTCCGAGGTACTCACTTTCGTCGGAATTAAACCATTTTTCAAATTTGCGGCCGCCATATTGGATCCGCCAATTTTTATTTTGGAAATCCGATTGCAGATTCGGTATCAGCGACCTCGAAAACCGTAAGGCACTCACTTTCGTTGGAATCAAACCATGTTTTAAATTTGCGTCCGCCATATTGGATCCGCCATTTTTAATTTTGGAAATCCGATTTGAGATTCAGATTCAACGACCCTAAAAACCTTCACACTGAAATTTCAGTGTAAATCTATGAGGATTTTTTCCAACACAAAAGTGGCACGAAAATCTAATTTTCGCCTGACTGCGAAGGGGTTAAAGATAACTAATTAAAATAATAATGATAATCAATAAAAATAACTAATCAAATAAGAATTAATAGGAATACTAAATTAAAAAAAAAAAATACTGAGCGCGGCGTACGGTTCCGCGCCTCTGCGGACCGAAGTCAGGAACGCTATCAACGGGACCATCTCATCGCTTGTAGAATGTGTGCGTTTTCTGGTACTTACGATTCGCGGCCGGATGGATGATTGGCTTGTTTTTGGGGATAATGTTTTATCGCTTGATGAAAGTATGTGAATCAATATAATAACACGAATATAAATATATTTCCGCTTACTTTTATGAATCATAATTTATTTGGCATAAGGACGGGTGTGAGTAAAGCGTAAACAATTTTTTTGAAGATAAATGATTTGTAATTTAGATTTATTATAATATTTAAATTAACGTATAAACTAAAAATATAAGCGATCAGAGTGCGCGATACATTTTTGTTGTATACATTAATAACACAGAGAATCAAAAGCTAAATAAGCATTGAAATCATCTAAAAGCCTCGCGCGTGCCGTCGGTGACGTCACGTGCGATCGTGCTGATTGCTTTTTCCCTCAAAGCCTTCATTTTGGCTTGGCCGCACATGGACGTGCTCAGCGTCCATGGATTGGTCTAGCTGCCGAAGGCGCGGTCGGGAAACGTCGACGGCGCTCGGCTCTTTCCGAAGATGTCCGAACGTCGTAACTTTTGCGCGCGATTTGGCTGCACTGTTGACGACTGATTTTCACAGTGCCGAGCTTCGTTTTCGTTGATAGACATTAAAAGTGATCAAAAACTGAATAAGACAACAAAAAAACACTAAGTTCGGCTCGTATATACAAACAAACAGTATTATGACTGATTATGGTGAGTATGGAGGCAGATTCAACACGAGACGCGGTCAGAATGATACGTTTAGCATTATTTCGTACGAGCTAATCTTCATGTGTGCAGTATTTTCTATTTTATTTTCAGAGTTCCAACATATACCCTTGCGGCTTGTCACTTATTATCCTTTCAAATTAAACCCTGTCCCATCACTTTCTCTCCGTACTTCGCTAAGCTAATCTAAGTTCGGTCGCATCCACAACCGTCTCAAGCTACACTATACCTGTGCACTATGGTCTATTTTTTCTTTAAATTCGCAATGGTCACTCGTGCACTCAATGGGTCGCGAGTCTCCAGCATCATGTTCCCAAAAATGTCAACAAATTCAGTAATTGGATATAATTGAGTGTCAAACGTTTGCAAAGGTGTCTTGAGGCTTGAACTTTATTTCTTCACGAATTGCTATAAGCGACTTTTTTTCTTTTACATACACCGATTATTGCTGGGAAAGTTAACAAAAGGTAGCATTGTTAACTTTCCGGCGACGTTGAACGATGGTTTAATTCTTATGGCTTAATTTTTACAGGAGGCGGTTTGCAACATGGATATCACGGCGGCGGAAGGACTTACAAGACATCCGGCAGCCAAGACGGTACACGGCCTTCCCAAGGCAGAGGCTGGGGACAAGGAAGAGGCCGAGGAGAAGGAGGAGAAGGCAGCAGAGCAGAAGGAGGTGGCCGTCCGCCTCACCTAATCAGAAAAGCTGTAGGGCTCTTTTCCAGAGACCTGCCGAAGGAAAAAGAGGCCCATTCACCAAAGAGGACCATGAAGCTGGATCCCGAGATACAAGAGACGGTCGAGCACATGCTGGAAAATTCGAAGCGTCCCTGCGAGCTGTGGCCCGAGAGCGCCGAGTCCTTCGATCATGAAACCAGCATAAGAAGTAGATACATCAACATAGAGGAGTCGCAGTTCAAGAGAGAATTCATGAAGATTGTGTCCGGCGACATACAAAGAAACCTTCCCAAAGCACTCCAGATGGAATCGAAGCTCAGGAGAAATTTACGCTTGGACGAAGAACTTCTGGAGGAACTTAGAGAGAGACAGAGCACCAGAGGCTACGCGAATATGCTCGAATTACGCTCGAAACTTCCGTCTTTCGGTATGAGACAAAAGATTCTCGATCTCCTAGATGACAATCAAGTGGTCGTCATAAGCGGAGAGACTGGTGAGTTCGCAGAATATTTATTTACCGTTCTTTTTCAAGCTCCGTCGACGATACTCGGCTATCTCGTGATTCTCAGGCTGCGGCAAAACGACCCAGGTGACGCAATTCATTCTGGACAAAGCGATCGAACGCGGCAACGGAAGTATCACGAAAATCATTTGCACTCAACCGCGGCGTATATCCGCTGTTTCGGTCGCCGAGAGAGTTGCCGCCGAGAGGGTCGAGCCCCTTGGAAAATCCGTCGGTTATCAAATCAGATTGGAAAAGTATGCGAAACTCGAGTTTTGGGTAGATTTCTTTTTCTCCTCTTTCGCGACACTGGAATTGAACGTGTTTGATTTTCTTTCAGAGTTCCATCCAGAGACTGCGGCAGCATACTTTTCTGCACGACGGCACTTCTGCTCCAATATATGCAGACGGATCCCGCGCTGCGCGACTTTTCTCACATCATTTTGGACGGGATACACGAAAGGAACACGGAGACGGATTTCATCATAACACTTCTCAAGCAGATAATTCCCAAAGTAAGCCGTTGAAACTCTAAATTACGATGAAATCACTCGACGTGTGTAATGAATGTTCGTAGTCAATTGACTTTGGGAAAATTGATTTTCTCTGAGATGCGCGTGATTCGTAGAGTGCTTGAATCTTTCAGAGACCCAATCTAAAAGTCGTTCTGATGAGCGCCACACTGAACTCCGACAGATTTTCATCGTATTACGGTGACTGTCCGAACATTCATATTCCGGGATTCACGTATCCCGTGACGGATTATTACCTCGAGGACGTGCTTCAAATGACTCGGTAAGAAAGGTCAATTGGTCATTTTCGTCGCCGATCGAGCAAACGACAGCAGGGCTAGACTTTTTTTTCTACGCCGGTGAAGTTTGTATCGTTGGAACGTAACGATTTTGCTTCATTCATTTTTCATTTCATTTTTATCATTATTTAAAGCCTTTTCTCTGCAAATTGCGGTCATGAATCTCTAATTAGAATACATAAAAACATTCGACTGATCCTCACAGCGTAAACGGCGAAAAAAAATGGCCAGTCCACTTTCTAGCCACGAAAAAAGGCTATTGTTGCGATTTTTAAAAAGATTTCTATAAAAGATATGAATATAAAAGTTGTTGGGCTTGATAAATAAAGTCTTGAAATACATTTTAAAAAAAATTTAATTCATTTTTATTCATTTTCAAGTACAAAAATTATAGTTTAACGTAACGCCTCAAAAATAGGTGGGCTAGGTAGCTCCATCACAACTCGGCAACAGCTTGTCTGAAACAAAAAAATCAACGTCCATTAGATTCGGTATGACACCAGCTACAAAATGACCCTCGGATATAAAGTTTTATGAAAAAAAATATTTAATGGCAGATGAAAAACGAAAAAAGTAAAAATAACGTGTTTTTTCACAGTTTTTTGCGCAAAAAAAGAGTAAAAATCAAAATTTTAAAACCATCGAGGGTCATCTTGTTGCGAATCATGTCTACAATATGTGGTTCAAATTTCAAGAGAATCGGTTTATTAGTTTTAGAGGTACGATGGAGCTAGGTTTCAAAACGTTGTTTCGAGAAAAACGCCTGTGAAGTGTATACTATGAAAAACTCTTACCTAAACTCAATCGGCAATTCCTGCAACTCTCACCTAAAATAAATCGGCAATTCCCCCTTCTGATTGCTCATCATCGTCGATTTCGTCAAGTCTTGCTTGTTTTCGATTTTATGAATTTTTAAAAGTAGACTGGCCCCTTAATACTCATGCGCAGAATATGAACTAAAAAAAAGTGAGAAATATTGGAAATCGAAATGGAAATCGGAATGGTACGTTTTAAGACAAAAGATTAAATTTTCCGAAAAAAAAATGGCTGCATTTTGCTATAAAAAGACTTTGTTTCAATTTCAAAAACATTAAAGGTCACGTTTTAGAAAATAAGGTTAGAAAGATTTATATCCAATTTCATCAGAATTGATCGATTAGTTTTGTAGCTATACGCCACGCCAGTTTTGAAAATTCAGTTTTGAGGACCGTGCCATAAGTCCGCCATTTTTTAAAGTTAATTAAAAAACATACCATGTAACACCCAAACGTAGTAATAAAACATATCCTAAGTCTCAAAAACGAAGAAATCTTTTCTTTAAAAAAAAATCATGAACATCAGTCAATGTTTTCCTCGCCTAAAGTTATCTCCTCCCTTAATTTTCCTTGCGTCGCAACGATGCAGACTTCAACATAATTTTTTTCTCTTCTATTACCTCTCGTCATTTTTGCACGTCCCTACAAATGGGCAAATAAAATACGTTCTTTTTTCCAGTTTTGAATTTCCCATGGCGCCATCCGACAACAATCCGCACTACACAAGAACGGCAGGCTGCCCAAGACAGATGTCGATGGCTATACGACAAGTGGAAATGGAGGTACGTATCTCAGACGCGAAAATGGAAATTCAAGCGTTGATTGTGGGATATTCGTAAGACAAGGATTTTGTAAGATGAAGGAAAAATACCCGTGGTACGTCGCGACTGAATTTAAACGTCAAGAGAGCGAGACCCTTTCGCTCGAGCTCATACAAGCGTTGCTCGAGTACATCTGCGCGGAGCGGGGGCCCGGGGCAATCCTCGTCTTTCTTCCGAGAATGTTGGACATCACGAAGTTAACGCAGTTGCTAGTGGAGAGCGGAAGGTTTCCACCTCGTAAGCGACTTTTCCCGCCCCCCTCAAGGGGCTATACCAGTGTGAACGCTGAAAATTTGGATGATTTTCGGGAATTTTTTGGAAGAAAAGTACTGAATTAAATGTTTCGGAAAATTAAGAATATATTTGGCTATATTTGACCAATATTACATAATTTGGGAGGCGCCCAAAAAAAGTTCCGCTACTGCTGAGATGATTCCGGCCGATTGAGTAGCTGAATCCGCAAAAGGAAAAAATGTCGTTAAACTGGAAGGTTTGTCCTGTACAATGACGTAGGATTTTCGAAGAATATAAAAATCTAACAAGATGACGTAGTTATGAAAAAAAAGTCTATTATCTTGCCTATAAAATGGTCGTTTTTTAAAATGCCAATTCGTGAATTTTCATCCAATCAAAAATATCCTACGTCATTGTAGAGTAAATATATTCAAAAGTACTCAGTTCAAATTTCAAGTCAATTGGATAATTGCTCTTTGAGGTACAATGTCAGCAAATTTGAAAAATCTCATTTCGAGAAAAACGCGTTTAAAGACTCAATTATCGATTTTTGCAAGATAAAATGATATTTACCATAAAAACTGCTAATCAGCTATACCTGGCCCATATAATGGACTGTCGAAAAAGGCGACAAAAAAATCGTTTTTTTTTTAAGTGTCACACTGGTATAGCCCCTTAATGGCGGAGAACAATTTAAGGATAGAAAATACTCGTTTCTTTTTCGTTTCAGACAAATCCGTGATCTATCCATTGCACTCCCGTATGCCGACGGTCGAGCAAAAGCTCATATTCGAACCTCTGCCAAATGGAATACGAAAAATAATAATAGCGACTTCGATCGCCGAGACATCGATCACGATCGAGGACGTTGTTTACGTGATCGATTGCGGCCGTATGAAATTGCCCAGATTCGACATCGGAAAAAATATCGAGACTCTCGAACCCGAGTGGATATCGTTGGCCAACGCGAAACAGAGACGCGGTCGGGCTGGCAGGTAACTTTTTCATTTTTTCTTTGACAATTTTTTTAAATTTTGTCCACCTATCAATTCCCTAGGTGAATTGTCTATAATCTGAAGGACTTTTCGTGATTCACAGAGTACAACCAGGCGAGTGTTATCATTTGTTCACGAGAGCGAGGGAGAGCCTACTCGAGGAGTATCCAGCGCCGGAAATGCTGCGAACACCGCTCGAGCAAGTTATATTGCAGGCGAAAATCTTGCAGCTCGGTAAAGTAGAAACATTTCTATCGAGGGTCATGGATCCACCCGAACCACGAGCGATCGAGCTTTCACTAGACTTGCTCAGGAGCCTCAACGCGATAGACGCTAAGGAGAATTTGACTCCGTTGGGCTACCATCTGGCCAAGTTGCCACTCCATCCGAGAATCGGTAAAAGATAACTGTTTTCCAATCTCCCTATGGTCGCCGTGACTTTAGGGGCTACATCTATCTAGAGACCCGAAAAAATGGCTAAATTCCGAATTTATTTTCTGGGAAACGGTTGGTAAAAAAGAAACGCATTTTTTGTTTAACACAAAGGTACATATATTGAGCGCCTTTAAAAAAATCACCAAACATACAGAAAAATAACAAAAACATGGCCGCCGACAGATGATGACATTTTTTTCGCGACGTCTGGCGGTGGACTTTCCAACTTAAGGCCTTAGGCCACTGTAGAGGCCGAAAAAAAGGCTTATTGAGGATTTTTTTTTTAAGAAAAACTACAAAATAAATCGAGATTTTCGGCCTCTAGAGTGACGGTCCATCTGAAATCTGAAAACCAAACGGGTTATTCAAGTTAACAATAAATAGGAGTCGTTGACGATCGTCGATTTTTTCAAATAATTATTTCAACGTGTCGCCGAATTGAAACTCGAGCATACAAAATCAATGAAAAAAGTCATCATTTTTACGTAGCTATTAAAAAATGAAGATCGATTTTGGAAAAGTGAGATCGTTAACGACCTTTAAACATTGCTCATCGTATCTTGTATAAATTTGGAAACGATCCATCAAGTGGTTCACAAGAAATGTCCACCGACTTTGAAAACAGTGTTTCGAGAAAAACCCGTTTAACCCTTTGCGGCACAGTATAACACCGGTGCTATACCTAATTCAATTCAGATTTTGACGATTCAAAAGTGTTTTTTAAATTAAATATGGCGGTTGTAAATGCGTTTCAAGCTTCCTAGGACTTCAATAACTACTAAAACATACCTATTCAATTTTTATTTTTTACGTAGCGGGTACCTTCAATAACGAAAGTGCAAAAAAAAACGTGCACGTAAAGAAAAATGTATGCTTTAAAGGGTTAAAGTTTGAAGTCTGATGCCCGGTCGTCTGTCAGAAGCTGTAGCTCATTTCATTTTAGGAATGTTCTAGTAAAATGTTCAGGGAATATAGCTAAAATGTGATATCGTCGAAAAAAAATATTTGTGGAAAATGCAATTTTTTTACCCACCTAGGTAGATGTAGCCCGTTTATGATGCAATAGGATATTTGATTGTTCTACGAAAATCATCTTAAATGGTCAATTATTTTATATTATGCTCACAATATTTTTTTATCTTCGCGAATGTCCGCATATACGATATAAATCGGCAATAAAAATTAAATATTCAACCACACCACCAATATGCTCCCGTTGTCAGATATGTAGTCACGTGACGCCTGTGACGTCACATGCCCGTAAGCGAGGTAAAGGACCTATATCGCCGCTGAGTTGTCGCACAGCAAACCTTCTTCTCCATTCTTTTTTAAAAGTCGATAATATGGTAACTATCATTACAAATAACTATTAAGACGGAATGACACCTCATCGCGGTCGGTATGGTAGAACAATTATAGATACCCAAAAATCTCGGAAACGGCTCTTCAAATCCCGTCGAAACATTGCCAAACGACGTCAAATAGATAGAAGAACAGCTGTCTGCCCCTCAAATTCAGAAAATTTGAGGCGCAGACAGCTGTTCGTCTATCTATTTGACGTCGTTTGGCAATGTTTCGACGGGATTTGAAGAGCCGTTTCAGAGATTTTTGGGTATCTATAATTGTTCTACCATACCGACCGCGATGAGGTGTCATTCCGTCTTAAGGCGAAGTAGAAGATCTACCACGTGACATATGAGTGCGAGAGAGATAGCTGAAATTTTCGAACAGATATTTCTCAGAGATTAATAATATTTAGGGCAACAGGGAATCATCAAGCTCTGCGTCAGAGAATTTTCCAGAGCCTAATGCTTTGTTTTTCCTAAAAAATTTAACCATCTATGAGAAAATTGGGTTGGAAAATTTGTAAGGTTATGTTGACCTTGTACATGCCCTTAAGGCCTTAGGCCACAGTAACGGGTATACAGTCATGTGCGAATTTAAACTTTTTCGTATGAAAAAGTCATTCACTCATAAAATTAATTACACATCTATTTAGTATGAATATCAAGCTGTTAGAAAATATATATATATATTTTTTCGATGTACAAAATGGTCGACTACTCGAAACTTCTTGAAGCAGCTTTTTTCCGAATGGCACGACAAATAACTTCAACAATTTTCACTCGATTTACTTTAAATTTAAAAGTTATGTTCCTAATTGCATTTCGCAGAGAAGTACGTACGGAATTTCTGATTAATCGAAAACTTTTTATTTTATGGGCAGTTTATGAGCAGTTATAACGAAATTTTCCACTGAAAAATCATTTCTTAAGTTCGAATACCTACAACTTTTAAATAAAACAATATTTTTTTAATTCTGTACGTACTTCTCTAGGTATTCTAATGTAGATTGACGAGAATTTTTGTTTTTTGTTCCAGGTAAAAAATTGTGGATGCCAAATGTCATGCCGCGGAGCGCCTAAAAAAAGATAACAAAAGAAAATATTAGTAGGCGGCCATTTTGTACATCGAAAAAAAAAATTTCTAACAGCTTGATATTCATACTAAGTAGATGTGTAATTAATTTTATGAGTGAATCTCTTTTTCATACGAAAAAAAATTGTTAAATTCGGACATGACTTTATACCCGTTAATGTGGCCTAAGGCCTTAATGAACATAAAAAGCACGGAAGTGCACTGAAATAAACTAGAAAATAGCTCATTACTATTCACGGGACTCGTAATGACTATCTGTTTACTGGCATGTGACGTCACTAGAGATCCAACCAATCCCGGAGCGTTTTCGTTCACGTGATCAAATGTTCAAATTTATCTAATTTAAAAACTGAAATAAACGAAAATAATGCATATTTTTCGATAAAACGACAGAAAATGCTTTTTAAACATTCTTTGAGGATGACCAGAGAACGAACCATATTTTTTACAGTCAAAACCCTTATTGTATTGCCATTGCAAGGTGCAACGATCGCCCCTAGCGTTTTCAAAAGAAAGCTCACTCTCCGCAGAAATTATAGGACTGTTTTATTCTCATTTGCAGGCAAAATTTTAATTTACGCGGCGCTCTTTTCGTGCGTTGATCCGGTTCTCTCGATCGCCGCGACTCACGAGTTCAAGGATCCCTTCTACTGTCCACGAGGGATGGAGAATGAGGCGTACATGAAGAAGTTGAAGTTGGGCCAGGGCGAGCACAGCGATCACATCGCCCTGGCCGAGGCACTTACACAATACGAGCAGAATTACGCGCAAGGAACCGCTCGGAAATTCTGCGACATCTACTTTCTCTCCTTGAACACCCTGAAAATCGTGTCCGGCATGAAGCATCAGTTGGCCCGACATCTTTGCGAAATGAAGTTTTTGGACAGTGACGATCCGGCGGACAGTTGCGCCAATTTAAATTCGAAAAATTTAGCGTTGATCAAAGCGATTGTTTGCGCTGGTTTTTATCCGAACATCGCGACTGTCACGTGAGCAGCGCTTACGATCCTCCCGTGAGAATTTCATCGAACCACAAACGTTAAACTAACCCGCGCTTTTTCTCGCTGCGCTCTGCAGGAATTCAAACACGGGCAAGAGGCTGTCTTTAGTCACGAGCGGCGATGGAAGGGTACGCATTCATCCAGGCAGCATAAACGCGAGGGCCACCTTCGCGCCCACGCCCTATTTTACGTATTTCCTGAAGCAAGGATCCAAAGCGATTTATCTGCACGACACGACGAACGTCAGTTGGGTCGCTGTCGTATTCGCAGCGCCAAAATGCACCATGGGTAATGGCCACGATTCTCAAACGATTGTGTCTTTCTCGTCGACCCACCAACTCAACGTGACATCTCTTTCTCTTTTCCCCTAGATATTCAAGGCAGCGAATGTAACATCGTGCTCAAAGACTCGATCACGATTCGATGCGAAACTAAGACGGCGCGACTCATTCAGGTATACATACACGTGTAGTGAGATACGTGGGGAAAAAATGACAATTCTTACTCTTTGAGAATAAATACTAAGAACGAAAAAAATGACAATGCTTACTCTTTGAGAATAAATACTAAGAACGAAAAAAATTACAATTCTTACTCTTTGAGAATAAATACTAAGAACGGAAAAGTAATACAGAAATTTGAGATTTATAACTCTGGTCTGATTGGTAGCGCTCGATATGTTTTTGCTCATTTGGGTTTACCGAAAAGTATCCTCATCGCGTTCAAAGTTGAATAACCCAACGGGGAGTTAAAATTCGGAATGAATTCTTTTTTAAAGGGGGGAGACCCATTTTGACTGCTGAAAATAAGCGACTTTTCGAGACTTTTGTGTTAAAACTATTTATTCTATATAATTAAAATTTGGTGTGCATATTTTTGCATCTTTCAACCCTTCCTTGACACTGGGTCATTCTGAACCGGACGAATTTGAAATAAAATGCTGACTTTTGTGAAACTGAAAGTTTTCAATAATTTTGGATAAGGTTCCGACCCCCGTCCTCTGATCGAGCTGAAATTTTGCACAAACCTCCCTTTTGATATTTTAAGACGATCACTTAAAGGACTTTGGGCGACCCGCAATAGTTTTCAACAGATTGAACTTTTAAGTTTTTTGCAAATGAACTGTTCAATATAAAAAAAATCCTACGTACTTCCATAGACAATGTATTTTTCAAGATATATTCAACATTTCAAGTGAATCGGTTGAAAATTGTCTGAGTTGTCTTTCACGCTAACATAAACAATGCAGTTTTGAGATAAACGTGCACAGCCGCTATTTTGGAATTAATCGCTTCAAAAAAATTATTGAATACAGTCACTGATATGTATGATAAACACTCTTTTTGTAATCTCAATTTATTTTGTAGTTTTTCTGAAGAAAAAAAATCCCCAAAAAGCCTATTTTTCCGGCCTCTAGAGTGGCCTAACCCCTTAAAATATTAAAAGGAAGGTTTGTGCAAAATTTCAGTTCGATCGGAAGCGGGGGGGGGGGGGGGGGGGTCGGAACCTTACCCATAATTTTTTTAACCAATTCAATTTTATACTTTCCACATTTTAATTATGTAGACATATTAAGAAATGTTTAAATTTATCCGGATGAAGTACTATCCGGGTCAAATTGATCCAGTGTGTCAAAGCCATGGCCAAATATTAGTGTATCGACGAAGAGTTAATTCTTATTTTTCTTTTAAATTGAAAATGATATTTGTACAACACTTGCTGTAGACGGTTGCTGCCTGAATTGTTCCACGTCGTACAACCTAGCGCCTGGTGCATTCATCTGAAATATTAGAGCCAAAAGTTTCAGATTTCTAAGACCCACACGCTCTATGTAAACCTAAAAATTCAAAGAAAAGTGACAATTCGACAAATGGCACGTTTGAAGAAAATGTTCTTTTTTTCTTGAAATTTTTAATAAAGTAATTTTTAATGACAAAGTACTTGAAAAAAAAAATTCTCGAGGAACTGAATATGTTCTGTTTTCCATGAAATTTTTACTAAAGTAATCGTTAATGAAAAAGTACTTTAGAAAATAATTAATCGAAATAATTTTCGAGGAACTTTAGGTTCACATATACGGCAAATATGTTATTTAAACGTGTGTAAAATTTAAAAATGATCGATCAGATGGTTTTTCATTTATCTCGTACGCCGTTCACGAAAATGTGGATTTCAGAAAAAAGGGATTAAAGTTTCAACATTCAAAAATATTGTGACTGAATGACCTACCGACTAATCTGCGATTCCGTGACCATAAAACCTTTCAGCTTCCTCGTGGCCACAAGCTCTTTGCGTTATGAAGGGATCTCCCCCCTTGAGACATAATTTTTGTACCGACTCTCTCTCTCTCTTTCTCTCTCTCTCTCTCTCTCTCTCTCTCTCTCTCTCTCTCTCTCTCTCTCTCTAAATACGTATTCATATTGCTTGCTGTTACTTGTCGAAAACCGAAGCGTAAATGAAAAAATCATCCTTTTTCAGAGGCTTCGCCAAGAGATGGATTCGTTGTTGCAGTACAAAATAGCACATCCGGGCACGATCAAGTGGAATTCCCCGGAGGGACTGATACTGCAGTAAGTTTTGCCCTTGTCGCTCTCGACTCGGCGCTCGCGAAATTTCCGGCAATAGCCGAGTGCAGAAATTTAAACGATCGACGACCAATTTTTTTCAGGTCTTTCGCGGTGACCGTGTCCCAGGGTTATCCCGCTCGCGGTAGCGGTTTCCAGGATGGTGGTTGTTAGTGACTCGGTGTACACATACTCGCTTCGGTACGTGTTGCTAGTGTAATTTATCCGAGGCTAAAATCTCCCGTCTAGCTCGTGACTATTACATATTTAAATCATCGTACTTCGCGTAGGACTTAAAAAAAACATACAAAAACACATACACACAATTGAGTGCAAACCTCGATGTATTTATGTTAACAAGCTTGATCCAGAGATCTGCGGATCTCGAAACACACAGCAAACAAAATCTATGTCGAATAAATTCTCTTTGGGATGAAAATACAAAGAAAGGAGATATGTCCGATCGATTAAAAGTGTTCTCAGTTTTTTTCAGCGTTCAAAGTATAATTAGCATATGAGGGGAAAAAGAACGAGGGAGAGGCTGCGATGAAAGTTATCTAACTTGTGCAGAAGCGCAATTAAAAATGGCGCAACTATCGTGCTGGGAGTAAGGTGTACCTGAGGAATTCTCTGAGAAAATCCAAGAGGAGGGGCACGAAAAAAAAAGAATTCTCTCGAAAAAGAGAGAGAGAGAGGGGCGAGACTTGGCTTGTTTTCCATTGCATTGACGTGAGTCATACGTTGCGGTATGTGAATCTTAATAGTTCTTGTCCTAAAGCAAGTTGAACATACCGGTGTACGTATAGGATGGCCGAGAGTGGCAAAGGGGGAGAGGAAGAAACGAGGCGAGGCGGTGCACACGTCGGCCGATCAGTCTCTCTTTTTCTCTCCGTCCGTTGCGTGCATTTCGTTGTGGCCGATTGGCTTCCGCGGGTCTGCCACATATCTGCTCTCTTACGCATCATAATGAGCCACACAGCGAACAATAACGATCAATAATCCCGGCTAATGTTTCCTGTCTATTATACTTCACAGGTGGCCCCCGTCCGCGCGCGCCGGGACGCATCCGAGTTGTTCGGCTTGTCGAGGATGTTACGTTGGAGGGAGAAAAAAAAGCATCCTTTGTCGGATCTTCGAGGCCATCGACCCTGGATTATAGAAAATCCATAGGGGGGGGGGGGGGGGGATCGAGCTTGAAGAAAACCTCAGACGGATCTCGACAATGCAATTTGTCGAGTGTGCGATCGCGCATATTCGAAGAAAAGTGAAGCAGGTGGAAATCCGTTTTATTCATTCCTCCCTTAGAGGGCTAATAGAACGTGTGGCATTGGGCAATTTATTCAAAATTCATTCAAATAATTCAGAATTATTTTTCTCTACGAAAGCGAAGCTGAGATTCTTGTCAAATTCCGTTTAGGTGAGAATCGTAGATTTCATTAATTGAAATTAAAACGTCCCAAATTAACCAAATTCGAGACGTTTTGTTGAAGAACGTTAAACGATGCTGATCTTTTTTTACACTTAGGGGCTGTCCATAAATTACGTCATTTCAAAATGGGGGGGGGGGGGGTCTGGTCGCTGGATGACGGTAACGATAATTGGATTATGACAATAGGAAGGATAGCATGATTTTGGGGGGGGGGGGGGGGGTCGAAAATCAGCAAAAATCGATGACGTAATATATGGATGGCCCCTTAGATACGTCCAATAAAAGTTTAACTTCGAAGTTTTAATACCTTATACATGGTCGTTGAGCAAATTTTTTTTATCTACGCAACTCAGCTTAGTTATAAAAATTCTAATTCGTGGTTGAAGGGTTACACCTAGTTCGTGGCCGGAAAATGGCGGAAATTTAGTGAATTTTTTTTCTGGGAAAAGTGCCGGTTATCAATTTTTTTTCACATTAAAGAGTATACTTTGAAGTATCTTTTACAGGTTTTGTATTGAAAAATATTTATAAAACGTCCTTCGCGGTGACCATTGTAGCTCGGAAACAAATCATCAGAAATAAAAATTCAATCGCATTTAATTTCTGCATCAAATTATGGAGTGTGTGGGCAAAGCGTTTGGTAAAGTATTGATTTTTGAAAAAATGGCCCCAGTTCAAAGAAAACCGGTCTTTGGGTGAAAAAATGCTTTATTTTAGTTGATAAAAAAACTATACAATAGTGGAATTACTTCTGAACACTTTAAATAGAATTTGCTTTTTTTATATTTAAGTGGGAAATACTGTAATGTTTTTATTTTAATCTATAATATTTCCACTTAATATTTGCCTTAATAAACCCACTTTGATAACGATATAAAATATGAATAATTATAACATAAAATCGATTAATAAATGTGTAATTTAAAAACGATTGAAGAGTGTCCAGAATCAATTCCACTAGTGTACATCGAAAAAAGAACCTTCGTCCAAGCACTGCTTTTTGATATGTGAAAAAAGCTTGTAAAATTTGTAGCGCAGTAACGTTTGTTTGGGCTCGTAAACGACCATAACCCCCTCATCTTTGGCCGACACGAAATTTTCAGAGAATATTATTAACATGTTCTATCTCGAGAATCCGTCAAAAACCAAAAATCGATGTCTTCAAAAATTCCACCTAGGTGTAAGCCCTGAATATTTCTCACCGCCATATTTACCGCGCTCATTGACACTAAAATGCCGGCTGAATTCGCGATTTTTCGTAAGAAACTATCAAATCCTTCCGACTCTAACCATTTTCCCTCGAAAACCTCGTAGTGGAACTCTCGAGAACTTTGAAGCTGAACTTGTATCAAACGTATTTACGTCTAAACAAAAATCAGTATTCTTCAACATTGATCGGTGAAACGCTTGACGGTCCGTAAAGCAAACTCGTGTCGTGTGCACTCGTTATCGATTTGTCCATCGAACAGTTCAATAGACGTATCTATACATATAAATATATATATATATATACCACATAGGCGATAGAGTCCGAGGATTAGGGAGGTTACCAGGCTATAAGGACCAGTTACACCGGTTTTCCCATGTAACGTTCAACTGTACGGAGGACCGTAGAGTCACCGCGACAATCCAATCTCCAGAGATTAGCAGGGAGATGCACAACGCTCCCCTTTTCGCCAGAGATTAGTAGGGAGATGTACAACGCTCACCTCCGTGAACTTGGTAATCC
The DNA here is from genome assembly GCA_964007375.1 of Ophion obscuratus. Lineage (NCBI taxonomy): Eukaryota > Metazoa > Arthropoda > Insecta > Hymenoptera > Ichneumonidae > Ophion > Ophion obscuratus. The sequence goes on from OZ023314.1 coordinate 54,374,525, forward strand.
GAGTTTGTCCTTTCTATGTTTTTTAAATTTCAATCGTTTGTGAGACGTTTGTGGTTGATTGTGAGATCAATTAAAACGTTTGTGAGACCGGTATTCCCTCGAAAAATGAGAATTGAAAATTAGTGGTAAGTTGGCAGATTGACTTTGACTTTTCTATGTTTTTTTTTCAATCGATTGTGGGTCGTTTGTGGTTGATTGTGAGATCAATTAAAACGTTTGTGAGACCGTAATTTGCTCGAAAAATGAGAATTGAAAATTGTCGGTAAGTTACCGACCCGACTACCGGTGAGTGAGTTACTTGACTTTGCCTTTTCGATGTTTTTTCAAAATTGAATCGTTTGTGGGACGTTTGTGGTTGATTGTGAGATCAATTAAAACATTTGTGAGACCGTTATTGACTCGAAAAATGAGAATTGAAAATTAGTGGTAAGTTGGCAGATTGACTTTGACTTTTCTGTTTTTTTTTTTTTTCAATCGATTGTGGGTCGTTTGTGGTTGATTGTGAGATCAATTAAAACGTTTGTGAGACCGTAATTTGCTCGAAAAATGAGAATTGAAAATTGTCGGTTAGTTACCGACCCGACTACCGGTGAGTGAGTTACTTGACTTTGCCTTTTCGATGTTTTTTCAAAATTGAATCGTTTGTGGGACGTTTGTGGTTGATTGTGAGATCAATTAAAACATTTGTGAGACCGTTATTGACTCGAAAAATGAGATCTGAAAATTAGTGATAAGTTGGCAGATTGACTTTGACTTTTCTATGTTTTTTTTTCAATCATTTTTTCAATCCATAAAATACCGGGTTGAAGCGATGCAAAATCGTTTGGCAGTTAGTTCCTTAATTACGCCAATCGAAAAACCATATACACCGACCAAAAAACCGTCTGCGTCTAGACCCATGCGATAGAGGGCCGTAATTGGTCATGGATGGATCTAACGGATTACGAAGTAGTGATAATGCGATTCCGTTGTTTTCTTCACCGATCTCATTCTTACAAGTCTTAAACGAAAGATAATCGATTGGTCGTGATTGTAACCTTTCGTAGTTAATTCATTAATTACACCGACCAAAGAACCATGTACGTCAAAGCGCATGCGATAAAGGGCCGTAATTGGTCGTAGATGGATCCAACGAAATACAAACTAGTTATAATGCGATTCCGTTATATTATCTTCACCGATCTAATTCTTCCAAGTCTTAAATGAAAGACATTCAATTGGTCGTGTTTGGTAGCCTCGTTGTAACGTTTGGTAGTTAATTCATTAATTACACCGGCCAAAGAACCATCTACGTCTAGGCGCATCCGATAAAGGGTCGTCATTGGTCGTGGATGGATCCAACGGAATACAAAGTAGTGATAATGCGATTCCGTTATGTTCTCTTCACCAATCTCGTTCTAAAGTCTCAAACGAAACATAATCAATTGGGAATAGTAACTCAGTTATCCTTGAGTTGTTGCTCATTAGAACGAAATCGGGGGAGAAAATCATTCGTTGGCTACCAAGGGATCTCACGTCGAAACACTTAATTTCACAAAACGTTTCAGTTCATCTGATAGTCAACCACTAACAAACGCGAACGAACGATTCAAGTTTAAAAAACATCCGAAAGTCAACGACGAGTGGCTCGTTCACCGGTAGTCCGGTCAGTAACTTACCGACAATTTTCAATTCTCATTTTTCAAGTAAATATCGGTATCATAAATGTTTTAATAGATCTCACAATCAACCACAAAGGAGCCACAATCGATTGAAAAGAAAAAAAACACATTGAAAAGTCAAAGTCAATCTGCCAACTTAACACTAATTTTCAATTTCCATTTTTCGAGTAAAAACGGTCTCACAAACGTTTTAGTTGATCTCAGAATCAACCACAAACGTCTCACAAACGATTCAAATTTTTGAAACCTTCGGAAAGGGAAACTCCATCTGCCAACTTACCACCAATTTTCAGATCTCATTTTTCGAGTCAATAACGGTCTCACAAATGTTTTAATTGATCTCACAATCAACCACAAACGTCCCACAATCGATTCAATTAAAAAAAAACATCGAAAAGGCAAAGTCAAGTAACTCACTCACCGGTAGTCGGGTCGGTAACTTACCGACAATTTTCAATTCTCATTTTTCGAGCAAATTACGGTCTCACAAACGTTTTAATTGATCTCACAATCAACCATAAACGACCCACAATCGATTGAAAAAAAAAAACATAGAAAAGTCAAAGTCAATCTGCCAACTTACCACTAATTTTCTATTCTCATTTTTCGAGTCAATAACGGTCTCACAAATGTTTTAATTGATCTCACAATCAACCACAAACGTCCCACAAACGATTCAATTTTGAAAAAACATCGAAAAGGCAAAGTCAAGTAACTCACTCACCGGTAGTCGGGTCGGTAACTTACCGACAATTTTCAATTCTCATTTTTCGAGCAAATTACGGTCTCACAAACGTTTTAATTGATCTCACAATCAACCACAAACGACCCACAATCGATTGAAAAAAAAAAAAAACATAGAAAAGTCAAAGTCAATCTGCCAACTTACCACTAATTTTCAATTCTCATTTTTCGAGGGAATACCGGTCTCACAAACGTTTTAATTGATCTCACAATCAACCACAAACGTCTCACAAACGATTCAAATTTAAAAAACATCGAAAGGACAAAGTCGCATTGCCAAGTTCACGGAGCTCCCGAACTCGCCGCCGCGATTTAACGCCATTTACGAGGCACGCCGAAAAGGGGCGCGGTGTGCATCTCCCTACTAATCTCTGCCCTGATGCAAAGAACCGATAGAAACCAGTAAAAAAAGAAATACTATCGGAAAATGGTGTGTTTTTTAGTCCAGTCAAATTACCGAAATAAATAAACACAAAATTATGTAGTTTGGAGATTATGAAGGATCGATAGGGGGGTGTATTCTGAGCATACATTCCAATTTGAGGGGTTCTCCGGAGGTCAGCTCAAGGTCATTTCGATGCAAACGCGTTTAATTCGATATCTCGAGAACGGTTAGTGTTAGGCCAAAAATTGTGGAGACCTTTTCTCTTCTAAATTAAATTTACTAACTTTTTTATCTGAAACTTTTTTTTGTATCATCAATACTTTTCAATTTATTACTTCCGAAAGGCAAACATTTTACTTTTTTTCTCCCTATTTTTCATTTTTCGCCATTTTCTCCCCAACCGTTCAATTTTATGAAATTTTACCGCTCATCAAAGTTGTAGATCCTTTAATTATGAACAACTTTTTCCTATAACTTTTTTTTTCTAATACCAATATCTTCGGAGTTACATATTACTTTACCGAGCGAAATCCGCGCCAATGTCGCAATATCATCGACATCAGTGGGTATTCAGTACTTGAAAGAAATATTAAAGTATTCTGTAATAATTTATTAGCCAACTTACCTGTATCAAAAGGTGAATCGATGAAACTATTTAAAAATTGTACTTCATTTGAATATTAAATATTGTAATCATTCAAATATCATTTAAATATTGTACTTCTTCAATTTGGGTATTTTTTATTCCATTCAATGGGGTAATAATGTGAATAAGGATTACAAAAAGAAGTAAATGAATAATTGAAACTGTTTCACACATTTATTGATAAAGAAATAGATAATAAAATTCGTAAAATTAAGCACCCGAGGTCGATGGAAGTGATTCGTTAATATTAAAGGCCCTGACGGTATCGGGGCATACGTCGTCCTCGTCCATTGCGTCAAAAATATTATCGTCGATAACATTGGCGATATTAGAACAATAGTTCTCTTGGCAATTAGTGCAAATTACTGAGCAAAACAGGCCGGTCTTTCTACATCCGCACGCTTTGCCGCAGTTGGTTTGGCACAGTGTTGCCAGATCAGGGGATTTCCCCCTAGATTTAGGGTTAGTTTGCTCTCTTCAGGGGGTAAACGGGGGGGGGGAAATTATTTGGGGTATTTTTTAGGGGAAGATTCCTAGGACCGTTTATCCTGTTTCGTAGTGTTGCCAGACCAGGGGATTTCTCCCTAGGTTCCCCCTAGGATTTCTCCCTCTGGTTTTTTGGGAGCGTTAGGGGAAACATTTTTCAGAGGAATCCAAAGACGAATTTCCGTTTTTTTGCAAGTTCAGCAAGCAAGTCCACTCATTTAGAATAAAATGGAACACCAATAGAATGAAACAATTATAACTATTGACCATTCTCCATGAATCAAATCAACCTTGCACAATTACACGTGAATAAACTTGGCAGCATAAATATTTATTTAACAATAATGTTCATGCACAGATAAACTATGAGAAGTTATATAACCGAGTGAAACTTAAAGTCTATACTAGAATGGAGAAAGCGAGAAAAAACAATTCGACTTGAACGATGTAGGTCTTGTGGCTTCTCTCTCGTTTTTTGTTGCGATTTTTCATTCGCTAGACAGAATATCAAGTACATTGAAATCGGCGTCGTCCGCCATTATGTAAATCGTTTCGGAATTAAATCGTTTCAGCATAGCTACCGAAGGTGTAAACTTGCAGCATTCAATATCGAGAGTGCACCGAACATGTAGAATCGCTTCCACCATCTCCACCGACATTTTATTTCGCAACTTGTCTTTAAGACGGAATGACACCTCATCGCGGTCGGTGTGGTAGAACAATTATAGATACCTAAAAATCTCTGAAACGGCTCTTCAGATCCCGTCGAAACTTTGCCAAACGACGTCAAATAGATAGACGAATACCTGTCTGCCCTTCAAGTTTTCTGAATTTGAGAAAAAAAAACTAGATTGGCTTATGATAAGCCAATCTACATCTTTTTTCTCAAATTCGGAAAATTTGAGGAGCTGACAGCTATTCGTCTATCTATTTGACGTCGTTTGGCAAAGTTTCGACGGGATCTGAAGAGCCGTTTCAGAGATTTTTGGGTATCTATAATTGTTCTACCACACCGACCGCGATGAGGTGTCATTCCCTCTTAACGATATTCACGATAGAAAACGCGCGTTAAGGGAAGACTAAGTAGGCCGAGAACGAGCTTCGATATATTGCCGACAGACATTAGTAGGGAAATGTACAACGCGATTTTGTGTGCATCGCCTCTGTCGAGGTTGCAGATTCCCTTGTAGCCGCGCGAGTCGTGAGCACCGCTCAAGTCGATATCGCAGTCAGCGTGCACACGAATGGGTAGCTCGGTGGGGGAAAAGTCTCTGCCCCGCGCAAATCGCGCTCACTCGACAGGCGAACGGAGCGAGGTTTTTTGTCCGATTGAGCTCGACATATGTGTGTGGCCGTACTGCGGATTGAAATATGCATTAAATGAATTTCAATGTGAAAAACATGTATCAAGATCATTGTTTTTTCTCGGTTGCCCGTTTATGCCGAAAATGCGGGTTAAAAAAATTAAGAGGGAATGACACCTTATCGCGGTCGGTATGGTAGAACAATTATAGATTCCCAAAAATCTCTGAAACGGCTCTTCAGATCCCGTCGAAACTTTGCCAAACGACGTCAAATAGATAGACGAATACCTGTCTGCCCTTCAAGTTTTCTGAATTTGAGAAAAAAAAACTAAATTGGCTTATGATAAGTCAATCTACATTTTTTCTCAAATACAGAAAATTTGAGGGGTTGACAGCTATTCGTCTATGTATTTGACGCCGTTTGGCAAAGTTTCGACGGGATCTGAAGAGCCGTTTCAGAGATTTTTGGGAATCTATAATTGTTCTACGATACCGACTGCGATAAGGTGTCATTCCCTCTTAACGACGAACCGCGTTGAAAAATAAAACGCCGTAACGACCGTCGAAGGTTCACAAAGAACGGACGGATGAAAAATGCTTGCGGTCCGGGTTCGACCCCTGGTTAATCGACTTTTTTAATCCATTTTTTTTTCTTCATTTTATATTCAAAAAATTTCGAACTTACTCTCGCTTTAGCTATTCTCGCCTGTCCAGGCACTATTTATGATATTTAATGCATATATGTTTAATTTAAATAAAGACATTGGTTACCGGGGATCGAACCCGCGTCGTCTGCACTCAGAGTCCGCACGCTGATATGTCAACCGTGGGGCTCTTGTGACTGCAAACCTGCCTTATTTACCTTAATACCTTAATACCTGATGGTATTACCAATATTAGATACTCACGTCTTTCCATTTCAGAGATATGGATGTTCTAGATTGTTTGAATTTGTGTTATTTGTACGACTCAAACTGCCGACAATCTGAATACATGTTCTCGAATAAATGAGCTCTCGAATAAATAATCCTTTGGTGTAATAGTTATTCAATTTCGTCATCGGTCGAAGGATAACATTTTGAATAATTTACAGTTCATTACATTGAGTTTATAATTCTGTCATTTCTAAATCTTTGTCGTTCTATATTTGGCCTTTCAAAGTTTTGACCCCCATCCCAATGTGAAATGTCTTGTAAAAAATGCCGAAACACATTTATCCAATGTGAAATATGTTTTGAAAAAAATGCCGATCGAGAAAGACTCAAAGTTCTCTTCGAGCCTTGATCGATCGTTTCGACACTTTTCTTCAACAATTTTTTAAATTAATTTTCTAAGGGGAAAAGTAAAAACTCATTTACGTATTGGGGGAAACATTAATTTATTTGTCATATATTTCAATACTTTTTGCACCAAAATTTGGAACGCCCGCTCGTTTTGAGCAACTTCAACATGCGTCCGGCGGGGCGAACGACTGCGGCTTCGGTCGCGTCGACGATACCCGCGGCGTCCTTGCTGTGGCCGCTCTCCTCGCTCGTGCCGCTGTTCTTTCGATGGCCTGCCCTTCTCGCGCCCTTGGGCTCCCGCGGGTTCCTCTTGCCGCTGCGGCTGCTGCTGCCAACCACTTTTCTTTTTGTTGCGGCGCCAACATTTCTTCTTTGTGACTGTAAAAAATAAAGAATAAAATGTACAAATAAAATACACTACTCACACAAATTAAGGGATATTTAAAAAATTTCAAATTTTTAGCTGATTTTCAGCAAGGGGTAACTCGGACAAAAATGGTCGTACAGAAAATAAAAAAAAGGAAATTATAGCTTCATGTATCTAGTTTCCAGATCTGGAGTGTAAAATTTGTTAGCGTGGGCGGTTTTCTTGTAATCATCCGAAAACCAACGAATTTTTTCCTAATTTTTGCTCGTCTTTAAAATGGTCAGTCGACTTCAAAGAACTTTTTTCATCATACGACTATAAAAGTCTTTTAGACAATTTAATCAGCTTTAATTTGACCTTTTAACGAGCTCCATATGATGATTTGGCGCGGAGTAATCGTCGGTCAAAGCAAAAAAGTCCATTTTAACTTTAACAATCAATTACTCGAGAACTAATGATCGTACAGAAAATAAAAGTAGGGTTTTGGAAACTGCAAAATATTCTCTATGACATGCAATTAGGGGCTGTTGATATAACGTTTTTTTCGGAGTGATGATGTTGACTGAAAAAAACGTTGAAAATTTGCCAATTTAAGGATATTTGGAAAATTTGGTATAACTTCGGATATAATGCATGAACGACGGATATCGTCGGTAATGTTTTAACCTCGAAGTGTCCCTCAAAAACCCTCAAAGTTGTAAAGGGCTGCGAATTTTTTTCTTAGTGCCCCGAAGGATTAAATTTATCGTTTCTGTCAAAAATCACCGTAACAAGCAATTTTTCGATTTTAATTCATTTTTTTATCTTCAAAATGTTTTTTTTTTAGCAATAATGCGAAATGTATTCATTCAAAGACAGCAATTGCCAAGAAAAAAAAATTGAAAGAAAAATTCAAATAAAAAAAATTTCAATTCTTAGGGTAGTTTTGAAAAAAACTGTTTTTTGTGTTTGTTAAGAAAGTGTATTTCAACAATTGAAGCTGCAAAAAAATTAAAAGTTCAAGATTTGTGTGAAGAGAATCAATCGACAGTATTAACAACATATATTCGGCACAACATATATGTCGATACATATCGACAGTATATTAACAACAAAGGTGTTTAGACTGGTAAAAAAAATCGACCAAACGTTTTTTGACAAGAGGAGATTATCGTTAACACGTGAAAATAACCCCCCAACTGTCGACTGATTCTCTTCACACAAATCGCGAACTTTTAATTTTTTTGCAGCTTCAACCGTTGAAATACACTTTTTTAACAAACACAAATAATAGTTTTTTTCAAAACTATCCTAAAAAAATGATTTTTTTTTTAAATTTTTTTTAAATTTTTTCTCGGTAATTGATGTCTTTGAATGAATAAATTACGCATTATTGCTAAAATATACATTTTGAAGATAAAAAAAATTAATAAAAATCGAAAAATTGCTTGTTACGGTGATTTTCGACAGAAACGATCAATTTAATCCTTCGGGGCACTATGAAAAAAAAATTGCAGCGTTTGCAACTTTGAGGGTTTTTTGGGGACACTTCGAGGTTAAAACATTACCGACGATATCCTTTGTTCATGCATTATATCTGAAGTTATACCAAATTTTCCAAATATCCTTAAATTGGAAAATATTCAACGTTTTTTTCAGTCAACATCATCACTCATAGAGAATGTTTTGCAGTTTCCAAAACCCTACTTTTATTTTCTGTACGATCATTAGTTCTCAAGTAAATGATTGTGAAAGTTAAAATGGACTTTTTTGCTTTGATCGATGATTACTCCTCGCCAAATCATCGTACGCAGCTCGTTAAAAGGTCAAATTAAAGCTGATAAAATTGTCTAAAAGACTTTTATAGTGGTATGATAAAAAAAAAATTATTTGAAGTCGACAGACCATTTTAAAGACGAGCAAAAATTTGGAAAAAAATTTCGTTGGGTTTCGGATGATTACAAGAATACCACCCACGCTAAAGAATTTTACGGTCCAGATCTGAAAACTAGATACTTGAAGCTATAATTTCCTTTTTTTGTTTTCTGTACGACCATTTTTCTTCGCGTTATACGTTATTGAAAATCAGCCAAAAATTCGGATTTTTAAAAATATCCCTTAATTTGTGTGAGTAGTGTATTTTATTTGTACATTTTATTTTTTATTTTTTACAGTCGCAAAGAAAAAATTTTGGCGCCGCAACAAAAAGAAAAGTGGTCGGCAGCAGCAGCCGCAGCGGCAAGAGGAACCCGCGGGAGCCCGAGGGCGCGAGAAGGGCAGGCCATCGAAAGAACAGCGGCACGAGCGAGGGGAGCGGCCGCAGCAAGGACGCCGCGGGTATCGTCGACGCCGCCGAACACGCAGTCGTTCGCCCCGCCAGACGCATGTTGAAGTTGTTCAAAACGAGCGGGCGTTCCAAATTTTGGTGGAAACAGTATTGGAGAATATGACAAAAAGAATAAATGTTTCCCCCAATACGGAAATGAGTTTTTACTTTTCCCCTTAGAAAATTAATTTAAAAAATTGTTGAAGAAAAGTACCGAAACGATCGAGAAAGGCTCGAAGAGAACTTTGAGTCTTTCCCGATCGGCATTTTTTTCACAACACATTTCACATTCGATAAGTGTATTTCGGAATTTTTTTCAACACATTTCATATTGGGACAGGGGTCAAAACTTTGAAAGGCCAAATATAGAACGACAAAGATTTCGAAATCACAGAATTATGAACTCAAAGTAACGAACTGTAAATTATTCAAAATTGTATCAGTAGTAGAGCTAGGCGGGTTCTGCTTCACTTTGGGGGGGAGGGTCAAGTGGGGGAGGGTCAAGTGGGGGAGGGTGAAGTGGGGGAGGGTCAAGTGGGGGAGGGTCAAGTGGGGGTGGGTCAAGTGGGGGTGGGTCAAGTGTGGGAGGGTCAGGGGGGGGGGGGGGGTCAAGTGGGGGAGAGTCAGGAGGGGCGGGGGGGGTCAAGGGGGGAGGGCCAAGTGGGGGAGGGTCAAGTGGGGGAGGGTCAGGGGGGGTCAAGTGGGGGAGAGTCAGGGGGGGCGGGGGGTCAAGGGGGGAGGGCCAAGTGGGGGAGGGTCAAGTGGGGGAGGGCAAGGGGGCAGGGGGTCAGGGGGGGGGGTCAAGGGGGTGGTGTACAGGGGGGGGGGTGTACAGGCAAGGTGTACAGGGGGGCGTGGTGCAGGGGAGCAATGTCCGGGGGGGGGGGATTCCCACGGTTCTTCGAACGTGTTCAAACCTGTTTTCCTCGATTGGGGGGGGGGGAGGTCGCCGGGCGCGTGTGACGTCACAGAGTGGCCTCTGTGGAGGGCCATGTGGTCCTTGGAGCGACTGGTGGGGGACGCCGTCTCAAAGCTCGCCGACAGACTGGTCCTGACAGGTTTCTTGGAAAAGCGTGCGTGCATGTGTGTGTGTGTGTGTGACAACCATATATGGGTCGGGAAATTTTCGGTCATATGGAAACGCTAGGCGCCACATGAAGGGCGGCGCCTTTCAAAGCCCATTATTTATGTCATGCAGCTGGTTCCATGCCGAAAGACAATGTCTATTGCATCCGCCCCGTCTCAAAGCTCGCCGACAGACAGGTCCTGACAGGTTTCTCGGGAAAAATCTTTAGGGATCAAAGGGACCGTGGATGGACTACTTGAGCGCAGCTCTTGTCGAGGCCTCCATTCCGAAATATAACGTCAAGATGTTCGCATGTGCGAGTATGTACGCAGTGCATCCGGCCAAGCACCCCCTGGACTTGACCAAAAACGAGCTCGAACAGGTTCCAAAGGTCTTGCTCCTAAAATATTGGGGTAAATATATTGGCTTATTGTGGGATCGTTTGCCAGAACATCTTCGGAATGACAGTGAAGTGATATCGTATCTTCCATGCTTGGAACACTATAATACACCACAGATGAAAGATCACATCGATGGCCCCCCACCTCAACGTCGGGAGTGTAAAAAATGCTGTGAAAATTCTCCACGTATTGGGTTCTTCGAACGTGTTTGAACCTGTTTTTCGGGAGCGTGAAAAATGTCTGGGGTTCTCCACGGTTCTTCGAACGTGTTCGAACCTGTTTTTCACGATTGGAAAAGAGGGGAGAGGCTTGAAAATTTGAGTGGGAGGCTTACGAGGCAGCTTATATATTTGTGGACCAAGCTTAGACTGCACTATTCCACTGCACCATCAACATATAAAAGAACTTTGAAAGTGCGCGGAAAATGGATCTCTCGAGTATCAACAAAGTCGGCCGGATGGCGGAATTCCTCCCAACGAAGAAGCTGTCAGAACTCCCCGTTGAGTCGGAACGACTAATCTCCGACATAACGGCCGTACAAACCAAATTTGGGAAACGCTACATTGCAGACATCGCGGATGAGTTCTCTGTCTTCTTACCGGTGCGACTTGTGAAGGCCTTCGACCAAGATCCGACAATGTTCGAGAGTATGCTGCAAGTGGCACGCGATGGTCAGCTCTGCATGCAGTATATTGGTGGAAAATACAAGAGTGTCGAGTTCCGTCGTCTCTAAACATGGTGGACGGAAAAAAAATCATTGGAACACCATCTTCAAACGGCTGGCCGCATCATCGAGAGTATGCAGCAACTGGTCAACTCAGTGGTTGGGAACTACAACAGCATTCCATCGTCTCCAAGCGTGGAGACAAAATTGGGCACCACCGTTCGCATGGTTTTTTTTTTCAAAGTGCTGACTATGTAAAAATGGATATGTTTAATCGAATTGTAAATGATAGATGTTTTCGTCGTAAAATAAAGAATACAAATGACATTTTCATCGAGATGTGTTTTATTCATTTTAAAAAAATCCCTCTCTCGTGCTTCGTATACGGCCAACCAGCTTTTCACCGATTTTACATTCTCATGGGCGCAGTTCGTGTTGAAGGGATGATAGAGGCATTTGGAGTTTATGACTTTCGGCAGCTTCTGCAGCGATGGACAGTCCAGAGTCTCCAAGTCGATAACGTTGGTCGTGGGATCCGTGAATCTTGACAGCCATGTGCATTTCTTGAATCCATTCACATAGATGGTAGTAGCTCCATGCAACAGTTCTCGAATTGTCTTTCTAGCTGCTTCGTATGGTATGGCATTATGATCCCATCGAATTCCATGGAAATTGCGTTCCAGCCACTTGTTTGTCATTTTGTACTTGGCCGGTAAAGAGTCCCATGCAAATGGTGCGTCGAAAGCGAGTGTCAGCGGTTCAGCATTCTTCTCATGGAGTTTGACGATGGACATCTCCTTCAGGACCAATTCGTTGATGGGACTCTTAAAGCCCTGCAGATCGACGATAAGCTCCATGTTGACGGAAGTGGATGTCCATCGGCATGATTTTATACCATTTTTTTAACTCCACCACTGATTGGATTGTACTCTTCGTGAGACGTTGCAGAGACTTCCGAAGACATTCATAAGACGTTCGAAGACATTCAAGAGACGTTCGAAAACATTCATAAGGCGTTTGAAGACATGCATGAGTGGTTCAAAGAGTTTCAAAAGACTTTCTACGACGTCATGAGACGTTTGAAGGTGTTCGTGAGGCCTTCAAGAAACTTTCGAAAACTTTTAAAGACATTCATAAGAGGTTCGAAGACATTCAAGAGATCTTTGACAATATTCATAATACGTTTGAAGACATCGATGAGGAGTTCGACGACGTTTTAGAGACTTTCAAAGACATTCACGAGGGGTTCGAAGACGTTCAAGAGAATTGCGACGACATTCATAATACGTTTGTAGACGTTCAAGAGACTTTCAAAGACATTCGCGAGAGGGGCGAAGACGTTCAGAGACTTTCAAAGGCATACTCGAGGGTTTCGAAGACGTTCAAGAGGCTTTCAGAGACATTCGCGAGAGGTACGAAGACGTTCAGAGACTTTCGAAGACATGCAAGAGATCTTTGACAATGGAAGATATTCATGAGAGGTTGCAAGACGCTTGAGAGACTTTCAAAGACATTCACGAGGCGTTCGAAGACGTTCAAGAGACTTTCAACGACATTCGTGATACGTTTGAAGACATTCATGAGGGGTTCGAAGATCCTTAAGAGAGACTTTCAAAGACATTCACGAGGGGTTTGGAGACGTTTAAAAGACTTTCGACGACACTCATAATACGTTTGAAGACGTTCAAGAGAATTTCAACGACATTCATAATACGTTTCAAGACATTCATGAGGGGTTCGAAGATGCTTGAGAGACTTTCAAAGACATTCACGAGGCGTTCGAAGACCTTCAAGAGAATTTCAACGACATTCATGAGGGGTTCGAAGGCGCTTAAGAGAGACTTTCAAAAACATTCACGAGAGGTTCGGAGACGTTTAAAAAACTTTCGACGACACTCATAATACGTTTGAAGACGTTCAAGAGACTTTCGAATACGTTCAAGAGACTTTCAGAGACATTCGTGAGAGGTGCGGAGACGTTCAGAGACTTTCGAATACATTCAAGAGATCTTTGACAATATCCATAATACGTTTGAAGACATCGATGAGGGATTCGACGACGTTTTAGAGACTCAAAGACATTGACGAAGGGTTTGAAGACGTTCAAGAGACTTTCAACGACATTCGTGATACGGTTGAAGACATTCATGAGGGGTTCGAAGACCCTTAAGAGAGACTTTCAAAGACATTCACGAGGGGTTCGGAGACGTTTAAAAGACTTTCGACGACACTCATAATACGTCTGAAGACGTTCAAGAGACTTTCGAATAGGTTCAAGAGACTTTCAGAGAAATTCGTGAGAGGCGCGGAGACGGTCAGAGACTTTCGAAGACATTCAAGAGATCTTTGACAATATTCATAATACATTTGAAGACATCGATGAGGGATTCGACGACGTTTTAGAGACTCAAAGACATTCACGAAGGGTTTGAAGACGTTCAGAGACCTTCGAAGATATTCAAGAGATCTTTGACAATATTCATAATACGTTTGAAGACATCGATGAGCAGTTCGACGACGTTTTAGAGACTTTCAGAGACATTCACGAGGGGTTTGAAGACGTTCAGAGACTTTCGAAGACATTCAAGAGATCTTTGACAATATTCATAATACGTTTGAAGACATCGATGAGAGGTTCGAAGACGCTTGAGAGACTTTCAAGGGCATTCACGAGGGTTCGAAGACGTTCATGAGACTTTCGACGACATTCATAATACGTTTAAAGACATTCATGAGGGGTGCGAAAGCGCTTAAGAGAGACTGTCAAAGACATTCACGAGGGGTTTGAAGACGTTCAAGATACCTTAGACAACATTTATAATACGTTTGGAGACATTCATGAGGGGTTCGAAGACGCTTAAGAGAGACTTTCAAAGACATTGACGAGGGGTTCGAAGACGTGAGGTGCGAAGCCGTTCAGAGACTTTCGAAGACATTCAAGAGATCTTTGACAATATTCATAATACGTTTGAAGACATCGATGAGCAGTTCGACGAGGTTTTAGAGACTTTCAAAGACATTCACGAGGGGTTTGAAGACGTTCAAGAGACTTTCGACGACATTCGTCATACGTTTGAAGACATTCATGAGGGGTTCGAAGAAGCTTAAGCGAGACTTTCAAAGACATTCATGAAGGGTTCGAAGACGTTCAAGAGAATTTCTGACGACATTCCTAATACGTTTGAAAACATTCACGAGGGGTTCGAAGACGTTCAAAAGACTTTCGACGACACTCATAATACGTTTGAATACATTCATAAGGGGTTCGAGACGCTTGAGAGACTTTGAAAGACATTCTCGAGAGGTGCGAAGACGTTCAGAGACCTTCGAAGACATTCAAGAGATCTTGGACAATATTCATAATACGTTTGAAGACATCGATGAGCAGTTCGACGACGTTGTAGAGACTTTCAGAGACATTCACGAGGGGTTTGAAGACGTTCAGAGACTTTCGAAGACATTCAAGAGATCTTTGACAATATTCATAATGCGTTTGAAGACATCGATGAGGGGTTCGAGGACGCTTGAGAGACTTTCAAAGGCATTCACGAGAGTTTCGAAGACGTTCAAGAGACTTTCAACGATATTCATGATACGTTTGAAGACATTCATGAGGGGGTTCAAAGACGCTGGAGAGACTTTCAAAGACATTCGCGAGAGGGTGAATCCCTTTTTGGCATGAATGTTTGGGTGAATACCAAACAAACCAAAACAATGCCAGCAAAACTCAAACATCATGAAAGCCTTCGGTGACGTTTGAGATAATACGCCTTTCGACGACATCCATAAACTAAAGACTTTCATGACGTTTGAGTTTTGCTGGCATTGTTTTGGTTTGTTTGGGATTCGCCCAAACATTCATGCCAAACAGGGATTCACCCTCCCGCGAATGTCTTTGAAAGTCTCTCCAGCGTCTTCGAAACCCTCATGAATGTCTGAAAAAAGGATTATGAATGTCGTCGAATGTCTGTTGAACGTTTTGGAGCCCCTAGTGAATGTCTTTGAAAGTCTCTGAAACGCCGTTGAACCCCTCATCGATGTGTTCAAACGTATTATGAATATGGTCAAAGATCTCTTGAATGTCTTCGAAAGGCTCTCTGAATGTCTTCGCACCTCTCGTGAATGTCTTTGAAAGTCTCTTAAGCGTCTTCAAACGTATTATGAATGTCGTCAAAAGTCTCTTGAATGTATTCGAACGTTTCTTGAACGTCTTCAAACCCCTCGTGAATGTCTTTGAAAGTCTCTTAAGCGTCTCCGAACCCCTCATGAGTGTGTTCAAACGTATTATGAATGTCGTGGAAAGTCTTTAGAACATATTCGAAAGTATTTTGAACGTCTTCAAACCCCTCGTGAATGTCTGTGAAAGTCTCGCTTCGCACCTCACATCTTCGAACCCCTCGTCAATGTCTTTGAAAGTCTCTCTTAAGCGTTTTCGAACTCCTCATGGATGTCTCCAATCGTATTATAAATGTTGTCTAAAGTATCTTGAACGTCTTCGAACCCCTCGTCAATGTCTTTGGAAGTCTCTTTTAAGCGTTTTCGAACCCCCTCATGAATGTCTTCAAACGTATCATGAATATCGTTGAAAGTCTCTTGAACGTCTTCGAAACTCTCGTGAATGCCTTTGAAAGTCTCTCAAGCGTCCTCGAACCCCTCATCGATGTCTTCAAACGCATTATGAATATTGTCAAAGATCTCTTGAATGTCTTCGAAAGTCTCTGAACGTCTTCAAACCCCTCGTGAATGTCTCTGAAAGTCTCTACAACGTCGTCGAACTGCTCATCGATGTCTTCAAACGTATTATGAATATTGTCCAAGATCTCCTGAATGTCTTCGAAGGTCTCTGAACGTCTTCGCACCTCTCGCGAATGTCTTTCAAAGTCTCTCAAGCGTCTCGAACCCCTTATGAATGTATTCAAACGTATTATGAGTGTCGTCGAAAGTCTTTTGAACGTCTTCGAACCCCTCGTGAATGTTTTCAAACGTATTAGGAATGTCGTCAGAAATTCTCTTGAACGTCTTCGAACCCTTCATGAATGTCTTTGAAAGTCTCGCTTAAGCTTCTTCGAACCCCTCATGAATGTCTTCAAACGTATGACGAATGTCGTCGAAAGTCTCTTGAACGTTTTCAAACCCCTCGTGAATGTCTTTGAAAGTCTCTAAAACGTCGTCGAACTGCTCATCGATGTCTTCAAACGTATTATGAATATTGTCAAAGATCTCTTGAATGTCTTCGAAAGTCTCTGAACGGCTTCGCACCTCCCGTCTTCGAACCCCTCGTCAATGTCTTTGAAAGTCTCTCTTAAGCGTCTTCGAACCCCTCATGAATGTCTCCAAACGTATTATAAATGTTGTCTAAGGTATCTTGAACGTCTTCGAACCCCTCGTGAATGTCTTTGACAGTCTCTCTTAAGCGTTTTCGCACCCCTCATGAATGTCTTTAAACGTATTATGAATGTCGTCGAAAGTCTCATGAACGTCTTCGAACCCTCGTGAATGCCCTTGAAAGTCTCTCAAGCGTCTTCGAACCTCTCATCGATGTCTTCAAACGTATTATGAATATTGTCAAAGATCTCTTGAATGTCTTCGAAAGTCTCTGAACGTCTTCAAACCCCTCGTGAATGTCTCTGAAAGTCTCTAAAACGTCGTCGAACTGCTCATCGATGTCTTCAAACGTATTATGAATATTGTCAAAGATCTCTTGAATATCTTCGAAGGTCTCTGAACGTCTTCGCACCTCTCGTGAATGTCTTCAAACGTATTATGACTGTCGTCGAAAGTCTTTTGAACGTCCTCGAACCCCTCGTGAATGTCTTTGAAAGTCTCGCTTAAGCTTCTTCGCACTCCTCATGAATGTCTTCAAACGTATCATGAATGTCGTCGAAAGTCTCTTGAACGTCTTCAAACCCTTCGTGAATGTCTTTGAGTCTCTAAAACGTCGTTGAATCCCTCATCGGTGTCTCCAAATGTATTATGAATATTGTCAAAGATCTCTTGAATGTCTTCGAAAGTCTCTGACCGTCTCCGCGCCTCTCACGAATTTCTCTGAAAGTCTCTTGAACGTATTCGAAAGTCTCTTGAACGTCTTCAAACGTATTATGAGTGTCGTCGAAAGTCTTTTAAACGTCTCCGAACCCCTCGTGAATGTCTTTGAAAGTCTCTCTTAAGGGTCTTCGAACCCCTCATGAATGTCTTCAACCGTATCACGAATGTCGTTGAAAGTCTCTTGAACTGAACCCTTCGTGAATGTCTTTGAGTCTCTAAAACGTCGTCGAATCCCTCATCGATGTCTTCAAACGTATTATGGATATTGTCAAAGATCTCTTGAATGTCTTCGAAAGTCTCTGAACGTCTCCGCACCTCTCACGAATGTCTCTGAAAGTCTCTTGAACGTATTCGAAAGTCTCTTGAACGTCTTCAAACGTATTATGAGTGTCGTCGAAAGTTTTTTAAACGTCTCCGAACCTCTCGTGAATGTTTTTGAAAGTCTCTCTTAAGCGCCTTCGAACCCCTCATGAATGTCGTTGAAATTCTCTTGAAGGTCTTCGAACGCCTCGTGAATGTCTTTGAAAGTCTCTCAAGCATCTTCGAACCCCTCATGAATGTCTTGAAACGTATTATGAATGTCGTTGAAATTCTCTTGAACGTCTTCAAACGTATTATGAGTGTCGTCGAAAGTCTTTTAAACGTCTCCAAACCCCTCGTGAATGTCTTTGAAAGTCTCTCTTAAGGATCTTCGAACCCCTCATGAATGTCTTCAAACGTATCACGAATGTCGTTGAAAGTCTCTTGAACGTCTTCGAACGCCTCGTGAATGTCTTTGAAAGTCTCTCAAGCGTCTTGCAACCTCTCATGAATATCTTCCATTGTCAAAGATCTCTTGCATGTCTTCGAAAGTCTCTGAACGTCTTCGTACCTCTCGCGAATGTCTCTGAAAGCCTCTTGAACGTCTTCGAAACCCTCGAGAATGCCTTTGAAAGTCTCTGAACGTCTTCGCCCCTCTCGCGAATGTCTTTGAAAGTCTCTTGAACGTCTTCAAACGTATTATGAATGTCGTCGCAATTCTCTTGAACGTCTTCGAACCCCTCGTGAATGTCTTTGAAAGTCTCTAAAACGTCGTCGAACTCCTCATCGATGTCTTCAAACGTATTATGAATATTGTCAAAGATCTCTTGAATGTCTTCGAACCTCTTATGAATGTCTTTAAAAGTTTTCGAAAGTTTCTTGAAGGCCTCACGAACACCTTCAAACGTCTCATGACGTCGTAGAAAGTCTTTTGAAACTCTTTGAACCACTCATGCATGTCTTCAAACGCCTTATGAAGGTTTTCGAACGTCTCTTGAATGTCTTCGAACGTCTTATGAATGTCTTCGGAAGTCTCTGCAACGTCTCACGAAGAGTACAATCCAATCAGTGGTGGAGTTAAAAAAATGGTATAAAATCATGCCGATGGACATCCACTTCAGTCAACATGGAGCTTATCGTCGATCTGCAGGGCTTTAAGAGTCCCATCAACGAATTGGTCCTGAAGGAGATGTCCATCGTCAAACTCCATGAGAAGAATGCTGAACCGCTGACACTCGCTTTCGACGCACCATTTGCATGGGACTCTTTACCGGCCAAGTACAAAATGACAAACAAGTGGCTGGAACGCAATTTCCATGGAATTCGATGGGATCATAATGCCATACCATACGAAGCAGCTAGAAAGACAATTCGAGAACTGTTGCATGGAGCTACTACCATCTATGTGAATGGATTCAAGAAATGCACATGGCTGTCAAGATTCACGGATCCCACGACCAACGTTATCGACTTGGTGACTCTGGACTGTCCATCGCTGCAGAAGCTGCCGAAAGTCATAAACTCCAAATGCCTCCATCATCCCTTCAACACGAACTGCGCCCATGAGAATGTAAAATCGGTGAAAAGCTGGTTGGCCGTATACGAAGCACGAGAGAGGGATTTTTTTAAAATGAATAAAACACATCTCGATGAAAATGTCATTTGTATTCTTTATTTTACGACGAAAACATCCATCATTTACAATTCGATTAAACATATCCATTTTTACATAGTCAGCACTTTGAAAAAAAAAACCATGCGAACGGTGGTGCCCAATTTTGTCTCCACGCTTGGAGACGATGGAATGCTGTTGTAGTTCCCAACCACTGAGTTGACCAGTTGCTGCATACTCTCGATGATGCGGCCAGCCGTTTGAAGATGGTGTTCCAATGATTTTTTTTCCGTCCACCATGTTTAGAGACGACGGAACTCGACACTCTTGTATTTTCCACCAATATACTGCATGCAGAGCTGACCATCGCGTGCCACTTGCAGCATACTCTCGAACATTGTCGGATCTTGGTCGAAGGCCTTCACAAGTCGCACCGGTAAGAAGACAGAGAACTCATCCGCGATGTCTGCAATGTAGCGTTTCCCAAATTTGGTTTGTACGGCCCTTATGTCGGAGATTAGTCGTTCCGACTCAACGGGGAGTTCTGACAGCTTCTTCGTTGGGAGGAATTCCGCCATCCGGCCGACTTTGTTGATACTCGAGAGATCCATTTTCCGCGCACTTTCAAAGTTCTTTTATATGTTGATGGTGCAGTGGAATAGTGCAGTCTAAGCTTGGTCCACAAATATATAAGCTGCCTCGTAAGCCTCCCACTCAAATTTTCAAGCCTCTCCCCTCTTTTCCAATCGTGAAAAACAGGTTCGAACACGTTCGAAGAACCGTGGAGAACCCCAGACATTTTTCACGCTCCCGAAAAACAGGTTCAAACACGTTCGAAGAACCCAATACGTGGAGAAGTTTCACAGCATTTTTTACACTCCCGACGTTGCGGTGGGGGGCCATCGATGTGATCTTTCATCTGTGGTGTATTATAGTGCTCCAAGCATGGAAGATACGATATCACTTCACTGTCATTCCGAAGATATTCTGGCAAACGATCCCACAATAAGCCAATATATTTACCCCAATATTTTAGGAGCAAGACCTTTGGAACCTGTTCGAGCTCGTTTTTGGTCAAGTCCAGGGGGTGCTTGGCCGGATGCACTGCGTACATACTCGCACATGCGAACATCTTGACGTTATATTTCGGAATGGAGGCCTCGACAAGAGCTGCGCTCAAGTAGTCCATCCACGGTCCCTTTGATCCCTAAAGATTTTTCCCGAGAAACCTGTCAGGACCTGTCTGTCGGCGAGCTTTGAGACGGGGCGGATGCAATAGACATTGTCTTTCGGCATGGAACCAGCTGCATGTCATAAATAATGGGCTTTGAAAGGCGCCGCCCTTCATGTGGCGCCTAGCGTTTCCATATGACCGAAAATTTCCCGACCCATATATGGTTGTCACACACACACACACACATGCACGCACGCTTTTCCAAGAAACCTGTCAGGACCAGTCTGTCGGCGAGCTTTGAGACGGCGTCCCCCACCAGTCGCTCCAAGGACCACATGGCCCTCCACAGAGGCCACTCTGTGACGTCACTCGCGTCCAACACACACACACACACACAAAACACTCATCGATGCCGGCTTCCCCCTCCCGCCAAGCGCTTCACGGACCACATGGCCCTCGACAGAAGCCCCTCTGTGACGTCACACGCGCCCGGCGACCTCCCCCCCCCCCAATCGAGGAAAACAGGCTTGAACACGTTCGAAGAACCGTGGGAATCCCCCCCCCCGGACATTGCTCCCCTGCACCCCGCCCCCCTGTACACCTTGCCTGTACACCCCCCCCCTGTACACCACCCCCTTGACCCCCCCTGACCCCCTGCCCCCTTGCCCTCCCCCACTTGACCCGCCCCCACTTGGCCCTCCCCCCTTGACCCCCCCGCCCCCCTGACTCTCCCCCACTTGATCCCCCCCCCTGACCCTCCCCCACTTGACCCTCGCACACTTGACCCTCCCCCACTTGACCCTCCCCCACTTGACCCTCCCCCACTTCACCCTCCCCCACTTGACCCTCCCCCCCAAAGTGAAGCAGAACCCGCCTAGCTCTACTACTTGTATCCTTCGGCCGATGACGAAATTGAATAACTATTACACCAAAGGATTGTTTATTCGAGAGTCCATGTATTCGAGAACGTGTATTCAGATTGTCTGCAGTTTGAGTCACACAAATACAGATTCAAACAATCTAGAACATCCATATCTCCGAAATGGAAAGGCGTGAGTATCTAATATTCGTTATACCATCTATAGCAAAAAGACATATCGAGGATACAAACTTCGAACGTATAGATCTCAGATAGGCAAACGAGCGATGGTCCAAAATAAAGAACACCGAAATAGCGAACATCAAAGAAGTGGACGAGTTGCTTCATAATTTTCTGCCGGTTTTCGCTAACACTTACGAGATTCTTTAAAGGATTCTTAAAAAAAATTATTGTGAGCCATAATTTCGGTGAAAAATACAAATTTTTTTCTTCGGCTCACCATAATTGTTTTAATTGTCGAAAAAAAGCCGCTACGCTACATTGTAGCGACACTACTCACAAATGAGCTGATTTTTTTTGCAGATGTGACATGACCGGGTAACAGCTGGGACACCGACCGCGCGTATCGTGCGGAGGGCCTTCGCGGCAATGTGCATAACGGCGCCATTTTTAAATATTTTGAACGGAAATTTATTAACGTTATTCTTAAAGCTCTTTCTGACGTTGTGTAAAAAAATAAAAATATTCCGGCCCATACTTTCGAGTTTATTATTTTTTTTAATATACCCATTTTTCGCTCGGCCAAGGTGGTCAGACGCCTTAAAGTCTTTAAGAGGGGATATACATTTATAACGATCAAAAAATCAATTTCTTTTCTTTAAGGGATAACACCACTCTAGGAATTTGGAACAATCGTTTTCATTTGTCTTCAATAATACTTTGGGGTCATAAAAACAATATGCAATTGATATAGAGCGATTTTTTTTAAGGTTGGATAAGTGTGTATACGTAAGGCAGGTTTGCAGTCACAAGAGCATCGCGGTTGACATATCAGCGAGCGGGCTCTGAGTGCAGACGACGCGGGTTCGATCCCCGGTAGCCAATGTCTTTATTTAAAGTAAACATATATGCATTAAATATCATAGATAGTGCCTGGACAGGCGAGAATAGCTAAAGCGAGAGTAAGTTCGACATTTTTTTAAATATAAAGTGAAGAAAAAAAATAGATTAAAAAAATCGATTAACCAGGGATCGAACCCGGACCGCAAGCATCGTCAATCCGTCACGCTGCCAACTCAGCCACGACGCTCATTGAGGATAGAAAAACATTTATGATACACGCTTATTCATAATGTTTACTGTTGAAAAAAAACGCCGTAACGACCACGGCAAAGGCTCAAGATTTCTTTTTGAACCTTCCACGGTCGTTTCGGCGTTTTATTTTTTAATGCGGTTCGTCGTTAATTTTTTTGCCCGCATTCTCGGCATAAACGGCCAACCGAGAGAAAACAATTTTCTCGATACATGATTTTCTCTTTGAAATTCATTTAATGCATATTCCAATCCGCAGTACGGCCACACATATGTGGAGCTCAATCGAACAGAAAACCTCGCTCCGTTCGCCTGTCGAGTGAGCGAGGGGCAGAGACTTTTCCCCCACCGAGCTACCCATTCGTGCGCACGCTGACTGCGATATCGACTTCAGCGGTGCTCACGACTCGCGTGGCTACAAGGGAATCTGCAACCTCGACAGAGGCGATGCACACAAAATCATATTCCCGAACTCGCCGCCGCGATTTAGCGCCGTTCACGAGGCACGCCGAAAAGGGAAGCGTTGTACATCTCCCTGCTAATCTCTGTTGCCGAATCTTTGGTTTCCGCCCGCGTCTGTGAGCTCGTTAATCTCTGCCCAAAATCGTTCAGTGCTAACGATATCGGTGACTTCAGATCTGTGAAGTATGTTTCACTCTCTCACAGTTAAACCGATATCGTTGCATAGGCTACGCTTGAATTTGGCCGCGATATTCGTAATATCCGGCTTCACTTGCGATGACGCTGATTGCGGCGAGAAAGTCGATATTTCGTCTAGAATTTTGATTTTATCCGGAATTCGTTTTTGCAATTCAGAGACGAGGACGATCATAAAATCTTTACAACGCTCTTTGACTTCCACAATCGAATCCCGATGAACGTTAGCAGTTAGGACGTTGAATTCATACCCAAAATTGATGCAGTCGATGGACATGCAAAAGGGTTTGAAGTTGAATCCCGTCAGATTGTGATGCGATATTTTTTTCAGCTGCGTCGGAACGACAAACGTTTGGAGGAGCGAATATATCGAATCGTTCAAATCTCTAAACAGTTTTATCGGCTCAACAAAATCTGATTGGAACAATCTGTTTAGTCCCATGATACCTTTTAGCGTTGAGCTGAGGAAAGTCAAATACAACTTGTTTTCCGGCGTAGAAAACATGCGGTGCAATTGAGAAGCGACATAGCACCGTTCCTTATTACTTTCCGTAATTTTGAAATGCAGCTGTAGAGCCTCCCATTGCTCAAGAATAGCATCAACAGCTTTAAGCCTCACTAGCCACCGAGTATTCGAAAGCTTCGCAATTTTTGTAGGTACTTTACCTTCGAAAGTATGATAAACATCCACGTATTCTATTCGACGTTTCGTACTGACGGAAAACCACGAGTGGGTTTCGTGCACCATAAAATCGAGATGTCTTGGTACAACTTTACAAGTCTCCTCGGCAGCGAGATGCAATGAGTGACAAATGCACTTTATCACGACAAGCTCGGGGTTAATATCTCGCAGTATCGTCGTCACTGAATGATGTACGCCTACATTCACACTGGCTCCGTCGACCCCTAGACCTAACACCTCCGTTTTGAGATTATCCTTCTTCAGTTGTTGCACGATCGCTTCCGCAATAGCGTCGGAAGTCCCTGCGGTCATCTCGATTAAGCGATAAAAAGTCGTCACTATTCTCTTCTTCAACCGACTGAAATAGCGGATCATGAGGCAGAGGATCTTTTTCGTATCTATCGTTATAGATTCATCGATAATCAGAGAATAATGCGAG
The DNA here is from genome assembly GCA_964007375.1 of Ophion obscuratus. Classification (NCBI taxonomy): domain Eukaryota; kingdom Metazoa; phylum Arthropoda; class Insecta; order Hymenoptera; family Ichneumonidae; genus Ophion; species Ophion obscuratus. The sequence goes on from OZ023314.1 coordinate 54,398,877, forward strand.
TCGCCGACGTCCTCGAGAAGATCTTGCGCGATACACGGTGATAAAATATTTCTTATCAGAGCAGAGCATTTTGTCCTGTGCAATTTGATATCTTGCAGGACTTCAGAATCCTTGTCGAGGTCTTTGATCACGACGGAAAGATGATCGATAGCTTTATAGAAGAATGCTCAGCTACTTAGACAGCAATCTTCAGCTCCGCGATTTTTTTTTTTTGCGACAGAGTTACTTTTGCAAAGTTGTCAATTTTTGGCAATTGAGAGATAATATTCCGATTTTTTATGCATTGCTCGTGTTTTTTTTATTGAGAGCGTTCTGTCAAACTTTTTTTGTGGGCGACGAGAACCGAGTTGCAGAACGAAAAAAACGCTTTGCAGGAATCTCCATCCGGCGAAGGTTTTAACCAACCTACATCGACAAAAGGAATGGCAATTTTAAAAATTTCATTCATAAGATCGGATAGTTATGGGTGTGTATGAACATCGCAATTCTATTAAGTTGTTCTCGTTTTTGTCCAAATAGGTTACATTCCGTTGTACCTGTACGGTTACATTGCATCCTTGTAATACCTTTGAAGGTTGACTCCAGCTCCCAGCTCGATACGTACTTTTGTACGTACTTCTTTCTTAAAGAAGCTTTCGGCATTCGGTTGATCACGGCGTTATATAATCTGAGCACTTAATCAATTATCGCCGCGGGAAAATATCTTTCGATGAGCTGATGAGATTTGAGATTATCGTTCCCTACGTATATAACTGAGTAATTCCCCTCGTACGGAGGCTATAACTAAAAAGGTGGCGGTAAGTGTGGTATAGGTGAAGTGCCAGTAGATGTCGTGGCTTGTTTTCACCCGTTGTACATAACTCATAATGTGCGTTTTACAACTACGACACAATGCAACACAGTGCACATATTTCTGGTGTATGCCTTTGCCCGGATTGGCTGCTGATGCCATAAATATGTACACTGTGTCGCACTGTGCCATAGTTGGAAAACGCACAATGCATAACGACAGTTCCTATAGCTACGACGCCTAGTCATATAAGGTGAGATACATCTAAGTTTAAGTGAGAGGCTACAGATGAGTGCTCTACCGGTCAGGTAGAGTGACTAATATCTAGAGTTGTTAACGACATGGCCCACACGTCCAGTCGGTAAAAATCCTACATATAAAGAATAAATAGAAAAAGTACACAATCAATGTGAATAATGAATTTGTAAGCAGGTACCGAATAAATGCATTTGTTGGGGTTTCATAGATGTTATGGTCAAAACTGGGAGGGGACTTCTCCTGTTGCATGGCAACCAACCCAAACTTTCCATACTATGAAAATAGCCGCTGTACCGCTTGGTGGGGGAAATTTAGGGGATTTTTGGGGGGCAACGAAATTGGTTTAGGGGAACGCCACGCGAACCGTCTGGCAACACTGGTTTGGCATTTGCACGCAATCGATCTGAGTAATTCTTCCGGAGCTGGTTTCAGTGACATTGGTATCGGCTCCAATCCACGGGGGGTGCGACGCCAGCCCCACTCCTCGGGTCCCAGATAATTTTCGAGCCAGTATTGCACTTGGTAGTAACACCTTAACGAGTGAAAAAATGCGGCATCAGAGGTAGGAGGAAGGGATTCTAATTTAACCCTCCCACTGCCTGCCATTTTTTTGTATCCCTTATAACGGAGCTCGTTGAGATTCGTACAATTCGTGTCACCTGAAGCCTTGCGATACAAATTCAAAATGAATTGTTCGCCGTTTGAAGCGAGAGTTGTTTTATCTGCTTTATCTTGTAGAAAAACTTCAGTTAGAGAAACCAAATCCGGAGTATTTTTCAATGCGGTCATTGGTTTGCCGCGGATTTCGCTCGGTAAAGTAATATATAACTCCGAAGATATTGGTATTAGAAAAAAAAGTTATAGGAAAAAGTTGTTCATAATTAAAGGATCTACAACTTCGATGAACAGTAAAATTTCATAAAATTGAACGGTTGGGGAGAAAATGGCGAAAAATGAAAAATAGGGAGAAAAAAAAGTAAAATTTTCGCCTTTCGGAAGTAATAAATTGAAAAGTATTGATGATAAAAAAAAAAGTTTCAGATAAAAAAGTTAGTAAATTTAATTTAGAAGAGAAAAAGTCTCTACAATTTTTGGCCTAACACTAACCGTTCTCGAGATATTGAATCAAACGCATTTTCATCGAAATGACCTTGAGCTGACCTCCGGAGAGCCCCTCAAATTGGAATGTATGCTCAGAATACACCCCCCTATCGATCCTTCATAATCCCTAAACTACATAATTTTATGTTTTTTTTTCCATTCTTAGCCGTAATTTGACTGGACTATTTGTCCTCGGAAACGCTTATGAATTCCGATAGGATTGACGACTTTTTGAAATATATGATTCTATCAGGTTTTATACGTATCTACGGTGCCCATAGATTACCTATAAAATCCGAAAACGGTTCCGCGTAGTTCAATTTGCAAATGCAGATACCTTTTAAATTTCAATCGTAATAAATCTGCAACAGCAGATTACTTCAAAATGTCCATTACATTCTAACGGAATGAACTTGCACTCACAAACTGGAATTCTATTGGTACTAATCGGCAGAATCCAATTATAGTTCGTATAGGAAGTTATATGCTACAATCGAAATTTGACAGCAATCAGTTTGTATGTGACTTTTCAGATCGAAAACTTATCTTTAGCTGTACGAGAATGTATACGTATTCGCAATTATTTTTTGTCTGAACCTACTCGACTTTTCAGATCGAAAACTTACCTTTTACTGTAGGACAATGTATTCGTATTGGGAGATTATTTGATATCCGCACCTATTTGCATGTACTTGTATTATAAAAGATTCGTCCTCAGAACGTGGCACGGTTTTTTTATCAGTAAATACGGGTCTGGTATTTATAAGGGTGGGATCCATTCAAGCGTTTGCTACATGGATTCTACAATTCAACAATAATCCTTTGTTGTATGAGAATGTATGTGTATCTCCAAATTATTTTTTATCCGCACCTATCGGAATGTACTAATATTGTAAATGTTTCACCCTCAAGAGGAGGCGTCGGTTTTCATCAGTAAATACGGGCCAATCATTTAACTGTGTGAATCGGTTGGTATATGGACTTTCAATATAATTATTATCTTTTGTCCTATGAGAACATATTGGTATTAGCCAATTACTTTGTATTTGCATTCATCGGTCTGTTGCAAAAAACCGACACAATCCAATAAAAAAGGGAATACGCTTATGAATTCCGATAGGATTGACGATTTTTTGAAATATATGATTCTATCGGGTTTTGTACGTATCTACGGTGCCCATAGATTACCTATAAAATCCGAAAACGGTTCCGCGTAGTTCAATTTGCAAGTGCAGATACCTTTTAAATTTCAATCGTAATTAATCTGCAACAGCAGATTACTTTAAAATGTCCATTACATTTTAACGGAATGAACTTGTACTCACAAACTGGAATTCTATTGGTACTAATCGGCAGAATCCCATTATAGTTCGTATAGGAAGTTATATGCTACAACCGAAATTTGACAGCAATCAGTTTGTATGTGACTTTTCAGATCGAAAACTTACCTTTAGCTGTACGAGAATGTATACGTATTCGCAAACTATTTTTTGTCTGAACCTACTCGACTTTTCAGATCGAAAACTTACCTTTCGCTGTAGGAGAATGTATTCGTATTTGGAAATGATTTCATATCTGCACCTATTTGCATGTACTTGTATTATAAAAGATTTGTCCTCAGAACATGGCACGGTTTTTTATCAATAAATACGGGTCTGGTATTTATTTGGGTCTGGTATTCATAAGGGTGGGATCCATTCAATCGTTTGCTATATGGATTCTCGAATCCAACAATAATCCTTTGTTGTATGAGAATGTATGTGTATCTGCAAATTACTTTTTATCCGCACCTATCGGAATGTACTAATATTGTAAATGTTTCACCCTCACGAGGAGGCGTCGATTTTCATCAGTAAATACGGGCCAATCATTTAACTGTGTGAACCGGTTTTTTCCTATGCAGGTAACTCAGAGTGAGGATTCATTAAAACGGTTGGTATATGGACTTTCAATATAATGATTATCTTTTGTCCTATGGGAACATATTGGTATTAGCCAATTACTTTGTCTTTGCATTCATCGGTATGTGACCATATTATAAAAGATTTCGGATCTTTTCGAATCGGAGGAGGTATTCTTGGCGAAGACTCGACGCAATGCAGGGAATGCCCAGTTACATTTCTGCACGGGAGACCGTAACAGCGGGGAAAACGGGCTGGTTTAATATGAAATTATATATAGGAATGAGTAGGAATAAAAAATTTACAAACTGCCATTGTTTGAGAAAACTGTGTCAAATCTGTCGTATTGGATATCAAATCAAAATAAAAAAAATATTGGATATAAGTGGGGTACATAGGTAGGGACGAAAGAATGTATATCCTTTCACGCCGTCTCCATCGCGCTGCTCTCATTAGAGCTGGCGGTGCTGCTGTCGCTGCTATCGCATTTAAAAAAATTTTTTTTGTCTGCAACATACATGAGAACATTAGTTGAGCGCAAGGGTGGCCCCCATAGTGTGCACTTTACGTATCGCGTAGTTTACCGATTAGCTGCGCAAGTTACGCAATACGAAAAGTACGCGTAATTGGGCTTATTTTGGGTAGGATGCATTTGTGATAAGAAAATCTCTCAATTTGCTTACTTGGAGTCTTAACGTTTTTCTGCGAAGGCCTGTTGAGATCCGAAATTTTTTGGCGAATGCAACTCAGATATTCTCCGAGTACTTCGTCAACTTTAGGTTGGTCGTAGCGACGGTAATTTTGAAGGAAATATTTTTATATATCTGAAAACAAAGATTTACTTCCATTAAGGGGATCGTCTAGTATGTCAGGACAAAAGAAGAGAAAATGGCCTTGCATGACTTCTTTGAAGAAGAGAAAGGTGTACTCTATGGTCCAGGCATAGCAGATTGATGGTGAGACAATTTTTTTATTATGAATTATATACAACAACTTTCAAACGCGTTTTTCTCAAAACACGATTTTTTCAAAATGCTGCCATGATATCTCAAAAACTATTTGATTGATTCTGCTCAAATTTATATAGCATCTTTAGTACATATATAACTACAAGTTGAACTAAAATAATTAAGATTGCTTCGTTAGTTTTCTTTTTATCAGCTATATAGTACCCCAAAAAAAGGAAAAATTGAATTTTTGTTCCTGAAGCGTAAACATTTTTTTTTTTTGAAATTCTAACTTTACTTTCGTTCGATGTAGAGCCTCAAGTCTCATAATTAAGATTGTGTTTGGTTTTTTGATTTTAGATAAGCAGAACGGCCGGAATGATGGCAGCAGTGGAGCACCTCCTTTTATATACGTGTTCCTGTTGGACGGTGTATCTCCGACTATATTCTGTATAATGACTTCAAAATATTCAAAATTTTTTTTTAAATGTTAATAAAAATGATATACAATTTATAAATTATTTTATTTTAATGGTTTGTCAAAAAAAAAGTTCCTCAAAAAAGCATTAAAGCGGCCTTCACACTAGACCACGCCGTTAAGGCGGGATATACATTTAAACGGGGAAAAAATGGAGTTTTGCGGAATTTCAAAAACTACGAAATCACTATTGGGGGCGTCCATTAATTACATGAGTTCCAAATGGGGAGGGAGGAGGGGTCTGACAAAATCTCACCAACTCTCGTTTAGGGGGCTGGAGGGGGAGGGGGGCAATGAAAATGTCACGTCTACTTTGTGATTCAGAAAATATACTAAATATAATAATATTTTGTAAGGCACAGGGTGCAATTATGGACACCTTAAGGGTTAATCATGAAAATATTTTAAGAAAACAAGAAGAATAACACCATCGTAATTGCTTTATTGTATTTGTTAACAATCAGGCTTATTAAGGTATTACTGATGGACGGTCGGGCAAAAAGTGTGTCCAAAATGAGCGCATCCGGCTGGTATAAATCTAGATCATGTCGTACATGTTTAATCTTTACAAATAGCTAGTTTAATAACAAATTGACAATTAAAAATGTTAATTTTCCACTTTCAATAATTATTGAAGTCAAATTATACGATATTGGCGTGTGCTTGACTGAGGTTTTCGTGTGCTTGACTGGGATTTTGTCAGTGACTGTACATCTGTTTCAACAGTCCGACAAAGAATTTCTCCACTTTTAATTTAATTAATACGTTTAGCACGTCATATTATTATTAATAATTGCTCCAAAGCCCAATATATATTGAGTTTTCCAACAATTGCTATTTATGAAATAAAGTAAACAAATGTTCTTATTAATATTCTTATTCTATTCTTAGGCATTAATTAATTTATTGCTTCATTATTTTCTTCATTCTTTTTAATCAAATATTTTTTTTTATTCACCATAATATATTCTTTGAAGAAAAGTTGCCCATCGATCGAGTAGGGAAAGTGATCTCGGAGTGCTAACCTGATGCGTTTTTTTTAAACTAAATAACACTAAATTAGAGCCATTATAGTACACCTTAAACGTAGTATCAATTCTCTCTTCTTCTGTCACCGAAAAAAAGTATTTGATAGAACACGCTATCAGTGCGTCTCTTTTAGTGCTATGAAGCAAAATACATGAAGATATCGAACGAATGTGATTAATTGAAAGTTATGGAAAAATCTCACGTGCGGGAGAGGGGGCGCCCGAATTAAAGAAGAAACATCTCACGTAATTAATGGACGTCCCCTTATAGCTTATGATATTATTATTTACTGGAAACATGTTTGTGGTGGCTCTAATTTCCTCAAATTCAGTACCTTCAACCCAGATAATAGCTGCATCCCGGTATCCTTGCCCCGAACGAATTTTGTACAATTTATTTTTTTGTACAGGTACTTTGAAGTGATGTATTTTTTCACTCTCTATGATGCCGTACTTTTTAACATCCGAATATCTCACGTAACAATACATTTCTGAAGCTCACGTAACTGAAAATCACGGGTTTCATGAATTACGTACAAACTGAATGTAATTTAATAAATATATACGAAAATGAAGGTCTTATTGTGCTGTGATGGCTCAAAAAATAGGGATTTTTACAAGGGGGTACAAACTTTTTTACGCTTAAAAGTACAGTCTTACAGGATAGAAAACAATTGTTTTATGTTGCATATGAATATATATTTTTTAACAATTGATAATCGTGTAAAGGCATAAAAAAGTATGTCACTGGCGTTGTTGAATTGGGCTCTCCAGGTAATCCGAAACAAAAATTTCAAAAAGTCTCGTAGTTTGTATGATTGTCGATATCGCCCTAATTAGAATGATTATTTTATATCTAAAAATAACAAAATAGCGTCGTTTTTTGCGAAAGTATTCGAAAAACACGTTTTTTATTGTCGTAATCGGGCTAAAGTATAAGTGAATATTTTTTATGAGCTTTTAAGACTTCGTCTGTAAATAGGGGTCGTTCGTTTTCGAGCGAAATCAATTTCAGCTTTTACCTGTTAAGGCCCCGACCACTGTTAAGGCCCCGACCACTGTTAAGGCCCCACCCACCACCAAAATCGATATTTCACCCACTTCCGACTACTTAGAGCAATCTACCAATAATAATATGGGTTCGTTTTGACGGATTGATCCTTCTTTGCAAAAATTTCAGAGCTCTCGTAAAATCAATTAAAGACTAAAAAGTAGAAAATAATTTCTATGTTAGAAATATTTTTGAAGAACAAGCTTGTATATAATGTACTAAAAAGTATTTTAAAAAAAATTCCTACGTCGTCTGGATGTGTCTATAAATAAAAGCTTGGAGTGCTCGAAATTTAGACATATAATGTTTAATTCGCACAAATCCGTTAACATATCGACTGTATTTAATTTACAGTAAAACAACCTTAGATTTTTTTAATACAAATCCTGTGACCGAATATCAACGTGTTACAATAATTTCTCTAATTACCATTGTGCCAAATAAAATACCGTTAATGAAACTGAATTCATAGAATGTGTTCAACATTTAAAAAGATGAGCGCCCCAAACTGTTATTTATAGTCGCATGTAGGTGACTTGGTAAAGAAAAAAAAATTCTACTTAGTACGTTAAAAAAAGCGTGTTAAAAAAATGTACATGTACATTTTTTATAATTCTTTTACGGGCGATAACACTTATATGGATTAAGAATCTTTTAAAAAAATGTATTTCAAATTATCTGGAGCGCGATAATCATCAACGCCAGCGACGTACGTTTTTTCATGACTACACGATTATAAATTGTTAAATAAACATACATTTATATGCAACAACAAAAAATGTTTTCTATTCTATAAGTGTACCTTTGACCGTACAAACACAAAGTGCACCTTTGAGCAAAAAAAAATGTATACGGATACATGAAAGTTAAAAAGAAACTATTAAGGAATAGCTAATTTTTTGAGCCATCACAGTGAAATAGCTCCTAAAGTGACACGATGAAATGATTATCGGGGAACAATGTTTGTTCAAAAGTCTATAAATATTGTTTCATGTTAAGCGAAATAAATTCGTAGAGAGCAGAATATTTTTGAGACTAAAATATAACAAAAATAACTTACGGATGAGAAGAGTAAATCTAAAATTATGGTTCATATTTATCACAACGTTGTAGTAATGGAAGAAGTGTTTTTGAAATAAATTATATAATAGTCTCTAAAGTATTATTTCATAAGGAAATTTGCCTCTTAACCGTAAACAAGTGTTATTGAGAAAAATTATTTTTCTATTTTATTACCTCAAAAATAATCTCTCATAGCGAAATTTCGATAGACCTCCTGAAATCCGATAGAATACGATAGGTGTAGGGACAACACATCCAATTTCTATAGGGGCCGTCCATAAATTACGTCATTTTAAAATAGGGGGGGGGGGGGTCTGGTCGTTAGATGACGGTAACGTTAATTTGATCACAACGATATGACGGATAGGATGATTTCAGGGGGGGGGGGGTCAAAAATCAGCAAAAGTCGATGACGTAATTTATGGACGGCCCCATAGAGATGTATCGGAATGTATGTTTATATACAAATATATACAATTCTATCGGGCCAATTTTTGTATACAATTGTATATGATCAATTAATATACAATTATATATGATTATACATATTCATTTTTACTCGGGTATACCGGCGAAGTGGTAAATACTACAGTGCTGTGTGATAGTTTGTATAAGGATATACGGGCGTTGCAAATAAGTTCGGAAAACGACGCAAAAACGCTTAGAGAGAACTGAGTGTTACATTGTTTTCCTCACCCGCTCTCTCTCTCTCTCTCTCTCTCTCTCTCTCTCTCTCTCTCTCTCTCTCTCTCTCACTCTCTCTCTCTCTCTCTCTCTCTCTCTCTCTCTCTCTCTCTCTCTCTCTCTCTCTCTCTCTCTCGCCACTCCCGCTCTTTCGATAGAATGCGATAGAATAGGGATAAAGACATAAAATTTATTTTATCTGTGGCTATGTGTATTTTTCATAACACCACATATTTGTGAGAACACAACGCGTACCAACCATCGTGATGCGAGAGGAGAGGGAGGATACCAGGAGTAGGGAGAGGGAGGATACCAGGAGTAGGGAGAGGAGCCGGCGGCCGAAAGGCCGGAGTGATAAGCCGCGTCCTTCTCTCCTGCGACGTCGAGCGAAATAGACGTGAGAGAAAGCGATCACTGCGAGAAACTGCGATAAAATAAAAAGGAAATAAATTAATAGCTCTACGGAGGGGCCACGTGTGCGAGCGCCCACCGTACGCGTCCACCAAGTGCGATTAATTACTACTCTACCTTTTAAATATATTGTTGTTAATTAATTACGGAGTTAATATTAATTTCAACTTACCTGTCCCTTTTAATAACCGCCGAGTTCTCCATCCACTTCCCTAGCCCGCGGTACGCTCGATCATCCGGAACGCGGGAATACTCCAAAGACATTCACCACGAAAGTCGGACTATTATAAAATATTGAAGGAAGAAATGTAAATAATTTAGCATACATGATAAAGCATTTCAATTTCTTCCCTCAATATCCCTCAATACAGAGTTGGGCGTAATTCTTTTTATAAATACGAATACGAATTTATTCACATCGTGATTTTCAACTCAATGTACATACAAATTTTTTCATCCTTCACTTATTTGTATTCACATGCATGCATACAAATACAACTGTATTCACAAATATTCTGAACATACAAATAAATTCACAAAAAATCCTGTGAATTGAAAAAAATTCACATAAAAATCTGTGAATGCAAATGTATGCACAAAAAATTGTAAATACAAAAAAAATCACAAAATAAGTTGAGAATTTTTTCGTATTTAAGACAAATTAAAATCAAATTCACAATGATTAAATTAAAATTTACACCAAAAGTGAGTTTTTACGTATTTTGAGAGAAAACTTTGCGGCCAGGCAAAGAAATTTTGACAAAAAAAATTGTGAGTTTCAAATAGTACATTATAAATACGAAAAAAATCACAAAATGAGTTGTGAAGTTCCTCAAGTTGAAGAAAATGAAATCGAATTCACGACAATTATATTAAAATTTACACAAGTGAGTTCTTACGTATTTAGAGAGAGAACATTGTGTCGACGGCCTCACCAACTTTGTTGCAAAAATTTCTTTGCCTCGACGCAATGTGTTCTCTCAAAATACGTAAGAACTCACTTTCATGTAAATTTCAATTTAATAATTGTGAATTTGATTTTAATTTGTCTTTAATACGAAAAAATTCACAACTTATTTCATGATTTGTTTTGTATTTACAATTTTTTGTGAAAGATCTTTATGTCCTATGCGAGTGTAAGATTGATACTAATAGCTGTTAGCCGAGTGGATAGCGGCTCTAACTACCGCGCGGAGGTCTCAAGTTCGAGATCCCGCGAGGTTTTTTTTCAATTTTTAATACGTTCGTTAATTTTTTTAACCTTTTCTATGCTACGTACATTTTTTAGAATGTGTTTGCTTGGGTTAAATTATTTTCAAATGATGGATGAGCCGTGATTTTGTTTTTATATCAAAATCTGATGATAACCAGATAATATCGACAGGAGAAAATTATTTTCTTAAATAATTTGTGATTTTTTATATTAATTAACCATTTAAAAATAGAATAACGTTTAGCAACAAACAATAAAAGTCCTGTTTACCCACGTATAATTTCATTATTTAAGGGGCGAGTGCTAGTTGAAAATTTCAAAAAATCGTTTTTTTTTACTGTTTTCGAAAGTACATACATTCAGAAATATTGTGTCAAAATTTTATGAAAATCCAAGCTCTTTAAGTATTTTTTTTCTCCTGAACGTCAGAACCTTATTTCGTCTATCTGAGCGTATAGCGCGCTCGGCCAACCCATAACCCAGGTAAGAGTTTCTCATATCATAAATTTCAAACGCGTTTTGCTCGGAACAACGTTTTCAAAATCTAGCTCTATCGTATCTCTAAAACTAATAAACCGATTCTCTTCAAATTTGAACCACATTTTGTAAACATGATTCGCAACAAGATGACCCTCGATGGTTTTAAAATGTTGATTTTTACTCTTTTTTTGTTGTTGCGAAAAACTGTAAAAAAACGCGTTTTTTAAAACTTCGTTCGTTTTTCATCTGCCATTTTTTTATTTTTTGATAAAACTTTATATCTGAGGGTCATTTTGTAGCTGGTGTCATACTGAATCTAATGAACTTTGATTTTTTTGTTTTTCTTAATTAAAAAATAATTTAACCCAAGCAAAGACATTTTGCAAAATGTATATAGCATAAAAAAGGTTAAAAAAATTAACGACCGTATACAAAATCGAAAAAAAAGTATCGTTAAGGAGACTCGAACTCGAGACCTCCGCGCGGTAGTTAGGGCGGCTGACCTCGAAATTAAGGCCGAGTTGAAAGCTGATCTGTTTCAAAGAACATCAGTACCTCCCTAACATCCTGTAAAAGCACATAGCTAAACTCGGTTGTCATCTGACAGAATCCCCTTGTTAACACAGATAAAACCATGCAGATGCGGTCAGACCGAAGCACACGATCTGTTGAAAAAGACCGATAGAAACCGATCGAATCTCATTCATTCCGAGACTTCGCTATCAAAATTTGATGTCTTTGTCCGTACACCTATCGGATTCTATCGAAAGAGTTGGCGGGAGAGAGAGAGGGAGAGAGAGAGAGAGAGAGAGAGAGAGAGAGAGAGAGAGGGATGGAGGGAGAGCGAGAGAACGCGACATTTATTTTGCGCCCTGGGACAAGTCCTCTGAAGCACTAAAGCAGAGGGAGAGAAACAATGTAACAATCAGTTAAGCTGTAGAGGCAGTATTGTGATTTTTTTTTAGTTTTTGTATTACTCTTCGGATTAGTCTAGTCTTTGAATTTTTTATTGCATTTCCTGGCATGCACTGGATATTCAGTACAAACAAAATGTTACGGTAAAAATCTTGACCGTGAAATGTAGCAACAAAAATCTGTGCAAAATTTTAGATAGACAAAGGGTATTGGCTTTTCGGAAGTATACCCACGTACTAGTGTGAACTGCCGTCTCTTTCTATTTTTTTAAACATTTTTCAAAATGCAAAAAATGTAAACAAAATAATGAAAACCGTAAACGCTATCTGTGTTTTGTGCAACAAAGAGGCTATTTCACGTAAAGCAGACCCGATTCTGAGGCTGAATCTTTTACAATTCCAATAAATACATATATGCACAAATAGACTAGTTTTGTACTTACGTATACATTACCATACACGCAGATGCCATTTTTTAAATTGGATATCCATATATAGACCGACCGATGCATTATCAGTTAAGTCTGCATAAGTTGGAAAACACCAATTTAAAACAGATACAGGATTCGAACGGATATAAGTTTGACTCGTATTTGCATACAAGCACCCGAGCTTCATTATTAAGCTGAATCTTTGACTGTACGAATAAATGCCGCGATGGGCAGATACATTATAATCTGCATCAACATATGCATTCACATAGACTTAAAGGTCAGTTTTCCATTAGACAATCTATATAGAGCTCTATCTGAAATATTCTCTCTTCACCCTGGATAAGTTTGGAAACTCTCATTAAAACGTATACAGGTTAAACCAATATTTATCAATAAGATCGTTGAATCTGTATATCCCCATTAAATGTTAATCAGTCAATACCAATTACTGCTGATGAAGCGACTTATCTGAAATATCTGATTCATTCATATTGAAAACGTACATTTTTTAAAACGTACGTTTTCTTAAACGAAAACTCATAAGGCGAAATAAATACAGTTTCATACGTATCAGTTTTTACATTCAAGATCTGATAGCAAAAAATCGTCGCCTTTCCCGTTTTTAATGCACATTCGCTTCCAAACGGTCAAGTCCATTTGAAACTTATAAATTTATAACTTGTGGAAATACAATTAGAAAAATATTCAAATCAAATCCGTAGCTGCTGATAAATGCACGCAACTTGTCGATCAGTGTAAAATGCAGATTTGATGCAGTAAATCGTAAATACGTTATTCCCTATAGATTCCATCTTGCTCATAAAAACAATAGAATCTGATATATTCCATATCGGTTTATCCGAATAGAAACCGTATATGCGAACATTCCAATAAGTCCAGATAAATTACGAAAATCCGCTATCTGTGCTGCCAATAGACCAAACAGCAATGTATCGGATTTTATCGTTGGCTATAGGATCCTATCGGTCCTTTGCAACAGGGCTATTGGCGCTATAGACTGTACTTTTGTTCACATTCTTGGCCCTTCAATACATGGAGAGGCATTCATTAATCACCATGGTCGACATTCATTAAACGTTCAAGCGGTAAGTATATATGCATAACAACCATACTACGAGAGTAAAGGTATTCCTGCGCCAATGATCTAAACTTTTAACAGATAAAAATTTAGAAATTTGCGATGTAAAACTGTTTTAGGGGCCACTCAACCAACTTTTGATGATATTTTTCTTTAATTTTATGAAAAAAGTGTTGAAACGTATTAAGAGGATGGATCAGTCACCTAACCTCAACTCGAATTTTCGAACTTGAAATTCTTCGACACGAATTGGGCGATTACAAAAAGGCTCTGTCAACGGGCGCAGGACGATGGCAAAGATCCGCTGACGAGGCCGTTTTGTAATCAGTCAAACCGTATCGATGAATTTCACTTTCGAAATTTGCAGCTATCTCTCCCGCACTCACGGGGGTGATATACCGACTGATTCATGCTCTTAATGAACAGAATAAATGTTAATTAAATGATTAAATTATTTTAATTTAGGGCAAATTACCATCGTCATTTTGAATTTGGTTGTTACTAAAACAATTTATTTATATTTTTTATGGTGGTGTTATTTATTACTTATCAGAAATTGAAGGACGAAAAGTAACAAAAATTCGATCGTAGAACTTACAATCATTGTTTTGAATCTTTCATGTACGAATACTTTTTACAATTATTCTATATTTAGAGCTTACTTGTAAAGTCGGGTTCAACTATTTAATTACAAACTTATGTTTTCAGATTGTTGATCCAGATCTAAAACTGCTGAATATCAACGCAAGGTTTCCAGGTGCACGCAATGATGCATACATCTGGAGCATATCACCAATTCGCCGAGCTATGGAATATCATTACAATCGAGGAGAACGGAAAACTTGGCTTATTGGTAAGTCTCAGTGCGTTGTTATTTGCACTGTCAAGTACAGCAAGGCTGTGTACTTTATACTCCTGCTGAAAGTGACATTTTGCTCCATAAAATAGTAAATTTATTTTCAACAGACGAATCCTTTTGAAAACTTGTTGCCGTTTATGTATACATTCAATACATTCTTAACAATATCAATATTTATCAGGTGATGCTGGATGCCCGCTAGAACCATGGCTCATGCCACCCTTGGCTAATTATCCTGAAGATACTCAGCAATTTCAATACACGCAGCAGCTTTGCAATGCAAGGAACGTTGTTGAACGATTTTTTGGTGTTTTTAAATCTGTATGGAGATGTCTGTCCTATCAGCGTGTGCTTATGTACGAACCGGCATTTGCAGCAAAAATAGTTAATGCCTGTGCAGTACTGCATAATATGAGAATACAACATCGTTTGAATAACGAAGTATTCCCAGCAGCGATAGCTGATCATCGTCAAATCGAAAACATTGATGTAGATTTTGATGATGACTTACCTCAAAGAGGACTACGCGCTGTGGCTCAGAGGATCCAACGGCAAATTATGGGGGAGAGATTCCCTCATTACCGTGACGCACAAGATATGAGAGATGAGAACGATGAATGAACTACCGTTTTTTCTATTTTGATTGGTATACGTTAATTACTAAACTACGAATTACAGCTATCGCTATTCAATGTGTAATATTTATTGTAATAACTACTGTAACATGAAAACATGTCTAATGCGTTTGTACATATCTGAATTATAATTTGAAATTCACTGTAAAAATCCATGTGTACTTTCGTCGGCGTATGTGCGCGATAGATAGTATTGGGGGAATTGTATACAGATTTTGTGAGGGAGCGTTTTGAAAATAAAAAGTGATTTGAAATACCTTGTGATTTGTTTCCATTTTTATTATTAATATTTGGCATCAACCTGTTTATTATATTAACGATATGACACTTTTCTCTGATGTTAAACAACTATGTACACATATACACTAAACAAGTAACTTTCAATAAACTTCTTAATACTTTAAATATAAAACCTTTATATAAACATGAAAACTCTATATAGATAAAAAATGTTATTTTTTTTTCAAAACGTCAACACAATCTTTTATTATAAGAGCGAGCTGCGAGAATGCCTCGTCTCCAGTTTTTTGACTTTCGGCCAAGGTACGAAGAATCTCGTTCCTGTCTTTGTCGTTGTCCGCAATTTTTTGCATAGTTTTAGCAAACATCTGAAAAAATAACAATTGTCAAATTTGATTGAAGTGATAAATGTGTTAGAAAAAGAATTTTTATTTGCACAATAAGCATATCAAAGACTTGTACTATTTACCTCCATGCACGAAATTTGTCGTTCAGCTAGGTCCACAAAATCTTCCCGCGCATCTTGCAACTGTGTCCCCAACCTATTGGGACCTTGAAAATATAACAAAAATTGTACGCATGTTTTTGTACCTTGTAGCAATTGAATGAAGGACTATAATCATACCGATATCGATGGTTGATGTTGAGAACCACCGGCATTTTAGTAACTTCTCATAAATAACTAGTAATCGTCGAATGGGAAGCATTGTTTACAAATCGTGTTTCTTTGTGCCTTTCATGGTCTCTAGTCTCCATGGTGCCTTTATTGCATATACTTCGGCGTGATTTTTCGACAGTGAAATGTAAAGAATTTATTTCGTTCGACAATGGCTTCGCAATCGCAGTAAGTAAATACGTTTGTAACGAAAATATTTAACAATACGTATATTACAATATGACAGGTGGAATTATAGGTTATACATGCGTATTTAGGACCGGTGTTTCTACCTCCCGGTGAATTTTATTTGATTTTATCCCATAGTTAAAAGTTTGTTATCCGATGCTACAACCTGCAGGTAGAATTTTCCTGAAGATGGAACAACCGGCCGTAAACTCGTAGATTGCACATATTTGTTTAAGTACATGAAATTCATTAAACGTGGTTCGAATTTTCTTCTAGGAACAAAACGTGTATGGCAGTGGGCGCGAGGGAAAGACAAGCAAAGGCAACCGCATCGCAAATCGATTTTATGGTTGATTATTTTGTCCAGAATCCTCATGTGGCTACAGGGAAATTTCTAACATTGCACGACAAATCTGATTCGTCCGCTTCATGGGAGAAGTTGGCGGACGAATTAAATAAGATGTGGACCGATGGAAGAACAAAAGACGTGAAGTCATGGAAATCGGTAAGTCAATAGCGTTATGTTCTCATTGAAAAGTAGTTGACACATGGAAGAGATATTTCAATATTTCACATCAAGATGTTTCCGTAGCTCCAAACAATATACATCTAAAATATTTTTATAGACGTGGCGAGACAACAAAACACTGGTGTCTCAAAAAGTGGCAAAGATACGCGCGAATCAAGCTGCAACAGGCAACGTGACCGGTCCTCCACCAAAACTAACAGAGCGCGACCAAAAAATTTCGTGTTCAATGGGTCACGATTACGTAGAAGGAGTTGAGAGTCCGGATGCATTCCCAGAAGAACAGGTAATAATTTATCTTTGAATACAGATGTATTACACCTTCTTGGTGTAAATAATTGAAAAATCCTATGTAATAAGTTGCGTTGTGTAGTAGAAATACTATGTCAACATTTTTACTTTATTTCAAACGATTATTTCTTTCGTAGCTTGAAAGTTTGTGGATATTTCAACCCTGAAGTTGACAAACTGATATACGTTTCGCTTTAATTATTTCAGCCTAACGCTATTGAGCTACTCGCAGATGGGGACGGCGGTATATTGGAGACTGGTGCTATTCCCTTGACAGTGCGGAGCATCAGTGACATCAGCGATAGCAGGCATTATACTAGTTAGTAAAATGTTCAGCTTTCAGAACTGAAATTACTTTGATGTCAGAACAAAGTATATACCGTTTCATTTTAGATTATGACGTGCTGGCCGAACTAATGGAAGGGACCGACGAAACTGAACTGCCTTTGATAACAGACAAATCAGTGAAAAGGCAAAAAGGGCATTAACAGCAACAGACGCTGAAGCAGCTGCACTCTTCGAACCGCGTCAATCGTCGAGTCCGCAGAAACCACCATGTGCACCGTCAACATCTAACCAACATTTGAGTCGCCAAAAGAGCTCAAGTCGTCCGGGAAGAACCACGAACGCCATAAAGCATCGTGAGTATGATTATAGTCCTTCATTCAATTGCTACAAGGTACAAAAACATGCGTACAATTTTTGTTATATTTTCAAGGTCCCAATAGGTTGGGCACACAGTTGCAAGATGCGCGGGAAGATTTTGTGGACCTAGCTGAACGACAAATTTCGTGCATGGAGGTAAATAGTACAAGTCTTTGATATGCTTATTGTGCAAATAAAAATTCTGTTTCTAACAAATTTATCACTTCAATCAAATTTGACAATTATTATTTTTTCAGATGTTTGCTAAAACTATGCAAAAAATTGCGGACAACGACAAAGAGAGGAACGAGATTCTTCGTACCTTGGCCGAAAGTAAAAAAACTCGAGACGAGGCATTCTCGCAGCTCGCTCTTATAATAAAAGATTGTGTTGACGTTTTGAAAAAAAATAACATTTTTTATCTATATAGAGTTTTCATGTTCACATAAAGGTTTTATATTTAAAGTATTAAGAAGTTTATTGAAAGTTACTTGTTTAGTGTATATGTGTACATAGTTGTTTAACATCAGAGAAAAGTGTCATATCGTTAATATAATAAACAGGTTGATGCCAAACATTAATAATAAAAATGGAAACAAATCACAAGGTATTTCAAATCGCTTTTATTTTCAAAACGCTCCCTCACAAAATCTGTATACAATTCCCCCAATACTATCTATCGCGCACATACGCCGACGAAAGTACACATGGATTTTTACAGTGAATTTCAAATTATAATTCAGATATGTACAAACGCATTAGACATGTTTTCATGTTACAGTAGTTATTACAATAACTATTACACATTGAATAGCGATAGCTGTAATTCGTAGTTTAGTAATTAACGTGTACCAAACAAAATAGAAAAAACGGTAGTTCATTCATCGTTCTCATCTCTCATATCTTGTGCGTCACGGTAATGAGGGAATCTCTCCCTCATAATTTGCCGTTGGATCCTCTGAGCCGCAGCGCGTGGTCCTCTTTGAGGTAAGTCATCATCAAAATCTACATCAATGTTTTCGATTTGACGATGATCAGCTATCGCTGCTTGGAATACTTAGTTATTCAAACGATGTTGTATTCTCATATTATGCAGTACTGCACAGGCATTAACTATTTTTGCTGCAAATGCCGGTTCGTACATAAGCACACGCTGATAGGACAGACATCTCCATACAGATTCAAAAACACCAAAAAATCGTTTAACAACGTTCCTTGCCTTGCAAAGCTGCTGCGTGTATTGAAATTGCTGAGTATCTTCAGGATAATTAGCCAAGGGTGTCATGAGCCATGGTTCTAGCGGGTATCCAGCATCACCTGATAAATATTGATATTGTTAAGAATGTATTGAAGGTATACATAAACGGCAACAAGTTTTCAAAAAGTTCGTCTGTTGAAACCAAATTTACTATTTTATGGAGCAAAATGTCACTTTCAGCAGGAGTATAAAGTACACAGCCTTGCTGAACTTGACAGTGCAAATAACAACGCACTGAGACTTACCAATAAGCCAAGTTTTCCGTTCTCCTCGATTGTAATGATATTCCATAGCTCCGCGAATTGGTGATATGCTCCAGATGTATGCATCATTGCGTGCACCTGGAAACCTTGCGTTGATATTCAGCAGTTTTAGATCTGGATCAACAATCTGAAAACATAAGTTTGTAATTAAATAGTTGAACCCGACTTTACAAGTAAGCTCTCAATATAGAATAATTGTAAAAAGTATTCGTACATGAAAGATTCAAAACAATGATCGTAAGTTCTACGATCGAATTTTTGTTACTTTTCTTCCTTCAATTTCTGATAAGTAATAAATAACACCACCATAAAATTTTTTTAATAAATTGTTTTAGTAACAACAAAATATCAAAATGACGATAGTAATTTGCCCTAAATTAAAATAATTTAATCATTTAATTTACATTTATTCTGTTCATTAAGAGCATGGATCAGTCGGTATATCACCCCCGTGAGTGCGGGAGAGATAGCTGCGAATTTCGAAAGTGAAATTCATCGATACGGTTTAACTGATTACAAAACGGCCTTGTCAACGGATCTTTGCCATCGTCCTACGCCCGTTGACAGAGCCTTTTTGTAATCGCCCAATTCGTGTCGAAGAATTCCAAGTTCGAAAATTCGAGTTGAGGGTAGGTGACTGATCCATCCTCTTAATACGTTTCAACACTTTTTTCGTAAAATTAAAGAAAAATATCATCAGCAGTTGGTTGAGTGGCCCCTAAAACAGTTTTACATCGCTAATTTCTAAATTTTTATCTGTTAAAAGTTTAGATCATTGGCGCAGGAATACCTTTACTCTCGTAGTATGGTTGTTATGCATATATACTTACCGCTTGAACGTTTAATGAATGTCGACCATGGTGATTAATGAATGTCTATTCATGTATTGAAGGGCCAAGAATGTGAAAAAAGTACAGTCTGTAGCGCCAATAGCACCCTTGAATGGCTGTGCAGCAGTTGAGAATTTTTCGCGAGCTCGCTGTCGATCTTCGTTGGTCATTGGGAATTTCACCCACCTTCGTAGCAAGCGCAAATTTATTGCTTCGGTCACAGCGTGAAGGCAACGGCTTGTTGTTGTCTGGCTGACATTGAAATGGAATTGATTGCCGACACTTCTTTGATAGTTGCCTTGGGCATAAAATTGTATGGCAACCAATACCTACCATATATTTGTATATATTTCATTATTCCATACTAATAATATATCCACACTATTAATAATATCAATTAATGCAATACTTAATCTCAAATTTTACCTTTATTTGCGGGCTTAGGCCAGTACTTCGTTCACATTCCAAATCAGCTCGTAACTCATGTGCAATGCTGAGTATAAGTTCTGGAGTGAGGCGAAAACAATCTATGAATTCGTCTCGTGGCAAATGAAAGGGGTTCTGAGCATCTTTTAAACGTCTTCTTTCCACACGCCGTTCTACTCGACGTACCCTCTCACCGAGCAAAGCCAATTCTAGAGCCACAAATTCTAGGGCCATGTTCACTAAAAATGACAAAGATTGTTTAATAATATGCGAAAATTAAAGACCAACAAATAATATACCGTTTACATTATTTTAGCGATTTTATGAAAACAAAAGTTTCATTACAATATTTACCGAAGAAAATTATGTGTACAAAATAATATTTATAGGTTATGTCGGATTAAAAATACCTTACAAGATGCATATATGTACTAATTAATATTTAATCTATTGTATCTATTATTACAAACGTACTATACTTACCGATTTTTTCACAAGGTTATAATTATTATCCTCGAAAAGTGAACGCTACATATAGCGTTTCGGAGTAAGCACTGTGGTTCACGGCATTCTTAGTTTCACACAGTCAATGCTACCCGTGCGATTTTTTATCCTTCTAACATGTCGTTATACCATATCGAGGGGGTACCTAGGTCTCGGTATGCTAGCAACCCATAGCGACATCGTACCGACGTTTTTCGGTATGAATAACGACAAAACTCGTTATTCTTGGTGTATGGAATCGCGTTTGTCATTACAGCGACCTCTCGTTATTCCTCGTACCGAAAACAGTCGCTATGAGCGCATAACGACAGTATAACGAGTTACAGAATCCCGCTGCAGAGCCGCTACACTGGTCAACGTCGTCAAAGTTAGCCCCCCACTTTGACTGATCGAACTTGTTTTTACGAATCGTTTGGTGGTCGTTTGGTAGCGTTTGGTAAAGCATTCGAATCGTTTGGTAGTTTACTGTTCTTTTGGTAAATCAAAAAGAAAATTTCGATCCAGAAGATAGGACGATAAGCAGCGGAATAAGACTCGACAACTAACGCCATCTATCGCAAAAACGTCGTATATTATCGCGACCAATCGCAGCCTTCCGTTTCGGATACGCATAATTTCTTTCGGTTCGGTCGGAGTTTATTAACAAATCTAATTATGAAAATGTCACATCGTCCTGCCCCTGCGGCTTCTGACGACCAATCACAGCTCTCTATGCCTGATACACACGTATTTTGTGCTATCGTATTTGGATGATCGACTACCAAACGTCCCGAATTGAATACCAAACGCAACCGGATGTTTTTCTATCGATAGGGACTCATTAGAACGTAATCGGACAAGAAATAACGAGTGACTCTACGCCAATAAATAATTCTGCCAGTGCGGCTTCTGGCGACCAATCCCAGCTCTTCATTCCCGGTTCGCTGTATTTTGCGTTTGCGTTATTGATTGATCGACTACCAAACGACATGAATAGAATACCAAACGCTATGATTTATTTTTCTATCGATTAAGTCTCATCACAATGAGTTGTTGAGATTATCGAAGGGAAAGAGAGACGATAGGGTTAAAGAGAAAGATATCTTTCAATATATATAAGTACGCTTTATTAGTTTTGTGTTAACAAAGGAACTTCTTATTGCACACGTCTCGTGGACAACGGTCACGGACCAACTGACGAAAAATTGCCGGTAACGCAAGTAGTGCGCTCCGGCGCCTTAACACTAAGTTTTGCTCACGCATGCGCAGTGAGCCTATCGACGTGCGATAACTTTACTTCTCAACACTCCCGCCGTTTGAGTGCGTCGAGGACCCTATGCCTAAACCGTTACATAGATGCTGAAATTGTCTCTTTGGAAGTGCTTTGGTAAATATATCAGCTAGCTGCTGATCAGTAGGAACATATTCTACAGATATTTCCCCACTCTCCACAGTTTCGCGAACATAGTGATGCTTAATGTCTATATGCTTGGTTCGCTTGTGGAACTCCGGATTTTTTATTAATCGGATTGCACTTTGACTGTCTACTCGCAAAACTGTCGCAGTTTCCGGAAGACACCCAAGATCGTTTAACAATTTCCTCAGCCAAATGGCCTCTTTCGCAGCCGCTGCTGCCGCGACGTACTCAGCCTCCGTTGTGCTGAGTGTGACTAGCTTTTGTCGTTGGGACGACCACGTCACAATCCCGTTCGATAGACAAAACGCATACCCCGTGGTACATCTACGCGTCTCCACGTCACTTGCGAAATCCGAGTCTGAAAACCCCTGTAACTCCGAGTTACTCCCGCCGCTTTTGTACATTACCCCGACTTTCGTTGTTCCGACCAAGTACCGGTAGATTCGTTTCACCGCTTGCCAGTGGCTCTCGTTGTGATTGCTAAGAAATTTACTAACCGAATTCACCGAATATGCGATATCCGGTCGCGTCACAACCGCAAGAAACATTAACGAACCCACTGTTCTCGAAACGGTACTGTACTTGGGTTTTCACCGTCGCGATCGTTTGGAACTAGTCGTGCGTGCGGGTCGGCAGGAACACTTGCCGCTTTTGCATCAATTATCTTAAATTTATTAAGGATTTTCTTCACATACGCTTCTTGATGCAAGAACATGGTTTTCTTTATTCGATTTCATTCTATTTGTACCCCGACAAATAACTTTCCATCCCCGATCGTAATTTTGAACGCGTTTCCCAACGATTTTATTACTGACTCGAGGGCTTTACTTGTTTTTGCTGCGATGAGTCCGTCATCTACAAAAAGCGCCAAAAATACATCTACACCGTCTACCCGTCCTCGAAAGATACACTTGTTGGCTTCCGTTTCGCAAAGCTGATATTTCTCTAAGAACTCGCGAAACTTTTCGTTCCAGCACCTGGGTGCTTGTTTCAAGCCGTACAATGACTTGTTCAGTTTACACACGAAACCACGTTTTTCTTCTTTCTTGATGTTGAGTCCCTCCGGTATTTCCATGTAGATCTCTTCCTTCAGCTTGCCGTGAAGAAAGGCTGTTCTCACATCAAATTGTGTGAGCTCCCAGTCCTTTTCAGCCACCATGGCCAACAGAACTCTCAACGAGTCATATCTCACGACTGGCGAGAAGGTCTCCGTGTAGTCGAGTCCCTCTTTTTGTTGAAATCCTCGTGCACAAAGTCTTGCTTTGTACCGGTATACGTCGCCTGACGTGTCTCGTATGACCTTGAACACCCATTTCGAATCTACGGGCTTTCGATCCGTTTTCCTTGGTACGATCGACCAAGTCTCGTTCTGCCCGTGCGCGTCGAGCTCTTCCTGAATCGCCTCGGCCCAATTTTCTACCTCGGCACTGTTCATCGCCTCCTGAAATGTGTTTGGCGGATTATATTTAGCGAAGTCGATCTCATACCGTATGGGTCGTCGGATGTTTGCACGGTCCCGCAGTTGTCTGTCATTGTCTGGCTGATTTTGATCTTCTTCTCGAGGATCTTCTCGATGTTCGTTTCTTTCAGGTTCTTCCTGAGCTTCCTGGCGTTCTTCCTCCGGTTGCTGCTCGACGGGTTCTGCCACATCTTCATTTTCGTCCGCTGGAAGGATGTATTCGAATTCTTCCCCTTTTTCTGCCCCAAGTTGCGACTTTTCGTTGAATGTGACGTCTCTCGATACAGATATTTTCTTATTCTGTGGATTGTACAAACGGTAATTCATCGAGTCGTTCTGATATCCAACTAAGATCAACTTTGTGGCCTTCGGATCTAATTTCTTGCGAAATTGTTTGTCGATATGCATGTACGCATCCGATCCGAACACTCGAAAATGAGACACATCTGGTGTTTTTCCAAACCAGATCTCGTATGGCGTTTTCTCTTTACCGGTAGCCAGAACTCGGTTGAGCACGGTCACTGCTGTGCCGACTGCTTCCGCCCATAGCGACAGAGGAAGTTTCTTTGCCGTTATCATCGTGCGCGCACTCTCGATGATCGTTCTGTTGTCGCGCTCGGCTTTCCCGTTCTGCTGGGGAGTGTAAGGTGCCGTGTTTACCAGCTCGATACCACGAGCCTCGAGATATCACTTCATTTCATGGTTACAATACTCTTGACCATTGTCCGTACGTAACACCTTCATCGGCTTACCGAATTTGTTGTCAATCAACTTTTCGTATTTCTTGAAAATGTCGAAAACATCAGATTTGTGTTTCATGAAGTAAACATACCGAAATCCTGATGCGTCGTCCTTGAAGGTTATGCAGAATCTTGCACCACCGATCGACTCTGTTGAGAATGGTCCGCATACGTCCGAATGTATGTATTCTCCCGGTCTTGTGTTTCGTTTTGTCTCGTTCTTCTTGAACGGAAGCCTGTGTGCTTTTCCGAAGGCACACGATTCACAGAAGAAATTGTCAATGTCCGCTAATTTCACACCGCGAATTAGTCCCTTTTGCGTAATTTCGCGCAAAACTTTATTGTTTACGTGTCCCATTCGTTCGTGCCAGACACGCAAGTTGACAGTTGACACATTTGCTTCTCTCGCAACACTTGGTTTTCTCACTTTAAAGAGCATTCGGTAAATCTGATTGTCTTGTTGCACACCGACACCGAAAACTTCACCGTCACGGTTAATTGTCACTAGTTTGCCTTTGAACAAAAGATCGAAACCCTTTTCAGTGCATACGCCAACTGAAAACAAGTTCTTTCGAATCTTCGGAACGTAGAGCACGTTTTCGATTCGAGCTTCACACCATTTACCGTTCACTAGTCTATCGATGAGCACAGTGCCACTGCCGGTAACGTCACACACGCCATTGTCCCCGAGCGATATCGACTCGCCACTGCTTGGTTCGAACTCACTGTACCAGTCCCGTCGGTAAGTGATATGCCTGGACGCACCGCTGTCGGTAATCCAGACATCGCTTGTGTCGACTGCCATGAGTCGTTCTACGACCTCACTACTCGGCACTGTCTCCGATTTCACTTGTTGCTGTTTTTGTTCACTTGTCGAAGCGACGAACGCACACTCGCGAAGGTTTTCACCGGGATTGTCTTTGTCCCTTTTCTTTTTCCGGCAATCGCGAGCAAGATGTCCTTTCCTTTTACAATAGAAACACTCGACGCTCGTATTTCTACTTTCGCGGTTTTTCTCACTGTTATTGTTTTGATTCGCGGCGAACTTTTTCTTTTTGTTCCCGCCAAGACTAACAGCGGCTAACGCTCGAGTGACGTCATCGTCACCTTCGAGTCTTCTTTCTTCCTAATCGTTCTAATAGATTATCAAGAGTTTGTCTTTCTTCGGGTACACTGTCCCATGCTGTCTGGAGAGCGTTGTACTTTACCGGTAGGCTGCCAAGAACCTTCGCCATTATGGCCGTGTCCGAAATCGCTTCTCCCAGATCCT